>CM062808.1:811191238-811815404 GCA_031772625.1 Pinus tabuliformis | reverse complement strand
TTTGACAAAGTGGCAAATTCAAAGAGCCATATATTTTAGCTCAAAGATCATAATTTAGCATGGTTATATCCATTGCAAAGTTAATTCAAGGAGAACCTAAAAAAGGTTTAAATTTTAGAACAAACATATTATGGTTAGTTCAAGAAGTTGTTGTAACAAAACCTTTGAGCTTAAGTAAATAAGACACTATCAAATGCCAAATATTTCCAAAACAATTTTATTTTTGGAAAAATAGTTTTGCGTGATAGAGATGTTTTCCATAAGTGAATATTGATCAAGTAGTGTTGCGAGTACTTCATGATGGAACCTATGTAGTGGTGTGGAGGCACATTTGGAAATGTAACAACATGACAACAAAATAAAAATAAGGTTGAGTTCTCAACCATATATTAGTGTTGTTGATGAGTAGGGACACTCAAAGAGAGAGTGTTGTGTCAAGGTTTGTTAATGACATGATCATATATTGTGGTTGAATATTGCTAATGTCTATTGTAGATCTAATTTCAGTAACAATTATGTAGAATAAAAGAACCAAGATGTTGGCATATTGAAAATTAAATAAAGGAGGTGCCACTACCCAAAATATAAGTGAAGAGAAAGGATGTCTTATGGGTGAGATCTAAGGGGAAAATGCTAAGTAAGTTACCCATTTTCATCTCAACGCCCTTGTCTCTCACTTATTGGTTGATAGGAAAGATTCCTATACCTAGGGGGAATCCCTAAAAGGTCAAATAAGGTCAAGGTCATTAGGAAACACAAAGGAAAACAAGACTTGGCTTAACTGACACATAGAAATGGTGCACCCACTCCTCCCAAGGGTAGGGTAATGGTAGAGGAATCAAATGAATGAAAAAAAGAATGATATCGCTATGAAAACTCAATCGGTTTATCTTATTGTTGGGTCCCAAGAATAAACTATTTTTACATCCTTTCACCATTTGTTTTTCCTATATTTTTCCTATGATAAGCTAGAAGCCTGGCATGTTCATCATCTCACACTTGAGTGCTATCATTTTGGTATAAATCATGTTCTGAACTACAAGTGATTACAAATAAGGAAAATTTAAGGTAAAAATATCCATTTTCCTATAGTTTCATAGTTTATATATGTTAGGATATTCCGACACATAGGGAATAGTTAAGTACAACTTGGTCTAGTATAGAGTTAGGTAAAGTGTGTTTCTTTACCGTTGTACATTTTGTAACTTACAATCTGACGGTCACGATATGTAGTGATCCGACGGTTCATTCTCTCCTCGGTATTACCGACACTTGATCCGTGGCTTGACACCCGATTGGTCCATGAATTCTATTTAAAGCGCATGGAGGGTCATTTGTAGGGTAATCCGTGCATGATAGAAGCTTATGTAAATTTTCATTCTTTGATTAATAAATTGCCTGAAGTGGCCGCGTTGGCTCAGGCTGTGGACTGTTTCCCTCTTTGAGGGTTTTAACCATGTCAAAAATATTGGTGTATTGATCTGTGATCTGGTTGTGAGCGGTGTCCTTTTGGTGTTCTTTCTGAGGAACTTACCCTGTAAATTCCTACATGGTATCGGAGCTATTTGAGGGCCGCGTCCGTTGGTGATCCAAATCTAAAGCCGGTAGAACTGCATCCGACTGCCGTTTCCTAGATCTGCTGTTTCTGACTGCTTTCGAGCCGAGAGGACTGCTCTGTTGTGTTCGGAGCATCTATTCCAGTGAGGAACCCCTTTCGTTTCACGCGAAAAGGTTTCCGGTAGCCCTAGCTGCGTCATTTTTAAGATCTGGAGGTATACAGTCTTTATTTGCAGTTTACTGTTATTTTCTCTCTGCTTATTTCGGTTTCGGTTTATTTACCTTTTTTTTTAACCGGATCTATACCTTTCATTTCTGCGTATGCTCTTTGCCCTGCGACTCTGTGCGATCTGGGCAAATCAGAAATAGAAAGGAAGGATTTTTCTCATGCGTATGCTCTTTTCCCTGCACCTTAGTGTGATCTCGGAAAATCAGAAACATTGAGAAAAATATTTAGTTTTTCGGCTAAAGCTAACTTTGAGCCGCAAGGTTCAATTTTTGAAAATATTTAGTTTTTTGGGTAAAGCTAACTTCGAGCCGTAAGGTTCGTTTTCTTTGCATGTCCGTGTTGGGTTTTGTGTTTTTTGTTTTGTAGGGAAAAAGAGCTTTCTCAAAGCAGGCACGCCTCAGCCCCTTTACAGCTTGTGCATAGTGATTTATGTGGTCCACTTCCAGTTGTGTCATTCTCTGGTTGCAAGTACTTCTTAACTTTCATTGATGATTTCTCCAGACGCACTTGGGTATACTTCTTAAAACTCAAGAGTGAAGTATTTAACACTTTTTTGGCCTTCAAGACCTTTGTTGAAAAACAATCTGGACATCAAATTCTTAAGTTAAGATCTGATAATGGCGGAGAATACGTTAAAAACACATTCATCAACTATTGCACTGAGAATGGAATTCTAATGCAACATACTGTTCCATATACTCCACAACAAAATGGTGTAGCTGAAAGGAAGAATCGCACCTTAAAGGAAATGGCTAATTGTATGCTACAATCTAAAGGACTTGGTCTTAGTTTTTGGGCAGAAGCAATTAACTGTGCAAATTACATAATAAATCACACTCCTACTAAGGCTTTAAAGAATATCACTCCAGAAGAAGCATGGAGCTCAATCAAACCAGATGTAAGTCACTTTCGTGTTTTTGGAAGTGAAGCGTGGGCCCATATTCCAGATGAAAAGCATAAAGCTTTAGAACCTAAGAGTGAAAAATGTACTTTTGTTGGATATTCTGAAGATGTAAGAGGCTATAGACTTATTCCATTTAAGTCCAAAAATGTTATCATTAGAAGAGATGTAAAATTTGATGAAAATATATCGTCCTGCGAGCCTAGTCCGGCGGATGTGCCACCTCTCCCTATCTCTTCTACCTTTGAAAACATTTCTTCTTCAGATGATGAAAGTGAGGATGACAATCCTCCCCCACCATCTCAGGATCCTCCTTCAGCTCCTGAGCTTCCAAAATGGGTTCGTGCTACTCGAGATGCAGCAGGTGATCTTGCCGGTGATCCTTTAGATCAGCGACGCACACATTCTCAGTTCGAGAGAGCCTCTTCTTTACTGGCTCAAGCTCCAGTAAATTATGATCCTGACACCTTTGCAGAAGCTTCAGGCCATCCAGATTGGGAAGCAGCTATGAATGAAGAATATCATTCATTATTGGCAAATGATACATGGGATCTTGTTCCTTTACCAAAGGGACGAAAACTTGTTAGATGCAAATGGGTTTACAGAACCAAGTATGGACCAGATGGAAAAGTTGATAAACATAAAGCTCGTCTTGTTGCTAAGGGCTTTTCACAGGTTGAAGGCATTGACTACACTGAAACCTTCTCCCCTGTTGCCAAAATGAACTCTATCTGCCTTGTTCTTTCCCTTGCTGCCTCTTTCAAATGGGAAGTCCATCAGATGGATGTTAAATCTGCCTTCTTGCATGGGGACTTGCATGAAGAAATCTATATGGAACAACCCATTGGCTTCATACAAACAGACTCCAGCCTTGTTTGTCGACTTAAGAAATCCCTTTATGGTCTCAAGCAAGCTCCTCGGGCTTGGTATGCCAAAATGGATAGCTTTCTTTTAGAATCTGGCTTTTCTAAGTGTCATTCTGACAATACTGTCTACACCAAGAAAGTGGGAAACTCTCTTATCATCCTTGTTATTTATGTTGATGATCTTATCCTTACTGGTAGTGATCCCAACCTTATAAACCATGTGAAGTCTAGCCTCAAAAGGAAATTTGAAATGACAGACTTAGGACACTTACATTATTTTCTCGGTCTTCAAGTCTTGCAATCCAAGGAGGGTATTTCCCTTTCCCAATCCAAGTATGCTTGTGATATTCTACGTCATTTTCACATGGAAGACTGTAAGACAGCCCCTTCTCCCTTTCAGTCTGGAGTCAAACTCTCAGTCACTTGTACTTCTCCTGAAGTTGATGCTACCTTATACCGTCAACTTGTAGGAAAACTTTTGTATCTAACCCATACTCGTCCTGACCTTTCCTTTGCTATTGGCCTTGTTGCTCGGTTCATGCAAAACCCCCGTGAAAGTCATTGGAAAGCAGCTAAAAGAATACTTCATTATGTTTGAGGTACAGTTCAGTTTGGGATTCATTACAATGCCGAAGCAGCTCCTCTATTGGTTGGTTTCACTGATTCTGATTGGGTTGGTGACCCTGATGATCAGAATTCTACTGCCGGTTATGACTTCACTCTTGGTTCAAGACCTATTACATGGGCTTGTAAGAAACAGGGTGCCATTTCTCTTTCGTCAGCAGAAGCAGAGTATCGTGGTGCTGTGGAAGCTAGTAAGGAAGCCTTGTGGCTTCGTCAGATCCTATCAGAGTTTGGCTTTGAGTAGCAGCATCCGACTACACTTTGGTGTGATAATCAAAGTGCCATTCAGCTATGCAAAGATCCAGTTCAACATCAGCGCAGCAAACACATTGAACTGCACATGCACTTCATCAGAAAGCTCATTCACGACCATGTTCTTGAAGTGCAATATTGTTCAACAGATGATCAAGTTGCAGACATCTTCACAAAGGCTCTCACAGAGGCGAAGTTCACTAAACTTCGATTTATGGTTGGAGTTCAGGAAGTTGTCACTAAGGGGGGATAGGCTCTAGTGCCTCCTTCCTTCTCCTATTGTGTCATATTTGTAAATCCTTCAATCCTATCCCAAGTTGTTCTTAAGGGGGGATGTTAGGATATTCCGACACATAGGGAATAGTTAATTACAACTTGGTCTAGTATAGAGTTAGGTAAAGTGTGTTTCTTTACCATTGTACATTTTGTAACTTACAATCCGACGGTCACGATATGTAGTGATCCGAAGGTTCATTCTCTCCTCGGTATTACCGACACTTGATCCGTGGCTTGACACCCGATTGGTCCATGAATTCTATTTAAAGCGCATGGAGGGTCATTTGTAGGGTAATCCGTGCATGAGAGAAGCTTATGTAAATTTTTATTCTTTGATTAATAAATTGCCTGAAGTGGCCGCGTTGGCTCAGGCCGTGGACTGTTTCCCTCTTTGAGGGTTTTAACCACGTCAAAAACACTGGTGTATTGATCTGTGATCTGGTTGTGAGCGGTGTCCTTTTGGTGTTCTTTCTGAGGAACTTACCCTGTAAATTCCTACAATATATTCTTTTGAGAAAACGGTTTAAATGTTGCAGCTACAAAAATATGTTACAGCTACAAAAATATGTTGCAGCTACAAAAATAGAACGATTATAGCCAAGTCACATGTTTACATAGTTGTGGGAAATATAAAATGAGAAACATTTTTGGGGACATGGAAAATAATGATCCCAAGCTCCTCCACCTGTCAAATCTAACCCAACGCTTTTCAGATCAACACTAGTATAAGTAAAAGTGGTGGACAAGCACAAGATCTGCAACATAGTTCTCGGTGCAGGATATGGATTAAATCCACAAGAATCAAACCATAAGATCTCCAGATTACGTATGATAAATTCATGTGTATAACCATGAATTTCTCAAAATAATTGACAACTTTATTTTAAAGATCCACAAGACCCGAATTGGTTAATTGTTCTAAAATATTGCATTAAAGATCTCAACAATCTATATTTCAAAGTTGTATAAATTTTCATCGTTTTAAGGATACGAGATAGTCTTTATTTTTAATAGAAACTCTATTGCCGACTTAGTAATTCCTTGTTCGAGCATTGCTATTGATTTATAGATTATTTCACAGTGTAATGTTATAGCAATTCCAAGGTTTATACGAATTCCTTAGCAATGCAAGTCCGAGCCAGAAAGGCCCCCCTTGTGTGAGGGAAGGCGTTGCTCTCTTCCTTTTTAGTTTAGTTTAGTTGTAGATAGTTTTTATGCTTAATTAATATTTTTATTTTTTTATTAATTGCAATAAGGATTAAGTTTCTATTGATCTATTAATGTTTTCAATCCTTGTTAATATCAATCGATTTCAATTGATTTAATTTTCAGTGCTTTAATTTCTTGTTAATATACAATTTTAATTTCAATGGCTTACAATTTAGTGTGGTGTGTTAAAAACAATGTAGTCTATTCATATGAATTAAATTATCTATTGAATAAATATTTGTTCATCTTCAATTGTATAATTAAAATTATAAGTTATATGGTTAATTGTAATTGTGATGGTCTCATGGAAAATTTTTATATGATGATGATTTAAAAATGTTTAAAATCATGACTGTGTTGAATTAAATTGAAATTATCCTTTATAGATTAGATTTTGTTTTCATGTTGAATTTCAATAGAATAGTTAGAAACCTGACTCTACATATATTGTGCATTTCACTTCACAAGTTTACCAACTCAAATTGTTGATTTAAATGTAATGGAATTCTTTAGGAATAGAATTAACCGACATTTTTGGAATTATTGTTAGAGAAGTGTACATAGGATTTGGCTTATAATTTAGGCATGCAACTCGCTGCATAAGTAAAGCATGAAAATTAGGACACCTGAATAGGGAAAAATATTATAGAAGTAGCTTTGTTAGAGGTAGAATCACTTCCACACTTCATCCACCTACCACCCCATCTAGTACAACACATGGTACAATAAGAGCCACATCATCATCCACATCATACATCCTCACATTTTGCATGTAGAAGAAAGTATCCAGAGGACACTAAATGAACTTAATAACAAGAAGAACCTTTGATGCAGGGGCATCCAAACTTCCAAGTCAAAATATATTTTGACTAGAGTAGAGCTCTTTTAATTTACCAAGGGAATTGGTTCCCTAACCGATTGTATTAATTATTTAAATGTCTTTCCCTATGATTTTATGAAAACTTGTATGAATTGGAAAAACTCTAAGATTTCCAAAAGCTATAGAAAAGGGTGGTTTTTATGATAGGATTAGTTTTAGAAAAGTTATGGATAGCTAAGATTTTTTCCATAAGGAAAAAACTAATTTACCTTGAAAATCATGAGAGATTTAGGGAATAAATCATGAAAGCTTTAGGGAATAAATCATGAGAGCTTTTGGAATAAATCAGGGAGTAATTTTAGGATTTCGGAAAAGCTAATTTATGGAGTGCTTTTAGGATTTAGAAAAGATATTGTATTTCTTAATTTTATTTATTTGCAAGCCTACGCAATGAGAAATAATGGCCAAATAAATGTGGAATTAGGCCTTGATGCAACAATAATTCACCTCTTCCTACAATGTTCACTTCCACGCACCTCTCTAACAATTCACACAAATTGCTCCACTTCAACGAGTTCATCCAAAATCAAATTAATGTTTTCATGCAAACTCAAAGCATTTGACATAACACAATATAGTACAAGGATTCATACACAGAGCCCTTTGAAAATCTGCATTTCCATAAACAAATAAAAATTGTACATGCATAACCTCACAATCATACATGTCTACTTTTCTTTGTTTATGGAAATTCACAATTTTTCTTTGTTTATGGAAATGCATATTTTCCAAGGGCTCTGTGTATGACTCCTTGTATTATATTGTGTTAAACCCTTGAGTTTGCATGAACTCATTGAAGTGGAGAAATTTGTATGAATTGTTGAAGAGGTGTGTGGAAGTGGTCATTGTAGGAAGAGGTGAATTATTGTTGCATCAAGTGGTATTAGAGCTGGTATGCTCTTTGGAATTGAGGATTACAACCAGAAGAAGGACGACTTCCAACAAGTAGCAGTTGGGTAGAAGTTGTCAGAGGGTAGTTCCACAATGAGTGTGGGTAGAATTGCCAAGAGAAGGTTCCAGAGAAGGAATCAGAAATACCAAAAGGTTAAGCTTGGGAGAAAGCTTGGTGAGGTATTGGTAGTAGGTACAAAATTTGCTACAAGGTAAAGGCTTGGTTGCAATTTACAAGTGAACAAGGAGAGTTCACAGGAGAAGAAGAAGAAGGAAAAGATGGCTATTGGTAGTCATTTGATGGGTTCAGAGAAAAGTTACAGTCAAAGAAGGAAGGAGGCTAAGATAGTTGGAAAAAAGGAAATGAGTGATGAAGAAAGGGAGAAGGAGATAACTAAGATAAAGGAAGAGCTCAACAAAATAAAGAAGCATCTACAAGAGCAAACAAAGCAGTGGCTGGAAAAAGTGATGAAAGAATTGAGGAATGGAATTTATGTTGGAAAAAGAGTCCAATGGTCAGTTAAGAAGTTGCATGCATGAAATCAAAGAAGATGGATGAGGCATCTGATTAGAGATTGGTTAAGGATGCTTGGAGAAAGTGAGGAAAGAGAGTTGGAAGTACCAAAAGAGAATTCAAGGTCTCATGTTTTTAAAACTAATGAATGTTTTGAATGTTTTCTATCTGCAGGGAATGAAGAAATGGCAACTCAAGATTCTGTCATTTCAATGGAGGAGACAAGATTGTCATATCTAACCAATAAGGAGGGAAGATGTGCAAATACAATGTGTGCAAGTAATGGAAATTTCCAAAAGGACGAGGATGTGCAGAGAGAAAAGAGTTGGCTTAGAGATACTTCAAATGATGAAGTATAAAACCCATTGGAAGAGACCGTGTAAAGTTGGAAAGGAGTGGACATGCAATTTATTGTTGCAGAATTGATTTTTTTAGAAGATTGGTTGAACAATTCAAGGACAGAGAGTATATTGAATTGCAACAGTCCAAGAAATGATAAGAATGAGTTTCCCATGAAAAAAAATGCAACAACAAGGGGACAATAATGATGATGAATTTTAGCATAAAAGTAGAGAATGATAGAAGCAACTCTAGATAATTGGTATCTTGGTAATTTAGTGGAAGAAAACAACAAATTCCAACAAGGAATGGGTGACTTGTGCCAGCTAGAAGACAAAATGGACATAGATATTGAGGAGATAAGGAGGCTTATGATTAAAGTGTCCCATAGGAGGCATGTTGTAGGAAAGAAAGAAGATAACAGAGGTTTGGCGATGACATAGCGAGTATACATCAACAAGGAAGGAGGAGAATTGCAACATAAGGTCTGGAAGCCTGGAAGAATGAAGAAGATGACAATAAAGCAGCATCAACATGACAAGGAAAAGGACCAATTGCAAAACAAAATTTGGGATCCAGGAAGATTTGCTTCATCAATACATGGTCAGGAGACCATGATTCTTTTTCACCTTGGGAGTCTGATGCAGGAGCATCCAAACTTCCAAGTCAAAATATATTTTGACTAGAGTATAGCTCTTTTTATTTACCAAGGGAATTGGTTCCCTAACCAATTGTATTAATTATTTAAATGTATTTCCCTATGATTTTATGAAAACTCATATGAGATGGAAAATCTCTAAGATTTCCAAAATCTATAGAAAAGTGTGGTTGTTAGGATAGGATTAGTTTTAGAAAAGTTATGGATAGCTAAGATTTTGTCCATAAGGCAAAAACTAATTTACCTTGAAAAGCATGAGATATTTAGGGAATAAATCATGAAAGATTTAGGGAATAAATCATGAGAGATTTTTGGAATATAAATCATGGAATGATTTTAGGATTTAGGAAACACTGATTATGGAGTTCTTTTAGGGATTAGAAAATATTTTTTATTTCTTAATTATATTTATTTGTAAGCCTATGGGAAATGAGAACTAATGGCCAAAGAAATGTGGAATCAGGCCAAGAGAGAAACATATGATTGTGAGGTTATGCATGCACAACTTTTCTTTGTTTATGAAAATACAAATTTTCCAAGGGCTCTGTGTATGACTGCTTGTATTATATTGTGTTGTGTTAAATTCTTTAAGTTTGCATTAAAACATTAAGTTTGCATGAACTCATTGAAGTGGAGAAATTTGTGTGAATTGTTGGAGAGGTGTGTTGAAGTGGACATTGTAGGAAGAGGTGAATTATTGTTGCATCAACATTCAACATAAGAAGTTATTTTCTACTCACATCCAATAGGATATGTACTTAGTGGACATCATTTGGAGATACCAATTGAAGAGACTATAATAGAAGAGAGTTCATTTGAAGAAAATTTGATCCAAGAGAAATCAGTTATAGAAAATCTAGTTGAAGAACCACCATATTCATAAGAATCATCAATGACTGATAATAAGTGAGAAGGGATAGGAGAAATAGCATTTGGAACTTGCACAAGAGTTGGAACTGGAACAGGAGTTGGAGGAAATGGAAGAAGAAAAGTACATCAAGAAGAAGAAGAAGAAGAAGAAGAATTTGGCTTCCCCATTCAATATCCAACAACCAATGTGAACATGTAAAATATTTCACCCTCTATGCTACCAAATTTTCAAGGGTTAAGAACTAAATATATCAAAACTTTTCTCTTCAAATTTGATGTATTGTTTTGAATCTACGATTACTCATTAGACTCTAAAAAATTAAAATTATTTCCTTCTATATTAAAGATGGTTCTTTACGATGGTTCATGGGATTAAGATCAAATTATCTTAGAACTTGGGATGAAATGCATCAAATTTTTCTCAAAAAGTATAAAGACTAATGCATAGATCATGATCTTAAAGAGAATTTTTTTTAAATGAGTCAAAAATAAGATGAATCTCTTGAGGATTATGTAGAAATATTTTTTTATAATGTCAAAAGAGCTAAACAACATAGTTTAAGTCTTGATACTTTAAAAACTCTTTTACTTAGAGGCATTAGAGATGAGTGGATAGATATTTTGAATCTAATGGGAAAGGAGACGTAAGGAGACATATCTCAACTAAGTTTTGTGGATATTTTTGAATTATAAAAACTATTTCAATAGGAAGATCCAAATATGGTAAGGGACCCAGAGATACCAACATCTCTAAGGTAACTAAATCAACAACTGGTGGAGTATGTAGAGTTGAATTGGGTAACTTATTTGAAATTTTTAAAACTGATATTCTTGGTACTCTTAGTGAGCAATTAGATACATTAAAAATCCATAATAGGAAAAAAGTAGAAAATGCAACCTTATAAAAATTTTGTCCAAGATGTAGAAAAAAACATCCTTTGCATGAATGTCCTTTAGATAACATTGAAATATGTGTTATATGTGTATAAAATAATGCAACAAAGGATTTTCCATCCTTACCATGACTAAAGGTAATATATCAAGAGGAGAATGCAATAAATGAGATCACATAGTACCTTTGTTATTCCGCATTAAAAAGACCATAGAAATGAAAAAAAGCAGGTATTACCTAAGATGCTACTCAAAAATTTAATCCATATTAATAATATCCACAACATAGAATACCCCTTTACCTTGGCAACCATGGCCACCACAAAACCAAAACCAACCTTGGCAACAAGGATGGTGAGGGAATTATTATGGAGGTATGCCAAATTTTCCTCAGTAGCCATAGAAATATCCTCGATATTCTCAATGTCCACCATATTATCCCTATTATCATTCTTAATATTATCAATCTTATCAACCTCCTCCACAAACACAAAATGCACAATCACAACAGTTATAATTCCTTTCCACCAAAACTCCTTAGATACCTAACCAACTAATGACAAAAACCATCCTGAATCTAAATAATAAAGTAACTTAACCTACTTACAACACTAAGCTACATAAGTTTCCAACTTACATGATTACCCCTATAGATATGAATGACATTCAACTTAGGTTAGTAAGGGTACATAATAATGAATCCACTATTATCGTTCAAGAGAAATATGAGGAAGAAATTCCCAATAGAATAATAGATTATGTAACAATAAAACAAACTTCCTCTATAGGTCTAGTAAATCATCCCTTTACATCTAAATATCCTTCTTTTCCAAAAAGAGTACATGTGTAGAAACAATTATATGTAAAACATCAATTAATACCATCTAATTTTGATATGCTAGATGAATTAAGGAAGCTTTGCATTCATATACCTTTACTTTAAGCAACAGAATATATTCCTATTTATGCCAAAAATTAGAGGAATTATGTCTTAAAAAACCCAAAAGAGAAATGAAAGAACCACAAAAAGTGCATCTTATTGGTAGATTAGGAGATACAATATATGATGGGAATACTTATATAGAAAAATATCTTGATCCAAGGAGTCCCATTGTAAATTCACATCAATAAATTGCAATTCCAAACGCACCCATAGATTTTGGAGCGACAATAAATTTAATAACAAAAGGAATAATGGATGAACTACAATTGAACAGTCTTCATTATACACCAGTTATCTTGCAATGGTAGAGTGATATACTTTTAAACCAAAAGGCCTATTAGAATATATTCTTGTTTCATTAGACTCGTGGGATTACCTAATTGATTCCATGTTTTCAACACCTAAAACCAACTTGGGAGGTCATTCACTAATTTTAGGAAGGTCGTGGTTAGCCATGGCCGATGCATTTATTATTTTTCAATGTAGATATATGATTGTTTCTAATGGAAATGCAACAAATAAATTTACATTATATCCTCCTATAAGAACAATTACTGAATTAGAAGATACTGAATGGATTGATGATACAAATGATGATGAAATAGTGCAACTTGTATTAAAAATCTCATAAGAAATGACTTTAAAAAGTCCATTTACAAATTTCATTAATAATTATGAATTTCCTCAATATCTTGGGGAGTGGGTTTGTTATACTCATATTTTTTACAGAATCTTTTAGGAAATTTTCACTATGGAAAATATTTTATTATGGGGTTCCTTGCTATCACTTTATTCTATTGCAAGATCTAGCAGTATTTCTATAGAGGTTTCTTCAAGAAAAACTTTCAATAACCATTCTAATCTAGAAAAGGCTCAACAATTATAGTTAATACAGATGTTGCAAAAACATACTATTGTATTTGCATGGGAATACATTGATATGTGAGGCATAAATTCTAATACATGTATGCATCACATTTGTATACAAGAGAATGATAGGCCTATTAGGAAACTTCAAAGGAGCATGAATTCTCTATTAAGAGAAACTGCAAAGGAGGAATTACAAAAAATGTTAAATGTAAATTTTATATATCCAATTTCTGATAGAAAATAGGTTATCACCATTGGTAGTTGTGCCTAAAACTAACGGTAATGGTGAGTCTGCATAGAATATAGAGAATTGAACAAAAATACTTTCAAAGATCATTTCCCTCTACCCTTCATTGATGAAGTTTTAGACACCATACTAGGAATAAGTATGTCTCTTTTCTTGATGGTTTTAGCGGATGCAATTAAATACAAATTGCATTAGAAGATCAAGATAAGACGAAATTTACTTTTCCATGGGGAACTTATGCTTAAAGTATTACCTATTTGATTATGTAATGCCCCTATCACTTTTCAATGAGAAATATTAGGTATCTTCTATGATCTAATCCATGATTGTAGAAGTGTACATGGATGATTTTACAATCTATGGTAATACTTTTGAAGAAGCCTTGGAAAATTTGGAAAAAGTTCTTTGCAGATGTAAAGAAACTAATCTTTCTTTGAGTCATAAAAATTTCATATGTTATTAAATGAAGGAAATGTTTTAGGGCATCATATTTAAGGTGCAAGCATTGAAGTCTATTCAACAAATATTGAGGTAATTTCTAAACTCTCAGTACCTAAAACTCTAAAAGATGTAAGCAATTTTCTTGGACATGCTAGCTAATATAGAAGATTTAAAGAAAAGTTTACAAAGCCTCTCCATTTTTAAATTTCTTGTCAAAGATAGAGAATTTTATTGGAATCCTTCGTGTCAACTTACTTTTTACACTGAAACAAAATATTTTTGAAGCACCTATTTGAAGTGAACCAAATTGGTCCCTTCCATTTCATATCTCTATTGATGCTTCAAACATTGCTTTAGGAGTTGTTTTAGGCCAAAAAAACATCAAACTCCTTATATTATTTATTACATAAATAAAAATTTATCTCCTATAGAGTTAAATTGCATTATAATAGTAAAGGAATTTCCTGTAGTAGTTCTTGCAATTAACTAGTTTAGACATTACATTACCGGGTATGAAAACTTTGTTCATATTGATCATTTTTCTATCTGGTATTTAATGAATAAACCAATAACCATTGGTATAATAATTATATGGCTCTTGTTATTGTAGGAATTTAATATTACTATATTAGATAAACCTCAAAAAGAAAATACCATTGTTGATTTAATTTCTAAAATCCAAAATGAAAATAAATAAATTCATACAGATGACAATTTTCTTGATGAACATTTATTTGCAATTGCTACCAAAATTCCTTGGTATGGAGAACTTTCTAACTATCTAGCAATACGAAAGTTTCCTCAACAACTGTCAACAAGAGAGAAATAATGGGTTATCAAGCTCATTTCCCCATACTCTTAGATAAATGGAGGACTTTCTGAACTAGACCTAATCTCATAATTAGTAGATATGTAAAGGAAGATGAGGTATTCAACATATTGAAGGCATGTCATGATGAACCATGTGGGAGAATTTTGTTGATGGAAGAACTACATATAAAGTACTTATTTTCAAATATTATTGGCCTACCCTTTTTAAGGATGCCAAATAATATGCCAGAAGATGTGATAATTGTTAGAGAATGGGTCACCCATTTCAAATAGATGAGATGCCTCCACAACCTCAAGTAATCATATAGCCATTTGAAAAATGGGATCCATATTTTGTAAGACCAATAGCTTTGATGTATAAGTAAAGAAGGTATATTCTTGCATGTACTAACTATGTTACAAAATGGGTAGAAGCTAAACCTTTTATTTTATGCCATTAAAAATGATATTGTTAATTTTCTATTTGAGGACATATTTACTCATTTTGGTGTTCCAAGAGAAATTATTACATATCAGGGTGCTCATTTTACATCCAAGCTAGTCCAAAAGATTGTGGAACAATATAAGATCAAATACCATAAGTCTTCGCCACATCATCCAAAAGCCAAAGGACAAGTGGAATACAAAAATAAAGTTCTTGAAGCAATTTTGACCATGATAGTAAAATTGTGTTGCAAAGATTGGGTAGAAAAGTTTACAAAATCACTTTGGATATACGAAATAACATGGAAGAATGCTATGGGAAATACACATTATGAGCTTGTATATGGAAAGAAAGTCTTACTTCCCATAGAATTTCAAGTCAAGACGTTCGAAACAACAAGAAGATTAGGATTAGATCTCTCAAAAGAACAAAAGCAAAGGTTGACTCAACTTACTTAATTGGATGAGACTTCTCAATATGAAATTCAAAGAACTATTTTAATCCAATAGCAGAGGACAAAATGGCATGATAAATTCATCAAATTAAAGAAATTCAAACCAGGGGATTGGGCTCTTTTATTTCATTCTCAATTTAAATATTTTAAAGGAAATTTTCAAACACACTAGTTAGGGTGATATGAAATTCATACAATTCATGATAATGGATTATTAAAATGAAAGGGCATTAATGAGGAAGGTATTTATTTTCTTGTTAACATGCATAGATTGAAATTATATCAAAATCCTTTAACAAGAAAATAATTTGTTCAAAATTTTCTTCAACTTAATTACGAATGAGAATTCTTGGAGTAACTTAATTACTAATCAAAATTATTAGAGTCCCCGATAAATAGATTTTCTAATCAACTTGTGTTGAGGTCTTAGAGGAAAGTGGAATAATGCGAGGGATTACATGGCAAAGAAATTCCTTGGATTCTGAAGCCTAATGGGGAGAGAGAACTGGTGGATTTGAATTGTTATAGGAAGTTATAAACATTGGCATCCAGGTTAGTGGCTTGTATGTGAGAATTAGATCTAATCATAAGTGAATTATTCCATGTGGACATGTAGCCTCAACTCGAAGGTTTCCATGTTGCAGAAAGATGATAGTAAACAACAATCCTATGATTTGGTGGAATGTCCTTCCTTGTAGAAAGCTAGTGAATTTGATGTATGTAATGGTTGTCAAGGAAACACATGTCCTCTATGTCGTAAGCAGTTTATGGAGGCTATGATCCATTTAACTAGTGGCACGTTATGCCTTCAAAATAAATCCCAGTCATTGATATACAATCAAACATGAAGAACATGTGCTCTAACATAGGGATTCCAAAGATGGGATACCTACCTATCACATCTACCAGTGATAATGCACTAGTTAAAACATGCAAGAATAGAGTGATATTTTTTCACATTTATGATCAAAATCATGCTAGGTGGAGGAAAGGGACTAAGTATGAGTGGCGCACAAAAATAATTTTTATAAAATGAAGGAAAAATCGTAAAAAGGGGCTACAAAGGACTTAACATGGTAGGTAAGGGACAATTTAAAATGAAATCATAGATGAGGGTGATGACACATAAGACTTGAGTACCACATAAGTATGAATGTGTCATACCATGTCAACAATGATTCATTATCAGTAATATAAAGTTATATTAAAAACAATAATTTTTTGAGGCCAAGTCTTGCTCTACTTCCTGATGCACTAAAATCTGGCAGTTGTTAATTGGTTTTTTGATGAAATTACATAGGTACTCTAATGAACATGTAACTCCCAATTTCATGGGTGAAATTATAGATGAAAATTTCATTGTCAAATATCTAACACCCCTTCATCAGATATCCTCATGGAAATCCATCATTATTTTCAACACATAGCGTTAGATATCCAACCAATGTTTGTTGGAACTGCATTATATATCCGATGAAAGTTCTGTTGAATTTCTGATAGAGAACACCAAACAATCTAATGGAAGTTTGTCATATATCCAACAAAAGGTTCTGTCGAATATCTGATGGATATAGGTTGCTAGATATCTGATGAACCCATAGCTATTAAAAAAATTAACAGTTTGTGAGGATGGTTTAGGTCCATCCTTTTTTCCTCCATCAGTGCCTCAGATCATATCTTATCTCGTGATTAGAAACATTTTCTTCTAACAAGATTTATATTAGCACAATTAAATCTAGTGAAATTTCATCTAAGAAAGTCATAAGTGGAGGGTAACTAATCTACTTGAGTTGTCCTATACTTGAACAACTACCCAACCATTTTTTTGTTTCATTACCAAGCATCCATAAGTTAGCATGAATTAAACCCTAATTAGGCTATATTATCTACACCCTTTCCCAACTAGGAAAACCGCACTAAACAAGGGACATAATTTTATCTCAATAGAAACTAGAAAGGAAGTGTTTCTAGGGTCTAACCAAATGTTTTGAATGTTTAGAAATTTAGACTCTTATAGTTAAAGGAGGATATCTCTCATATCTTCTTAAATTACCCATTAATTGAGATCATTTTGGTTAATTTGGGAAAACATGACCCTTTAGTGGAAATGACCCCAAGGAAATTAGAAAATAGTCCAATGGAAACCAGAGATGCATTTGGTATAATGGTGGACCTATTTTCAGCCTGTCCAATAACTTTTTGAATTAAAATAAAATTCCCAATAAAGGGTATGGTTAGGGATATTCCACTTAGATAATGAGACCTTCAGAAACTTGTCCATATATAAAGATCAATCTGGTCTTAATTCACAATAAATTTAGACTTGGTCACATTGAATGGTCACTACCAAGCAAAGGAACCCAGTTGAGGAATGGACATTAAGATACAAGTTACATCAATGTTACAAGTATTCCTTATAGAAGAAATCCCTTAGAGACTATATCAATAAATACTGATCAGATGCATCCCTAAAACTGGTGGCCTAGAACTTATTACTAGTTGGACGCATATAACCCTACTCAATGTCTCTTATGAAATTCTAGAAAAAGAAATGACTATGCAAATCAAGTACAACTACATCAAATTGTACGGTTGCATAATACATAAATTATTCTTGGCCAATGCATTTTATAAAATGTTAATATTATTTGGTAAGTAATGGAATGAGCCTATTGGCTAAATCTAGATGCTCTTTTCATCAAGATAAATTTTGAAAAAGCCCATGAAAAAATGTAATGGCTTTTCGTACTTACATTCACAAGTCTCTAAGCTTTGTAATTTTTTTTCAGAAATGAAGTTGAAATTTTTTTACAAAGGCCTAGACATGATCATCCATCAATTGGCCCAAATTTGAATAAATTTACTCTTCATAACTTTTAGATAGGATTTCCCCTTAGCCCCAACTATTTGTGTAATAATTGTTGCAAACTTGATCTATCTATGCAATGGAACGACCCAAGGATTGATTAAATGCATCCATCTTCCTAAAAGATGACTTTGGGACATTGCTAAATGGGCACTTTTCAGATCACTCTTTCTGACCATCCTTAACAACTAAATGCTAATGGAAAACATAATGGATTGTTTCAAAATTTGTTGTGAGGCCTCGAGCTCTACAATATAGAGGGAAAAAAATCTAGTGCTACAGATAGAACCAATTTGTTATTCCAAACTTGATTATGGTATAAGGATGCACTTGAATTTATCCTTTCAAGCCTCCACAAAAGAACTCCAACAAGCGATCATTCAAACAATTGCGAAGAAAATTGATAAATGGATAACAAAGCCAATTTCCCCTGGCTTCCTAAGTATCCAATAAAGTGTTTTTTATGAACCATGTGTACTATTCTTCTCACTTTGTCCCCCTTCTCTAAATTCTTAGCAAAGATTGGAAATTATTATAGGTAAATTGAAAAGGAATCAAAGGTTTTCATAGAGTCAATTGGAAATTATGTTGCCTACATAAGGGATAGGGAAGAATGGATTTAGAACCATTCCAAAAATTTCAAGAAACGCAAGGCCATCAATGGGGCTATAAATGGATCTATTCTAAGTCTATCTTGTATGTTATACTAAAGAAGATTTAGAGGCTCAAATCCAAGTAGAAGCATGTATTTTCCAACTCTAAACAATATGGAAGCCTTTAATATAGCCCATGATAGATTTTTTTTCTTAGTCTTTGGCCCCGTGTGACCTAGTCTTGGGCTAGAAGCTCCAATACCTAGGTGTAGCCTAGCCCAAGTTCCTAATTTATGAAAAAAAAGGAAATGATTCAACATCCATTCTAGTCTTTTGAATTTCCCAAGGCAACCTAGTGACAATGAATTAGAATATAAGTCCTCCTCTTTATTCACATAAATATATATATATATATATATATATATATATATATATATAATTAGCTTAACAAAAGGCTTACATGGTATAATGGTGCCATGACCTATGCAAACTTACATTTATAGTTTATAGCCTAGAAGGTCAAAATGGAGATCCTACACTAAACCAACTACTTAAGTTATGAGGTGATTTTGCCGGCACCATGAGAAGGAAATTACTATTTCACTCCTTGCCTTGATTTTCCCACTCCCGCATATCTGAAAGTCATAAAATACATCCAAGTTTTTAGTGTTCTATTCTTTCCCATTTTTGTTTACATTCTGAAGAAATAATTATTTTCATTGAGATAAGCTCTACTCGTTGTAGTAGAAAGCTTGAAATTAAAAACAATCATGGTACATAAGGCATCTATAGATATGGATCTTGCTACCATGTCCTACTCTAATTAACACTAGGTTCATTTTTAATCCTCTTTAGAGAATGGTTTTCTATATTAAAAACTATCTTAAAACATGTTACAAAAATGTGTTGGGTGTGGAAGTCTGTACAGGACCATCTAAAACAAGAGAACACACATTTTAAATTACAAGTGTGGCTATATTGAAATTTTCCTTTATAGAGGAGGAGGTTATCAGTGTAACAACACTGGGTTAAAAATCCATGTAATAAAGTTAATAAAGGAAAAATAATAACCAAGGTCATGGGACATTTATTCCAAGATTGGTGTTGGGAAAAACATCCTAGTGGTTTTTCATTTGGTTTATTATGGCTAAGGGGAAATTGGAAAAGGAAATGGAAAAGGATTTGGAAAGGTAAAGAGGCATTAATTGGCATTTTCTTTATGAAAATAAAGGAAATTAGAAGAAAAGGAAGGTGAAAGGTCACAGGTTGCATGTGACGAGGAAAATGAAGGAAATAATGAAAACTGAAAAAATAGAGGCCTCATTAAGAAAAAGGCTTTTAAGGATCAGTTTACAATATTTTGTGAGTTCAATTTGGAGCTCTCTCTCTCATACTCTTGGAAACTTATAGTATTATTAGAGCACTCTAGCATTGGAGGAAGGAAGGAAAAGGAAGGACAAAAAAGAAAAGGGAAGCAAAATATCAAGCAAGGAAGAGCAGGATCTAGTGGCTAAGGTGGGACTACTTGCAGGTATTGAGTTGCATGTGTGATTTCCTTGCTATTTTTGACATGCATGGTACAGGCATGTGTGTATTTGGTTCTCTTGTTGTCATTGACGTTGGTTTTTATAGGTGTAACAATGGTTTACAACCTTGCGTTTCCATTTCTGGATGGCCATGGTGTGATGGGGCTTCTCTTACTTGGTTGAGCTGGATTACCGGATGGTTTCAAAATTGAGACGGGTGATCTTTCGTAGAAACACAAGGCCTAGGAATACCTAAAATGATGAAGGTGGGATTTCGATAAAGCCTGATTGTGTATACACTCGTTTCGTCTAGGAATCCTTGACTGCTGAATGGCAGGATATACGATAAGGCCTAGAGGGTGGATCATTGTTGGGCATAGGAATCCTCAACCAGTGAATGGTAGGATCTACGGTAAAACTTAGAGGTGGAGACAGGAAAATTCCTCACGGTTTAGGTGGAGAGATCCAGAGGCATCCATGCATGTATAGGACTAGTGATCCCTGGATAGGTATATGGTGGGATTGCGGTAAAGCCTATTAGTGTATGTTTCTTGTTTGGACCTAGGAATCGCTTGGCAGGATTGTGGTAAAGCCTGGTTGTATAGAAGAGGGATTGGGCCTAGGAATCCCTTGGTGGATTGCGGTAAAGCCTAAGGAATTCTTTGTTGTTTTGTTGTCAATACCACTTGGATGAAATAAATATTTGGTTGAACCCAATCTATGGTCGGGTTGTATGTGGAAGTCTCTGACTTGGGTGGATTTTTCATATGTTAATAAGAGCTCTTTTCCTCTCATGTATTATGTGTAAATGTGTTTGTTATTATGAGTTTATAATGGTTGTTATATCATTTTTATTTTGCTGGTTATATGCTATTTATAAGCATGGTTATGATAAACTTGAGTTATGGCTCTCATCATGTCTTGATTAGTAAATGAATGAATGATGAGTGTACGACCTAATAGATGATAATGCAACTGTTATGAGAGGGAATCAATCCTTCTTCGAAAATATCAGATAAGTATGAAGTCCCTATGCTCAGATGTGTTTATATGACCTATAGATTACATGTTCATAATGTCTTTGATGAAATGTATGTCACATGGAAGGCTTGTCATGGGAGTGATTGGAGGTCTAGTTCAGTAAAACATCAATTTTTCTAAGGGTTTGGTCACTTATAGGGGTTGGTTGGCTCCTACAAGTTCTGTAGCTCCCGATGAAGGTTAGTATGGGAGTTGAATCATATCATAGTAACTCTTCGTCACATGTTTACCCCAGTGGACTAGTTAGCGTGGGTAAATGTGGGAGGAGGATGTTACAGAGTGGTATCAGAGCATGGCTCACCACTTGGAATCGATGGCCATAATGTGTTTGTCATGCATACATGTTGATCGCATATGTGTTTTTTATGTTTGTGGTCTATGTGTTTGTTTTGTATGCATGGTGGTGGTCATTATTGTAGTTGTGCCGCCATGTGGAAGATGATGGTGTTGTTGTTAGATGTGGTTGTCATGAGTGCATGTTGGTTATGCTTTTGTTATGCTTTTGTTATGCATGTTAGTGTCTATATGTTGTTATCCATGCATTGTCATGGTTATGGTATAGTCATTCATGGTAACTAGATAATGCTTGAAATGATGTATATATACTTATATGATTATGTTTATACATTAATTGCGCTAATCTAGTTAATCTTGCAGATGAGATATCCTCCCTTGAATTTTACTGAGGTAAGTTGATTACGTTTATATTTTTGTTTAGCTGACATGGTTTACTTGCCAAGAAGAATATCAAAGATGTCTAGCACGGTGGTAGACTACAATTCATGAGATTCTCCCTATAAATAAATTGAGCAGCATGGTGATGGGAACTCTCCTAATATAGTAGAGACATTGAGAAGTTTGAAGGTAGAAATAAGAAGTTGCAAAACAGATAATGACAAAATCATTCAGAAACAGGAGAAACCAGTAGAGGTTAATGAAATTATCCTTCATAGTTTGTCATATCTATATATTCAAGGACTGCTTAGGGTCATCCATGGGTAGGAGGATAGGATTAATGGGGCATATGGTAGTAGTTCTCTTGGTGGACACAAGTCATATATAGATAACACAATAAGAGATGGCAGGTTCTTGGACACACCTAATAGGAGAGGTGATGGATGTAGGTTCTATTCTTGTTCTGGTTCTTATAGGTACCATGGTCAGCATTGTTATCACCCTTACAGAAGGAATGGCAGGTGATATTTTCCAGATGAGTTAAAGAAATAAAATTCACCTACCTTTGATGGAGCTTTAAAGAAAACAAAAGATGCAGAGGCATGGTTACTTAGAAATAAGAATTTCTATGAGTTGCATGATTACACAAAGAACATGAAATCCATAATAGATATCTTCAACCTCAAAGGGAAAGAAAACATCTGGTGGGAAGATGTGAAGTAGGTTAGAGACATCAGTACAAAATAGTTGAGTTGGCATGAATTCAAGAAACTTTTCAAGAAGAAATATTTGTCAAGGATTTCTATGAGCTAAATATGGGATCAATGACATATGAGGAGTATATGACCAAGTTCTTGGAGTTATTGAGGTATGTACCTATTGAAGCATCGAAATTCACTGCAACAACATGGGGGATAACCACTCAGTCCAGACCTTAAGAGAAACTCCTTTTCCGTATGGTATAGTGGCTCCAACTGGCAGTAATGGGACTAGTTTCCCATAGAGGATTGATTTGATAATTTTGTTGGGAATGATATAAGATATAACAGAAAATGATTCAGCTAAGTATAATCTGATCTAAATAGTAAACACATGCATATATCTTTAATCTAACATTATCTGACAATAAATATACCCGAGAATAAACTAAGATATGCAATCTATAAATATGTCTCAAATAAATTGGTAATAAAGATCATTCAGCTGCCAAAAGAAATGAAATCGTTCATGATAATTGTTTTGGACAAATAGTTAGACAAAAAAATTAAGAAAACTATATCACATATAATAATTGTTTAATTATTCAATACAGAATCAGAGCTGAAAAATCATACAAAAGTGCAATAATGTAGAACTATAACTCAGATTTTCATACATAAAACAACCAAAGAAAGAATATTGCTAATTCATAAATAAAACGTGATCATACGATAAAAGTACCATATATGAAAGGTCTTGCTCATGGGCTCAGCAATATTGATCCCACTTTCATTCAATCAAGTACACTCTAAGAGTAAAAAAGTGTAATTTCAGTAGAGCATGCTTCAATATTCAAAGAAAAATAGATCATGTTCCCATAATTTCATCAAAACCTTCCCAAAAATATAGAAGTGTAATGTCTTGAAAAGTGTTTCTGATAAAATTCTGGACCCATCTCTAAATGCATGAGAGGGGTTTAAATACTATAATACCTACCTCAAAAATAGATTATTACAAAAAAAAACTGAGGTTTCAAAAAACCTTCCTCAAAGTAAGAAAAAATAAAACTAACAATAGAATTAAACTAATGACAAGCTTCTTTCATCTTGAACTATCTTAGTCGGCTAACTTTAACTTTGAGATTGCAAATGTCAATCATTGGTTTGAGCTGAGGCGGTTGGCCGATTATGGATTTTAACTGTCCTACAAATATGGCATCTGACAAAGCTGGCACCATTTTTTGTGCAGAGGTAGTACCAAATACTACCAGTATGTTTCCCAATCCAGTTTGGTCAACTATTTGATTACTTCCTCCTTGGTTTGAGTTGTCTGTTTCCATTGTTGTTCTAGTTGTTTGATATCTGGGAGAGACCCTGTTATGCACTCTTTGACAAGGTTGGCACTGTGGATGTTTTCATTAACGACTTCAATTATACTACTTGCTACACCTATTGTTTTCGTTGTCACCCTTTCTGTGTGCTTTAACCATGTATCCCAATCTGTAAATAGAATGTCTTTGTGGGATTCTTCTATTTTTGGTATATCAACCTTTCTTCCCTCATCAAATTCCTGCCAAGCAATAAATTCAGAAATCCTTTTATGGATTTCTTCATATTCAAACCTCATATCAATCACTTGGTTTGTCAATTTATCACTTGTCTCACAGTAAGGATTGATCTGTGAGATTTTATGGCAGAACATCTCTTCTTGTTGTATTAATAGGGAATTTAGCTTGATTTCTTCTTTGATGAACTCGTCTGTTTGAGGGTTATCTTTAAATCTATCCACCACTGCTTGCATTTGGCAAATCTGCAAGTCCTTTTATGATATGCTTGACTTGTGTTGTAACCTCATTTGCTCGAATTTCCTCTGAAGCTAAGCTACCTGTTGTTCTAATTGCTGATTGGTTTTATCTTGTTCTAATTGTTGTTCAAGCAGAAGAATTATCTATTCTTTTTCTTTTAGTAGTAGTCAGACTTCTGTTTCTTTATCAATGGTCGTTGTGGCATAGGCTCCTGCAAACTATGACAACTTCATAAGGTTTTCTGATGGGTCAACAGGAGTGTATTTCCATACAACATCCATTGATTCATTCTCTAGAGTTGCAACAGTTGTGGTGTCTAATTTCCTCTTCTTTCTTTGTATTTTAACTATAGCCTTATGAGTGCGACTGTAGAATATATCTAATGGAGGTATCTCTTCAATTTTCAAGACAATTTTGGGAAGTGGGAAAATCCAGAATAACCTCAATATCTTGAGTGTTCGTAGCCCCTTGCTTTGTTGCCTCTAGATTTGCTTTGTGCTAAGTTTGTTTGGGGGTCTGAAATTCAAATGTTTCCTCAAGATTTGTTCTTGTTTGGAGCTTCTTATTGAATTTATCACATTCCTTGTCTAGGTCAATGACTGGAATCTTCCTTGTTTGAGCTGAAGTGGAACTGACCTCTGTCTGTTTCTTGGCCAAGGCTTGTTCGACCATTTCCTCAGTATTTCTTTCTATATCTTTCGTAAAATCTTTATTATAACTTCCTTCTCCATTATGAGATTGTTGCTTTGACTGTTCTGACTCATGAGTTGATTTGTCTTGTGTTTCCTCATCATAATTTTCCTTTGAACTTCCCTCTAGGCTCACGCTAGGATTCGGTTCTCTTATTGGTTCAATTTGTAATAGGTCCAATGGGACCTTTATCAATATTTTATTCCTATATACATGAAAAGCATTAATATCATTTGGGTTTAACTATAATGATGCTAAATGTAGGACCTGTGAAAATGTTTCACCTCCTTGAAAGAGGTCATCAAATGGATCCTCTTCATGAGTAAACTATTTGACTTTAACCATAGTGGTAAAGTCTTTAGCAACTTGATTTGGGTCATACTGTCACCTTGGAACTGTGGCCAATTTTAGAGACATAATATTCTATACTTCTTTTACTACATGCCCATAGTCATGTAGTGCAAAAGCGCCACATTGTAATGGGAAGGCTGGCCAAATGGCTTTCTTCTGCTCCCTCAGGGCTTTGGTTAAACCCTCCCCTGTTGTCTGGTAAGCTATCTCTCTGGCCAATAGCTTGTCTAGAACATAATATGGGAGGACATGTGGAGCTGAAATGCTCCCAAAAACTCTGATATAAGTGAATGTTTCTTCACCGAACCATCTTGCAACTGGCAAGATGTCTATCTTGGCTTCTTCGGAAAGCTTGGGAGGTGTTTTATCAAAAATGGTTTTATAAATAGGCAGCATAATACCCTGGAAGATTTTGTAAAAATGGGAATTGAATTGGGATTCCCACAAGATTTTATGGTACACATGGATGGGGAGAGGGTTCTGTACAGTCCACTTCCAACCCATGTTTGGAAATTGAGAACAAAAACAAATGGCGTCCATTACATAAGTGCTCATATAAAAAGGGGGAATAATTCTTGAGGAAACACTTCTCTTTTGCCTATATTCCCTAATAGCCATAGCTAAATTGTTTGATAAAATATGACTCCAATTCATAATCATTGCGTTAACTGCTACATCAATTAATGGAAGCCACTCTATAGAAAATTTGGTACTATTAGATTTACCAAATAATCTACACATCATTGCAGCTGCGAAATTATGTGGGGCAGAGAGGGATGCAATCGGATACATACTAGATTTCTCCCATTTGAATTTTCTTGAGCCTGACCTCGAGGTCTATGTAACGTCCAATGGGTCCTCAAGGAAATCTTTGTCATAGAGATTTTGAGGCTCTAGTAGATGGTACATCTAGTGCAAATTGTCTCGTGTGAAAGACCCCGTGACCTCATGTCTTCCATTCCTAAAAGTTTTGTCTAAGATATTTACATTATCAATCACCCATTTTACCATATATGTGTATGGTAATATCTTAGGTCTCACAACTATTCTGTGTAAAAATGACCTCAAAGTAGGAAGCATCAGATGATTCTTCGACATCAACTTTTGCCTTCATTTCCAGTGGCCTGGGTTTCTATTCTTCCAGTAGGTTATACATCTCTTCCCATGATGTGGTTCCTCCATATTTTTTTGTAGGCGATATCAGAGAAGAGTGGTGTCATGTCCAATTTCTCAAATCAGTAGCTTTTCCCTTCTTTGTCATCTTTTCAAACATTGTTTTCTTAAGAGGTTCCCTAAAATTGAGCAATGGAGATTATCGAATAAACACACAGAGAGAAAATGATAGTGAAAATGCAATGATACAATTAATTCTGAAAGGTGACAAGGAAGAAGCTTTTATTCAAAAATGCAGATGAAAGATATCAAATCACATTACGCCGTTTTAAACATAAATGCCATTAAAACTTATTAAATATGCACTAAGATCTTTTATTATGGCCTTTATTATTCATTTAAGCCATCACATCACAAACGTGTAAGGAAAAAATTTAAGTTGATGAGTTTGAAGCGCGTGATGCCGATTATGCAATTGCGATAAAGATTATCGCAATTGCAAATCGCAACATCGCACTTTCAGTTATGCATTATATCGAAGTTATTTAGAATTTTATGAGATGCGATGTAAGTGACATACCTTTTATCGTTTTAAGCGCATTTTGCTTGAATGAATACTTATTGCATAAAGTGACCTTTTACTATGTGCCAGACTTAACCAAAGTTATAAAAATTATCGCATACTTCCATCGGGTCCAAGTCATATCACATTTCACAACCTTTCATGGTTCACAAGATTGGCCTTTGAGTAAGCATTGTGATGCGATGAGTGTTCGACTTGTTATGTCGCAATATCACAAATCACGTATTTTGAAGGTTTTGATTGTTTTTTCTTTTGTGAATGCCAATATGCGATTGTGATAGGTACTTTATTTTGTAAGAAATACTTTAAGCCTTAGTTTTAACGAAATGTTTAATGATACCATAAATCTATTACGGTGGTCCCTCTTATCACAATTCAGAGATCGTGATTTTTAATTAACCTTTGACACACATGGTCCAACGATATGCGATAAAGCGAGAGTAGCTAGTCACGAAGGGGTTTGGCTTGATACCTCGTGTTTATTTATAATTTTATTTCTAATAATTCAAAAAGGAAGCGCTTAAGTGCTAAGTTTTTTTGGTTATTTTTTTATAAAGGGTCCCCATTTATCAATAGAATATTAACTTATTAAATCAATAAATGGGGACTTGTTGAATAGTACAACAGTACCATATCTTAAGCATGAGAAAGCTAAAGTTTAGAGATTTGTCAGTGGATTACCATTAGAATTTAGAGATTGGATTGAATATGATGAGCCTCAGTCACTTGAATAATTCATCGATAAGTCGAAGAATTGTTATGATTAATCAAAGCGCAAGACAAATTATCATCAAGGTTGGAAAGGGAAAGAAAAGACTAAAGGTAAATGGCATCCAGAATGAACAAGGACCTAAGATGTAGGTGAGAAAGAAAATGTTGCACCTTATTAGAATTTTAATTGACCTCGGCCTGGAGAAAAACAAAATAAAGGTGATGGTAAGGGACAGTTGCAGTGTTGGACATGTGGTAAGGAGCATCTCAAGAGATATTGTCTGCAAAATCAAGGTGGTAGACATCAAATATACAATGCACATGAAGCATATACAGTTGGGGATGTTAGACAAAGGATTCCTCGTATCTATGCAAAATTAGATAACAAGAAGGCATATCACCAAGCATCTGTTATTAAGATGGACAGTAAGATTTGTGATCAAGTTGTTTTTATTTTGATTGACCCTAGATCTAATTATAGTTATATTAATCCTGACCTGGTGGCTAGGTGTGGTTTGAATAAAGTGTGTGCAAAATCTTGGTTAGTGCATTTGGCTACAAGTGCAAAGAAAATAGTTCATCATTGGGTAAGAATTTGTTTATTTGAGTTGAATGGTATGCCTACATCAACACATTTGAATGTGCTTCCTTTGGGATCATATAGTATGCTTTTGGGTAAGGATTGGCTATATTTTCATAGGACCAAGGTGGATTGTTATGACAAGGCTATTGAATGCTTGGATCATAATGGAGAACATAGAATATTGTAGGGTAAGAAGAAATATACATTAGTCAAAATGGTTACATCTAAGAGGGAAAAGCACAGTCACAGAAAAGTGTGTATGTTATTTGCAGTGTATATTTCCAGTGACAGAGGTAAGGATGTTGAAAATGTAGAGGTATTGAGCAGGTACTCGGCTTTACAATAGTTTTAGGATTTATTTCTCGCAGATATTTCAAATTTTTCACCTCAAGGGGAAGTGGAATTTTCCATTGGTTTTGTACTAGGGGTAGCACCAACATCAAAGGCACCATACAGGATGAGCACACCAAAGTTAGTAGAGCTGAAGTTGTAGTTGAAAGAAATGCTTTCCAAGGGATATGTTAGGCCAAGTGTATCACCTTGGGGTGCACCAATATTGTTTATGAAGAAGAAGGATGGTACTCTCAAGTTGTGCATTGACTACAGGTAGTTGAACAAGGTAACCATTAAGAACGAGTATCCATTGTTGAGGATTGATGACTTGTTTGATCTATTGAATCAGTGTTCTCAAACAATGATCTGAGATCAAGATATCATCAAGTACGAATCAAAGAAGAGGACATCTACAAGAATTCTTTCAGGACCAAGTATGTGCATTATGAGTTTTTTGTAGTTCCATTTGGTTTGACTAATGCTCCATCTACTTTTATGTTCTTGATGAATAGTGTGTTGCATCCCTATATGGACAAGTTTGTTATTGTATTCATTGATGATATATTGATACATTCTAAGAATAAGGAAGAGCATGAAAAACATTTAGTAGTAGTGTTGAGGTTGCTAAGAGAGCATTAGTTGTATGCAAAGCTTAGAAAATGTAGTTTCTTTTAGACAAAGGTACATTACTTGGGACATGGTGTTTCCAAGGAAGGAATAACATTGGATCCAAAAAATATAAGAGCTATCATGGAATGGGCAGCTCCTAGGAATGTGGATGAGGTAAGGTCATTTATGGGGTTATCAGGTTATTACAAGAGGTTCAATAGGTACATCTCATAGATTTATTATCCCATCACATAATTGCAAAGGAAAGGTAATAAATTTGAACATACAGAGGAATGTGTAGTCAATTTTGAACAGTTGTAGTTGTTGACAAATGATCCAATTCTTAAGATTGCATATCCTAATAAATAGTTTGTGGTGTGCACTGATGCTTAAAAGAGAGGACTTGGTGGACTGCTTATGTAGGAGGGATAGGTGGCATGTTACGAATCAAGGAAACTAAATGAGCACGAGAAGAATTATGTGACATGTGATCTTGAGTTGGCATCGATCCTCCATGCTTTGAAGATGTGTAGGAACTATCTTCTTGGCAGGAGGTCTGTACTGATGGGTGATCAAAGTGGATTGAGATACTTGATTGACCAACTGTATCTAAATTCTAGGAAACCCAGATCATTGGCCATGATTAGTGATTGGATTTGAGATTAGGTACATCAAGGGAAAAGAAAACATGGTTGTAGATGCTCTTAGCATAGGAGTGCAAGTGAATCATATAACAAGTATGAGCTATTATGGGACATATCTATAGGATCATATGTTACAGGAAGGACAAAAAGATGATAGGTATAGGGATCTTATGCACATTTTACAACAGGGTATAGGTGATCAGGATGTAGACTATCGTCTCACAACATATGGTTTGGTCAAATTTATGGACAAGATTTATTTGTTAGACAACAGTGAGCTCAAGAAGCTTATCTTGATGGAATTTCATGTTAAACCGTATTCAGGTCACCCAAGATATCAAAAGACATTGACATCGGTGAATAATTTCTATTATTGGTTGAATATGAAGAAGTAAGTGGCAGAGTTTGTGGTGAGATGCTTGGAGTGCCAAAAGGTAAAAGTAGAGTGTAAGCATCCAGATGGATTACTATAGCCAATTCTGATTCCAGAGTGGAAATGGGAGGTCATTTCCATGGATTTCATTATAGGTTTTCCAAGGACATCTAGACAACATGATTTCATCATGGTTATGGTGGATAGATAGAAAAAGGTAGCACACTTCATTCCAGTGAAGTTTATGTATTTAGCCAGTGAGGTAGCACAGGTCTTCATTAGAGATGTCATGAGGTTGCATGGTGTTCCAAAGAAAATTTTTGTCAGACGGGGAAGCTAAGTTCAACTCTAGATTCTTGAAAGAGTTGTTTATAGGTTTGGGTACAGAGTTCACCTTCAACACAAGTTATCTTCAATGGACAGATGGACGGATAGAGAGGGTCAATAGGATTCTAGAGTCATGTTGAAAATGTATGTCATGCAACAACGGTATAAGTGGGAAGAGTATCTTTCGTTGGTATAGTTTTCTTACAACAATGGGTATTAGGAGTCACCGAGGATGAGTCCATTTGAGGAACTTTCTGGGCAAAGTTGTAATACTCTTATCAGTTTGAGTGATCTAGTGAACACGATATTAATAGTAACAAACTTGTTGGTAGAAATGGAATAGGAAATGTATGTTATTAAGAAGAATCTAAAGGAAGTATAGGACAAGAATAAAAGTTATGAAAATCAGCACATGTTGTTTAAGGAGTTTCATGTTGGGGAAAATGTGTACTTGTGCATCAAGTACAAGAAGAGCTCTTTAAAGATCAGGTCACATGTGAAGTTAGCACCTCGATATTGTGGGCCTTTCAAGATCCTTGAGAGGATTAGACTAGTGGTCTACAGACTTCCACTGCCTCCGATAGTGAAAGTCCATGATATTTTCCATCTTTCATTGCTTAAAAGATATTTAAAGGATGTTGATCATGTTATTGATTGGTTTGTATTGGAGGTGGAGCCACAAGGAGAACTCTAGTTGGAACCTTAGTGGATTTTTCAGATAAAAATGCTATGTTGTCAGAACTGAGAAATCGAGTAGGTTAAAGTGCAGTGGAAGCACTTTGGGCCCAATGAAGTTATATGGGAGATGGTTGATAATATGCAAGCTATGTATCCTTGTTTTTCAATTGAGGCAAATAAGTTTTGGGATATGTATATGTATATGGATGTAAATACCACCATGACCTGTGTTATAAAGCTCCAATAAGTGGTATGGTTGTAATTTTGTTATGTTTGTCATGTTGGTTTGCTTTTCAGTATGTTGATAATTGTAAATACTGCATCAGGTTAAGTTATAAAACTCAATGGCTAATATGTTTTTCTTTCCAGTGGCCTTGCTAGTTGTAGGTGTCATTAAACACCAAAGATGATGTTCCCCTAAGGGGGAGTGGTCTATAGAAACCTCATATTAAAAATCCATGTAATAAAGTTAATAATGGCAAAATAATAACCAAGGTCATGGGACACTTATTCCAAGCTAAATGTTGGGAAAAACATCTGATTGGGTGTTCTTTTGGTTTATTATGGCTAAGGGAAAAATGGAAAACAAAATGGAAAAGGCTTTGAAACGGCAAAGAGGCATTAATTAGCATTTTATTTATGAAAATAAAGGAAATTAGGAGAAAATGAAGGTGAAAGGTCACAGGTTTCATGTGAGGAGGAAAATGAAGGAAAATAATGGAGAATGAATTGTTACACAACATTTTGTCACTGTCCCTGTACTCCTCGTTCCTTGATCTTGGAGGACCTCTACAGTGAACCCTACATGCTTTCCCTTCATGAAGAAACTCCCATTGTGTCCCTCTTCATGAGCAAAATAATTCCCTTTTGCACCATTTCCCCAAAATCTTCTGTTTTTCCTAGTTTACAAGACCGACGCTAATGGCCCTTGTCCTCCTCGCGCTGATATGTAGGGATTAAAACTGTCCCTAGCGCCGACCGGAGTGACTGAGCTTTGTTCCAGTCATGTCAGTCCTATTATGGTAAGTTTTTTAAATAAGGGGCCGAAGCTTTTAGCTCTAGAAGCTTCGTAATGGAAGTTTGGTAAATGGTTTGGCCAGATGGAGTCGAGGATGTCAGTTTGGGCTCCTTTCCCCCATAATGATGGAACTACCTCAAGGGATAAGACCTTCTCCCATGAGAAGAGGATCCATCTCCCATCCATTCATGCTATATAAACCTCCATTTTTCCCAAGCACAAGCTAGTGTTAATGTTGGTGTGCTAGTGCTAACTAAGTTTGGAGTAAACAACAAGCTATTCATAGCTGCAGTTCTATAGTTGTGTGAGGGATAAGTTTGAATTTGGTTTAGTGTGAAGCCTAAAGGGAAGATCTTTAAAACTATTATTGTTGAGGCCATAATGGAATGCTAGCAAAAGTGTGTGGGAACATGGTTTTATCGGAGGAGAATAACAACGTCAAGACAATGGTTGTAATATCTACTTGATTCAATATATATGCAACTATCGATTGATTCCCTACATGATGTGTCATATTACATGTTCATGGCTTAATGTTTATTGACATGTTAAGTAGGTTGAATTACAATTTGTCTATTATCACAGTTGTTGTTTGCTCTTGTTTACTTGTTTCAAGTTTTTGAAGAAGGAGACGAGAGATAGCTGGAGTGAGCAAGCAAAGACACCATCAAATGGGATAAGCGTACTAAGAGGTAGGCCCTCGTAATTGGTTCTAACCTAAGGAAATCTTCCATATAATGTATCAGTTGTGGCTAGACCCATTATCGGGCTAGAGGAATTGTTTGTGTTCTCACTCATAATTTTACTTCACCACATGAAGAAAATAGATGCCTCATTATTAATAAGGCTTATGAGGATCAGTTCACAATATTTTATCAGTTCAGTTTGGAGCTCTCTCTCTATTCTCTCTCTCTCATACTCTTAGACACTTAGAGTATTCTTATAGCACTCTACAATTGGAGGAAGGAATGCATAGGAAGGACAAGAAAGAAAAGGGAAGAAAAATATCAAGCCATGAAAAGTAGGATCTAGCGGCTACAATGGGATTACTTGCAGGTATCGAGTTGCATGTATGATTTCCTTGCTAGTTTTGACATGCATGGTACATGAATGTGTGTATTTGGTTCTCTTGCTATCATTGGCATGAGTTTATCTAGGTTTGACACTGTTTTACCACCTTGCCTTTCCATTTTTGAATAATCATGGTGTGATGGGGTTTCTCTTACTTGGTTGAGCTAGATTTCCAGATGGTTTCGAAATTGAGTGGGGTGGTCTCGCGGAGAAACACAAGGTCTAGTAATCCTTGGACCAGTGAAGGTGGTATTGTGATAACGATTGATTGTGTATACCCTCGTTGGGCCTATGAATCCTAGATTAGTGAATAGAAGGATATATGTTAAAGCCTAGAGGGAGTAGCCTCATTAGGCCTAGCTGGAATCCTAGACTAGTGAATGGCGGGAGATATGGTAAATCCTAGAGGTGGAGATGGAAAAATTCCTCACGGTTTAAGCGAAGAGATCCAGAGGCATCCATTCTTGTATAGACCTAGTGATCCCTAGACTAGTATATGGCAAGATTGTGGTAAATCTTGGTTGTTTATGTTTCTTGTTCGAGCCTAGGAATCCCTTGGTGGGATTGTAGTAAATCCTAGTTGTATAGATGGGAGCTTGGGCCTATGAATCCCTTGGTGGATTGAAATAAATCCCGAGGAATCCATTTTTTTTGTTGTAAGTCCCACATTCATGCTTGGAATATGGCACTGGGGTGATTGGATGAAAGAAAGATTTGGTTCAGCCCAAGCTATGGTCGAGTGGTATGTGGAAGTCCTGGCTTGGTTTTCTTTTGTATATGTTAATAAGAGCTCTTTTCCTCTTGTGTATTATGTGTAAATGTTTTTGTTATTATGTGGTTATAATGGTTGTTCTATCATTGTTATTTTTCTGGTTACATGCTGGTTATAAGCATGGTTTATGATAAACCTGAGTTATGGCTCTCGTCATGTTTAGATTAGTAAATGAATTAATAATGAATGTTTGACCTAATAGATGATAATGTAGCTATTATGAGTTCGCATAAGACCTTCTTGACAAGTATAAGATAAGTATGAAGTCCCTATGCTCAGATGTGTTTATATGACCTACAGATTACATGTTCATGATATGTTTGACAAAATGCCTATCATGTCTAGGCCTTGTTAGGTCAAGACCCTGTTCAAGTTTTTATTTATAGCCATTTTCATCATGTTACTTATCATTTATGGAAGTTTCACGAAGTTCTGGGAAGAGGCCTGAGTCCTAGCCTTGAAAAAGTGGCTCAAAATCTAGGGTCGCTAGCATAGAAATGCTTGAAAAGGCCATAGTCGCATGGAGGCCTTGATGTGGTAGCTATTGTAGGGTCTCAGTCACATGGCAGGCTTGTCATGGGAGAAACTGGGGGTCTAGTTCAAAAAAAATCAAGTTCTCTTAGGGGTTGGACACCTGTAGGGGTTGATTGGCTCCTGAAGGTTCTGTAGCTCTTGAGGAAGGTCGGTATGTTTTGTTTTTTCGGTTCCACTTCCTTATTTGTACTTGGGGAGTTTAATCATATCATAGTAACTCTTTGTCACATGTTTATCTCGGTGGAATGGTTAGCTTCAGTAAATGAGGGAGGAAAGTGTTACAATCTGGATACAAGTTAGAAAGTGCTTGTGATGAAAACAAGGAGGAGAAGAATCCATGCTACTTCACTTTAAATAAAGAAGTCAGCGTCTTTGTATATCATGGTTCAAACTTCAAAGTATGTAATTAACACAAGCAACAAATAGATATCATGATTACCTTAGTAATTATGTCTTTCAATATCACAATTGTGTTCTTAGGGTTGTATGTCGATTTATCCACCTGAATTATAATAACACACTATCAATATTAGAAAAAGAGTCAATAGAAGTAATATGATTTCCCCATTATATGTAAAAAGTAGTGGAGAAAAATTTTGACGTTTGTGTCAATCTCATCAATCAAGGGCACTTGTCTATCCAGTTCCCTAAATAAATGACATGCAAATGTCTTATAATATATATAGAAAAAAATGGAGAAATAGAATTAAGAGAAAAACATAATTAAATCCAAAAAAAGAAACCTCATTTAAGTCCTTAGCCTTGTTCTTCAATGTATCAAAGCCCTATAAAATCATGACAAATCTTTGATCCTATAGCCATCGACATTAATGTTAATACGTTTGTCAATTGTTTCATGAATTTTGGATAAGTAGTTTCCATAATGACATTAATTATCATAAGTTTGACAGGAAATATAAGTCTTGTAAACGCCCTAGACTAATTTGACAACCACAAAGCAAATTTATACAAGTTTCCTAAATTTAATTTATCTAAAGAACAAAAACATTTTCCTATTGTTATTGTTGTAGACAATAGAGCTAAAGGAATACTTTGAAGATACCAATGCGATATCTAGGAATTCTCCTATAGTGGTATAATGAAAGTTAAAAAGTGGAATGATTAAGTAACTAAAACTTAAGACTCACAATCAAGATGTATTACTTTATTGCTAATCCAAACTGAATATCTAGACAATGACTAATTATTTAGAAAAAAAAAATGGAAACTATCCTGAGAAATGTAACTATCTTCTAGCTACTTCTAAGATACATAGGAAAATACCTATGCATTAAGGAAAAAACTATGAAGTTTCAAATAATTTTCCATCGGATAGTCAAATATTAAAAAGTAGACAAATCAAGAACTTAATACTTTTGTAGGCAACAAGATTTCACGATTTTTATTACTAATCCCAACTAAAATTTCTTGTTGCAAGGGCTTCTACAGGATTAACCCATCTGAGTGCGCCACTGCCCCATGCTTTCATTCCATACCACAACTTCCCACCCATCCACCTTTAAAGCTTTGTACCATGCTCTTAGGACCTTGCTGTAATCAGTGCTTTTCCCTTTGAAATATTACGAAACCGAGCGCTAGGATGCCCCTCAACCCCCTTTGGTTTTTCCCTTCTTTGTGTTTCCTTGATGTGACTGGGGGCTTAAACTAGGTGCTTAACCCTCGAGTGCTAAGGCCTTTAGACTCTTGTTCGAGGATATTTTTCCTTTGTTACTTCGAATCCCACATACCGATGATTTTATATTCTTTTCCTTTGAGATCTCCCTTTGACCCTTGCGATCATCAATCTACGGGATTGGGGGTGTTTGAATATGCGACCTTTGAAAATAGGGGATGGACCTGCAAACCCCTTTAAGCCTATCTTATAAAATATCGCATCTGAGGAGCTCCCACATATCGCAATCGCAAGCCTTGTAACTGGAGTTACGACCTTTTACCTTCGTTGATCGTCGATAAGCGGGATTGATGACATCATCAGTGCCATGTGGCACTTCTTGAGTGTTGACACATGTCACCCGGAAATGGCCCCATAGGACCCCTGAAAAAACTGAATCTGTGTGCCATGTGTCCTCCGTACTGCCGCGTCATCTCCGTACTGCCACATCATGTTGATGTCAGCTACCTCGTGGATTCTTAGGACCAATAGGATTATGCCACGTGGCCCCCTGGAGGAGAGAGAAATGGCCCATCCACCCTTTGTTTTTTAGTGAATTCCTTTGTTAAATAAAATCAACCTCCCTCGGTGATTTAACACTGTATCGGTGAATTTCCATTTCGCAGTCTTATTAACCCTAGTCATGTCCCGAATGGCTGATGTTGCGGGAAGTGCAGTATGTGGGAGCTTTAATATCCTGCCATGTGGCCCCCTGGAGGAGAGAGAAATTGGGTTCACTAGCCCTTGGTTTTTTATGATTTTCTTTGTAAATTGGCCTCTGCCTTCCCTAGTGATTTAACACTATGTTGTCATATTTGCCCCACAATTCCTTAAGGATGGCCCATTGGGCCCGTCGATCACCAATTTTCCGGTATTGCGGGGGCCTACAGAATGCGGGATTGTGGGATGAAGGACTGCGGGATGCCCGATATCATGGGATGCGGGACTGCAGGATGCCCGATATCATGGGATGCAGGACTACGGGACCTTCCCACAGCCGATCACCATTTTTTTGTGGCCAGGGCCCTCCGATAAGCTCTTCTTCTTCATTTCAGAGGCAACAACGCCCCTGATCTTCAACAGGCCATATCTACTAATCCAAGAGTCCATTTTGGAACTTCCATATACCATTGGGAAGCTCATTCCGAGCACTATGTAATAAGGAGGGACTCATTAAACTCTAAGAGTATCTGTGGCTTAGTAAATGGCTTCAAAATTCACTGCTCTTATGTATTCTAGGCAATTGATAATTTGTAAATAAATGAGTGACAATAACCATACTGCTCTTCTGATTCATGTCTTTGTAGTCTACCATCTTGCTAGTCATTTGATATTTCTTCCTGCAAGTTATATCATGTTAGCTAAACCAAATCACAATAAACCAACGTACCTTAGTATAGCTCGAGGATGATACCTTGTTTGTAAGATCAAAAAATCAGCATGATACATGTATAACATAATCATGACAACATATAGAAACATAACACATAAGAATATAACCATGCAACCATCATTCTAGCTAGGGTCCAGTCATCAATTCATGACCTTAACAACAACAAACACCATGACATCATGCATGACAACAATAATTACATCACTACACACTTGACCACATGCAAACATGAATATGCGTAAGCAATGTGAAACCAACCACACACATGCATAAACACCTATGTTCAAGCATAAATGAACAATACTTGTAACCAAACCTACAAGAATGATACATGCAACCAAGCATACAATAATGCAACCAAAAATACAAGAATGTAACCAACCATACAAAAATGATACATGTAAGCGACGTATAATGACATGTAACCAGTCATACACTCACAATGATCCACTCCACAGTAACAACATCGACTTCCACATGGCGACATCACTACAACCATGATCAACATTATGCAAATGCAACAAGCACATGGAATGCAAGTGCAAGAGACACACATGCAATTGACACGAATTTGTGACTAACACATGGCCCATATAGTCCGAGGGTTGAGCCATGCTATGATACCACTCTATAACACCCTCCTCCCACATCTACCCAAGCAACTGGCCAGCCGGGGTAAACATGTGATGAGAGGCCACTATGATATGATTCGACCTCCTAAGTCATGTTAAGGAAGTGGAACCAACAGAAACACACCATACAGACATTCAACATTAGCAATAGGACCCTCAAGAACCAATCCAACCTTTCTTCCAACCATCCCCTGGGTCCCACTGAGATTTTGGACCACTTTACCTCTTAACGCTCTCATGCTATGGGCATGCTAGCATCTAGGGACCTCTGGACGCTCTCACGGGCCTAAAAGCTAGCATCTAGGGCCTCTTTTTCACATTGTTGTGCCAACGTCCCCGAGATTTGAGCCACTTTTTCAGGCCCAGATCCCAGGTCACTTCCCAGAATTCAATCATATCTTTAGAATAGTAAAATAACAAGTAAATGACAATATAAATGCAATCACTTGAATGAGACCTTGACTGGACCCCTACTAGCCATGACAGGAATTTCTTCGAACATATCACGAATATGTAATCAACAAGTGTAAATAACAGATCTGAGCATAGGGATCTCATAATTAGCTGAGAATAACTACGAAAAATTGATGCCTCACCACATCAACTATGATTTCATCCATTAGGTCATAGATACATTGTCCATTCAATTACAAGTAAAAACATTATCAAATCCATACATAGCTATTTTCTTAAAACACATACATAACCAACAAATAGCAACATAAATACCAATGAAATCACATCCATATAAACCACATATAATCCAATATAATACTCATAGAAATACAAGAAGAAATAACCCCATATTGAAGAAGCAAAATCAAAACCCGGGGTGGGACTTTCACGTTCCACCTGACCGTAGAATGGCTAAGCCAAATATCTCTTCAGCCATTCACCCATGTGCCATATTCCAAGCATGAATGTGGGATCTCATAGAACACATCAACCCAAAACCATCCAAGGATTCCAAAGGAAATCCACCTCAACCCATCAAATAGTGATTCCAGCTCACGACTGGACATCACAAAACCATCATCAGATCGGTTTCTATCCAAGCCTTCTAGTGCTCCAGAGTGTTTTTCCAACAAATGCTCCAAGACTAGTAACTCAACCCACCAAGGGCTCTAGAGCGTTTGTCCAACCAAGGCTATGGGACTAGTAACTCAACCCAAGTCGTGACAAGGCTCCAAAGAGTTTTTCCAACCAAGGCTCTAGGACTAATAACTCAACCCAAGCTAAGGAAACATGAGAACCAACCAAAACAAAACAATGAAAATAAACCCACAATATCCATAGCTATCCAGGAAATGGAAAGGCTAGGAAATCCACTGTCGATCCCGGCCATCCTCCATGCCAATGACAGATCACAACCAACAAACCACATGCATATTCCATGCATCCCAAAACTAGTGATGAAAACATACATGCAACTTGGTACCTGCAAGAAAATCTCACTGTAAATGCTAATCTCAATGTCCTCTTATGCTTTCCTACTCTTCCTTTGTCTTCTTCCTCCAAAATCCAAGTATGCCACACCCTCCAAGAGTGCTCCAAGAAAACTCTAAGTCTCCAAGAATATGAGAGAGAGAGAGAATGATGAGAGAGCTCCAAAAATAAACTGACAAGGGGTTACCAACTAATCCTTAGAAGCGTTTTTATGAATGAGGCCTCTATTTTCTTCATTTTCCATTATTTTCCAATTTCCTCCTCACATGCAACATGTGACCTTTCACCTCCCTTTTCTCCTAATTTCCATTATTTTCATAAATAAATGTGCCAAAAATTCCAATTTGCCTTGACAAAGCCTTAGTCATTGCCTTTGCCAATTTACTTAGCCATTAATAACAAAATGAACACCCACACGAGGATGTCTTGCCCAACATTTAGCTTGGAGTAAGTGTCCCATCAACCATGGATATTATTTTGTCTTTATTAACTTTTATTACATGGAATTTTCACCAAGGTTGTTACATAGACATTCTTAGCATTGATGAGATGTTTCGGGAAAATTGACAAACGTTTGAAGGGGAATTGATATTTATTATTGCCAGTGGTTAGCATTAATGACTTTCCATTGAGAAATTTCTTAATAATTTGTTTTGTGCACATTGTTTGCCAATATAAAAGAATTCAATGTGGTTGAAGCTTGTATATGGAGGGGGGAGTTACATGTTTGCAAGTAGGAATTTTAACTTTTATCTTTTGAGTCTGACAATCAACTTAAACGTTGTATTAACCTTATTTTGACCCATATCTGCCAAGTTTATGCTGCAATAAATGCATGCATCCTACAGTTTTATGCCTATTTTTTTTTCACAGTATGCATGCACTCCATGTGAATGACCATTTGACAAAAAAACCATATGTTGTTTGTTGTGCTTGTAAATTTGTTTGTCTCCTTGTCTTAGTTGCCTATTGAAATACAAAAGTTGGTGCTAAAAAATATTTTCAATTGGATGCGAATTGTCATAAAGAGTTTTTCTTTTTCTCAAAGGCACCTACAATCTAGAAGGATTGTAGAAGAATTCCCCAGCGATGTTAAATTATTATTGCGAGAAATTTTGCATAGTAAAAAATGTCAAATTAATAAATATTATGTTAAAGCTTACTTTAAATACTATTCAAGTTGAAATATATTTCTTAGAAGTTTAAATAATATTGAAGTTGAAATATAGATAAATTCATTTGTTTTATATATATATTCACGATTTTATTACTATTACTAAGAAATTTATAATTGATTAAAGATGGCAATTTTTTATTTTTTTAAATTATATAAATTAAAATGATTCAATTCATAATGAATAAATAAGTAAAAATATATTTTAAAATGAAACATTTAATATTTTTATTGGGCTAGCTCAACTTTCTATTCATCTATTTTTATAGTTATCTATTGATCCAATTAAATAATTAAGTTAAGCTTTTTACTTATTTGAGGAAATTACACCATATTCTCAATTTGATTGTGTTATTTTCATATTGACGCTGCATATTTAATCAAATAATGGGTTGAGATTCCAATTTTATTATTTTATTATTAAATAGTGACATATTCTCCCTTGAAAGGTTGATAATATTGGGATGCTAAATTCAAATGTACGTCTTTGAAATTATCTCAATTTAATAATCATATCAACCTCTCTTTGCACCTTTTGGGGCAATTTCTACTAAAATATTATTGACTAAATCAAAATCTAGTCATTTTGGATATTTTATTATATTTTTGAGAGGGAAAATATATTCCAAATGGTCAAATATCTTTATTTATAAAGCAGTTGAAGTAATTAACAAATAAAAATGATTTATTAATGACTTTGTGAGATTTAAGAGAAATAGGAATTTGAAATAATTATTAAATAATGATTTAACAATTATATCATAAAGAAAATGTAGAATAAATAAGGAATAATAAATAAGTAATGATGTATTTAATTATTCCAAGGTTATTAAGTCAAAATTGATGAGAAATAATTATAAAATAATGGTTTAATAATTATTTCTAGAGAATATTAAATAAATAATGATTTATTTAATTATTGTCATGGGGTTTTTGGATTTTAATGAGAAATAATTTAGGAAAAATGGTTTACTAAATTATTTCATATGGTGAAAGTACGTTTACCATGGAAAAAGTAATCCTACATGGTATATTTTGATCCACCTAGTAGGAAATGGTTAGGTGACATTTTTTGGGTGATAACAGATTATCCCCCAACATAAGAGTGCCAAGAGAAAATAGTATAACCAAAATATGTTGTAGTTTTCACTTGTACGAGACACCGGGGGGGGAGAGAGAGAGAGTTGAAGAAAGGCAAGGAAGGACTAAGAATGGAGGGGGCGAGACCTACTTGTCTAATAGAAGTTTCCTTTTATTGGTAAGTACATAATCTCAAATGAGGCGGGGGAGGCATACCCATACCCACCGAGATAACTGAGTAAAAATAATAAGGGTGTGCCCAAAAATGTGGGTATGAGCAACAAAGTACATGATACATGATATGTTGGCATCAATGGACTAGAAAGTGATAAAAAATACAATGAGTCCCATATACATAGTATGCCTGCAAAACATAGGCCATGACTAGATACAATAACATCTGTTGATTTGAGTACATGAGACATAATTCCCCCCCAAACTGAGAGGAGGTGGGAGATCACAACCAAATAATCCCTACTTAACAAGAAAGGGCTTTGAAAATTTAAATGGATTTTCTGAAGGAGGCAGCCATGTTGTGAGCATTGTCATCGGCAAAGACCGAAACAATCAAATCTATGGAACTCCATCTGAGGCTGGATCATAATCTGCTATCATCTGGGCATGTGGGGGGATACCTAAAGGGCCACCCCCTCATGATTTCTAGAACATATCACACACACTCAGGAAATGGTGGTACAATTTGCTGGATCACTGGACTATCAAGCATACCATTCTCATTCATGCGATAATGAGTTGGAGTCGAGAACGCAAGAAATAACCAAGTCAAAGGGAAATGATGATTCTATTTTTGTTGATCTGAGGCACCGAACAATGATAAAGGCTGGAACCAGGGTACAATTTCCTCTAGAAAATTCTCTTGGAAAAGATGTGTTGAAATTGATAGAAGAGCGTCCGTCAGAGTTGAGGTAATGAGGATTCCTCAACAAAGGAACAAGGATCATAGTAATGTGATTGATGGACTGAAATTAGGGATGATGATAGAGGAATGACATAAGTGGTGGACTAACGACTTCCTTTTCCATAGAATAATAGGCATGGTTGACCTAACAATGAATGACTCGATTCTAGAGGGGATGGTCAATTAATCAGATGGAGGATTTTCAAAGACAAATTAGTATAGTTGGAGGCCAAATGTGATTCAAATGGGATGAATTTGATGCAAATATGGATGATGTACAGTAATAGGACTCAATGGGCCTCTGAATAGACTCCATGGATGCAAGGGTGACTCATCTTTGATGCTCCGAACAAGGGTGAATATATGATGTTGCCATATGGGGGGGGCGAAGGGGACCATAAATACATGAGTAAACAATGGTTACTCACGAAAAACTCAACACATAAGTTAACATGTGCAAAGGAAAAGTGGCACCAAATTACAGGTGGCTCATATGAAGAGATTCAGTTTTGATAGGCAGTGAAATGAGACCACATGGAAAAATGGCTTCCTCAAAAAGTTTCAAATTATCAAAAATTAAGCGAGACCCATTATAGACCTTAGTGTGATCTTTCCAATGGTGCTAATGGTTTGTCAAAATGAGCTATGGTTAATAGTCAATGGAAAAACTAGGGTTTTCCTTATAAAAGGGAATCTTGCCCCGAAATCCAATTCATTTGCATAGTGAATTGTTGGATAATTTGGAGAGGAGGAGAAGGCCCTAAATCTTGGCGAGCTTGTAGTGTACAAACCAACTAATGGAATTTTGGATCTATGACTTTCAGGTAGGTGGCCTTAGTTGTCTGAGCATGGCCTTAATGCTTCTTAGAAGGATGGTTCCTGGTGAAGAATCAAGGTAAGAAAAATGAGGGAATGAACTAATAGAGGAGGTATAGAATCATCCCCACCCACCAAGTCAAACATGGGGACCAAGTAGTAAGTGTGGTATCACAAAGAGTAGAACATTTGAATATATGGTATCAACCATCTACGATATGTGATGTGTATATGGCTCGCTGGAGTGGTCGGTAGGACAAACCATCCAGGGGATGAAAGGATAATTGACCATACCTAGATGGTTGAGGTCTAGGCCGAGATTGATATTAACCAAGTGAAAAGGTGGCTAGAGGCCATCATGCCCCCAAGCATTAGATAATTTCCCCAACATATGATGATGGAGGGGACTTATCGAGTAAGAAAAAGTGGGACTGATGCCCCTAGCTAGATGTGTTTATGGAGTGCCATTGTGTTTCAAGTGCTCAGATAAGGGATTTCAGAATTCTTCCCTATTGACATGAGATCCTCAAGAGGATGATGAGAAGATGTAGGGGCATAAGTGCCCCTAATTTTTTATGTATGGTTATCACATGCTATATACATGCCGAGTGTATTTAGAATAATGGATTCCAAACACGTCTATGGAGGTACATTATATGGTTATGCACAGTGTGGTATCATCGCCATTTGTTTTTTATGGTTGTCTTCTTATGGGAAGAATAGATAGATACAGTTGGAGAAAGGAAATGGTGAATGTGAATCTCACTTGGTACCATATATGTGTGTGTGTGTGTGTGTCAAATGGAATGAATTTTTGGGTTCACATACATGGTGTCATCATACCAAAGAATGGCTTTGAATATAATGGATTTATGCTCACTTAGACAACACTATGCTTAGCCAAAAACAATATCTAAGGGATTGGGTTGTTGATGTAATATGGAGGAATGATTCAGTGGATCACCCCTAGGGCGATTTGGAGTGATATGGGACTCTAAAGGTGGGGAGTTATCATGGAACTAGAATCAACATTACCAGATGCTCTAGGAGGGTTGGGAAGAATTTATTTTTCTATACCATTAAGAATGGGTTCCCTGTTACCCAAACATTGTGTGGAAATGTAATGGCCACAAGGTAGATGTGGTTATAATTCTTGGGTTTGAAGTAAGGGGTTATTGAACCAATCATCATCATGCAAGACAAGGTTCACATACACAATGTCTTTGATGGTAGAACGGTGACAAGTGGATCCAAGTTCCACCAATGTTGAGACCAAAGTGTCCTTTGAAGACAGTTTGAAAGAAGAACAATAGGAAACTTCCAAAGAGCCTGAATATATCGACCCCATGGATGATGATAGGTAGTGAATAGGGGTGGAACTATTTATTGTCTTGACATTGGAAGGGGGAATCACAATAATGGGTTGCAAAACAATTTGTCTTAGTGAAATAATGGGGCCACAACCTGGAGGTAGAGGGGAAGTAGAGTCACTATGAGTAAAATATAACTCGCGAAGCACTTGAAGTGTATCATGAAAGTCTTCGAGACGGGGAAAGTGATGGGAATAATGTTCATACTTATCACACAAAGCACAAGGGTGATTTGTGCATAAGGTTTTTTTCTTCTTGGTGGACTTGGGTAAGGTAATATGGACATCAAGAATTATAGTGTTGGGAAAAGTACCAGAGACCACATTCTTAATATGAGGGAGTTTAGGAAAATTATTGGTGGCATGCCCAACAACATTGCACAAAGAACATGGAGGAGAAGGATTTGGAGGTTTAGGAGGAGTGGGAGTTGCTTAGGGTTCCTTGTCTTTGTTTCCCCTTTTATGGGATTTCCTCCCCTCACTAGATGATTTTGTAATAGAATTGGTTTTTTGTTGATGTTTCTATGGAAATGAAGCAAAGGAAGGGAGGGAACAATGGGTTGAACTAGAGTCAAATCCATGTAAGTTTTAAGCTAACTAGGAGGTTTGTTTACGAGGGGATCTATATACCAAACTGGGATCCCGAAAGTGATGTTAGGAAGACTCAAGGTGGCAATTATAGGAGTGGAAAATATTATTGGTGGCAGGAATAAGAAAGGTATCTGACTGTAGGGATAATGACCTGGAGGAATTGTTCCTATATGGGAAAAGACCTGGGCGAACTGTTCCTGGTTGGAAAGGACTGAGAGAAATATCAGCGGGAGAGAAATGACCTGGCATAATTGTTCCTAAAGGACAAGTTGTGTCTTGAGTAGCAGGTTGTCGAGGATATGGGTACTGGGAAGATGTATTATACCACTTTCCAGTGGCTCATGACTCTTAAAGCATGCAAACATTTGAAGATCTAGGCTCAGAAGGGGTAGGAAGAGTGCCATAATAAGCCCCAAGCAACATTGAATTTTTATAGATCGATGAGATGGTATTTTGATGAGATGTTTGTGACTGAGGGTCATAGTAAGTAAGTTTATCTTCATTAATGATATTACATTATGGGGAAAGTACATATTGTGAAAGATAGAAGATGCGACAACTGACATGGCATAGGTGTAACTATGACCCAATATGAGGTTATAATCTAAAGGGGTATCGATGACTTTGATATCGATCATGAATGTCTTTCCAGCAACAATGATGGGGAAATTATGATAGAGACTGAGAGGCTTCGAGGGGTGACCATCCCATGCACGAAGGGTGATGGTGGATGGTGGTAGACCATGGGAACCAAGTTGATTCTAGAAAATAATGGCCATCACATAGGTGGAGGCACCTTCGTCATTTATACATCATTGAATGGTGGCATTTTTAATTTAGACTGGTATTTGAAAAGAAACAGAAGAAGGAAGGGTAGGATGTTCCTCTTTATCAACATCAAAGATAATCAAATGATCATCAAGAGGATCCACAATGGCTAGAGAAGATAGTAAATATTTCTATTGTGATCGAAACGTTTGGAGGACTTCCAGCATTACATGGAAGTAGGAGACTACACCAAGTCATTTACTATACTGTAAGTATGGGAAACTTTATAACTAGGAGAGTTTCGACGTAATGGGCCTTTGGTGATCTTAGGAAGAACCTCTACCTTAGGTAGAGGGATTTTTAAGGTGTCATTTAGTGATGAAAGAGGCTCAGTGGAAACTTTAGTTTGGGATTTAGTCATTGACTTATCAAGAAGATTGTCATATTGGCATGATCAAGTTTGGAGGTTGATTTCTTCGAAATGCATCATGAGAATCTGGTAATTCCAATTCCAAGGTTGTGAAGGTTGAGGAGGTGGAGGGTTTTTGGAAGGATGGGTAGCCACATATCCTTGAGGAGGGAATGGATTGTCTTGTAGCGGCTACAACCACCCTCCAAAATTTTACCTTAGCTTCGTTTTGGAGCCTCCCTACTAACCATCCTTAGCAGCATGTCTTGCACTGTCAAGCACACAAGCTTCAACTGAGTTTCAGTGGCCTGTGCATGTCAGATTGTTTGTCTCCTTCCCGCAGGCCGGAATTCTAGACTTAGACTATTTGTTGGCTGAGACACTCCTCCAGAAAATTGCAAAGTTCTGGAGGGGAACCAGCCTTCCCTCTAGAAATTGCACAAATCAGTTGGGCAGCCTGATGGGCTACAGAATTGCACAGATCAGTCAGGTAGTCGACCTTCAGAAAATTGCGCAATATGACCCAAAACTAGGCCTTAGCCCAAAAATTGTGTAGTGCCTAACAGACATCCAGCTCTACTCATCCCAAGCTCGCAGACCGATGCATGTGCCTTGTGGTTGATTGGTTCCCTCAAGGACCAAGCAAAACTAATTTGCATGCATGAGATGCTTTTCCCAAAATAGAAAAAGGTAGCATGCAAAAGACATCCCTAGATTTTAGCGATCTATTTTTAGCATATGGAGGTTACATGCATAGAACATTTTAGAAACCTCTCGCCAAATGTCGTTTTTTCCTAGATTTGTGGCATGCGTGTCATGACCTTGATCTTATCAAAACTTATGAACTAGAAACTGCAGAGACCATTCCTCACATTGACCTTGTAGCTCTGACATCCCACATTGCATCCAAGATTCTTTAGCACTTTCAGCTTAGTTGTTTAGGGTTAAGTCTGCTTCTCATGTCTCTGCATTATGTTTATGTCGCTTTTTGTGTTTCTCTTTGTGTAAGTGTTGTCTGCTTGATTTCAATGAGCGCTTGTTGTTGTTTTGATGTATGTTATATTGTGGAAGAATCGTTTCAGTTTTCGTTTGCATCTCACTATTGTCGCATGCATGACATTGTTTTCCCACTGATGGTCGTCATTGCGGCGACCAGCTTCACACACATGCATGTTTTCTCATTCTCTAAATCCCACACTTACTATTTGCATGCATGATCATTCACTCTTGTTTACACTTAGTATCACCTTGCATTTAGACTTCTCATGTTTTTAGTCGCCCGTCGGCAGGTCTGGCCTGCCTTGGCCTGGACCTTGCCTTGCCCAGCTAACATTGTGCATTTCTGGAAGTGAAGGCTCTTCCTTCTCTCCAGAAATTGCACAACTTTGGCCCAAAAATGACGTCCAGGCTTGCATTGCGCAACCCTAGTAGGCAATGCCTTGCTCGCCCGAGAAACTATGCAATGCAGTTTGTTGGTTTGCATGGCACTGCTTACTGAAATTCTGCATTGCGTAGTTTCAGTCCTCAACAGGGAAATTTGGACTGTGAATTGTGTAGTTCCAGTAGTCAGTAAAGCTCCCGACATCCTAGATCATGCCTTGCGCAGTTTTGGCAATCAATCTCCTAGCCTCCAGGTGAAAATTGGACAAACTTCATAGACAGTCACACAGGTATGTTGCATGTCAATCCTCCATTTTTTTTTGGTTTTAAACTAATAGATTTCTTACCATGAGTGTTGCTACATCTCCAGGTATCACAGGTGTTCGTCTACCTCTCAGCATCACAGGTACAATGGCTTCTAGGAGAGCAGAGTCAAAGATACCGTTGAGAGTGTAACTGGGGATGCAATTAATCAAGTGTCTATGAAATTGCAATCGATCATGGAAAAGGATATCAAGATGAAATGCCAGCGATATCACAACAAGCAACACCATCAACAGCAGCAAAAGGTAGCACACCTATGTGTGACAAATGCAAGAGGAAGGTTGTTGATAGCACAGAGGTGGAGCATAGCTGCAAGCTCAAAGCAGATCCACTCGTGATGAAAGAAGCTTTGTAGATTGAGGCTATGATGCGACGGTGTGACAAGAGGATCGCGTGAAGGCAAAGAGAGAGAAACAGAGAAGGAGTTGTAGGAGTTGAAGCAACAACTCAAGGAAGAACAGGAGCTGCACAAATGAGAGAAGAAGTTGCAGCACAAATAGGTACAACAGAAGGCGCAACATGCACAGACTCATGAAACTATGCCCATACAAATTATAGACCCATCCCAGCAGCGAGCATAGAGAAGACAGGGTGAGTAGTGTCATCAATCTTATGAAAGGTTGTTTAGAAGCATGGATGTCATTATGCACACGCATGTGATCCCATCCATTGGCACACTGACTGAGGTGAAGACAAGAACCAATTCTGTCTGAAGCTGAACATGTATTTCGACAATTTGATGCGCATAGTCACTAGCACACACTTGAATATCATCGCAGAAACTATGCATCAATATGTTGCTAGTCTAGCTACACTCAAGACGATGATGCGCATGTTAATAGATGTGTTGGATAGAGGAGCCATATCAGTGTACCTGGATGCCATGGAGGCAAGAGTTCACTTACATTAGGATGTCACCATTGAGTGAAAAGACACCATCACAGGCAACCAATCTTGGTATCAAATCACCACCATTGATCATTGCGAGGATGTCAAAGAGTTGGTCATCCCACAATTTTTCGAGTCTTAGTGATGTATTAAATGGCTTTCTCAAGCCTATTTTGTATCACATGTGTACATGTGTAGATTATATGTAACATCTTGTAAAGTGAAATTCCAAGTGTCGATAGTTGAGTGTAACAGTCACAAAGGGGAATGTCAAGGGTCACCCCACCCTTTACTATTTATAGAACCTCATAAATCATTGTAAGGGCTTTTGGGCAACCAAGCTTCTAATAGGAGTATCTTGGAGAAAGCTTGGAGAGTATTGTAACGAGCCTTGGATTCTCCACAGAGAAAATCTAGTACATCTCTTTGGAGGAGCAAGCGGTAGTGACTGTAACGTTCTATTATTGGGACTAGTGGTTGGGAATGGTTGTATTGTATTATTATAACTTTCACTTCTTAATATAATAGAGCCAGCACATTCCATGCATATGTTGTTATTGTATTTCAATTAACTTGGTTACTCTAATGATATATGTATTTGTTTGCTTACGCATGTATGTATAGACTCTTTCTATATATGTATGTATGAATCTTACTGAGATGTGTTTTTGGTTTAACCATCACTTTGGATTATTGGCTCGCCTACCTTCCAATTTGTGATGTATATTTTCTCATGTGTTCCCTTCCAAGCTACCTATTTCCACGGGTTTCCGAGGGGCGCATTCACTCCACCTTTCGTGTGTTAGAACCATTCATGCACCTTCCTTGGCTTGTTGCGTATGTCACACCCTTGCTACCAACAAGGACATCTTACTTGCCTCTGTTTGCAACCGCGGTCAAGGCGATACTGTACAACCCACTGCTGGGACTCCTACACCAAACGATTTGAGGTCTAGCTAGGACTTCTTACTGGGGAAATCCCCTGTCATGTTGGAGGGTCTAACACCGTCAACATTTTGGCACTAGAAGGAGGGCTAGATGACAAGCTGAGTCCTCGCCATATTTTTTGAATCTTTGTACATCTATCATGCAGTTTGTTATAGTTCACCCTTCGAAATTTATATCCAATGGACATATCTTTCACGTCGAGATGGAGTTATCGGATCACTTGTCAGGAATCACATGTGATGGTGAAGGCGAGGTGGCCTAGCCTGAGCACTTAGATGACTTCCATGCACTCATGGAGAAAGTGGAAGATTTTAATGAAATAGAGGTATGTTCATTGCTCACACACACACTTCGTGACCACCCATTGCAATGGTGTGGCACATTGCCTCATAAATCCATGCACTCATTCAAGTAATTCAATGATCTAATTGAATCTGTTTTTCACCATTTTGATCCTGAAGCACTTGATAAAAAATTGTTAAAACAATGGAAGGCCCCACATGAATCACCTATGGGTTTTTCGGAGCGCTTCCATCTATTCATGTTTGAAGCTCTGAAAATTCAGATGAAATTCTAGTATCTCATGGACAGATTTGAATATTGCCTTAACAAGTCAGTCCATCCCAAGATGAAGTTGAAGTTCAAACCCTGCTCAGCATACTTCAGTGATGAAGTTGCACAATCACAGACAAACACAGTCGCTGTCACAAGTGATTGTTCGCCATCCCCTCATCAAACATCTTCACCACCGCAGAGTGATGTGGGAGAACATGCACATGCGTCTGTTCAACTGTCACATCCTCCCAACATCACTTCTCTCAATTTTTATACAGATTTGGTTGCGCAGCTCATGGAACTAGTACAAAATGACTAATTAGTTACTAAAAAAACAACTAAAATTTGCATATAAACGACCATTTTTCAATCGGTGACCAATAGTAGCTAATTTACAATATCTTATAACGCGACCAACTTTTAGTCATTTTTAGCTTAGTCATTAATTGGTTTCCTCAATTTTACCATCTAGTAGTATATTTAGTCATTAATTTTTCATTGGTTTAGTCATTAATTGTCGCAATTAATGACCAAATATATAACAAAATATATTACTATATGAATCCTCGAGAAAACCAATTAATGACCAAAACGTTGGCCGTGTATAAGATGCTATAAATTAGCTACTAATAGTCATATATATAGAAATTTTAGTCATCATTCAAAACCAATTAATGACCAAAGAAATATGACTAAATTTTAGTCGTGTTATAAGATGTTGTAAATTAGCTACTAATAGTCGTATATATGTAAAATTTAGTCATCATTTAATAATAAATTTTTTATCATTTACAGTACTCATTTATCTTGTTTTGGTAGTTTGATATTCATTATATAAATGACTGATTTAGTAGTTTCTATTCATTTCATTTAATTTCATTCATAATCATTATAAATGACTAATTTAGTTAGATATTCATTTTATTCTTGTTCATCATTAATTAATATAAACTACTAATTTAGTAGTTTTAGATTAATTTTATATGTTTATTATTAATCACCATAAATTAATTAGCACGATTTTACGACTAAATTTTAAGAAAATGTCATACACTGTGCATGTTTATCTAATATGATAACAAAAAGTTACATATGTTAATTACATGACTAAATAATATCAAGTGAAAATAAAAATAATTTCGACGATATAAATTTTATTATATAAAATATCAAGTATTACAATATGAGTTTCCAACTTAATATGGGTTGGGCTACAATTTACACATGAAATATTGTTTCATCATTTCAAAACATTATCACTGTGTTGCCAAAGCATTGCAAGTGAATTCACCAACTCTGAAGGCTTGACCATCAGTGTCTATGAGTGTGTCTTATGCAAGACACATTCTCTAAGGGTATCACTAGATAGATTCTCTTCTCTCTCTCATTTTGCATTTGTCGCTCTAGTGTTATTGTTCTCCTCTTTCTTCAATTGTTTCTTCTTGCCATCAATATTGAGTTCATCTCCTGAAAATGAAAGAAGATACAATGCAGAGTATAAGACATGAAAGACGATGAATACTTGAATATAAAATAAAGTAGACTATAAAAGATTTATATGAAATATACCTCAACATTTGATAGTGGCCACTATGTGGCTAGATGACCTATATAAACAAAGCAAATAAAATGTCACCATAGAAAATTGAATTGAAGGGGGATTCATCATGCATGCTAAGATTTTTTGTGTGTGCACACACCATATTGCTCACTTCTAATTGTATCAAAAACAAAGAGTATGCACAATGATATGTAGTGAGATGTGGGTGTTTATTTAACTCAATGATATGCTTGATTTTTTAATCCATTCCAATCCTACCATAGTTAAATTAAGAGAGACAAGAACACAAGAAGGACTATCAATAAATGAAATCAGAGACATTAGAATGCAACTCAATTGTACCTGAATGTAACGATAAGTATTTGTAGCTTCCTGTTCACCGATGAGCATCAAATCACACTGTGAAAAATTCCTTGCATTATGATAATTTGGTTGCACCTCCACTAATCCTCTGTAGTAGTCCCTTGACTTGCCTATAAGCATAATTTTAGAAATAATCCTACTCCAGCAATTATTCCCTATATGGATCATCTTTGTTCGCCCTATTGATAGTTATTTTTCAAGGCAACATAATAGAACTCTCCAATTGCATCATTGCCTTTCAAAACAATGCTTGAGTATTTCCAGGTGATTGTTGAACCAATCTCTACTTAGGTCCATGAAATCCTTGATTTGTCTCCATCGCACAAACCTCTTTTCGTAATAAAATTATAAATCCCACATCTGCATTCCTCGTCCCCGACATACCAATTCTTTATAGTGGAATACTTTATCATTGCTCCCTCGGTGCAATAGAGATCCACTATTGTGGCATGGAGATGATTGGTGTCATAAAATGGTACAGTTCATCCTTCAATATATGTCACAAAACTCCTCTCACCTCACATAACTCCTCTCATCTACAAAAATAAGAGTCCTCTCAAATTCCTGGTCTCCATCTCATTCATCCTAAAATAAGTGGATATTTCCATGGGTGACAAAGTGTGCTTGGAGATTTAATAGAAGGAGCTATCACTAAAAAAATAAAAATAGAATGCAACATAATAGTTATTAGTAGGAGCAACAACCTTGCCAAGCTACTTCCTAACTAGATAAAGATACCCCTAAATTACCTCTTATAACGAACAAAAGATAACCTCAACTACCTATAGACTCTACCCATGCATGGTAGCAATGAAAACACTGTCAAAAACAACATCTACAACAATGTTGGTCAATCTCTTTCTCTAGTCATGGGCATGCCCAACTTTTGAAAAGTATCAAGCAGGTCAAGGTCCACCTCATACAGGCTCCTCTTCTTCTTCTACTCTTTATGTTTAGGTTCATAATAATACCAAAGGTCTTCAAAATTGATGGGTGGGTAAAATTTATCAAACCATTGAGTTCTTCCACTTTTAATCATTGTCTATAAGAATTGAATCTAAATTGCAAAAATCGTTTAGGTTCCTTCCTTTTAGATGAAATTAACCTAAGCTTTGGAGAGTTGTAAGGTTTAATGGATCTAAGTATATTCTACTTAAAATATAGTAACATGGTTTAAAAATGTAGGCATTGAGATCAGAATCTAAGGATGAAACATAAAATATTTTATGTTCATGATTACAAGAAATCTTAATTTCACATAACAAAGTTTGAGGAAGGTCTAGCATTTGCATCCTACTAGAAAAGTTTCTTGCATCACTTCAGCCCTTTTAATTTGGGCATGGTAGAGTCCATTACACAAACAATCAACCACTAAAAAAAGGTGAAAAGAAAAAATAAAATTTCATGCATTTTGACCCTAGAAAAGTTAGGGAGGATCAAACTGATCTGTACAATAAGGACATGAAAAATGCTTACTTGTCCATTGTATTTTGATGAATTGTTGGCCGCAATCAAGATCTGCATTATCATAATCATTAAACCCTTTGTACAATAAGGACATGAAAAATGCTTACTTGTGCATTGTCTTTTGATGAATTGTTGGCCACAATCAAGATCTACATCATAATCATTAAACTCTCAACTCTAGATAAAATTTATGATTTGATCATATAAACCCTCAAAATTATTTACCCATAAGAACAAAAATCCTCTTTAGTAAAAAGGAAGAACAGAGTCCAAATTCATACCCATGTACAAATTACCAAAATATCATAATCATTAAACCCTCAACTCTAGATAAAATTTATGCTTTGATCATATAAACCCTTGAAATTATTTACCCATAAGAAAAAAATCCTCTTTAGTAAAAAGGAAGAACAGATTCCAAATTCATACCCATGTACAAATTACCAAAGTATCCACACCTTATCCAAGTTGACTCAACTCCCGGATTTAACCAAGATCTTTTGCTTTCGTGATGTGATTATAATTGCATTTAAAATAGCATAATTGAACATATATGCATGTTGTAAAGGAGAAGGAACATGACAATCATCAGCGACATAAAATAACAAGAGGTTGATAACAGAGTTCGTCCAGGAGGGACTACGTCTCCAGGCCCCTGTGTCAAGATGGTGTAGGTTGTTGCATTAAGTGCTATCAATAATGATGATGTACATAAGAGGTGACGTCGCTATCATACAAGGAAAATATCCTCATGCAGGAGTGGTTCCAAGAGATGTTCCACTACAGGAACTCTCAGTCAAAAAAAGGACTCCTATGAGTATGAAATAAACTAATGCATGATGATAATGAGCATCCCGCCAACATGGCAAAAAAAGGATCTCATTGAAAATATACATGGCGACACATGAGTATCCCATCAACATACAATAAAGGAATCTCAAATAAAACATGACAAATCATGACAACAAGTACATGCCACAAATAATTTCGCATCACATCAAGCATGAATCATGAAACAAGTAAGAAAAAAGATCCCACATCAACATCAAACAAGGATCTATGCAGCACAATGCATCTCATAGCAAAAGAAGTACATGAACATACTGCATATACCTCACATCTTGGGGTCATCTGAAGAAGAGGATGTCAAACTGCTAAAGTTGGTTGTGCCATCAATCTCGTGGTGTCGAATCACATGGAATGACTACTCACACATGAATGCTGACACTTGCACTCCACTTTGAAAAGTGGCCAAATAATAGAATGCTCAAATGGAAAATCTAAATGCACCATCAGATTTGTGGCATTGAATAGTGCAAAATTGATTGTCAAATTTCAAAATTCTGAGAAAGTGGAAATCTGGGGCTTAAGGAATCTTTTAGATTCCCCCTAGATTCCTCAAAGATTCCCTCTTCCGAGTCCTCTGAAAATCTATTGCTCAGATCAAAATTCCAACTACTCCATCAGGTTCGTGTCGCTGAGAGGTGTAAAAACGACATAAAATTTGTCCAATTTGGACACTGCAAAAATTTCGCCCTCTTGAGAATTTCGCCCAATCATATGGTTTTGCCTACCTCTTCTCTAGCTCATTGTTCCACCTACAATAAATTAATTAAAAATTACAGTCTCAATTTTCATGCTCCATCTTCACCCTCGTGGACTAAGAAAAAGAGGGTTTAGATAAAAATTCAAGGCGAATATTACAAGGCAGTGATTGGGTAGATTGGCATAAAGCCTAAGTTATAAGGAGGAGGTCGGGTGGTCAAACCCCGACCCCTCCACATTAATACATATTTCATTTTTTTTAAACAACCATATGTATTTTGTTTTGGGGGGTCAAGTCCGCATTGGGCAGCTCGCCCCATAACCTTCGCAGATACGTTGGATTGCTTGTATTAAATGGTTGACACATTTAATGTTTCGTTGTTTGGTTTGTTTGACATGGGGCCGCCGCATGGTGGTGGGCCAGCCCACGTGATTGGCACAGGCTCGATACCCATCGGCCTCCTCATTAACATATGACATGGTTTGAGGTGTTGGGGTGTGGGTCGGGTCCACCAGAGGTGGCCCACCCACCCATTTGGAACATTGATTAATATGTATGGTGGGTTCGGTTCAACCGGCAGGGGTCACGACCTATCGGTTCTTTTGAATATAATTTTGCTTATATGGTTGCGGTCAGTCGGTGGGGGTCATGGCCTGTCAGCCCTTTAATAAAATTTTGTTTTGTAATATATTTTGGGGGTAGCGGGGGTGCTGGCCCGCCACCTTATATATATGTTTTTTGATTTTTAATACAATAGGGCTATTTTTTGATTTTGCCTAACATAAGGGTTATCAGAAAAATTAAATAGACAACAATTTTGCCCTCTTTCGGGAGCTAGGTTTCATGTCCCGAGGTCGGTCAAATTGTAGGACACTTAAACCTGGCCCACAGTCCAACTTTGACCAAAACTTTGACTAGCTCGTTCTCCCTCATACGAGCTCGGATTGATGAACCATTCACACCATTACGATTAGGATGATGAGATCTACGCTCTGGTTTTGGTTCGAAAGCATTCTGATCACTTTGATTTTTAAGATTCCATAAGCCCTCTTTGTCTTGTGTGTGTCCCTGGAGCCACCTAGATCAATCCTCCCCACTGAGGAGCTTTTGGTCCTCCAAAAGGATGAAAAATAATTTGCAACTTTTATGTACCTTGTCTGCATCACAAGTGTCTTGAGACTGTCTCACTTCCATCTCCTTCACCTTTGTTCTTTGGAGCCTTAAGCGATGAGTCAACACCTGCGACCTGTAGTACCTTGTTTTTCAAATTACATGCTTAACTTACATGACCAAATAATGACCCAAGCATCCCATACTTGCCATGAGTTTATAACACATATTCAGTGGTCAAGTTTACATCGAAATGGAAACAATACCACAACTACGAAAACAAGGCCAACATATCATTGTTGCTTCAACAAGTGATGGAAAACACATCATCACTGCAACACATGATTTACAAAGATAAGGCCAAACACTATTTTTTCTTTGACAAGTGATGGAAACATGACATCACTTTCACAGTTTAAAATGCATCACAAAATAAGACCATACATCGTTGTTTCTTAACAAGTGATGGAAAACACATCATCACTTTTACATTTTAAAATGCAACAAATGATTTACAAAAGCACGACCATGACAAGCTAACATATCTAGGAATCATTTTTCACTTAGCGCTGTGAATGGGTCTCCCTGTAGTGTTTTTGCTTTTCGAACAATTGTTTCACCTGGTTCATGCATCGAAACTTTTTCTTTAAGGCTTTGCTCTGGATGGAGCCTCCAACATGTGGATTTTTGATGGCCACCTTTGTTGCAATGACTACGATAGGTCTTCTTCCTCCAGATATTCTTAACATGTTTCTTTACCTACTGTTGAGAGGGTCTTTCATGCCTCATCCTTTTGTGTGCTGCTATTCTTTTCCAACACTTAGAAAATGTATGGTTATGTAATCCACAAAAGGTACATGTTTTCTGATGCCATGTTTTACGTTCATCATTAAAAACATGATTGTAATCAAAATGAACATTCGAATGTTGAGACTGATTATACCTCTCCTTGTCATCTCTAGTGTCATTATGGTGATAAGATCTTGCCTCGGCTCTCTCCCTTCAATGGGCACTACCGTGGGATGATGGGTATGTGTTCCCATCATTCTCATTGCTCAATGATTTCGATGATGTCTCGGAAGAATCTGACACCTTCGAGCATTCTCCTTTGGTGTATCCCAAACCTGCAAATCGATGTTTATGCACAACCTCCAAAGGTTGAGTTATGCCTTGGTTATTAACACCAAGTTCTTTTTCCTCCTCACACCTCATCCTGGTACGGAGCCTCATGTTTGTCCTTGTAATTGGGATCCCCAAATCTCCAATAGAAATCATACTATGCAAAGTCAAAACTGAAAGGAAATCAACATCTTTTACCTCCTCTGTTGATTTGGAAAGAACTGATGAGGGTTGTTCATCATCTGTTGTTGGTGGTTTGCTAGTTGTCTCGGTGCATTCTCTAACTTCCTTTTTGACATACCCGAGTCCTGCCTATCGGGGTAATTCTTCTACTTTGAGGGGGTTGAAAATGCCTTGGCCATTAACGCCCAAGCCTTTTCCTTCATACCCCATTTTCTTCAACAGCTTGGAGACAATTACTGTGGTATGATTTTCAAAAACAATGAAATCATCATCAAGAAACATACATGAACATGGAGAACTAATTTTTACCTCACATGGGTCATGCTGCAGAGTTTCCAAGGCCTTGTCCTTAGCTTGCAGTTGTTGTAGCAAACTCTGTTTTTCCTCTTTCTCTTCATGTAGAAGCATCTTCAATTCAGCGTTCTCTATTTGAAGATTTTGTTTGTTGTGCTTCAATTCTTCCAGGGCTTCTTCCATGGCTCGCAACTGAAGCTGCAATCACTCCTTTTCCTCTGTCTCTTTCTATAGAGCTTCATACACTATTTCCACCCTTTGGGAAATTTTGAGCATGGTCTCGTACATCGCTTTTTCATCCTCTATAACTCCACGTTCCATTGTTCACACTTGCAATTCACATCCACACAAAGACTGCTCTGATATCAAACTTGATCCAAGTTGACTCAACTCCCAGATTTAACCAAGATCTTTTTCTTTCGTGATGTGATTAGAATTGCATTTAAAATAGCATAATTAAACATATATGCATGCTATAAAGGAGAAGGAACATGACAATCATCAGCAACATAAAATAACATGACGTTTATAACGGAGTTCATCCAGGAGGGACTATGTCTTTGGGCCTTGGTGTCAAGATGGTGTAAACTGCCGCATTAAGTGATGTCAATAGTGATGATGTACATAAGAGGTGACGTCACTACCATATAAGGAAAATTCCCTCATGCAGAAGTGGCTCCAAGAGATGTTCCACTACAGGAACTCTCAGTCAAAAAAATGATTCCTATCAGTATGACAAACTCATGCATGATGATAATGAGCATCTTGCCAACATGGCATAAAAGGGATCTCAATGCAAACATACATGGCGACACATGAGTATCCCATCAACATACAACAAAGGGATCTCAAACAAAACATGATGAATCATGACAACAAGTACATCCCATAAATGATTTTGCATCACATCAAGCAGGAATCATGAAACAAGTAAGAAAAAAATACCCCACAGCAACATCAAACAGGGATCTATGCAGCACAATGCATCTCATAGCAAAAGAAGTACATGAACATACTACATATACCTCACATCTTGGGGCCATCTAAAGAAGAGGATGTCAAACTGATGAAGCTAGTCGTACCATCAATCTTGCGGCGTCGAATTGCATGGAATGACTACTCGCACATGAACGCTGACACCTGCACTCCACTTTGAAAAGTGGCCAAAAAATAGAATGATCAAATGGAAAATTTGAATGCACCATCAGATTTGTGGCATTGAATAGTGCAAAATCAATTTTCAAATTTCTGAATTATGAGAAAGTGGAAATCTAGGGCTTAAGGAATCTTTTAGATTCCTTAAAGATTCCCTCCTCCGGGTCCTCTGAAAATATATTGCTCAAATCAAAATTCCGACTGTTCCATCAAGTTCATGTCACTAAGAGGTGTAAGATCGACATAAAATTTGTCCAATTTGGACATTGCAAAAATTTCACCCTCCTGAGAATTTTGCCCAATCATGGTTCCACCGGCCTCTTCTCTGGCTTATGGTTCCACCTACAATAAATTAATTAAAAATTACAGTCTCGGTTTCCATGCTCCATCTTCACCCCCGTGCACTGAGAAAAATAGGCTTTATATAAAAATTTGAGGTGAATATTACAAGGCAGTAATTGGGCGGATTGGCATAAAGCCGAGTTATAAGGAGGAGGTCGGGTGGTCAAACCTCGACCCCTCCACATTAAAACATATTTCTTTTTTTTTAAACAACCACATGTATTTTGATTTGGGGGGTCAGGTCCGCATTGGGCAGCCCGCCCCATAACCTTCGCCAATACGTTCGATTGCTTGTATTAAATGGTTGCCGCATTTAACGTTTCGTTGTTTGGTTTGTTTGACATGGGGTCGCTGCAAGGTGGCGAGCCAGCCCATGTGGCTAGCGCGGGCTCAATATCTGTCGGCCTTTGCATTAACATGTGGCATCGTTTGAAGTGTTGGGGTGTGGTCTAAGTCCACCAGAGGTGGCCCGCCCACCCCTTTGGAACATTGATTAATATGTATGGTGGGTTCGGTTGGACGGGCAGGGGTCACGGCCCATTCGTTCTTTTGAATATAATTTTGGTTATATGGTTTCGGTCATTTGGCAAGGGTCATGGCCTATCAGACCTTTAATAAAATTCTGTTTTGTAATATATTTTGGGGCTGGCGAGGTTGGTGGCCTGCCACCTTATATACATATATATATATATATATATATATATATATATATATATATATATATATATATATATATATATATATATATATATATATATATATATATATATATTACAATACGGCTATTTTTTGATTTTGTCTAAGATAAGGGTTATTAGACAAATTAAAGAGGCAACAATTTCATCCACTTTCGGGAGCTAGGTTTCATGCCTCGGGGTCGGTCAAATTATAGGACACTTAAACCTGGCCCACAATCCAACTTTGACCAAAACTGTGACTGGCTCGTTCTCCCTCATATGAGCTCGGATTGATAAACCATTCACACCGTTTCAATCAGGATGACGAGATCTATGCTCTTGTTCTGGTTCCAAAGCATTCTGATCACTTTGATTTTTGAGCTTCCATAAGCCATCTTTGTCCTGTGCGTGTCCCTAGAGCCACCTGGATCAACACCCAATGACCTTGCCCTTATCAAAATCATTAAACCCTCAACTCTAGATAAAATTTATGCTTTGATCACATAAACCCTCAAAATTATTACCCATACAAACAAATATCCTCTTTAGTAAAAAGGAAGAACAGATTCCAAATTCATACCCATGTACAAATTACCAAAATATCATGATCATTAAACCTTCAACTCTAGATAAAATTTATGCTTTGATCATATAAACCCTATTTACCCATAAGAACAAAAATCCTCTTTAGTAAAAAGAAAGAACAGGGTCCAAATTCATACCCATGTACACATTACCAAAATATCTACGCGAAATGACCTTTCCCTTATCAAAATCATTAAACCCTCAACTCTAGATAAAAATTTTGCTTTGATCATATAAACCCTTGAAATTATTTACCCATACAAACAAAAATCCTCTTTAGTAAAAAGACCATGTACAAATTACCAAAATATCCACCCCCAATGACCTTGCCCTTATCAAAATCATTAAACCCTCAACTCTAGATAAAATTTATGCTTTGATCATATAAACCCTCGAAATTATTTACCCATACAAACAAAAATCCTCTTTAGTAAAAAGGCCATGTACAAATTACCAAAATATCCATGCCTAATGACCTTGCCCTTATCAAAATCATTAAACCCTCAACTCTAGATAAAATTTATGCTTTGATCATATAAACCGTTGAAATTATTTGCCCATACAAACAAAAATCCTATTTATTAAAAAGGAAGAATAGAGTCCAAATTCATACCCCTGTACAAATTAACAAAATATCCATGCCCAGTGACCTTGCCCTTCCTCCATCTAATCATTGATGCTCTCCTAAGGTGTTTCCCATGCAAACTCCATAAATCCATACATCAATTCCTCCATCTAATCATTGATGCTCTCCTAAGGTGTTTCCCATACAAACTCCATAAATCCATACATCACGTAGATGGTCTTCCTTCTTCTAAAATTTCCACACAGATATAGACAAGGCAAAGAAAAATATAGTGCTACAATGTGATGTTGTAATCTGTGAATACTTTATTTGAACCTAGGGCTAAACTGGAAATGAAAAAGAAAAGAAATATTTATAATAGAAAAAATAAAAGTGTTGCAATGTGATGTTGTAATCTGTGAATATTTTATTTGCAATGTGATGTTGTAACATGTGAATATTTATTTGAACCTAAGGCTAAACTAGAAATGAAAAAAATATATATTTATAATGGAAAAAAATAAAATAAATATTTATAATATAAAATAAAATATATAAATTGCAATTGGGTTAAATGATTTATTTTTAATAAGAATTTGTTATTTTTTCCTAAGATCTTAAATTAAAAAGAAGAATGATCACGAGCTCAGGACCAAGTGACGTAAAATGGTCAAAAATAAAAGTGTTCAAAAGTGGTTTGAACCAGAACGATTGGATAGAGCTCGTCTTCCTAATTCCGACGCCACGAACGGTTCAGAAAACGGTCGCCGTATGAGAAAGTTATGCCAAAAAGAAGAATGGTCCAATAACACTGAAATTTTGAATTTTTTTCAAAAAAAATTAAAATAGAATAATCTTTGGAATATTTTGTTTTGGGCAACAAATGGCAAGCTACCACGTGGCAGGCCCGGAAACCGCCACGTGGCCCACATGATGTCAACAAGAATGTTGGGGCGCATGTTTAAAACTTTTGGTGGCAACGGAGAGGTTTGAACCCACGACCTACCACGTAACAATTCCATGTCTCACTGTTAGACCATATGGTTAGATCTTGTAAGTGATGGTAGAGAAACCTTTGATAAAATTTAAACTGGATTTTGGCACACGTGAACAACATGCCCAAAACTGTAGGCCTAAAACCTTAACCGTCGGCGTGAACTCCAATGCAAACCACCAGCGCAAGATTTTCGTTCACATGCGGGATTTACTGGCCGTTAACTGACAGTCAAGTTGGCGGATTTTTGGCGGAGCGCTCCAAAAATGGCGGAATTGCCTATTTGTCGGGGTTATCTGGCAGTTAGCCAGTTTTATTTGGAGTTTTTCTAGGGCAGACTAGAGAAACTTTAATGAGCCATAACTTTGGCTAGGAAAGTCCTTTTTGGACGAATTTTTTTTTTGATTTTGGGTCTCTTCGACCTTATGAAGCCATTGGCATAGGTTTCACAGCCATATGAGGTCGTTTGCAGGTGATTTTGCTTCGTGGAAGTTCCAGGAGCCACTAGGGCCAAATCAGTTTGGGAGTTTCATTGGGAATTGTGCAGCCAGTGAATGTGGAACGAAGGTCATTCCTAAAAATTTTCAGCATTTTGAATCCATTTCTACAGTTTGTTTTCCTGTTGAGGCATTCTTCTAACTGTTTAGCTTCAGGGAAGCTTTCAAGGCCATCAGGGCCATTTCAGTGCTTGAGCTGTTTGGGGGCTATGTTCATCCATTTTTGGTGATTCAAAAGCCTATGTCTACCAATTTCGACCTTCTGAGTCTAATGACAGAGGTTTCATAACCAATTGAGGTCATATTCACCTCGAAATTGTCCATGCAAGTTTAAAGGGCCACGGGGCCAATTGGGAAAAGTACTGTATAAGGTACAATTTCACTGTTTAGTGTTTGGGAAAGAGCATGTTTAGCTAATTCCTATCTTCTGATTTTGTATTTACAGTCAGATATGTCTTTAGAGACACTCATATTCTTGTATTAGCCTTTGTAGCATTTTTAATACAAGAGGACAAGCCTAGTTTGAGAGGCTTGGTCCAGCAGATGTAGCCCAGCAAGGGTGAACTGCTTTATCATTTTGATGTCTTTATTTGCTGAAGATGATATGCTAAAAAAAACTGATATAAAGTGTTAAACAGAAAATATACATAACTTGCATACACACATAATCACCTATTCAGCTGCAGAAAGTTATTTGTCTTATTCCGCAAGACTTCAAACTCCAAGTATGTGTATGTCAAAGACTTCTAAGTGTTTTCTATGTAATTTCTTTAGGCAGAGCCTGTAGAGGGCCAGGTAGCCTCTGGAACTCATCCTCTCTTTAGAGGTGACATGTCCAGTGAATGCCCCTACAGTCTCTGTATAAGAAATAAGAAGTTTTCACATTTTCAGAGGTCACTTGGAGTGTATGGCTCACATTTGCAATTATGGGAAATGGATACCTTGCACACTTAAACAAGTACATTCCATTTTCAGATCAGATGGTATCATAGAACTAGGTTTGCTTGACTGACATCACTAGATTGATTGTGTAGCTTGAAAGGTGTCTTAAGCAGTGTTGAAGATTGACTGCTTTATTATTCTGCAAACTACTTGTTGTTTGAGTTTGTTGAAGCTCTTTTGTTCATTTTTATAATGACAACTTCCATAAGTGAGTTCTCAAAGTCGTCCTCCTTCACAAGATTTTTTGATGAAGGCTTGAAGCAAGAATTTTTCATCATGATGAATATGGTGAGAGAAATGTATGAGGATGAAAGAAAGAGCTCTAGACTTCAAGAGCAATTGAATTCCATGAGGGAAGAGAAGCAGTTGATTTCTGACCAATTGCAGGAAATGGAAGGCCAACTTCATATTGCAAACATGAATCTGGAAAGAATGCATGAGTTGGAGACACAACTCCTTGTTGCCAAAGAAGCCTTAGCCTAGTATCAGCTTGAAGAAGAGGTAAACAATTCTAGTTTGTCTTCAAATTCTTATAAGAATGTTTATGTTGGTTCTTTTGAGAAACATACCAGAGGCATAGGGTCCAAGTTGATGTCCAAAATGGGATATGAAGGAAAAGGATTGGGAAAACATGCACAGGGTATAGTTGAGCCAATAATGGTTGAGGTAAGGCCTAAGTATTTGGGTCTTGGCTATGGAAAATCTTATGGATAAAGTTCCAAAGTAACCATGAAGGCAATTGAAACAGTTCCTAGAAGGAGTTTCATTTCAGGTTCTTTATCTCAAGGTTGTAAAGGTTGTATCCTTGAGGAATGCAATAGTTTGAAACATACCTTGCAAGAAGAAGGTGTGCATAAGAATGCACTTGAACAAGAGAATTGTGAAAGCTCTAAAACCATTGAAGGGATTGATGGTGTTCCAAATGGAGCTTCTTCTTCTTTCGATTCTTGTCCTTATGAAGGTAATGAAGGTGAAAGAGAAAGAATGGCAACATATAGGAAACTTTTGAAGGAAAGGAGGCAAGAAGCCAAAGTTCCATTGAACAATGCAAATCATGATGTCAAGAAGATGAACATGTGTTGCACTTATTGCCATAAGCAAGGACAAACTGCTGAAAGGTGTTGGACTCTGAATCCAACAATGCTTCCATGAAAGTTGAAGAAATTGGAGAAAGAGTATGGCAAGAATGCGAAGGAAGTTTCCATCATTGATATGTGTCAAGATGATACACATGTTGATATTGATGTGCAGTTAAAGGAAGCGCCTTTGAAAGGAATTGGTAAGAAATGGTTAGAATTATTATCCAATTAAAGATGCATGTCTTTTGATTGAATGCATTTCTTTGTTAAGGGAATGCAAGTTGCAGGATGGTAAAAGATGAGTATGATACTCACTAGTTTTGCAGCAATGTTTTTCATTTCAACTCTTGTCACCCATATGTGTTTTTATTGGGTTGATGTACCTGTTGGTCTTAGAAAAGAAGAGTTGAAGTTGCACCTGTACATAGATGTTCTAGGTGTGTTTATCGAACTGTATATAGTTCATTGTTTTTGATACATACATGTGTTTGTAAATGTATCTTGTTGACAGTAAACTAGTGTCGCTTGTGAGCACACTTTTACATTGTTGATTGTGTCACACATTGATTATCGACTTGTGTCGATTGTGATGCACATGTTTTGTCAACTTGTGTCGGTTGTGTACACACTTGTTATGTTGATGGTTGAGTCCATTGTTCAGAATATTTCAGGACAAATTGTTGTTGATGATTGTCTTGTTGCACAAGATACCTTTAGTGTCATTTGGTGCAGGGAAAGAAGTTGGTGCAAAGTTGTGCACAATTCTATGAGCTGGAAAAGAATGCAAGCAAAGAGAGCTCGGATTTTTGCATGGTCAGTGGACGATTTTAGCTCATATATCAGCAAGTTTCATTGTTGGTTCCTACAATTTCAGATTTCTCTAGTGGAAAAAGCTTGGTCGGGATTCGACAAGTACCTGGCTTATGCAGCGAAAAGTTGCCATGACGAAAATTGGCAAGGCAGGAACATCAATATGCTCTTTTGGCGGAACGGAAGAGGATATTTCTGTTCCTCAAGTGTTTTACATCTCAGTTCAGAGATTCAGTAAGCTTTTGGGGACCAAAAGCCCCCTCGTTTGGGAGGTGTGATCAGGAGCTGAGGACCAAGTGTCGTAAAATGGTTAAAAATAAAAGCATTCAAAATTGGTTTGAACTAGAACACCCGGATAGAGCTCGTCTTCCTAATTCCAAAGCCATGAACGGTTCGGAAAACGGTCGCCGTATGAGAAAGTTATGCCAAACGAAGAATGGTCCAATAACATTGAAATTTTGAATGTTTTTCAAAAAAAATTAAAATAGAATATTCTTTGGAATATTTCGTTTTGGGAAGCAAATGGCAAGCTTCCACGTGGCAGGCCTGGAAACTGCCATGTGGCCCAGATGACGTCAGCAAGAATGTTGGGGTGCATGTTTAAAACTTTTGGTGGCAGCGAAGAGGTTTGAACCCACGACCTACCACGTAACAATTCCACGTCTTACCGTTAGACCATATGGTTAGATCTTGTAAGTGATGGCGGAGAAACCTTTGATAAAGTTTAAACTGGATTTTGGTGGGCCCAAAGGGGGCCAGCCCCCATACACGTGACCAACATGCCCAAAACCGTGGGCCTAAACCCTTAACCGTCGGCGCAAACTCCAATGCAAACCACCAGCCCGAGATTTCCGGTCACATGCAGGATTTACTGGCCGTTAACTGACAGTCAAGTTGGCGGATTTTTGGCGGAGTGCTCCAAAAATGGCGGAATTGCCTATTTGTCGGGGTTATCTAGCAGTTAGCCAATTTTATTTGGAGTTTTTCTAGGGCAGACTGGAGAAACTTTAATGAGCCATAACTTTGGCTAGGAAAGTCCTTTTTGGACGAATTGTTTTTTGATTTTGGGTCTCTTCAACCTTCTGAAGCCATTGGCACAGGTTTCACAGCCATCTGAGGTCATTTGTAGGTGATTTTGCTTCGTGGAAGTTCCAGGAGCCACTAGGGCCAAATCAGTTTGGGAGTTGCATTGGGAATTGTGCAGCCAGTGAATGTGGAACGAAGGTCATTCCTAAAGTTTTTCAGCATTTTGAATCCATTTCTACAGCTCGTTTTTCTTTTTGAGCCATTCTTCTAACTGTTTAGCTTCAGGGAATCTTTAAGGGCCACCATGGCCATTTCAGTGCTTGAGCTGTTTGGGGCTATATTCATCTATTTTTGGTGATTCAAAAACCTATGTCTGCTACTTTCGACCTTCTGAGTCTAATGACAGAGGTTTCAGAACCAATTGAGGTCATCTTCACCTCGAAATTCTCCATGCAAGTTTAAAGAGCCACAGGGCCAATTGGGGAAAGTACTGTATAAGGTACAATTTCACTGTTTAGAGTTTGGGAAAGAGCATGTTTAGCTAATTCCTATCTTTTGATTTTTTATTTACAGTCGGATATGTCTTTGGAGACACTCATATTCTTGTATTAGCCTTTGTAGCATTTTTAATACAAGAGGACACGCCTAGTTTGAGAGGCTTGGTCCAGCAGATGTAGCCGAGCAGGGGTGAACTGCTTTATCATTTTGATGTCTTTATTTGTTGAAGATGATATGCTAAAAAAAACTGATATAAAGTGTTAAAAAACAAATATACATAACTTGCATACACACATAATCACCTATTCAGCTGCAGAAAGTTATTTGTCTTATTCCGCAAGACTTCAAACTTCAAGTATGTGTATGTCAAATACTTCTAAGTGTTTGCTTCGTTATTTCTTTAGGCAGAGCCTGTAGAGGGCCAAGTAGCCTCTGGAACTCATCCTCTCTTTAGAGGTGACATATCCGGTGAATGCCCCTACAGTCTATCTCTGTATAAGAAATAAGAAGTTTTCACATTTTCAGAGGTCACTTGGAGTGTATAGCTCACATTTGCAATTATGGGAAATGGATACCTTGCACCCTTAAACAAGTACATTCCATTTTCAGATCAGATGGTATCAGAGCACTAGGTTTGCTTGACTGACATCACTAGCTTGATTGTGTAGCTTGAAAGGTGTCTTAAGCAGTGTTGAAGATTGACTGCTTTATTATTCTGCAAACTACTTGTTGTTTGAGTTTGCTGAAGCTCTTTTGTTCATTTTTATAATGACAACTTCCATAAGTGAGTTCTCAAAATTGTCCTCCTTCACAAGATTTTTTGATGAAGGCTTGAAGCAAGAATTTTTCATCATGATGAATATGGTGAGAGAAATGTATGAGGATGAAAGAAAGAGCTCTAGACTTCAAGAGCAATTGAATTCCATGAGGGAAGAGAAGCAGTTGCTTTCTGACCAATTGTAGGAAATGGAAGGCCAACTTCATATTGCAAACATGAATCTGGAAAGGATGCATGAGTTGGAGACACAACTCCTTGTTGCCAAAGAAGCCTTAGCCAAGTATCAGCTTGAAGAAGAGGTAAACAATTCTAGTTTGTCTTCAAATTCTTATAAGAATGTTTATGTTGGTTCTTTTGAGAAACATACCAGATGCATAGGGTCCAAGTCGATGTCCAAAATGGGATATGAAGGAAAATTATTGGGAAAACATGCACAGGGTATAGTTGAGCCAATAATGGTTGAGGTAAGGCCTAAGTATTTGGGTATTGGCTATGGAAAATCTTATGGAGAAAGTTCCAAAGTAGCCATGAAGGCAATTGAAACAGTTCCTAGAAGGAGTTTCATTTTAGGTTCTATATCTCAAGGTTGTAAAGGTTGTATCCTTGAGGAATGCAATAGTTTGAAACATACCTTGCAAGAAGAAGGTGTGCATAAGAATGCACTTGAACAAGAGAATTGTGAAAGCTCTAAAACCATTGAAGGGATTGATGGTGTTCCAAAGGGAGCTTCTTTATCTTTTGATTCACGTCCTTATGAAGGTAATGAAGGTGAAAGAGAAAGAATGGCAACATACAGGAAACTTTTGAAGGAAAGGAGGCAAGAAGCCAAAGTTCCATTGAACAACGCAAATCATGCTGTCAAGAAGATGAACATGTGTTGCACTTATTGCCATAAGCAAGGACATACTGCTGAAAGGTGTTGGACTCTGAATCCAACAATGCTTCCACGAAAGTTGAAGAAATTGGAGAAAGAGTATGGCAAGAATGGGAAGGAAGTTTCCATCATTGATATGTGTCAGGATGATACACATGTTGATATTGATGTGCAGTTAAAGGAAGCGCCTTTGAAATGGATTGGTAAGAAATGGTTAGAATTATTATCCAATTAAAGATGCATGTCTTTTGATTGAATGCATTTCTTTGTTAAGGGAATGCAAGTTGCAGGATGGTAAAATATGAGTATGATACTCACTAGTTTTGCAGCAATGTTTTTCATTTCAACTCTTGTCACCCATATGTGTTTTTATTGGGTTGATGTACCTGTTGGTCTTAGAAAAGAAGAGTTGAAGTTGCACCTGTACATAGATGTTGTAGGTGTGTTTATCGAACTGTATATAGTTCATTGCTTTTGATACATACATGTGTTTGTAAATGTATCTTGTTGACAGTCAACTAGTGTCGCTTGTGAGCACACTTTTACATTTTTGATTGTGTCACACATTTATTATCAACTTGTGTCGATTGTGGTGCACATGTTTTGTCGACTTGTGTCGGTTGTGTACACACTTGTTATGTTGATGGTTGAGTCCATTGTTCAGCATATTTCAGGACAAATTGTTGTTGAATATTGTCTTGTTGCACAAGATACCTTTGGTGTCATTTGGTGCAGGGAAAGAAGTTGGTGCAAAGTTGTGCACAATTCTATGAGCTGGAAAAGCATGCAAGCAAAGAGGGCTCAAATTTCCGCATGGTCAGTGGAAGATTTCAGCTCATATATCAGCAAGTTTCATTGTTGTTTCCTGCAATTTCAGATTTCTCTGGTGGAAAAAGCTTGGTTGGGATTCGACAAGTACTTGGCTTATGCAGCGAAAAGTTGCCATGACGACAATTGGCAAGGCAGGACATTTTGACATCAGTATGCTCTTTTAGCTGAACGTAAGATGATATTTCTGTTCCTCAAGTGTTGTACAGTTCAGTTCAAAGATTCAGTAATCTTTTGGGGACCAAAAGCCCTCTCATTTGGGAGGTGTGATCAGGAGCTCAGGACCAAGTGTCGTAAAATGGTCAAAAATAAAAGTGTTCAAAAGTGGTTTGAACTAAAACGACCCGATATATCTTGTCTTCCTGATTCCGGTGCCGTGAACGGTTCGGAAAACGGTCGTCGTATGAGAAAGTTATGCCAAAACGAAGAATGGTCCAATAACATTGAAATTTTGAATTTTTTTCAAAAAAAAATTAAAATAGAATATTCTTTGGAATATTTTGTTTTGGGAAGAAAATGGAAAGCTGCCACATGGCAAACCTGGAAACCACCACGTGGCCCAGATGGCGTCAGTAAGAATGTTGGGGTGCATGTTTAAAAATTTTGGTGGCAGCGGAGAGGTTTGAACCCACGACCTACCACGTAACAATTACAGGTCTTACCGTTAGACCATATGGTTAGATCTTGTAAGTGATGGCGGAGAAACCTTTGATAAAATTTAAACTAGATTTTGGCGGGCCCGAAGGGGGCCAGCCCCCATACATGTGACCAACATGCCCAAAACCATGGGTCTAAACCCTTAACCACCGGCACGAACTCCAATGCAAACCACCAGCCCGAGATTTCCGGTCACATGCAGGATTTACTGGCCGTTAACTGACAGTCAAGTTGGCGTATTTTTGGTAGAGCGCTCCAAAAATGGCGGAATTGCCTATTTGTCGGGGTTATCTGGCAGTTAGCCAGTTTTATTTGGAGTTTTTCTAGGGCAGACTAGAGAAACTTTAATGAGCCATAACTTTTGCTAGGAAAGTCGTTTTGGACGAAAAAAAAAAATATTTTGGGTCTCTTCGACCTTCTGAAGCCATTGGCATAGGTTTCACAGCCATCTAAGGTCATTTGTAGGTGATTTTCTTCATGGAAGTTCCAGGAGCCACTAGGGCCAAATCAATTTGGGAGTTGCATAAGGAATTGTGCAGCCAGTGAATGTGGAACGAAGGTCATTCCTGAAGTTTTTCAGCATTTTGAATCCATTTGTACAGCTCGTTTTTCCTGTTGAGGCATTCTTCTCACTGTTTAGCTTCAGGGAATATTTCAGGGCCATTTCAGTGCTTGAGCTGTTTGTGCGTATGTTCATCCATTTTTGGTGATTCAAAAGCCGATGTCTGCTATTTTTGACCTTCTGAGTCTAATGACAGAGGTTTCAGAACCAATTGAGGTCATCTTCACCTCAAAATTCTCCATGCAAGTTTAAAGGGCCAATTGGGGAAAGTATTGTATAAGGTACAATTTCACTGTTTAGTGATTGGGAAAGAGCATGTTCAGCTAATTCCTATCTTCTGATTCTATATTTACAGTCAGATATGTCTTTAGAGCCACTCATATTCTTGTATTAGCCTTTGTAGCATTTTTAATACAAGAGGACAAGCCTAGTTTGAGAGGCTTGGTCCAGCAGATGTAGCCCAGCAGGGGTGAACTGCTTTATCATTTTGATGTCTTTATTTGCTGAAGATGATATGCTAAAAAAAAACTGATATAAAGTATTAAACAACAAATATACATAAGTTGCATACACACATAATCACCTATTCAGCTGCAGAAAGTTATTTGTCTTATTCCCCAAGACTTCAAACTTCAATTATGTGTATGTCAAAGACTTCTAAGTGTTTGCTTCATTATTTCTTTAGGCAGACCCTGTAGAGGGCCAGGTAGCCTCTAGAACTCATCCTCTCTTTAGAGGTGACATGTCCGGTGAATGCCCCTACAGTCTATCTCTGTATAAGAAATAAGAAGTTTTCACATTTTCAGAGGTCACTTGGAGTGTATAGCTCACATTTGCAATTATGGGAAATGGATACCTTGCACCCTTAAACAATTATATTCCACTTTCAGATCAGATGGTATCAGAGCACTAGGTTTGCTTGACTGAAATCACTAGCTCGATTGTGTAGCTTGAAAGGCGTCTTAAGCAGTCTTGAAGATTGACTGCTTTATTATTCTGCAAACTACTTGTTGTTTGAGTTTGTTGAAGCTCTTTTGTTCATTTTTATAATGACAACTTCCATAAATGGGTTCTCAAAGTCGTCCTCCTTCACAAGATTTTTTTATGAAGGCTTGAAGCAAGAATTTTTCATCATGATGAATATGGTGAGAGAAATGTATGAGGATGAAAGAAAGAGCTCTAGACTTCAAGAGCAATTGAATTCCATGAGGGAAGAGAAGCAGTTGCTTTCTGACCAATTGCAGGAAATTGAAGGCCAACTTCATATTGCAAACATGAATCTGGAAAGGATGCATGAGTTGGAGACACAACTCCTTGTTGCCAAAGAAGCCTTAGCCTAGTATCAGCTTGAAGAATAGGTAAACAATTCTAGTTTTTCTTCAAATTCTTATAAGAATGTTTATGTTGGTTCTTTTGAGAAACATACCAGAGGCATAGGGTCCAAGTTGATGTCCAAAATGGGATATGAAGGAAAAGGATTGGGAAAACATGCACATGGTATAGTTGAGCCAATAATGGTTGAGGTAAGCCCTAAGTATTTGTGTCTTGGCTATGGACAATATTATGGAGAAAGTTCCAAAGTAGCCATGAAGGCAATTGAAATAGTTCCTAGAAAGAGTTTCATTTCAGGTTCTTTATCTCAAGGTTGTAAAGGTTGTATCCTTGAGGAATGCAATAGTTTGAAACATACCTTGCAAGAAGAAGGTGTGCATAAGAATGCACCTGAACAAGAGAATTGTGAAAGCTCTAAAACCATTGAAGGGATTGATGGTGTTCCAAAGGGAGCTTCTTCTTCTTTCGATTCACGTCCTTATGAAGGTAATGAAGGTGAAAGAGAAAGAATGGAAACATATAGGAAACTTTTGAAGGAAAGGAGGCAAGAAGCCAAAGTTCCATTGAACAATGCAAATCATGATGTCAAGAAGATGAACATGTGTTGTACTTATTGCCATAAGCAAGGACATACTGTTGAAAGGTGTTGGATTTTGAATCCAACAATGCTTCCACGAAAGTTGAAGAAATTGGAGAAAGAGTATGGCAGGAATGGGAAGGAAGTTTCCATCATTGATATGTGTCAGGATGATACACATGTTGATATTGATGTGCAGTTAAAGGAAGCGCCTTTGAAATGGATTGGTAAGAAATGGTTAGAATTATTATCCAATTAAAGATGCATGTCTTTTGATTGAATGCATTTCTTTGTTAAGGGAATGCAAGTTGCAGGATGGTAAACGATGAGTATGATACTCACTAGTTTTGCAGCAATGTTTTTCATTTCAACTCTTGTCACCCATATGTGCTTTTATTGGGTTGATGTACCTGTTGGTCTTACAAAAGAAGAGTTGAAGTTGCACCTGTACATAGATGTTGTAGGTGTGTTTATCGAACTGTATATAGTTCATTGTTTTTGATACATACATGTGTTTGTAAATGTATCTTGTTGACAGTCAACTAGTGTCACTAGTGAGCACACTTTTACATTGTTGATTGTGTCACACATTGATTATCAACTTGTGTCAATTGTGGTGCACATGTTTTGTCGACTTGTGTCGGTTGTGTACACACTTGTTATGTTGATGGTTGAGTCCATTGTTTAGCATATTTCAGGACAAATTGTTGTTGATGATTGTCTTGTTGCACAAGATAGCTTTGGTGTCATTTGGTGCAGGGAAAGAAGTTGGTGCAAAGTTGTGCACAATTCTATGAGTTGGAAAAGCATGCAAGCAAAGAGGGCTCGAATTTCCACATGGTCAGTGGAAGATTTCAGCTCGTATATCAGCAAGTTTCATTGCTGGTTCCTGCAATTTCAGATTTCTCTGGTGGGAAAAGCTTGGTCGGGATTCGACAAGTACTTGGCTTATGCAGCGAAAAGTTGCCATGACAACAATTGGCAAGGCAGGACATTTTGACATCAGTATGCTCTTTTGGCTGAATGGAAGAGGATATTTCTATTTCTCAAGTGCTGTACAGTTCAGTTCAGAGATTCAGTAAGCTTTTGGGGACCAAAAGCCCTCTCATTTGGGAGGTGTGATCAGGAGCTCAAGACCAAGTGTCGTAAAATGGTCAAAAATAAAAGTGTTCAAAAGTGGTTTGAACTAGAATGACCAGATAGAGCTCGTCTTCCTGATTCCAGCACCGCGAACAGTTCGGAAAACGGTCGCCGTATGAGAAAGTTATGCCAAAAAGAAGAATGGTCCAATAACATTGAAATTTTGAATTTTTTCAAAAAAAATTAAAATAGAATATTCCATTTTGGGCAGCAAATGGCAAGCTACCATGTGGCAGGCCCGGAAACTACCACGTGGCCCACATGATGTCAGCAAGAATGTTGAGGCGCATGTTTAAAACTTTTGGTGGCAGCGGAGAGGTTTCAACCCACAACCTACCACATAACAATTCCACGTCTTACTGTTAGATCATATGGTTAGATATTGTAAGTGATGGCGGAGAAACCTTTGATAAAATTTAAACTAGATTTTGGCGGGTCCGAAGGGGGCTAGCCCCCATACATGTGACCAACATGCCCAAAACCGTCGGCCTAAACCCTTAACCACCAGTGCGAACTCCAATGCAAACCACCAGCCCCAGATTTCCGGTCACATGCAGGATTTATTGGCAGTTAACTAACAGTCAAGTTGGCGGATTTTTGGCGGAGCGCTCCAAAAATGGCGAAATTGCCTATTTTTCGGGGTTATCTGGCAGTTAGCCAGTTTTATTTGGAGTTTTTCTAGGGCAGATTGGAGAAACTTTAATGAGCCATAACTTTGGCTAGGAAAGTCCTTTTTGGACGATTTTTTTTATTTATTTTGGGTCTCTTCGACCTTCTGAAGCCATTGGCATAGGTTTCACAGCCATCTGAGGTCGTTTGCAGGTGATTTTTCTTCGTGGAAGTTCCAGGAGCCACTAGGGCCAAATCAGTTTGGGAGTTGCATTGAGAATTGTGCAGCCAGTGAATGTGGAACGAAGGTCATTCCTAAAGTTTTTCAGCATTATGAATCCATTTCTACAGCTCGTTTTTCCTGTTGAGGCATTCTTCTAACTGTTTAGCTTCAGGGAATCTTTTAGGGCCACCATGGCCATTTCAGTGCTTGAGCTGTTTGGGGGCTATATTCATCCATTTTTGGTGATTCAAAAGCCTGTGTCTACTACTTTCGACCTTCTGAGTCTAATGACAGAGGTTTCAGAACCAATTGAGGTCATCTTCACCTCAAAATTCTCCATGCAATTTTAAAGGGCCAATTGGGGAAAGTACTGTATAAGGTACTATTTCACTGTTTAGTGTTTGGGAAAGAGCATGTTTAGCTAATTCCTATCTTATGATTTTGTATTTACAGTCAGATATGTCTTTAGAGACACTCATATTCTTGTATTAGCCTTTGTAGCATTTTTAATACAAGAGGACAAGCCTAGTTTGAGAGGCTTGGTCCAGCAGATGTAGCCCAGCAGGGGTGAACTACTTTATCATTTTGATGTCTTTATTTGCTGAAGATGATATGTTAAAAAAAACTGATATAAAGTGTTAAACAACAAATATACATAAGTTGCATACACACATAATCACCTATTCAGCTGCAGAAAGTTATTTGTCTTATTCCGCAAGACTTCAAACTTCAAGTATGTGTATGTCAAAGACTTCTAAGTGTTTGCTTCGTTATTTCTTTAGGTAGAGCCTGTAGAGGGCCAGGTAGCCTCTGGAACTCATCCTCTCTTTAGAGGTGACATGTCCGGTGAATGCCCCTACAGTCTATCTTTGTATAAGAAATAAGAAGTTTTCACATTTTCAGAGGTCACTTGGAGTGTATAGCTCACATTTGCAATTATGGGAAATGGATACCTTGCCCCCTTAAACAAGTACATTCCATTTTCAGATCAAAGAAGAATTTAAAAATAATATTGGGATGAGGGTAAACATTTAAATATGACCTCAATTAATAATAAAAAGTTAAATTAATAAAAATAATAAAATTTAATTTGTTATATTTTAAAGTTGTTATTAACTTGTGAATAGGCTTTGTTACAATACCATGAGCCAATACCATGGCTTATCAATACTACAAGTCCATAAACATAACTTATTTCACAACCAAAATATTTTACAACAATATGACAAGATTCTTAACGATATTCACCCCCACATTACGCTAGATATTATTAACTTGTAAAAAATAACTTTTGTTACAATATCATGGGTCAATACCATGGATTATCAATACCACATGCCCAAAAATCATAAATTATTTCACAATCAAATATTTTATAACAATATGACAAGATTGTTAACCATGGATATTCACCCTCACTTTACGATGGATATTAACTTGTAAACCCGCTTTGTTACAATACCATGGGTCAATACCACATGTCAAAAAACCATAACTTATTTCATAGTAAAAATATTTTATTTTAATTTAATTTTACAACATTTTTTTAATTGAATCTAAAAGGGAAAATGTTACAATTTGAGATATATCTAAGCCCTCTATCGTCACGACTACTAAAAATATTCCCATAGAAATTAAATTAAGTTTTAATAAAATTAAGGTAAGATGGATCTATGCCTATATATATATATATATATATATATATATATATATATATATATATATATATATATATATATATATAAAGAATCGACATAGATCCATCTTAGCTAAGGATCCAAGGTATGAGAGCAAGCAAATTGACTAATTATAATAGATTAAATATAGTGCATGTTTTTTTAAAGTTTCTCATTATTTTATTTTCTTTGACATGATTGATCCAAAATATAGGTTTAATATTTTACAACCAAATACCATGGGCCAATACCATGGTTTATCAATACTACAGGTCCAAAAACTTATTTCACAACTAAAATATTTTATAACAATATGACAAGATTCTTAACCATGGATATTCACCCCGACATTACGCTAGATATTATTAACTTGTAAAAAATAGTTATCAATACCACATGCCCAAAAAATGTATATTATTTCACAATCAAAATATTTTATAACAACACCACATGCCAAAAAAACACAAATTATTTCACAATCAAATATTTTATAACAATATGACAAGATTGTTAACTATGGATATTCACCCTCACTTTACCATAGATATTAACTTGTAAACCCACTTTGTTACAATACCATGGTTTATCAATACCACATGCCAAAAAACAATAACTTATTTCAATTGAATCTAAAAAGGAAAATGTTACAATTTGATATATATCTAAACCCTCTATCCTCACGACTACTAAAAATATTCCCATAGAAATTAAAATAAGGTTTTAATAAAATTAAGCTAAGATGGATCTATGCCGGTTCTATATATATATATATATATATATATATATATATATATATCATAACTAAGGGTCCAAGGGATGAGAGAAAGCAAATTGACTAATTATAATACATTAAATATAGTGAATGATTTTTTAAAATTTTTGATTATTTTATTTTCGTTGACATGATTGATCCAAAACATAGGTTTAATATTTTACAACCAATTACGTTTTTCTAATTTAGATAATTTCTTAAACACAATACAATGTGATCAAATTTAAGAGAGAGTTTGTGAGGGAGTGAAGAGAGGGAGCGAGACGGTGAAAAAATTGGATGATAGAGAGAGAGAAGGAGAGAGTGATGGGGGGGGAGAGAGTGAGGTGGGAGAGAGCGAGCGAGAGGAAGGAATAGAGAGGAGAGAGAGAGAGAGAGAGAGTTGGAGTGGGAGAGAGAGGGAGGAAAGAACAAAGACATAGAGAGATAGAGGTGGAGAGAGAGAGGAGTGAGAAGGGAGAGATGAAGAGAGAGTGAGGGAGAGAGGAGGGAAGAGAAAGAAGAGGAGAGGATAGATAGGGAGAGAAGGGGAAGGGAGAGAGATGGAGACATAGAGATGGAGAAGGACAGGGAGGGGGGGAGATAGTGATAAAGTTGGACAGAAGAGAGAGAGAGACAGAGAGAGGGAAAGTGATTTGGGGGGAGGGAGATAGATGGAGGTGGGAGATAAGGAATAGAGAGGAAGCAAGATAGAGATGAGGAGAGAGAGATGGAATTTGAGGGGGTAAGAGAGGGAAGGAACAAGAAAAACATAGAGGTAGAAAGGTGAAGAGAGAGGGGGTGACAAGGGAGTCATGGAGAGAGAGTGAGGAAGAGAGAAGAGTGGGAGGGAATATAGAGAAGGATATAGATAGAGAGGGAGAGAAGGGGAAATGAGAGATAGACAGAGAATGGGAAGAGAGGGAGAGAGAGAGTGTGTATGTTTCAAGGCTGATATAGAGAGAGGGAATAACAAAGAGACACAAATACAAATATAGATATTATATAGTATTATATAACCAACCTAGATGCATATTAACCCTATAACTATCAAGTGCCGAGAGGGATCCATCTCTCGAGGTGAAAACATTTCCTCAAGTTTTGCACTAGAAAAAATGTTTGCACCTCGAGAGATTGGACCCCTCTCAACGCTTGATGGATCTAGGGTTAAGATGGATGTAGGTCGGTTAATATGAAATTAAAATAGTTTTTATTTGATATTATAGTCTTAAAAATTAAAATGTCCCTTCGAATTAATTTCAAATTAGAACTAGACCCAATTAGAAACAATTAATAGATTTTTTAAAAATACATAAAATATTTTTTTTATTAAAAAATATATTTTTAAAATTACAAATGATTAGAGACACGTGGTGCAAAGTTGGCTCACCTATACACCATGTGAGGATGAAGAAGTGTTTAAGGAAGGATAACCTTTCAACTAATCTTTAACAACCTTTCAATCCCCTCTCACTTGTAAGTTTAGATTGCTTGACACAATTAAGATGACTGACATAAACAACTAATTCATATTATTGTAGTACTTGTTAGGTAGTTGTATTTTTGTTCTTTGAATAAATTAGTCATTCATGTTAGTCATTTTTAGTTGTATTACTTATTATCTAGTCACATATTTTAACCCGCAACTAAATTAGTGATTTATGTTAGTTGTTTTTAGTTCGGTCACTTAAGATTTCTCATTTTTGGTAGTATTTCACTTGGAAAAGCTGTGATGACTAACTTTTTTAGTCACCTAGTCACTAATTGCTCATTTTCTACTAGTGTGGGTTTTCACATGCATGTCTTACCTCAACCTTCATCTTCGTGTTCTGTTGATCCTCTGGATTGCACTATCTTGTGTTCTTCCATTCCAAAGTGTACACTTGTTGTGAACGAGGATCAACCCATTGATGGAGTTGGTGTTGCACAACCAACCTGCATTGTCATTCATGAAAAGTATGAATGGGAACCTCCACATCAACCTAGGGCGAAGGATGATTCTTTTCCGTCTACACCTCCTCCGCTTTTCCCTGACATCTTCAGTTATTCTTCCATCCCTGATTTTTCTCGTGTATCTCCGTCTACAAATGCACCTATTGTTGATCACTTATAGAACACATCAAATATTAGTCCATCATTCGATATCGGAGAGGAAAAATAATTCGTTGAGCATCCACTTGATTCTTCATCTGATTTTTTCGAAAACGAAAAGGGTGAACATTCTTTCTTCTCATCTACCCCTCTGTGTGATTCATCAAATCATGAGGATGTCGACAAACATCCTGAATTTTCTGATCTTAGTTTTTGTGATCTCTCTACTTCTTCATCTAATCACAATGTTAATTCAATCATTGTTAATCTCTATAAGGCATTGGTCTATGATGATCTATCTGTCAACAAAGTCGAAACCCCGCAGACTGTCGCGGAACTTTAGCCCGAGATGATGGTTATGTCAAGCCCTCACTGTCCTGAGGTTGGTTTCACTTCCAATCAAGAAATTTTTGAAACACACAATGCTCCTCATTACTCATCTATATGCATTGAAGATCAATCCAACACTTAGATTCTGCTTTCTCCATTCCAATTACACGATCCAATCGCTCTTGCATTGGAGGAATCTTACACAACAAGCACACTTGCGCAACATAAGTGGTCTACCTTTCTCATGTTTGCTTGCATGTCACATTCAAGAGAATGTGTATGCTTAACATCTGCACCCAATATAGCACAGCACCATGGAAAGTCCATATAGTACATGTCATGCGCTTTGACTCACTTATTTTCTATGGACGTACTTAAGCCCGGAGTGTGTTTGTCTTCAGTGTTATATATTTCATGTTTGCTAGTTTGCATAGTTGTACTGTTCATGAACCATGCCTTCACCAACATGGGTCAACCAATGCACCGGTGGCTGCATTGGAAGTATCACTTTACATAAGCAAACCGATGCACCGTTAGCTTAGGAGTAGGAGTAGTGTTTTCTTTTGGTTTGTTTGCGTGCATGCATGTTTGATTCTTAGTTTGTATGTTTGCTTGCTTGCTTGTTTTTTTTTTACTCGCTTTTCTTACCCAGTTACTTCTTCTTTTTCTTTTTTTCAGGTCTGTTTTCTTGTTTACGTTCGTAGTATAGTTTCTCAGGGATCATGCATGACTCTTGAAACAAGCTGGGTAAAGTACAAGAGGACATGTGCAACTATTAATACTTGGTTATCTGTCATCCTACCTCTGTATGAAGAACTTGTTGTCTTCAATCCATGATACATCAATGGAAAATATGTGTTGTTCGAAGTGAACCTTGGTGAAAAGACAACGCTTCTGCGCTAACTAGTATCACCTACTCGATTCAGTGGTTTTGGGTTAATCCTTGTCAGCTCAATCAAGTAGAGTAAGGTGAGGGGGAAAACCTTAACAACCATGTCAGGGGTATATACAAACTACTTCTTTGAAGGAACAACCTCTTCTGCTCTCAATAAGTCGGGATCCCTCTTCCACCTTTGAAATGAATAAGTGTTATGCACAGTTATGAAAATGAAAATGAATAAGGCGAAACAAGATAAATGCTTCCTGGATAAAGAGGTGATGCAAGTAACTCCGCCAGGGTACTGAACAAGATCGCTGGTAGTGGAGTGATGCTTGTGTTCCTGCGTGACTCCGTCAAGGTATTGTCCAGGCCTGCTGGCAGCGGAGCAACACTAAAGGTGAAAACTTAAACTCTGACTATCATATGGCTTGTGCACAAATATACCCCTCATCCCAGTCGAAACAACTGTGTTGGCTTGGCTTGGAATGTGTGCTGACCAATCCAAAGCATGACGGATGCTACATCTTACAATCAAGCAAGTGTGGAAGTTGAGGTGATCAGAGAATTGAAAAAATACTTCCGAAGGTGTTAGACTTGCTTTTCATGAAGAAGGACATGCAGAGAGCTGGAGATCTACTAGTGTGTCACCAAGTGTTGTAGTGGCTACAACCACCCTCCAAATTTTTTCCTTAGCTTCGTTTTGGAGCCTCCCTACCAACCATCCTTAGCAGCATGTCTTGCATTGTCACGCACAAAAGATTTAGCTAAGTTTCAGTGGCATGTTGGCCTGTGCATGTCAGCTTGTTTGTCTCCCTCCCATAGGCCGACATTCCATACTTTAACTATTTGATGGCTGAGACACTCACCCAGAAAATTGTATAATTTTGGAGGGGAACTAGCCCTCCCTCCAGAAATTTCGCAAAGAAGTTGGGAAGCATGCTCGGCTCTATAATTGCGTAGATTAGTCAGGTAGTCATCCTTCAAAAAATTGCACAATCTAACTCCGCATTGGGCCTCAGCCTAGAAATTGCACAATTCTGGTAGGCAGTGAGCTGCTCAACCGAAAAATTGTGTAGTAACTAACAGACAGCCAGCTTTGCTCAGCCCAAAAATTGCATAAATTTTCATCCCAGGTTCGCAGACCGATGCATGTGCTTTCAAGTTGATTGATTCCCTCTGGGATGGAGCAAAATTGATTTGCATGAATGAGTTTCTTTTCCTGAAATAAAAAAAGGTAGCATGCAAAAGGCATCCCTTGATTTTCAGGATCTATTTTTAGCAGTTGGAGGTTACATGCATAGATCATTTTAGAAACCTCTCACCAAGTGTCGATTTTTCCTAGATTTGTGACATGCACATCATAACCTTGATCTTATCAAAGCTTATGAACTGGATGCTACAAATCTCATTCCTCACATCAACCTTGCAGCTCTGACATCCCACATTGCATCCATGAATCTTTGGTACTTTCAGCTTAGTTGTTTCAGGGTAAGTCTACTCCTCATGTCTTGCACTGTGTTTCTGTCGCTTTTTGTGTTTCACTTTGTGTAAGTGTTGTCTGCTTGATTTCAATGAGCTCTTGTTTTCATTTTGATGTATGTTAGCTTGTAGAAGCACTGTTTTAGTTTTCGTTTGCATCTCACTATTCTCACATGCATGACACTGTCTTTGCATCGACAATTGTCATTGTGACAACCCGCTTCACACACATGCATGTTTTCCTATTCTCTAAATCCTGCACCTACTATTTTCATGCATGACGGTCACTCTTGTTTACACTCAGTATCACCATGCATTCAAATTTCTCATGTTTTCAGTCATCTGTCAGCGGTTATGGGCTGCCTTGTCCCGAACCTTGGCTTATCCGACTAGAAATGCACATTTATGGAAGTGAAGGCTCTACCTTCCCTCCAGAAATTGCGCAAGTTTGGCCCAACACTGACCTCCAAGTTTTCATTGTGCAATTCTGGGAGGCAGTGCCTTGTTGGCCCCATAAACTGTGGAATGCAATTTACTGGTTTGCATGTCACTGCTGATTGAAATTGCGCATTGTGTAGTCTCAGTCCTCAGTAGGCCATGTTGGACTATGAATTGCGTAGTTCCAGCAGTCAGTCAGACTCAAGACATCTCAGACAGTACGTTGCATAGTTTTAGCAGTCAGTCTCCCAGCCTCCCGGTGAAAATTGTGCAATCTTCACATAGAGTCAGACATGTATGTTGCATGTCAATCATCCAGTTTGTTTGGTTTTGAGCTGATAGATTTCTTTCCATAAGTGTTGCTATGTCTCCAGGTATCATAGGTGTTCGTCTGCCTCTCAATAGCATAAGTACAATGGCTTCTAGGAGATCAGAGTCAAAGACACCGTTGAGAAAACAACTAGGGATGCAGTTGATCAAGTGTTTATGAAATTTCTTATTTATGAAGACATCAAGTTTTACATGGAAAAGGGTGTCAAGATGAAATGGCAGTGACATGACAGCGAGAAACACCATCAAAAGTAGTAGAAGGTAGCACACCTGCGTGTGACAAATGCAAGAGGAATTTTTTTTACAGCACAGTGGCAGAGCATAGCTGCAAGCTCAAAGAAAATCCACTCGTGATGAAAGAAGCTATGGAGATTGAGGCTATGAAGTGACAGAGTGACAATAGGATCGCGTAAAGGCAAAGAGAGAAATAGAGAAGGAGTTGCAGGTGTTGAAGCAACAACTCAAGGAAGAACAGGAGCTGCACAGATGAGAGAAGGAGTTGTAGTAGGAACTGGTACAACATGAGGCACAACATGCACAAACTGATGAAACCATGCCCATATAGGTTATAGACCCAGCTCAACAGTGGACATGGAGTAGAGAGGGTGATCAGTGTCATCGATCACGTGCAAGGTTGTTCAGAAGCATGGATTTCATTATGCGCACACATGCAATCCCACCCATTGTCACACTCACCAAGGTGAAGACAAGAACCATGTTCGACTGAAGCTGAACATGTATTTCGACAAGTTGATGCACATGGTCACCAGCACACACTTGAAGATCAGCATAGACACTATGCATCAGTATGTTGTTCATCTAGCTACATTCAAGATGATGATGCACATGTTAGTAGACAAGTTGGACAAAGGAGCCATATCAGTGTACTCGGAGGCCACAGAGGCAAGAGTCCGCTTACAGCAGGATGTCACCATTGAGTGAGCAGACAACATCATGAACAACCAATCTTGGCATCAGTTTGCCACCGTTGATCATTGCGAGGATGTCGAAGAGTTGGTTTCCCACTATTGTCCAAGTCTTAGTGATGTCTTGCATGGCTTGCTCAAGCCTATTTTGTCTCACATGGGTACATGTGAAGATTGTATGTAACATCTTGTAAAGTGAATGTCCAAGTGTCGATATTTGAATGTAACAATCATGTAGTAGTTAAAGATTCGTGAGGGTAGGTGAAGAGTAACAAAGGAGAATTTCAAGGGTCACCCCACCCTTAGCTATTTATAGAACCTCATAACTCATTGTAAGGGCTTTTAGGAAGCCAAGCTTCCAATAGGAGTATCTTAAAGAAAGATTGGAGAGTAGTGTAATGAACCTTGGCTTCTCCACAGTGCAAATCTAGTACATCTCTTTGGAGGAGCAAGCGGCAATGACTGTAGCGTTCCGTTATCAAGACTAGTGGTTGGGCATGGTTTTATTGTATGATTGGAACTTTCACTTCTTAATATAATAGAGCCAACATGTTCCATGCATATGTTGTTATTGTATTTCAGTTAACTTGGTTACTCTAATGATATATGTATCTGTTTTCTTACACATGTATTTATAGACTCTTTCTGTATATGTATGTATGAATCTTATTGAGATGTATTGTTGGTTTAACCATCATTTTGGATTGTTGGTTCACCTGCCTTCTAGTTCGTGATGTATATTTTCTCGTGTGTTCCCTTCCAAGTTGCGTGTTTCCACAGTTTTCCAAGGGGTGCAATCACTCCACCTTCCATGTGTTAGAACCATTCATGCACCTTCCTTGGCTTTTTGCACATGTCACACCTTTCTACCAACAAGGACATCTTACTTTCCTCTACGCGCAACCACGGTCAAGTCGATATTGTAAGACCCACTACTTGGACTCCTATACCAAACGGTTTGAGGTCTAGTTTGGACTTATTACTGGGGACATCCCCTGGCATGTTGGTGGGTCCAACATCATCAACATTTTGGTGCTAGAAGGAGGGCCAGATGACAAGTTGAGTCCTCACAATCTATTTTGAATCTTCGTACATCTATCATGAAGTTTGTTATAGTTCAAGCCTCCGTAATTTCTGTCCAACAGACATATCTTTCATGTCGAGAGGGAGTTCTGGGATCACTTGTCAGGAATCATGTATGATGGTGAAGGTGAGGTGGCCTGACCTGAGCACATAGATGACTTCCATGCACTCATGGAGAACGTGGAAGATTTTAATGAAACAAAGGTATGTTCACTTCTCGCACACACACTTCATGACCACCCATTACGATGGTGTGGCATGCTGCCTCATAACTCCATGCATTCATTCAAGAAGTTTAGTGATCTAATTGATTTTTTTTTCACCATATTGATCCTGAAGCACTTGATAAAAAATTGTTAAAACAACGGAAGGCCTCGCATGAATCACCTATGGGTTTTTCAGAGTGCTTCCGTCTATTCATGTTTGAAGATCTGAAAATTCAGATGAAATTGCAGTATCTTATGGACAGATTTGAATATTTCCTTAACAAGTCAGTCCATCCCAAGATGAAGTTGAAGTTCAAACCCCGCTCAACATACTTCAGTGATGAAGTTGCACAATCACAAATGGACACGGTTGCTGTCACAAGTGACTATCTGTCGTCCCCTCATCAAACAACTTCACCAATGTAGAGTGATGCGAGAGAACATGCACATGTGTCTTTTCAACTGTCACATCCTCCCAACATAACTTCTCTCAATTTTTGCACAAATTTGGTTGCAAAGGTCATGGGTTGTCACATGCATATCTTACCTCAACCTTCGTCTTCATGTTCTGTTGATCCTTCGGATTGCATTGTCTTGTGTTCTTCCATTTCGAACTTTACACCTATTGTGAACGAAGATCAAGCCATCGACGAAGTTGGTGTTGCACAACCAACCTGCTGTCATTCATGAAAAGTATGAATGGGAGCCTGCACATCAACCCGTGGCAAAGGATGATTCCCTTACGTCTGCACCTCCTCAAATTTTCCCTGACATCTTCAGTGATTCTCCCATTCCTGATTTTTCTCGTGTATCTCCGTCTACAGATGCACCTATTGTTGATCACTCATAGAACACATCAGATGTCATTCCATCATTCGATAGCGGAGAGGACAAACCATTCATTGAACATCCACTTGATTCTTCATCTGATTTTTTCTGGAAATGCAGAGGGTGAACATCCTTTCTTCTCATCTACCCCTCTGTGTGATTCATCAAATAATGAGGATGCCAACAAACATCCTGAATTTTCTGATCTTGGTTGTCGTGTTCTCTCTACTTCTTCATATGATCATGATGTTGATTCAATCATTATTAATATCTCTAAGACATTGGTCTATGATGATCTATCTGTTGACAAAGTTGAAACCCCACAGACTGTCGAGGCACTTCAGCTCGAGATGATGGTTATGTCAAGCCCTCATTGTCCTGAGGTTGGTTTCTCTTCCAATTAGGAAATTGTTGAAACACGCAAGGCTCCTCATCACTCATCTCTATGCACTGAAGATCAATCCAACACTCAAATTCCACTTCCTCCACTTGAATTACACGATCCCATCGCTCTTGCATTGGAGGAATCTTAAACAACAAGCACACTTGGGCAACATAATTGGTCTACCTTTCTCATGTTTTCTTGCATGTCACAGTCAAGAGAATGTGTATGCTTAACATCTGCACTAAGTATAGCACAACACCATAGAAAATCAACAGAGTACATCTCATTCGCTTTGACTCACTTCTTTTCTATGGACACACATAAGCCCGGAGAGTGTTTCTCTTCACTGATATATCTTTCATGTTTGCTTGTTCACATAGTTGTACTACTCGCAAACCATGCCTTCACCAACATGGGTCGATCAATGCACCGGTGGCTGCATTGGACGTATCACTTTACATAAGCATACCCATGCACTGTTGGCTTAGGAGTAGGAGTAGTGTTTTCTTTTGGTTTGTTTGCTTGCATGCATGTTTTCTTCTTACTTTGTCCGTTTGCTTGCTTGCTTGTTTGTTTTCTTACTCACTTTACTTGTGTAGTTACTTTTGCTTTTGCTTTTTTTCAGGTTTGTTTGCTTGTTTACATTCGTAGTATAGTTTCGCATGGATCTTGCGCGACTCTTGAAACAAGATGGGTAAAGCACAAGAGGAATCGTGCAGCTATCAATACTTGGTTATCTGTCATCCTGCCTCTGTATGAAGAACTTGTTATCTTCAGTCCACGATACATCAATGGAAAATACGTGATGTTCAAAGTGAACCTTGGTGAAAACACAATGCTTGCGTGCTAACTAGTATCACCTACTCGATTCGGTTGTTTTGGGTTAATCCTTGTTAGCACAGTCAAGTAGATTAAGGTGAGGGGGAAACCTTAACAACCATGCCATAGGTATATACAAACTACTTCTTTGAAGGAACAACCTCTTCTGCTCTCAATAAGTCGGGATCTCTCTTTTGCCTCTGAAATGAATAAGTGTTTTGCACAATTATGAAAATTAAATGAATAAGGCGAAAGAAGAGAAAGGCTTCCTGTGCAGACAGGTGATGCAAGTAACTCCACCAGGGTACTCACCAGGCTTGCTAGCAGCGGAGCGATGCTTGTGTTCCTGTGTGACTCCATCAAGGTACTGTCTAGGCCTGCTGGCAGCAAAGCAACACCAGAGGTGAAAACTTAAACTCTGACTATCATATGGATTGTGCAACAATATACCCCTCATCCCAATAGAAACAATTGTGTTGGCTTAGCTTGGAATGACTGTCGACCGATCAAGAGAACGACGGATACTACATCTTACAATCAAGCAAGTGGAAGTTGAGGTGATCCGGGAACTGAAAAATAATTCTAGAGCTGTTAGACATGCTTTTCATGAACAAGGTTCATGCAGAGAGCTGTAGATCTACTAGTGTGTCACCAAGTGTTGTAGTGGCTACAACCACCCTACAAAATTTTTCCTTAGCTTCGTTTTGGAGCCTCCCTACCAACCATCCTTAGCAGCATGTCATGCACTATCAAGCACACAAGCTTCAACTAAGTTTCAGTGGCCTGTCGGCCTATGCATGTTAGCTTGTTTGTCTCCCTCCCACAGGCCAACATTCCGACTTAGACTATTTGTTGGCTAAGAAACTCCCCCAGAAAATTGCACAATTCTGGAGGGGAACTAGCCTTCCCTCTACAAGAAACTCCCTTAAAGCTACCCGAACTATGTAAAAACTCATACCAAAGTTTAAAGTCTTATGGATGTCGAAGCCTATCAGAAATAATCTCTGAACAACTACAATTTGTGGTCAGCACAGAACAATGGGGGCCTCGGTCAAAGCACGCTGACCGAGGCCCATGGATACTGCGCAATGGCGCAAACTAGCAATTAGGAAATCTAGATCAGGAAACAGAGGTTGTTTCTGATGCGCGATTAGCACAAAGCGCTAATCGCACATTGCTAGGCAAAACCCCTCAAGAAGGAAAATCCCTGAGCACTCGGTCATAAGGGAAGCTAAGAAACTGTGGGAAAAGCGCTAAAACCGAAGGCAGGTCCCGCGCTCCAAAACCAGTGGAATATTGGAGGCGTTTCGGGAGGTAAGCAAGTTTGTCAGAGGACCCAGCGATGCCATACAGTGACTGACACATGTCCGGTGGATGAGGGAGAAAAACCATTCTCATCGCAGGCTAACATCCGAGCAAGTCATCCGCGCGATAGGAGCGATAACCGTAGGATCTGAAGGCCCCAGATCTAACGGCGGAGATTGCACCCGATGGATGACCGAACCCGAGGGAGAAATAAGCCATGGCGCATAGGGGTTTGAAGTCCGATTTGACCGCTCAGCTAGCGGATGAATCATTTCACAGAATAATCGAAGTAATGACCATTCAAGGAAGAGCTGGCGCTTAGTTCGTGAAGGGACAAGTGGCCAAATCTCTGTGAAACATTACATAGTGGTGATGACACAGAGGCAGGGAATTCCAAGCAGACAACAGCGGGCGATCCGAATAGACGGAAGAGGAAGCGAATAGTCATGAGACAGATTGGCCTTAAGCAAAGAATAGAGGGAACAGACAGGGAGAACTGAAGCGGAAAAGGAGAGAGCAACCTAGGAAGCAGTAAGCAAACTTGGAAACAGAGAAACTAGAGCTAAGCTCACTGTAATAGGCAGAGCCACCACAGGTTGGAGCCAGAGCCGTAGAGTCAAAGAGCTCTAATAGACTTCTAAGAGCCATGAGGTTGTAGTGAAGTTACAACACGGTAGGAGATCGAATGATCAAGCTATGGCTGGTTGTCTGAGGTGTGTCAAAGACCAAAGAAGGAAGTTCCAGAGACAAAGGCAGAATTCTGAGGGAGTCAAAGAAGCCAGAAGCTCTAGAAGCTCCGAGCACTGATAGAAGGAATCCAGTCTAGAGAATCCTAGACCTGTCTGCAGAACAAGGATAGGCAGGGGTAAGATGGAATTCTAAGCCCATTGGTTCAGATCTAAGCCCATTGGTTCAACTGTAAACCAATGGAGTTAAGTGTAGCACTTGTAAAATAATTGAAGACATAATCCCAGAGAGCCTAATCTAGTTGATTAGAGCTCAAGGAGATGTAGCCCAAGATATCAGGGTGAACTCCGTATTATCTTGTTGTCTTATGTGTTTTTTTTACTGTTGCATTCACTATTGTTATATGCATTTATATATCAGTTTAAGTACCTTCCCATATCAGCACAAACAATAGATTTTAAGGTAAATAATCAGCTAAAAACAAATACAAGCTTATGCCCCATATTTTCAAGCATTTCTTACTTCCGCATTGGTTAATCATTAAAACTTGGGAAAATTTAAAGCTTTGGAAGTGGGATAGGTTCTTGTAAGTTAGACAAGAAGCCTAAGAGCCCCATTTTTAGATCAGGTGGTATCAAATCTTAATGATTGATTAACCCCACCTTCAAAGAAGGTTGTATTAGAATGCTTAATTGACATGGCAAAGATTGCTTGTCTAAAAAGTGTTTGACAGTCAAGGATTGATTGTCTCATTGATTGTATGCTTGAGTTTGTAGAGTTGAAGGGAAAGCCAATGATAGCTTAGTACAAGAAGGACAAGAAGGAAGAAGGGTTGAAGGCATTTTTCTATCCCAAAGGACCTTAAGGCAATCCTTGAAGCACAAGAGGTTTGTTGCAAAAGGTTGTTGAATAAGCTCTTTAATAATCTTGTTTGAAGTTCTTTTATGCATTTTGAAAATGAAAACTTCTACAAGTGAGTTCTCAAATTCTTCTTGCTCCCGAAGTTCCTTTAATGGAGACATGAAGCAATACTTGTCCACCATGATGGATATGGTGAGAGAAATGTATGAGGATGGAAGGAAGAGCAGCATACTTAGAGAGCAGTTGAATTCCGTGGAGGAAGAGAAGCAGATGCTTTTTGAAAAATTGCAGGAAATGGAGAGGCAACTTCATATTGCAAGTATGAACCTGAAAAGGATGCATGAGTTGGAGTCACAACTCTTTGTTGCAAAAGAAGCCTTGGCCAAGTATCAGCTTGAAGAAGAGGTAAACCATTCATGTTTGTCTTCAAATTCTTCTAAGAATGCTTATATTGGTTCTTTTGAAAAACATACCAGAGGCATAGGTTCCAAGCTAATGTCCAAGATGGGCTATGAAGGAAAAGGATTGGGAAAACATGCACAAGGTATTGTTGAGCCAATAATGGTTGAGGAAAGGCATAAGTATTTAGGTCTTGGCTATGGATAGTCTTATGGAGAGAGTTCCAAAGCTACCATGAAGGCCATTGAAACAGTTCCCAAAAGGAGTTTCATTGCAGGTCCTATACCTCAGAAGTGTGAAGATTGTATTCAGGAGGAATGCAATAGCTCGAGACATCATTTTCAGGATTCAGGTGTTCAGAAGCACACACTTGAACCAGAGAGTTATGGAAACTCTGACAGCCTTGAAGAAAGTGATCCAAAGGGAGCTACTTCTTCATTTGTCTCACCTCTTGATGAAGGCAATAAAGGTGAAAGAGTCAGGTATAAATCTGGTTCTAAACACATTCCTTTTGATTTTGTAAAGCATGGAAAAAGAATTGCATGTTCCTTTTGTGTTTTGGATAACCATTATGTTTCTAGATGTTGGAAGAGGATGGCCACATACAGGAGACTTTTGAAGGAAAAGAAGCAAGCAGCAAAAGGTCCATAGGCCAAGGCAAACCATATTGTCAAAAGGATGCACATGTGTTGCACTTATTGCCATAAGCAAGGGCATCTTACTGAAAGGTGTTGGACTTTGAATCCATCACTGCTTCCACCAAAGCTGAAGGAGAAGGTGGAAAAAGAAATTGGAAGGGATGGAAATAAAGATTCCATGATTGATGTGTTTCAGGATGATTCACATATTGATGTTGATGTGAAAACCAAGGAGGGACATTTGAAATGGATTGGTAGGAAATGGTTAGAATTATTATCCAATTAAGACTGCATGACCTTTGATGCATCTATTTTCATTTCTTTGTGGAATAAATGCAAGTTGCAAGATCTTACCAAAATGGTAAATAGAAAGAAGTTGAGTAGGAAACTCACTTTATTGCTACAACAGTATGTTCATTTCAGCTTCGGAAGTACAGTGTACTTAAGCGAAAGTTGAAAGATGGAATGCATGCCTAAGCTGCATGTGATGCTAGCTTAGGAGAAGTTAACTTGGTTTCTAAAATGGAGATAAGGATGAAGTGTTTCATCTTGTGGAAAAGAGCCCTAAAGGTCTTTTTCTACATGCTTGACTTGAAGGGTCATTTGTTGTAAAGGCATGTTTTATTGGCTTGCTATCTAGTTAATCATTTGTATGCAGATATAAGACATGGAAGGGTTCACAAGATGTGAAATCTGTTTCTTTTTTGAAATAGGAGTTAGCCCATGCAGTTGTTGTCTGTATCCCTGCTGTTGTTAACAGTTGTTGTTGGCAGCTTTTCAAACAGGTACAAATGAAAGTTTTGTGGAGCATATGTACTTCACATTTGTTTGAGCCACCTTGGATCAAGGATCAAGGCAAAGAAGTTCAAACTACCTTCTGTAAACTTCACAGCAAAAGTTTTGCATGAAGTCAAGGAGGAAAATAGTTCTTCCCGAGACGACCAACCCATCCAAGAAGGGAAGTGGTCAGATATTTTGGTTCAGAGGCACTATGCGAAGGCAAGTGTAGGGAGGCTGAAAGAAGAGGGTGTTGTTACTCTCATTTACTACTCAGATCAGTATATCAGTATTTTGGTGGACCAAAAGTTCTTTTAGTGGGAAGGCATGATCTGAATTGGATCCTTAAACTCTCTTAAAGCTACCCAAACTCTGTAAAAACTCATACCGAAGTTTAAAGTCTTGTGGATTTCGAAGCCTATCAGAAATAACCTATGAACAACGACAATTTGTGGCCAGCACGGAACAACGGGGACCTTAGTCAAAGCATGCTGATCGAGGCCCATGGAGACCGCGCAGTGGCACAAACTAGTAATTTGGAAATATAGATCAAGAAACGGAGGCTATTTCTGATGTGCGATTATCGCATCGCTAGTAAAAAGCCCTGAGCGCTCGATCACAAGGGAAGCCAAGAAACATTGGGAAAAGCGCTAAAACCAAAGGTGGGTCCCGCGCTCCAAAACCGGTGGAATATCGGAGGCGTTTTAGTCGGTAAGCGGGTTTGTCAGAGGACCAGCGATGCCATACAGTGATTGACGCATGTCTGGTGAATGAGAGAGAAAAACCACTCCCATTGCGGGCTAACGTCCGAGCAAGTCATCCACGTGATAAGAGCAATAACAATAGGATCTGGAGGCCCCAGATCTAACAACAGAGATTACATCTGATGGATGACCAGACTTGAGGGAGAAATAAGCCACGACGCATAGGGGTTTGAAGTCCGATTTGACCGCTGAGCTGGCAGATGAATCATTTCGCAGAGTAACCGAAGTAACAACCGTTCAAGGAAGAGTTGGCACTTAGTTCGTGAAGGGACAAGTGATCACCTCTCTGTGAAATGTTATATAGTGGCGATGACACAGAGGCAGGGAATTCCAAGTGGACAGCATCGGGCGATCCAAAGAGACAGAAGAGGAAGCGAACAATCGTGAGACAGGTTGGCCTTAAGCCAAGAACAGAGGGAATAGACAGGGAGAAAAGAAGCGGAAAAAGAGAGAGTAGAATAGGAAGTAGTAAGCAGACCTAGAAGCAAAGAAACCAAAGTCGAGCTCACTATAATAGGCAGAACCACCAGAGGTTGGAGACAGAGCCGTAGAGCCAGAGAGCTCTATAGACTTCTAAGAGCCACGACACTGTAGTGAAGTTACAGCACAACAAGAGATCGAATGATCGAGCTATGGTTGGTTGTCTGAGGTGTGTCAAAGACAGGGTAAGGAAGTTCCAAAGACAAAGGCAGAATTTTGAGGGAGTTGGAGAAGCCAGAAGCTCGATAAGATCAGAGCACTGATAGAAGGAATCTAGTCCAGAGAAACCTAGACCTATCTGCAGAACAAGGACAACCATGGGTAAGATGGCATTCTAAGCCCATTGGTTCAGTTGTAAACCAATGGAGTTAAGTGTAGCACTTGTAAAAGGATTGAAGCCATAATCCTAGAGAGCCTAATCAAGTTGATTAGAGCTCAAGGAGACATAGCCCAAGATATCAGGGTGAACTCCATATTATCTTGTCGTCTTATGTGTCTATTTTTACTTTTGCTATCACTACTATTATATGCATTTATATATCAGTTTAAGTACCTTCCCATATCAGCACAAACAATAGATTTTAAGATAAATAATCAGCTGAAAACAAATACAAGCATACACCCATATTTTCAAGCATTTCTTAATTCTGCATTGGTTAATCATTAAGACTTGGGAAAATTTAAAGCTTTGGAAGTGGGAGAGGTTCTTGTAAGTTAGAAAAGAAGCCTAAGAGCCCCATTTTTAGATCACTGACCCGGAACTAGGCCTCAGCCCGTAAATTGCATAGTGCCTGAAAGACAGCCAGCTCTGCTCGGCCCAGAAATTGCGCAATTTTTCATCCCAGGCTCGCAAACCAATGCATGTGCCTTCTTGTTGACCGGTTCCCTCGAGGACAGAGCAAATTGATTTGCATGAATGAGCTTCTTTTCCTAAAATAGAAAAATGCCGCATGCAAAAGGCATCCCTAGATTTTAGGGATCTATATTTAGGATTTGGAGGTTACATGCATAGATCATTTTAGAAACCTCTCGCCAAGTGTTGATTTTTCCTAGATTTGTGGCATGCGCGTCATAACCTCGATCTTATCAAAACTTATGAACTGGACGCTATAGAGCTCATTCCTCACATCGACCTTGTAACTCTGACATCCCACATTGCATCTAGGAGTCTTTGGCACTTTCAACTTAGTTGTTTCAGGGTAAGCCTGCTTCTCATCTCTTGTGTTGCATTTCTGTCTCTTTTTGTGATTCGCTTTGTGTAAGTGTTGTATACTTGATTTCAATGAGTGCTTGTTGTCGTTTTGATGTATGTTAGCTTGTAGAAGCATTGTTTTATTTTTCATTTGCATCTCACTGTTGTCGCATGCACGACATTGTTTTCGCATAGACAGTCGTCGTTACGGTGACCTGCTATACGCACACGCATGTTTTCCCATTCTCTGAACCCTGCACTTACTATTTGCATGCATGATCATTCACTCTTGTTTACACTCAATATCACCATGCATTCAGACTTCTCATGTTTTTAGTCATCCGTTGGCGAGTCTGGGATGCCTTGGCCCAAACCTTGCCTTTCTCGGATACCATTGCGCATTTCTGGAAGCGAAGTCTCTACCTTCCCTCTAGAAATTGCACGCTTCTGGCCCAACACTGACCTCCAGGCTTGCATTGTGTAATTCTAGGAGATAGTGCCTTGTTGGCTGCAGAAACTGCGCAATCCAGTTTGTTGGTTTTCATGTCACTACTGACTATAATTGTGCATTGCGTAGTTTCAGTACTCAACAGGCTAGGTTGGACAGAGAGTTGTGCAATTCCAGTAGTTAGTTAGCCTCCTGACAGCCCGAATCGTGCGTTGCGCAGTTTTGGCAGTCTGTCTCCCTACCTCTTGGTGAAAATTGCGCAATCTTCACAGAAAGCCAAATAGGTATGTTGCATGTCAATCCTCCAGTTTGTTTTGGTTTTGAACTGACATATTTCTTTCCATGAGTGTTTCCATGTATCCAGGTATCACAGGTTTTTGTCTGCCTCTCAGCATCACAGGTACAATGTCTTCCAGGAGAGCAGATTCAAAGACATCGTTGAGAGAACAACTGGGGATGCAGTCGATCAAGTGTCTATGAAATTTCTTATCTATGAAGACATAAAGCTTTTCATGGACAAGGATATCAAGATGAAATGGCAGCGATATCACATTGAGCAACACCATCAGCAAAAACAGAAGGTAGCACACCTGTGTGTGAAAAATGCAAGAGGAAGGTTGTTGACAGCACAGTGGCAGAGCATAGCTGCAAGCTCAAAGCAAATCCACTCATCATGAAAGAAGATTTGGAGATTGAGGCTATGAGGCGACAAAACGACAAGAGGATCGCATTAAGGCAGAGAGAGAGAAACAGAGATGGAGTTGCAGGTGCTAAAGTGACAAATCTAGGAAGAACATGAGTTGCACAGATGACAGAAGGAGTTGTAGCAAGAACAGGTACAGTAGGAGGTGCAACATGCATAGTCTGATGAAACTGCGCCCATATAGGTTATAGACCCATCCCCATAGCTGACATGGAGCAAATAGGGTGAGAAGTGTCTTTGATTGCATGCAAGGTTGTTCAGAAGCATGGATGTCATTATGCGCATGCATGCGATCCCACCCATTGGCATACTCACTGAGGCGAAGACAAGAACCAAGTCTGATTGAAGTTGAACATGTATTTCGACAAGTTGATGCACATAGTCACCAGCACACACTTGAAGATTAGCATAGACACTATGCATCAGTATGTTGCTAGTCCAGCTACACTCAAGAGGATAATGCACATGTTAACATGCGAGTTGGGCGAAGGATCCATATCAGTGTACCCGGATGCCATGGAGGCAAGAGTTCACTTACAATAGGATGTCACCATTCAGCACGTGGACACCATCACGGATGACCAATATTGGCATCAGTTCATGACCGTCGATCATCGTAAGGATGTATAAGAGTTGGTTTCCCACAACTGTTTGAGTCTTAGTGATGTCTTACTCAAGCCTATTTTGTCTCACATGTGTACATGTGCCGATTGTATGTAACATCTTGTAAAGTGAAAGTCCAAGTGTCGATAGTTGAATGTAACAATCATGTAGTAATTGAAGAGTCATGAGGTTAGGTGAAGAGTCACAAAGGAGAATGTCAAGGGTCACCCCACCCTTTTCTATTTATAGAACCTCATAACTCATCATAAGGGCTTTTGGGAAGCCAAGCTTCCAATAGGAGTGTCTTAGAGAAAACTTGGAGAGTAGTGTAACGAGCCTTGGCTTCTCCACAATGCAGAGCTAGTACATCTCTTTGGAGGAGCCAGCGGCAATGACTATAACGTTTCATTTTCGGGACTAGTGGTTGGGCATGGTTGTATTGTATAATTGGAACTTTCACTTCTTAATATAGTAGAGCCGGCACGTTGCATGCATATGTTGTTATTGTATTTAAGTTAACTTGGTTACTCTAATGATATATGTATCTATTTTCTTACGCATGTATGTATAGACACTTATGTATATGTATGTATGAATATTACTAAGATGTGTTGTTGGTTTAACCATCACTTTGGATTGTTTGTTCGCCTGCCTTCCAGTTCGTGATGCATCTTTGCTCGTGTTTTCCCTTCCAAGCTGTGTGTTTCCATAGGTTTCCAAGGGGCACACTCACTCCACCTTCCTTGGCTTGCTATGCATGTCACACCCTTGATACCAACAAGGACATCTTACCTTCCTCTGCGCGCAACCACGGTCAAGTCGATATCATACGACCCACTGTTGGGACTCCTACACCAAATGGTTTGAGGTCTAGTTGGGACTTCTTACTAGGGAGATCCCCTGACATGTTGGCGGATCCAACACCCTCAACATTTTGGTGCTAGAAGGAGGGCCAGACGACAAGCTGAGTCCTCACAATCTGTTTTGAATATTCATATATCTATCATGGATTTTGTTATAGTTTACCCTTCGAAATGTCTATCCAACGGACATATCTTTCATGTCAAGAGGGAGTTCTGGGATCACTTGTTAGGAATCATGTATGATGGTGAAGGTGATGTGGCCTCGCATGAGCACTTAGATGACTTCCATGTGCTCATGGAGAATGTGGAAGATTTTAAGGAAATAGAGGTATGTTCGCTACTCGCACACAAACTTTGCGACCACCCATTGTGATGATATAGCACACTAACTCATAACTTCATGCACTCATTCAAGCAGTTCAGCGACCTAATTGAATATGTTTTTCATCATTTTGATCCTTAAGCACTTGATAAAAAAAATTAAAACAACAGAATTCCTTGCATGAATCACCTATGGATTTTTCTAAGCGCTTCCGTCTATTCATGTTTCATATTCCGAAAATTCAGATGAAATTACAGTATCTCATGGACAGATTTGGATATTGCCTTAACAAGTCAGTCCATCCCAAGAAGAAGTTGAAGTGCAAACCCCGCTCAACATACTTCAGTGATGAAGTTGCGTAATCACAGACGAACACAATCGATGTCACAAGTGACTATTCGTCATCCCCTCATCAAACAACTTCACCACCGCAGAGTGATGTGGGAGAACATGCACACACTTCTTTTCAACTGTCACATCCTCCCAACATAACTTCTCTCAATTTTTGCACATATTTGGTTGCGAAGCTCATGGATTGTCACATGCATATCTTACCTCAAACTTCATCTTCATGGTCTACTGATCCCTTGGATTGCACTATCTTGTGTTCTTCCATTCCAGACTCTACACCTATTGTGAACGAGGATCAAGCCATTGACGGAGTTGGTGTTGCACAACCAACCCGCGTTGTCATTCATGAAATGTATGAATGGGATTCTGCACATCAACCCGTGGTGAAGGATGATTCCCTTCTGTCTATGCCTCCTCTACTTTTCCCTGACATCTTTGGTGATTCTGTCATCCCTGATTTTTCTCGTGTATCTCCATCTATAGATGCACCTATTGTTGATCACTCACAAAACACACCAGATGTCAGTCCATCATTCGATAGCGGAGAGGACAAATCATTCATTGAATATCCACTTGATTCTTCATCTGATTTTTTCGGAGATGTAGAGGGTGAACATTCTTTCTTCTCATCTACCCCTCTTTGTGATTCATCAAATCATGAGGATGCTAATAAACATCCTGAATTTTCTGATTTTGGTTGTCGTGTTCTCTCTACTTCTTCATATGATCACGATGTTGATTCAATCATTGTTAATCTCTCTAAGACAATGGTCTATGATGATCTATCTATCGACGAAGTTGAAACCCCACAGACTGTCAAGGCACTTCAGCCCGAGATGATGGTTATGTCAAGCCCTCACTGTCCTGAGGTTGGTTTCACTTCCGATCAGGAAATTGTTGAAACATTCGAGGCTCCTCATCACTCAACTGTATGCACTGAAGATCAATCCAACACTCAAATTCCTTTTCCTCCACCCGAATTACACGATCCCATCGCTCTTGCATTGGAGGAATCTTACACAACAAGCACACTTTTGCAACATAAGTGGTCTACCTTTCTCATGTTTGATTGCATGTTACAGTCAAAAGAATGTTTATGCTTAACATCTACTCGCAGTATAGCACATCAACATGGCAAGTCAACAGAGTACGTGTCATGGGCTTTCACTCACTTCTTTTCTATGGATGCACTTAAGCCTGGAGTTTGTTTGTCTTCACTTTTATATCTTTCATGTTTGCCAGTTCACACAGCTGTACTACTTGCGAACCATGCCTTCAACAACACGGGTCGACCAATGCGCTAGTGGTTGCATTGGAAGTATCACTTTACATAAGCAGACCCATGCATCGTTAGCTTAGGAGTAGGCGTAGTGTTTTCTTTTGGTTTGTTTGCTTGCATGCATGTTTGCTTCTTACTTTCTCTATTTGCTTGCTTTCTTGTTTGTTTGCTTACTCATTTTTCTTACATAGTTACTTCTGCTTTTTCTTTGTTTTCAAGTTTGTTTGCTTGTTTACGTTCATAGTATAGTTTCGCATGGATTGTACGTGACTCTTGAAACAAGCTGGGTAAAGTACAAGAGGACTTGTGCAGCTATTAATACTTGTTTATTTGTTGTCCCACCTCTGTATGAAGATCTTGTTATCTTCAGTCCACGATACATCAATGGAAAATACGTGATGTTTGAAGTGAACCTTGGTGAAAACACATAGCTTGCGTGCTAACTAGTATTACCTACTCAATTTGGTTTTTTTAGGTTAATCCTTGTCAGCTCATTCAATTGGAGTAAGGTGAGGGGGAAAAACTTAACAACCATGTCATAGGTATATACAAACTATTTCTTTGAAGGAAAAACCTATTATGCTCTCAATAAGTCGGGATCCCTCTTCCACCTCTGAAATGAATAAGTGCTATGCACATTTATGAAAATGAAAATGAATAAGGCAAAAGAAGAGGAAGGCTTCCTGCATAGAGAGGTGATGCAAGTGACTCCGCCAGGGTATCGACCAGGCTCGCTGGCAGCGAAGCGATGCTTGTGTTCTTGCGTGACTCCATCGGGGTACTGTCTAGGCCTGCTTGCAGTGGAACAACACCAGAGGTGAAAACTTAAACTCTGACTATCATATGGCTTGTGCACCAATATACCCCTCATCCCAATCAAAACAATTGTGTTGGTTTGGCTTGGAATGAGTGTCGATCGATCAAGAGCATGACAAGTGCTACTTCTTACAATCAATCAAGTGTGGAAGGTGAGGTGATCAAAGAACTAAGCAATACTTCCGGAGTTGTTAGACTTGATTTTCATGAACAAGGTCCATGTAGAGAGTTGGAGATCTACCAGTGTGTCACCAAGTATTGTAGCAGCTACAACCACCCTCCAAAATTTTTCCTTAGCTTCGTTTGGAGCCTTCCTACCAACCATCCTTAGCAGCATGTCTTGCACTGTCAAGCACACAAGCTACAACTGAGTTTCAATGGCCTTCCTGCCTATGCATGTCATCTTGTTTGTCTCCCTCCCACAGGCCAAAATTCTGGACCTAGACTATTTGCTGGTGGAGACGCTCCCCCAGAAAATTGCACAATTCTGGAGGGGAATGAGCCTTCCCTCCAGAAATTGCGCAAATCAGTTGGGAAACCTGCTATGCTTCAGAATTGCGTAGATCAGTTAGGAAATCCTCCTTTAGAAAACTGCACAATCTAACCTAACACTGGGCCTCAACTTAGAAATTGCATAGTGCCTGAAAGATAACCAGCTCTGCTCAACCCAAAAATTGCGCAAAATTTCATTCCAGGCTCACAGATCGATGCATGTGTCTTTAGGTTGACCAGTTCCCTTTGGGACGACACAAAATTGATTTGCATGCATGAACTGCTTTTCGCAAAATAGAAAAAGGAAGCATGCAAAAGGCATCCCTAGATTTTAGGGATCTATTTTTAGAGTTGGAGGTTACATGGATAGATCATTTTAGAAAACTCTTGCCAAGTGTCGATTTTTCCTAGATTTTTTGCATGCGCGTCATAACATCGATCTTATCAAAACTTATGAACTGGATGATACAGAGCTCATTCCTCACATCGACCTTGCAACTCTGACATCCCACATTGCATCCAGGAGTCTTTGGCACTTTCAGCTTAGTTGTCTCAAGGTAAGTCTACTTCTCATATCTTGTGTTGCGTTTCTGTCGCTTTTTGTATTTCAATTTGTGTAAGTGTTGTATGATTGATTTCAACGAGTGATTTTTGTCGTTTTGATCTATGTTATCTTATAGAAGCATCGTTTTAGTTTTCGTTTACATCTCACTGTTGTCGCATGCATGACACTATTTTTGCATCGACGCTCGCCGTTGCAGTGACCCGCTTCACACACATGCATGTTTTCCCATTCTATGAATACTATACTTACTATTTGCATGCATGATCATTCACTCTTGTTTACACCCAGTATCACCATGCATCCAGACTTCTCATGTTTTCTGTCATCCATCGGCGGGTCTGGGCTGCGTTGGCTCGAACCTTGCTTTCCCCAGCTAGCATTACACATTTCTAGAAGTGAAGGCTCTACCTTCCCTCTAGAAATTATGCAATTCTAGCCCAACACTGACCTCCAGACTTGCATTGCGCAATTCTGGGAGGCAGTGCCTTGCTGGCCCTAGAAATTGAGCAATGAAGTTTGTTGGTTTGCATGTCACTGTTGAATGAAATTTCACATTGTGTAGTTTAAGTCCTCAGCAGGCCAGGTTGGACTGTGAATTGTGCAGTTCCAATAGTTAGTCAACCTCCTAACAGCCCAGACCATGCGTTGCGCAGTTTTGGTAGTCAGTCTCCCAGCGTCCCGATGAAAATTGTGCAGTCTTCACAGAGAGTCAGACAGGTATGTTGCATGTCAATCCTATAGTTTTTTTTGGTTTTGAACTGACAGATTGCTTTCCATGAGTGTTTCTATGTCTCTAGGTATCACAGGTGTTCCTCTGCCTCTAAACAACATAGGTACAATGACTTCCAGGACAGCATAGTCAAAGACACCGTTAAGAGCACAACTGGGGATGCAGTCGATCAAGTGTCTATGAACTTGCCTATCTATGAAGACATCAATTTGTTCATGGACAAGGATATCAAGATGAAATGGCAACGACATCACAACGAGCAACACCATCAGCAATAGCAGAAGGTAGCACACTCGTGTGCGACAAATGCAAGAGGAAGGTTGTTGATAGTAGAGAGGTGGAGCATAGCTGCAAGCTCAAAGAAAATCCACTCGTGATGAAAGCAACTTTGGAGATTGAGGCTATGAGGTGACGTACAATAAGAGGATCATGCAAAGGTAGAGACTGAAACAGAGAAGGAGTTGTAGGTGCTGAAGCAGCAACTCAAGCAAGAATAGGAGCTGCACAGATGAGAGAAGGAGTTTCAGCCAGGAACATGTACAGTAGTATGTGAAACATGCATAGACTGATGAAACTGAGCCCATACAGGTTATAGACCCATTCCAACAGCTGGCATGGAGCATACAGGGTGAGTAGAGTCATCAGTCGCATGCAAGGTTTTTCATAAGCATGGATGTCATTATGTGCACACATGCGATCTCACCCATTGGCACACTCACCAAGGCAAAGACAAGAACCAAGTCTGACTGAAGCTGAACATGTATTTTGACAAGTTGATGTGCATAGTCACTAGCACACACTTGGATATCAACACAGACACTATGCATCAGTATGTTGTTGGTCTAGCTACACTCAACACAATGATGCTCATGTTAATAGACAAGTTGGATAGAGGAGCCATATCAATGTACCTAAATGCCACAGAGGTAAGAATTCGCTTACAGCAGGATGTCACCATTGAGCGCGCGGACACCATTACGGACGACCAATATTGGCATCAGTTCGCCACCATCAATCATCGTGAGGATGTCAAAGAGTTGGTCTTCCCACAACTTTCCAAGTCTTAGTGATGTCTTGCATGGCTTGCTCAAGCCTATTTTGTCTCACATGGGTACATGTGTAGATTATATGTAACATCTTGTAAAGTGAAATTCCAAGTGTCGATAGTTGAATGTAATAGCCATGTAGTAGTTGAAGGTTCATGAGAGTAGGTGAAAAGTCACAAAGGAAAATTTCGAGGGTCACTCCACCCTTTTCTATGTATATAACCTCATAACTCACTGTAAGGGCTTTTGGGAAGTCAAGCTTCCAATAGGAGTATCTTAGAGAAAGCTTGGAGAGTAGTGTAACGAGCCTTGGCTTCTCCACAGTGCAGAGCTAGTACATCTCTTTGGAGGAGAAGACGACAGTGACTGTAACATTTCATTATTGAGACTAGTGGTTGGGCATGGTTGTACTGTATGATTGGAACTTTCACTTATTGATATAGTAGACCCTACATGTTCCATGCAAATGTTGTTATTGTAATTCGCTTAACTTGGTTACTCTAATGATATATGTATTTGTTTGTTTATGCATGTATGTATAGACTCTTTCTGTATATGTATGTATGATTCTTACTGAGATGTGTTATCTGTTTAACCATCACTTTGGATTGTTGGTTCGCTTGCCTTCCAGTTTGTGATGCATCTTTGCTCGTGTGTTCCCTTCCAAGCTATGTGTTTCCATAGTTCTCCAAGGGGCACACTCACTCCACCTTTCGTGTGTTAGAACCATTCATGCACCTTCCTTGGCTTTTTTCACATATCACACCCTTTTTACCAACAAGGACATCTTACTTGCCTCTACACGCAACCGTGGTTAAGGTGATACCGTGCAACCCACTGCTGGGACTCCTACACCAAACATTCTGAGGTCTAGTTGGGACTTCTTACCGGGGATATCCCTTGACATGTTGGTGGGTCTAGCACCATCAATAGATTTGTAATCACTATCAGTTTTGACAAAGAAGAAGGGGCAGGAGGTGGAGTGATGAGTCGAGGTCCTTTAGCGGAAACTGCTTGAGCTTTCCATGCCTAAAACATCTGAGGTATAAGGGGACATTCATGAATATAATGGCCAAAAACTCTGCAACAAGCACAAGGTTTGTTGGTTATAAGAGCCTTGTTCTACTTGGGTTGTCCTCCCCTAGTCACCCTTAGGGGCATTAGGTTGTGTACCTTGATTTCCTTAGTTGCCTTGAGGTTGCTAGTTCTGGTTACCCTTCCCCTTATTCCTTCTCTTGGGGTTAGGAGGGTTGGTAGTAATTTGTTGAGCATACACTTGATTCTATGGAGGTGGTAGAGGCATGGAAGGTTGGGGCACTTATGCCCGTGGGGCTAGAGCGTTAGGTGATGCAGAGGGATAATAAGGATTCGTGACAATATTTTGATAACCAGGTTAAAAAAAAACTGGCCCTGGCATCGACTGATGCGGATGGGGAAATGTGTATGATGTGCTTGTTCCTTGGTAAGAGTTGACACACGAAGGATTGGGAGGGGGTAGGTGTAAGTGAAACTAGTCCCCCTCTACGGTTGACCATAATCCATTGGATATTGAGGATATGTTGATCGTTGAGGGTGGGAAAGAGACCTAACAATTTACCATCACCGACATGAGATGCCCCCGGTGCATTAACAACACTAGGGCAGGGCAGGTTGGGGGGAACAGTATAAGCATAACATGACTGGGCATAAATCAAATCAAATTTCAAGGCTATCTAGAGGGATTCTTCCTCAGTTTGAGGGAAGACAGAGGTGACATATTTACCTATAGGGGCCAACAAGGTTCACAAAAACCAATTCATATACACACAATCTTCAAACTCAGAGGATTTATAAATGCTCCTCCTTCTTCGTCATCCTTGTACATGGTCTAAAAGGTGGGTGATAGAAGTTTAAGGAAAATAGGTCAATAGTTTGGTACTAGTATCATATCAAAGAGGTAATTGGAAATACAAAACAACAGTGTTGTTGAGAGTTGCAAAGGTGGAATGAGAGGCATGCGGTTGGTCCACATACCATTTGGAAGAAGCTCCAATTAGGGTTCGTTGGAAGAGACGAAGATGAATGGAGTCTTTAGTAATGGAATTTGATGAACACCACATGTGGAAAGAGAAAACATGATTGGTGGCATCTTCTCCAGGATTACCTTCAAACTTGGGAATGTTGGAAGGAAGTTTGGTGGGCATGGGAAGCCAATTATAGTTATGGAGAAGAGGATCATTAATGAGATGGCTTAAATGAGGGAGGCTCAAACTAGCCATATAGGGAAGCAAGGGTTGATTGGTGGCCATAGTTGAAGAGGTTCTCCCTGTGGGGTTACCCTGGTTAAGTCCTTCATTGCCACGTAAGTTTCCACCACCCACATTAGCACCTAACATGGTGGCGGTGTGAGATTGGGAAGATGCGAAATCAGAGGAAGAACAGAATCAAAAGAACTAGAGTCTATATGGGAACTCAATGGAGGACTAGGAGGATGGGTTTGAACTCGACGAGTAGGAGTAAGAGAATTTCCTAAAGGAAACTGGGGGTGAAGTGTTATAGACAATTTTGTGCCTTACAGCAACAAGCATGAATTGTCAATAATCCAAGGGATCCAAAGTTCCCTAAACATGATGTTCCTACCCCTAGAGGAACAAGGTCAGCAAACCAACAGCTCTCAGATCAGTTCTCCACCTGAAAACACTAAAAAACAAGCAATCCTGAAATCAAAGCAGGTGCTCCACTAGGTTTCTGCGCTGAAACTCAGTTGCTCCATGGTGTACCTGCGTTGCAAAGCAAGTGGGACAAATGCCACCTGCGCTGAGCGAGATGGGACAAGTGGCACAATGAGTCATTGCTTTGGAATCTTCCAAAAATGACACTTGGATCAGGTATTTCGCCTTGTGATGAGTCAGAGGCTCTGTTTCTCCAAGTGGAAGCAAAGTTCTCCAAGTGGACTCAAGAACTGAAGATCAACTAAAGATTAACTGAAGAGAGAGAGGACACAAGGCAGCTACACATCAGTTGCAAGCTGACTCATCCTTTCTCAATTCATCTATATATTGAGCTCTCTCCTATGAGCTCATGGGGCTGGAATTTTGTGCAAAGTAATGATATGCTGTTGGTTTCACTATTGAGTTATTGGGTGATTGTTTGAGAGAGGTGAAGAAGAGCAATTCTTTCTGCTGGGAGGTGTTGCTGGGTTGGAGCCTTCAATGGTTGTAATACTCTCAGAACCTTTATTTCTTCATTAATAAAAGCTATTGAGGTTCTTCTATGTGCTCTTGTTTCAATAATATATTGTGATGATTGCATGTTTGGTTTACACTAATCCATGAACCAGTTATGATTGCATGCCTCTTGTAGTCTCCTTCTTTGTTATTTTGCAGGATCTCATTGTAGCTGGGCGAGCAGAAGAACAAAGAGCTAGGAGCAAGCGGCCAAAGAGAAGAGTTTGGATTCGACATTAAGCGCAAGGCAACGGTTAGTGCATTTCTCCATTCTCTTTTGCTTTCATAAAGAAGTAAACCTTAAGTAGTTTGTTTTACAGTTGTTGCTAAGGAACTGTCACCCTTAGAGTGGGATAGGGTCATCCGAGTCGGATACTTTTCCCTACAACAAACTGGCGACTCCGCTGGGGAGCGTATCCGTTTGATTGTGTTTGTAGTATTTTGCTATTCATTTCCTGAACAAAAGAGTACCGAATCGAAAAGCTTTTGACTATATCAAAAGCGAAGTAGAGGGCAGCTACTCTTGCTCATTTTCTGAGCAAATTCATGATTTGAAGAGCTGATCTACAAGGATCCTTGTAAGCTCTTAGTGATAGCTTTGCACCTTCTTAATCATCCCTTTGAGTGTGCTTGACTGATTGCTTCTGATTTGAGCAAAAACCGTGCATTTTTGAGAAAATTATGACCCGGAAACTGTGAAAACGCAATTCTCGTTTTCCAAAGCAAGTAGTACACAGGCTACCTGCTTTGCAACGCAGGTCCCGAAGGGGCTACCTGCGCTGAGAGCCAGTTTGGCTGTGCAGAGCCTGCGTTGGCCCAAATTTTCTTAGTGCATTTGGGGTTTCCTCCTTTCTCTTGCCTGTTTTCACTTAGTTTTGCTGCTAGGTGTCAGTCTTGTGCCTGTTTTGAAACCAATATTACTTGCCATCATTCTGCCTCTATTATATAACGAAATTGTACTTGTTCTTTGTATTTCTTACTCATTTACAATTTCCCATAACGAAGAGTAAACTAGTCTTGCTTTTGGCCTCTTAGATCTGAACCTGTGTTAGGCATTTTGCTGGTCTAAAGAGTTAGCTTGTTTGCTGTCCATAGCTGATTAGTCATTTTACTTTCGTTAGTATGGTTTGATTTCATGTATTTCCAGTGATTAAGCAAGCGAATCTTAAGGTGTCTTTTGATTTTGGACAAACTTGTTTACTTTTGCTTTAAATCGAAATCAAAGTTATATAACCACTTTCTTTTTGTAATCCATCCACATTAAGAAAGGGAAAAGAAAATACATGCATTGTGCATTTTGCATTTGACTGTGTGCTTGACGATTTAGGAAAGATTTTCATTTTAGTGTGTGCTCTATGATCTGTGTGAAAAGATTTGCCTTTCTTTTCCCTCAGTAGTTAAGGTTTTCAAAGTTGAAAGATTGAAAAGTTTGCTTCTCATCTTAGACTGCATTCAGGAATTTGTTATATACATCTCGTGGTGATCCTTAAAGGCAAACTGATAAGCAAGATCAACATTAAAATAAATCCAATTTACATAACAACGCTTTGTAACATAACGCAAACACATAGAGGTCTAGGTAGAGACGTGTTCCGGCGTCGTTAAACATAGTGACTGTCGATCTCTACGAAGGTGGGTGATTCCTCCTGAGAGTCGGTGGCACTAATACGGACTTGTGCTCCCACGTACCGTCGAGTATATATTGGGAGACCCCTATAGGCAATTATCCTTTATCCATAGGAAGCCGTGTCGGCCGCCCTACTGATCGCGATGCAGTGAACACAGCATTCACGAAGATCGACCACCCGTACCGTAAAACGTATTCTGTGGTTTCGCGAAAAGTTTAGCACACCCTCTGCCTAGATCTCCAGAGAAGTTTCTTTTGGCCTTTTTCAAACTCTATAACTGAAAAAGTCCATCCGAGCATTTGTCACTTTGGGCTCGTTAAAATATCGAAGGCGACTAGAGTCATCTTTAGCTTTTTCTCGACTCTTAAAACATGAAAAAGCAAGTTTGTGTCTAAAAGCGTCGTTAATAAAATTTATTTTAAGCGGAACATAATCACCTGTTATTCCCACGTTGATCTTTCAGTTGAAAAGTATGGAGCCCACCAACCAAGGAAATAACCTTGGAGGAAGTCCAAATCCCTTCTCCTCTTGGGGAGATGTTGGTGCGCCTCATATGGCAACATTGTCACTTCCAAGATTGACAATTGGCCTACATGTATGGCTCTTTTCAACTAATGTAGTCCAGATCGCCACTAATCCTGAGCAATCGAATCAACAGTCAGAACAGTCTAGAGCTACCCACCAGCCTTCCACTTCTTACAATTCCTCCTCTGATCCTTCATCTTCACAAGGTAGAGCCGGCAAAAGTCAGCCTCCCATGGAGAAGAAGGAAAAGAAGAGGAGAGAAAAGAAGCAGAAGGAGCCTATGGCGAAGGCGACTGGGGGCAAGCAAAAGACAGCTGACAAAAACCCACACACTGCACCGACCGGGCCTAAATCGCCATGTGTCATTTGCAAAGGGGCCCACTTCCATCGTGATTGTCCTTGTATTCCCCGGATACTAAGAGACTGGTCCCCAAGGTTGCACAATCCGGTAGCATCAACCTCTGGTAGTCATGTTGATTGCAGTCCGTCAACTAGCGAGAGTGAAGGACGAAGAGGGAGACCAAGATCACCCTGTATATTGTGCGAAGGCGATCACGCCATCCACAAATGTCCATTCTTAGATGAGGCAAAGAGAGTTTTGGAAGATCGTCTGGTTTCACCGTTACGACTTCCTCCTGGATACCAAAAACTCGCGCCTAATCCCTCAATAGTTGAAAATCCAGCTGACCCGCTCAAGTGGTCGGCTGAAGTGTCGGTCATTGAGAATGAACCTGCTGAATCCAGACCAGACGAAAGTCTAAAGGTCGAAACGGCAGTCGACCCGGTTCTTCCTTCGGAGGTTTCATCCTCCAATGACTCCGTCATTGAAGACCCATCTTCAAATGACACCCTCACTAAAGAGGATAAGGATGACACCGTCCATATTCTTTTCATCAACACAGACTCTGATGAGCATCAGGGCAATGCGCCCATTCCTTTATCGCAGGAAGGAACATCGTCAGGGTCGTATCCGGCCGTATATTCGGTCCCACCACCAAGCAACCTAGATGTATCCTTTGATTGGAATCAACTAGGCAGACCCCGGTTACCAGCGAGTATCCCATTCAGAATCATAGTCCAAATCTACAGAATGGTGATGGCTGGAACTATCATTGATGAAGGGGCATCTGTGAGTATCCTTTCCTCTGTTGCTTGGAAAGCGCTGGGTTGCCTGGCGCTTTTACCTGAGATGAGAAATCTATCAGGTTTTGATAAAGGAACCAGTCACCCGTTAGGGATTCTCCCCAATGTTCCAGTTACATTGAAAGGGAAGACAGTTCATATGAACATCATGGTCGTCCAGGGACCCTTGGCATATAACTTACTCCTTGGACGAGACTATATATATTGCATGGAGGCAATAGTGTCCTCACTCTTTAGAGTCATGTGTTTTCCACACGAAGGAAGAATGGTCCAGCTCATAGACCAACTTTCATTTCCAGGATCACGCATTGCAAATAGTCAAATACCATCCCTTAACGGTCTATTCACTCAAGGAATGCCACCGCCCCCGGTTCTACTTCCCGATGAATGCGAGTAATTCGGAAAGAAAAGAATTGGGACCCAGGGGGCATGCACCCTGGCCTGCCTCGGGCAGAGAAAACCTTAGGTATAAAGTTAATTTCCGCAGAAGAATGGACTAGTCCGTACCCCGTCCAAAAAAGGAAGAGAGGGTTGTTCTAGGATAAAATTCTTTTGTCAAAGTTATGTTGAAGCGGAAGAATCGCTCCCTTTGTCTAAAGAAGTGGGCTCTCCTAAGGAGGGGGTCTATTTGTGGCAGCAAGAAGGCACCATCTTTGAATGTCAAGCCTCACCCATTAAAACAATATGTTTTAAAAAGAGAAGTAGGGGCAGTCTTCAAAGAAAGAGAGGAAATTGCTGCAACAAGTAGTCACCATCCTTAGCAACCTAATTATAGACATCGCCGAAAAGAGAGTTTAGTTTGCGGCAGCAAACAAAACCATTTTTCGGATAATAAGTAAGAGGACCTCTCCCTCGTAACACCAATGTTTTATCTGTTGCGATCTTGCAAAAATCAAAAAGTGAACTGATGGGAAGACAAGTACCATCGGCACCGAAAAATAACGAGAAGACAAGTATCGTTAAAAATATAGCAAGACGACAAGTAGAAAAACAAAGGTGGGACAGAGGAGAAGAAGAGCCTTGAAATTATACTTTATACCTGGGGGCATGCAAACCTTTTGGAGTGCAAGCACGGGACGACTATTTATTTTTTTAAATTTTTAGGTCCTCCCTTTAAACCTGTAGGTCTAACCCGTTAAACTCGTAGGATTAGCCGTTTCCAGCTTGCATAAAGAAAGGATGAAGGGCAAAAGTTAAAACCTGCCAAATTGGAGTAATTAGTGAGGTATCGCTCCTTAAATAAGATTACCTCACCTAAAGCATTCCTTGTATTAAGACTGGTATAAATCGAGCAGTTTTAGCAATGTTCATGCTCGTTAAAAAATAAACGCAAGAATCGAGCAGTTTTGTACAGAGTTCATGCTCGTTAAAAAATAAACACAAGTTGTGAGCAATCTTTCCCTACAGTTCAAGCTCATCCAGAAAAAATGAACCGGTAAGCAACCTCGAGAAATGTAACCTTTGAAAGCCATATTAAAAAGCCCTTGGTCGTGTTTATATGCCATCACCTCCATCCGTTCATTTGGCCAATCGTTCACCTCCATATGTTTGTTTACCCATTTTGAGGAACAGCTGAGAAGAGTGATTTCACTTAGCCATCCTTGTGACACTGCCGTGATTGGAGAATTCCAACCTGTACCTGGAATCTGCTGCTATCCCTGTTCATCACTCGTTCCTCAAAAGACGAGTCTTCTTTGAGCTCTTTTCACTAACTCGTAAAATATGAAAAGTTTGCCGAGTTTTGGCCTTCCAGCTCGTTAAAAGGACCGGAAGAGCTATCCCTCCTCTAGATTTTAATCTTTTTGGACCTGAGGGATTATTACACAAAAAGATCGAGCACTTGTTTTGTTCGGCTCGTTAAAGAAATCGAAAATTCATCCCTTCTGTATTGTTTTATACTTTTTCGGACTTAAGGGATTAGAAGACGAAAAAGGAATTTTGGAGTTAACTTTTCGTACCTTTTCAGACTCTCTAAAAATGAAAAGAACCGAGTTTTCCTTGTCGTTAGACTCGTTAAAATGATTAAATAGCGACAAACTTGTCTTTAGACGAGAACGAGTTTCCCTATCGCTAGGCTCGTTAAAACATAGCGATGGGCTTGCCCGAAGGGCAGGTTATAGAACAAGCATATGTTATCCTCCTCAAGCTTGACAAAAATAAAGAGGTACTGGTCAGCAATGACTGGGGAAAAATTGGGAGAACCTCACAGCACTAATGGTAGCAAGTCGCTCTTGAACATGACACTTTGTCCTCCGTATCACATCGGGTTGGGTTGTTTCATTCACCGGTCTCATAACCATGGTCCTCGCCACACCATCCACAATTGGGGTAATGCTACCAATCCATCACATCAGTGTCGTTATATGTTCAAGAGATGTGGTTCTGTAAAGAGTCAACCGTGTTCCACCCACTGCCATACATTATCCTTCATCCACTTCATGACCGCCACCCTGAATCATACATCACAGTTTGTTTTCACCTCATCACAATCACTAGCTCCGTTTCGTGTCACTGATGTGGGATTCATTAAGGCCCTCCTTTGACGGATCGCTCCTTGTCGACATCAGCTCATTATCCAAGGAGTTGATCTAGGAACAACCCCTTCAGTACTTTGAAGCTTGCATGCCTCAATGGCAAGTTTCTCACTTCCAGCGATAGGTATACATCAATGACCTCGACCAGAAGATTTTGCATGGTGGTCGACGCCAAGTCCTTTATTCCCACCATGTGGATTGTACTGCCGTACCTTGAGGGTCATCATCCTTATCGGTGATTCCTCTCACGCTTGTTAACGGTTTACATCATTGACCGGTAATCAAGCGATGTCTTTCCATGTTCGACTTCAAGAAATTCTCACATGGATCGACTTGTACATCGAGTGAAGATAGGAAGAGATTGAAGACCCCGGATCTAGTTTCATCCATTCGGGCTGCGATATATATTCAGGACATAAAGACATTTGATATGTACATCATTACAGCAGATGATCATCCTTCTCAAAGGATGATAATTTCAGCAGAGAATTATCAGTCTACAATCAGACGATCGTCTGTTCTATGTACCAAAATGTATTTATAAAGCTGAGCATGGGAATGCCCGCCTCAGCTAGATCATGAAAAATGTATGAAAATAATGTATTGTATTGTATCTTATTACAGGACACTTCTCAGCATATTGAATGAACTTCGGATCCTCTCAATAAAGCATTTCACCCGATAAACGACCTCATACTTTAGGGGGCATCTGTTATAGACAATTTTGTGCCTTACAGCAACAAGCATGAATTGTCAATAATCCAAGGGATCCAAAGTTCCCTAAACATGATGTTCCTACCCCTAGAGGAACAAGGTCAGCAAACCAACAGCTCTCAGATCAGTTCTCCACCTGAAAACACTCAAAAACAAGCAATCCTGAAATCAAAGCAGGTGCTCCACTAGGTTTCTGCGCTGAAACTCAGTTGCTCCATGGTGTACCTGCGTTGCAAAGCAAGTGGGACAAAGGCCACCTGCGCTGAGCGAGATGGGACAAGTGGCACAATGAGTCATTGCTTTGGAATCTTCCAAAAATGACACTTGGATCAGGTATTTCGCCTTGTGATGAGTCAGAGGCTCTGTTTCTCCAAGTGGAAGCAAAGTTCTCCAAGTGGACTCAAGAACTGAAGATCAACTAAAGATTAACTGAAGAGAGAGAGGACACAAGGCAGCTACACATCAGTTGCAAGCTGACTCATCCTTTCTCAATTCATCTATATATTGAGCTCTCTCCTATGAGCTCATGGGGCTGGAATTTTGTGCAAAGTAATGATATGCTGTTGGTTTCACTATTGAGTTATTGGGTGATTGTTTGAGAGAGGTGAAGAAGAGCAATTCTTTCTGCTGGGAGGTGTTGCTGGGTTGGAGCCTTCAATGGTTGTAATACTCTCAGAACCTTTATTTCTTCATTAATAAAAGCTATTGAGGTTCTTCTATGTGCTCTTGTTTCAATAATATATTGTGATGATTGCATGTTTGGTTTACACTAATCCATGAACCAGTTATGATTGCATGCCTCTTGTAGTCTCCTTCTTTGTTATTTTGCAGGATCTCATTGTAGCTGGGCGAGCAGAAGAACAAAGAGCTAGGAGCAAGCGGCCAAAGAGAAGAGTTTGGATTCGACATTAAGCGCAAGGCAACGGTTAGTGCATTTCTCCATTCTCTTTTGCTTTCATAAAGAAGTAAACCTTAAGTAGTTTGTTTTACAGTTGTTGCTAAGGAACTGTCACCCTTAGAGTGGGATAGGGTCATCCGAGTCGGATACTTTTCCCTACAACATGAAGGCCCTGAAGTCTCTGTGAGAAATGCATAGGGAGTGAAATGGTGTCAAGACAAAGATAAATCAAGAATATAAAGGGTGATGATAGGAGAAAAATAGTAACAAACAAAAATCAAACACCTAGTGCATTGGTTCCAAGTGTTAACTAACTATAATGATGTGCTACTCTAATTCAAGAAGACATGTCCTATCAAAGAAAAAATGGCCTCTAGCTTAAAGGTGATCTAGATCCTCAAACAAGTCTTAATTATAATGTTTTAGATGGCCTTCCAAGAGACTTCACACAATGAAATCTTATCCCCGCAAGCATATATGTCTAGAGAAAGGTGGGTTAGAGGACCAATTTCTTACTCACAACCTGTCCTATAGGGTGTTTTCCTAAGATTGGCCACTAAGGTTACCTTCGTCCCGCGGGGGCGGTTGACTCTTGAGCTTCTTGGTGATCAGCCATGGCACGGGATTCCCTACCATGATTTGGGTAGCCTCACAGAGAACTGCTCACACCATGACCTAGCCTAACCCCCTCTAAATTGGATTTCTGATGCACTCTAGTTTTGGACCATGGGATGGTGAAGGATTTTAAGCTCCCTAAAATGTCAAATTTTTATTTCTCAATATAAGTGATCAATGGGTGTTATTAGAATCATGTCCCGCTGATCCTACGCCTAACCACAAAGAATTTTTTAGCCTTGGTGCCCAAGTGGTCTTAATCTATATGTGTTAATTTATTAAGGTGGATTGTTTCAATTCTTGGCTTGGCAGTAATAACTAAACCCATGTTTTCTTAGGGTGTGTGTGTGTGTGAAATGTGTTAAGTGGATGAGTTAATTAAGCATGTTTTGATGATGCCAATGTTGCTTAAAATAAAGTGCATAAACTGTAAATAATACTAAAAATGAAGAGTAAAATGAACAGCAAACTAAAGCACACAACCCCCCACCCAATAAGGAAATCAAGAAGCAAGAGAAAAGAGGGAAAAAAAACTAAAGCTCACAAAAAGAATGCAAAAAGATCTAATGTCTAAGGGAATAGGATCTAAAGGTAAAAATATATTGAAAGTGGTGTAAAAAACAGCAAAAAAAGAGGTGAAAATGTTGGAAAAATACAAGCAATAAGCTACAAAAATAAGGATACATAAGGGGATCCTAAGGAGGGAAAACAACACAAAATTCTAAAGGGAATAAATTGTTGTAAAAACCTATCTAAAATGAATGTAAAATAGAGGGAAAAGTGTTGTAAAACAGTGGCTGAAAATGTTGCACACTAGACTCGTCAACTTAGTAAATATCTTCCTAAATGATAGAGGTGTAATCTAAACCCTAGTGGGATTTTTCCTTCTTTAGTGAGAAACTACTAAGTGGATCGAAGCATTGAGGTGACTCAGGAAAGAACAAAAACCCTTCCTTGCACACACGCAACAATCACGACAAAATATAGAAAATATGAAAAAAAAATCGAAAAATTGCAAAACACAATTATTAACCTCGAAAGTGCATATGAGCGCAGATTCTAGGCTGAAAAGTGCAGTGGGGGGTGCAAGTTTTCAACCAAAAAGTATATTATGTTCCCACTTCCACTCAGCAAATCTTACCTAGATTGTGTCATCTCCTGCTCAGTTGGTACCTATGACTTGCGAAAGATTTGAAACGCAAATAGAAATAGAGAATTTTTCAGAAAATAGAAGAAACCTAAAAATACTAATTGAAAGGAATAAAAATTCTGAAAAAACATTGAAAATAACCAAAACAACAGTAAGGTTAATTTGAATCACTACACTCGTGGAGTCGTCATTTTGTTGACGACTAAAGTGCTTAAAGACCTAGTGGAGTCGCTATGTTTTAGTGTAAATTTTTTCTGCAAGTGAGCGAAAATCCCTTACTTAAGTTATAGGTGACTTATAACCCTAACAACAAAACATGGTTGCTTCTATGCTTTAGATCTGCAATAAAATATGAGAGAAAACCCTGCAAAAAAATAGATCATGCAAATAGAAACATATAATAGCATAAAATAAAAGTGTAATAACCCAATGAAGGACTTGAATAAATGATAATTTTATTAATGAATACACATGGTGAGGAGAAATTACAAAATGGGTCTGTAGTTCCCCCTCTGTGGGATGGGTCATTTTCTTGTCCTTGTGCTTCAACAATGTGTTTTTCTCTCTCAATTTACAATGGGAAGAAGAAAAATGTGGTTAAACTCAAGTGGGAGCTCAAATGCTATGAGACAGTGATGTTGATGATGAAAATGGTCATGGTGAAGAGTGGATAGAAATTCCTCTATTTACAAAAAAATATTGTAATAGATTGAGAATTAGGAAATAATGAAATATTATTGACTAAATTAAAATCTAGTTGTTGTGGATATTTTATAATATTTTTTGAGAGGGAAAATATATTCAAAATGGTCAAATATATTTATTTAGAAAGTGGTTGAAGTAATTAACAAATAAAAATGATTTGTTAATCACTTTGTGAGAATTAAGGAAAATATGAATTTGAAATAATTATTAAATGATTATTCAACAATTATCTCAAAAGGAAAATGTGGAATAAATAAGGAATAATAAATAAACAATTATTTATTTAATTATTTCAGGGTGATTAAGTCAAAAGTGATGAGAAATAATTATCAAATAATTATTTCTAGAGAATATTAAATAAATAATGATTTATTTAATTATTCTCACAAGGTTTTTGGATTTTAATGAGAAATAATTTAGGAAAAATGGTTTACTAAATTATTTCCTATGGTGAAAGTAGATTTACCATGGTAAAATTAATCCTACATGGTATATTTTGATCCACTTAGTAGGAAATGGCTATGTGATATTTTTTGAGTGATAACAATATTGACACATCTTTTAGTGGAGATATGTTCATCTTCTCACCTTGTATCTTACAAGGGGGAACTAATAGTTAGACACTAAATTTGTAACTTCATAGCAAGTGAACCCGACCATAACGAGAACTAGAGCTAGCTTTATAGAGCCACACTTAGCCTGAGCCATAGTAAAAGTTGTAGCTAGAGACAAAATCATGTTCCATGAGCATGCTTTGGTTTATGGTCAACCACAAAAGCACCAATTAGTTTTTGGTCCTCCTTAAACCACAATTAGTTAGAAGACTTACTACTTTTACTAGACAATAATTTATAGTCAACTTCAAACCACCATTTCAACAATTTGTGGTTATTTGTAAACCATCATCGAGGAACAATTCCATTTTTCAAAAGACTTTAGCTTCTAGCCAAATTCATAATTATTTCAGGAACTACTTTGAACCAATTTCTAGAGTTGGTGTTCAGCATTAAACCACCACTAGTAGAAGACTTTAGCTTATGCTACCATTTTGGTTTATGGTCTTGCTTAAACCACCACTAGTAGAGGATTTTGACTTCTATTTCCTATTTGATTTGTGGTCTTCCTTAAACCACCATATACAGAGAGCACATTTAGTCATTAGATGCTATCCACTTCCATATTTTATCTCTCTCCTTGGACTCACATACACCCCTTCTAATTAAGGTGGGGAATGTTAGAAACCTAACCTATTTGGGAATATTCACTTGAGAGAATATGAAGAGTCAAGTGAATATGAATTGTCTTAGGGAGCCCACAACACCTTGGAAGATGAATGTAAAGGTTAAGAATAGTGTACTTACATATTTATCATATTATTAAGAAATGGATAACAAGCATATACATATTTGTCTATTTTTGTGTGTATGCTAACAATTGTCATCGTCATTTTCATCATAACAATGTAATCACATCATTGTCATAATCGTCATCCTCATTATCATTGTTGTCCTCATCATCATCAATAATGTCATCATCATCATCATATCGTCTATGTCATTAGAAGATGTTTACGTGTTTGGATTTTATATATGAATTCTTTGATTTTTCATTGTTCCTAGCTTTTATTGTTGGTTGATAGTGTATTTTTGTACTAAATTCTTTATTTTTCTGAAACATTTCCACCAAATTATCAATTTCAAAATAAGGTTATGCCCCAAGTGTCTATCTTAAAAACATTTAAAACTATCTAAACCACAATTCTCTAATTTATAACAAGAGAAAAAATCAAGACAATAGTTGAGACTAGAATGTATAACTAAAAAAACACTAAAAATAAATTAAATAGAGATCAAGAAATCTCTTTTGGTGAAATTAGATTTAAATCTATAACACAACTAAGAATTAGAAACAGTTTAAATATAGATATCAAGAAATCTCTTTCGGTGAAATTAGATTTAAATCTATAACACAACTAAACTAAGAATTAGAAACCTTTTAAACATGAAAAAAAAATTAAAAAAAATAGAACTTTGCTTGAAATCTTTTATTCCGTTAACACTTTATAATTTAAAATATTTTTACTTGTCATAAACTAGCATGATATGTATGACATATAATGTTTATATCGTCATCTAAACAATGAATTGAGTTCCATTATTCTACTGTACATAAAAAAAAATGCTTAAACTCTTTTATCCCATTGATTTTTTTATAATTAATAATATTTTTCCTTATCATAAACTAGAATGATATATATGGGTTTCATGACCTATAATGTTTATATCATCATCTAAACAATGAATTCAGTTCCATTATTCTACGATCCAAAAAGTGATCATAAAACGAAAACACTTATCTTGAAGATGTTAATATCATTATGTAATTATATGATACTAATCATGCCAATAAAAATGATAAAGACAAAGATGATTAACACCATCATGATCAGCATTTGGACTATTATCATCGTCATCACTATATTCATCATTTCTAAACCGTATATAGATTCCATTCCACGTTGTGTTGGAATGGAAGGAACGTTGCATGTGCTAGAATTCAAGAAAAAAAAGCATAAAAAAGATGAGACACGCATTTTGTTATCATACGAATCGATGATACTTATAAAAGAAAATGTTTCCTATGTGTCCTATGGGTTGATGATGTTTCCTAGGTGTATGTTGCACTAACTTGATCTATAAAAGGCTTTTGATTTCTCATATATATATATGAGAAATCAAAAGCCTTTTATAGATCAAGTTAGTGCAACATACACCTAGGAAACATCATCAACCCATAGGACACATAGGAAACATTTTCTATAAAAGGCTTTTGATATATTGCAATCCAGATAATGTGGAAAGGTGTGAAGAATTCGTTGAAGAAGATTGGGATGCACCTTTCCCCATGGAGAAATACAAATACATGCATTCCATGTGGTGGGGTTCCTACAAGAGAACTACAACCTGTAACTGTGAGCATGATCATGTACATGATGCCTACAAGAGCAACATGGCGATCAAAAACTCCTGTTCTGTTGCAGAATTGATGGGTATGGGGTTCAAACGAATTAGTAGGCATGTTTGGAATCCTATTCATGATATATGTAATGTCAAAGTTGTAGAGGAATACCTAAATTGGGGTTCTCCCATAACAGTCCTATTATGTAAACCATCAGAAGGAAAGTTGATTAGATCCACACTGTCTTGCGTTGTTGTGGACGTCGGTCTAACCTCCCGCCCTCTCAAACACAGGAGAGCCACAACCACTATGGATGACTATGCCCCGTTGAAGCTCATACAGTAAATAGGTTGAAATTTTCTTGTATTGTATAAAAGAGTATGCAAAGTTTTGAAGCTTTGCAGTAAGCTAGACTTTGATGCACAGATGAGATAGAAATGGTTTATAACTCAATTTAATTTTAGATGCACAAATTTTCTTGTATTGTATAAAAGAGTATGAAAAGTTTTGAAGTTGTGTAGCAAGCTAGATTTTGATGCACAGAAGAGATAGAAATGGTTTATAACTCAATTTAATTTTATATAATTTAATGAATGAATTTGATGCACAAATCATGAGTTAGAAATGGGTTATAACTATTTGTCTTTATATAATTTAATGAATTATTTTAAAACATTAATTATATTATGTTTATTAACATGTATATGAATATGTGTATATCAAGTTTATAGACATGTATATGCATATCTTGAAATTGAAAGAGAGTTTTTAGAGTTTGGATTAATGAATTAATTGAAATGATTAATTATATAGATATTAGTCTTTTTATTGGAAGTGTACATATTAAATAATTTTTTCCTTAATTTTTTTGTAAGTTTGGTGGGACTATATCTTCATCATCTCCAATATATCATTCTAATAAGATGGAAAATTAAACATGTGATTTCACATCAAAAAATAAAGCACCAGATCACTTTCTATCCAAGACCCAATAAACTTTTGTTAATTAATTATAAATACTAATTTTATGTACATTTTTTTCTTTACTTCTCAATTTAATATTTAAAATATATTTAAAATAAATATTTTTATCAAATTATAATTAAAAAATTATTATACACCGTTGTTAATGACTACTCATATGATCAGTGAAAATTGAATTCAAAACAAAACAACATACATTCTCAAACCTACATTGAGTCATTAAACATGCTTATATTATGAAACATTTACCTATTAATATAATGGATCATTCAAAACGAAACAACGTGGCTTCTCAGACCTACTTTGAGTCATTAACATGTGCTTTATATTATGAAACATGTACCTATTAACATTCTCAAAGTGTAATTATGTTGGCTTGGTTAGAGGCCACTTTTGAGGTAGCCACAGTGGATGAATAAATAGCAAGGTTTCGCTTGGAGGAATAAATGGTAGGGTTTAAAAACAATAAAACTGATTTAATGTGATTCTTTGCTAGAAGGGGTTTCATTGCATTACGGTTTCAGTTTTTGAGTTTGAGTTTACTTATATTATGGTTTGTTGTATCACAATGTCAGGGTTTGAATTTATTGTATTGTTTTTATTTTTATATTATACTATGAATCGTGTAATCGTGTATTGAAAATTGAATTTGGATTATTAAACGGCTTTCTTGGGCATTGGATTATGAAAGGGCTGCTTTTTTTTGTTATAAGAATATAATTCGTTATAAGAATATAATTCTTAGGTTTTCTTTGAAATTTGGCTGCCTCATTTTTCTAATAAAATATTATTATTTAATTATTTAAAAATATTATTGTTAAAGTGTATTGTATAACCATATAAACTAAATTTATAAAACATATATTGAAATATAACTTAGGAAACACATATTGAATTATTAAACATATCCATTGTATTATGAAACGTGTACATATTAACATTCTCAAAGTGTATTGGGTACTGAAACGTATACATTCTCCTAGTCGCCTGATTTGTTAGAGACAGCCTTGGTGGGATAGAGCCTGTTTCTGCTTTATCAATTGTAGGGTTTAAAAAAAAGAGTGATTTAGTGTGATTCTTTTCCATATGGGGTAATGTATAGGATTTCAGTTTTTGAGTTTTTCTTTCCGCGTTTTAAATTTATTTAAATTAGGATTTCCTTTGTTAATATTTAATAAATTTTATTAAAAGTGTATTGAAAATTGCATAGGATTATTAAACGTTATTTTTTCATATTAGATTATGAAATTGTTTTATGTTTATATTCATTTACTTTCTCGTATGTAGTTTGTTATAAGAATGCAAGTTTTAGGTTTGATTGTTTTAGGATGTTATTATTCAGTTGTGGGATTCACATCAAATTTCAAAAAAAATATTTATATTTATTTGAATTTTTTTTTTAAATTTGTTTAGATTTTTCTGTGTAATTTAATTAGAGATTAGTGGAAGTGGTTATTTTAAAAAAAAAAAAAATCTTATATTTTTATTTGCATTTATTTAGATTTACTTTTCAAATTTATTTAGATTTTATGCTAAAAGCTTTATTTCATTTGGTTCTCATAATTATGTTTTGCAAGTTCAATTGACCCAAGTTTTACTTATCCCATCAGAATATTATAGGTTTGGAGATAGACCCTTTTGAATGGGTCACAATGCACACATTTTCCTTGAATGCCTCACAATTACAATGGTGTAAATATAAAGGCATATACCATGATCTTTGGAGATTGTAAAGTGGGTCCATTGTAATGTATGCTTCACGATTTGAAGCATTTGTAAATGATGGAAGCTTTGAAATCTCGATTGAAGCCCGTAATCCTGTGTTGTGATCAGAATAGGTTCTTGCGTATACATCCATCATGTTGATAGATTGAGGTTCCACATTCATGGTACCGAAGTGTTTTTTGAATTCAGGTCTAGATTTAAGTAATTTAGTTGTAAAGGGTACAGTTGGTAAATGTCTTTTCTCAGAGGTTAAACTTTCACTCATGTCAATATTAGAAGATTGTGACCTTATCAGTTTACAAGCATGTGAGGCCACATACATTTTCCGATTCAAAAACATTCAAACTCAGAACAAGGTTTTTAAATGATAATGCTCGGTATATAAATTGAGCCATTAGAGTCTTGCAATTTTTCCCACCAAAGCCAATTTACTATTTCGTAATATCTCGTAAGTTCAGACAACACTTAAATTTCAAACATTTGAAAAAGCATAACCCAAAGGCATAGGAGGGTGGAGAAAAGTTCAAAGAAATCAACTGAAAACTACCACCTCTAGATTGGATTTTGTTAAAAGAAATAGTCCGTTGTTGTTATTGTTGTTTTATTTATATTTCATAATAGCCTTAAAGCTAAAAAATCATTAGGTTAAAGTCCAAGAAATCTCCAAGGAAAAATTAAAACTTTGAGTCGCATTAATTTCCCCAGTGTAATAATTTTTTACCCGAAGAACTTGTTGCATCTAAGAAAATAAAAACATCCATGTTTAAGTAAAACATGTAAACAATAATATCAAAAAGTGTGAAATTCCATTGATTTCATATAGAAATGATTAAAAATGATTTTTAAGAATTTAAAATTATTTTCATATTGCATTTTGAATATGAGAATCTTTCTTTTCCGTCTTTCCTTCCCTTTTTTTATTTGTTGCAAATAATGGTAGTTTTGCATATTTTTTGTTCAATCACGTCAACCGAAGATTATAAGCCACCTTGTTAAAGCCATATTAACTTAGATTTTGGAAATTGAACAAATTTGACCATGTTCAGTGAAATGTAATGATTACAAATCAACTTATTGGGTATCCAATGATTTTATATTCCCCACACAAGAGCTTTCATTATAAACAATATGCAATACAGAGCATAACAAATCCTCACAGAAAGCTTTTTGTTTAAACTAAACCTAGAGCTTTACCTATTTCTTGATTGTTGTTGCCTTTATCAAATTTAGGCACCAAAACCCATTCCCAAAAATATTCCTTTGTATTATTGTACTATGTTCAAGCATTTACCCCTCAAACTAAATAGATTTCGGGCTAGGAAGATAGAATACATACTTGTATGGTTCATCTCCAGCATGCCTCACAGATCCGCCCAAACCTTTGTAGAGGACACGATTTGACAACTCTGATTCCTCAATTCCAAACATCTTTGCCACCGTGTCTTAGAGTTGATCATATGTACAAAACAATGAAGGGTCAAGAGTTCGACCAACTTCTTCAGTCTTTTTGAATACTTTACAATGAATGATGTTGTCTTCAAATGTATTTTCTTGTTTATCCTTCGCCGGCTTTAGAGTTGAAGTCTGATTCTTAAACCATTGAAGACTTTCGATACCCTTGCTTCCTGCAAAATCTAGGCTCTCCCCATTGGAAATTCGTAACCCATAATTTTCAGATAATTTGGTCCCATCTCTCCCTCCTATGATCAATTTTTGCACCCTTTCTAAAGCTTCTTGATTTCCATTACTTGGGGTGTTACTAGTTAGCCCTGGTGAACCATTCTCAGTAAACATGTGAAAATCTACCCCATCTGAGGAGCTCAATCTGGATTGCTGTTGATTGTAAGATTTAGGAGATGGTGTTTATTGTATTGGCTTCCCAAATAGCAGAAAGGATGAGCCTTTTGTGGTTGAGCTACTACCCGACCCACTACTTTTTTTTGTTCATTTTGTGATGAATTTCCTGCTGTCAAGAATGAAGAAGGGCTACTCTGCATACCAGAGCCATCATTCCATGGAGAATTTCCATTAGGTCAGCTTTGACATGGACTATTTGCACAAATTTCAATTGTAGTGATTGCTTACATTGGCACCATGTATTTAATTCGAGTAAATGTTTTGAATTTATTTGACAGGCTACAACAAATTCTCAAACACTATTGTGGCAACCTCCTGATGGGTTGCTTATGAAAAATAACACCAGTGACAGAGGTCCACAAGAAGTTTTTCCCTGCGTAGCTTTGTCAGATAATAATGCTTATCTAATTTTTGCATCTAGTGGTCAAGTGTCTTTGTTCAAGATGAAGACATTTGAGGTGAGGTATTCTTTTCTTAGTAAATAGCCTGCTTGCATTTATTTCTTGTTTGCTTTAGTGAATAATCTTGTCATGTTATTTTTATATATGAAGAGCAAAACGAAATGACATTTTGTAATAATCAGAAGACTATTTGGAATTTTGTATTTGTAGCTTTGAGTCAATGGAAAACTAATTGTAATTAGTTGGCTCATAGCCATATCTGTTAGGGATTTTTCGTTCACAATGTATTGTTTTCATTTTTTTCCCTTAATCAAGTTGTTCGAGTTCAAGTTACACATTTTCATTCCCATGTAATGGAAAATTTTCAGTTGGCTGATTTGTAGTTTCATGAAGATTCTCTACTTGTTGATTTTCATCTCCAATAGTGTGATCTATAGCGCAATTTGCAATAAGAGAATTTTCCTCATCTTCTTATTCTTCAGAAAGTTAAGTGTGATTTTCACCATCTTTTGCAAGAGAATTTGTGGAAGATTTAGAAGAAATGGTTGACTCGAACTACTCAGCAAAGTGGACAACCCTTTGAAACAAGAGATATGTAGAAATGTGATCAAATATCCAATATACCTTCACATTTTCATAGTGACCAACAAAAAGAAGCAATTGGATCATCTCCAAAGATTTGCAGTTGTCATCTAGACTTAAGGCGCATGCTTTACCGCCAAATATTCATAAAGAAGAAACATTGGGCTTAACATGTGTCACGGTTTGGGATTTATCTACATTTTATTTTTGTAACGGTATTTTGAATTGGGTTGGTTGTGGTTTAAGAGTAAAATAGTGGGAGCCTCTCATAGTCCGGTGAGATCCCATCCTTGTCATATTGGGAAATGCGTTGTTCTAATGCTCTATAAAATGATGTATCACTTGTTAGATGGACATCATAATTAATATAACAACCTGGAAATGTAAGTGGAGATACAACAAGTGTTAGCCTTAGAATATTTTTTTATGCAATGAGTTGATTAATTCTCAATTCTTTGAACTCAAGGCCATTTATAACAAGCTAGTATCAAGTTCTAAACCTGTGATGGTCATCTCTAAGTAGTGAACATTCATAGAGCTTGGGCACTCGCAACAGTTTTCCTGCGGTATGATAATGAGATGATCAATATAATTATTCTCAGTGTTGGATGTTGAAATGTGGGATGAAGTTTTCTAAATTCTAAAGGTCTCTCTATAATGTCAAACAATGTATTGAGATAGAATCATACGAACTAGGTACTCAGCCTGGGGTTTTGTCTAACTAGTCATGGATTAGATGGTCTTAGCTGGATTCATGAAAAAAATTGAGGAACTTGACATTTAGTACCATTTGTTGCCCCAGGTAATCCATATCAAGTGTGTTGGCTCAACCACAAATCAAATTCCACTGCAATGTTGACAAATAAAAATTTGGAAAGCTAATTGTTGCATCCCTTTTTTGAGGTTCTATGCTCTACCATTCATTTTTATCCCCTGTATTGTAATTATAGGTCATACAATTTATTGTATCCAATTAGTTAATGGCATTTCCCAACAATATCTGAAGATTTGTGAGTAATAATGCTACCTGTGTGTGAAAATGCAAATTTAAGTGGACTGTAGTTTCTCTGGATTCAAATACCCAATCAATTTCAACATGTGCCTTGCTTGTTGATCCACTTAGAATTGTATTAAAGTTCTCTTCCTTTGGTAGATTGATTAGTAATGTTTTTCAGAGTGTATGTGAAGTCCAAGTATGCCTCAATTTTGTCATGTTTCATCGTTTTCTAAGATGAGATTTGATGTATGTAAAATGGGACTTTTAAATGAGTTCCATGTGATTTTTTTTCCCTTCAGAGGAAGGGATTCAAGATAGACTATGTGCATTTTGAGTCATTTTTTATATCAATTCTAGCATGTTGTCACAATTATGTTTTTGTGATCAAGAGTATAGAATTTTTAGGGTGGTGTTCTATGTGCACTAAAATTCTTGAGGGGTCCAGCACTATGTATGGGGTTTTGTTTTCAAGATATGTTTGTCTAGAGTAAGGAAGATTTCAAAGGTTTTCTACAGTAGGCAGAAGACTAGGTTGTTGCACTTTCTATTGGCCATGTCTATCTTGAACTCTAGCTTTAAAAAATGTCATCACATCTACTAACCATTGTGATACTTTACATTTTATTAACTAGAAAAGGGAAAAGATGTGGCAATAGTCAATAAATAATTTCCAATATGTTATTCCCATAAGTTAAGCGGCAATGACCACTAAAAACAATACAATAGCCCAATATTTACTATAGTCCATTGCATAAAATTACATAAATTTTTATTTTCTTTCTTCTATATTACTCTTTCCTATACTACTATCTTCAAACTTTTACTCTATAACATATGATGCAATTGTTAATTTAGGTCATTAAAAATATTTCTCTAGTAGAAACCTACTAGAAATATAAAGTTGTTCGTTGTGGACGTACTTGAAAAATTGTTGAAGTATTCAATCTAGTTATTGTAAAGGGGGTGAGCAGCCATTATGAGGACCTTCATTGGTGCTTTATTTTGTTTTATTGAGCTCAGAAGGGACACGACACGACACTGACCGTTCGTTGTAAATCACATAGTGGGCTAGATATCCATTTAGATCATACAGCACACAATTTATGTGATTTCAAAAGAAATCATAAACAAACATCATTAAAATTTTGTATGAGAAAAATTAATATCGTAATCCAACTCATAGTGTAGGACCAGATTCCAATCGGGTCATGCCAGGACTCCAACGGTTAAAAAGTATACATTGATAATTAAGTGCTTTTATAATATGTACAATAACGTGTGAAATGAATGCAGTGGAGTTTCATTCCGTACAAGTACCGACAAAACCTCCGACTCGCCGACCATTAGTTTAAGTCACAGCGTGTGATGGGAATAGGTAACATACAAAACGCGTGATGCAGGTAAAAGAACTGCGCGTACTGTAACGAGGTTGCAAATAAACGCGTCATGCAGTAAAAGTACTGCGCGTACTGTAAGAAGGTTGTAAATTTGTTTAGAAAATAATAGAGATTTTGGGAAGATTTTGGGAAGATTTTGTTTGGAAATTTCAGTTACTTTTGTTAAGTCAAAGATTTTTAGAAATTTTGGTTTGGGAAGATTTTGTTTGGAAATTTCAATTACTTTGGTTAAGTTTCAAGATTTTAAATGTGTCAAAGATTTTTAATAATATTGAATGCAGTTGTCTATAATGAGATTTTTTGGAAGCTTTTCAGGTGGGCTTTTCCGGTCAAAATCGCAAGTTTGATAGCTAGTTTCTGTACAATCAAAATGTCCCAGGGGTTTTTCAGGGTGCTGAATCCAAATATGCAGTTAAAAAACCATTTTAAATAATATAAATCAAAATTTAACCTCAATTTTTTCCGCCGGATTCCAGTGACGAAATCTCCAAAAAATCGCATTATAGACAACTCCTTTTATAATTTTGTGATTAAGAATGATCTGGTCGTCTCATTCCTTCTCCGGTTTACAAGTCAACGTCACCGCCTTTACAAGTCAAGCCACGCTGTGGAATCTGTGTTTACACCAAAAACGTTGTTCAAGTTAATAATAGAGGGTTGCTTATTCAATCATTTAAATTCATCTTAAACTTTTTTTAATATTTATTAAAAGAATTAAACTTTTCATTAATACTTATTTTTAAAAGTTAATTTTTATATTTATATTATAAAAATGTATTAGTTTTGGTTTAAGATTATTAATAGATATCATTTTTCTAATTTTTTTTATGTGATTGTATGGAAAATTTAAATTTAGAAATATGTGTTTTAAAATTTTGTATTGGGATTATTATGCGTTATTTTCAGTTAAGTTTATTAATAAAGATAATTATAATTTTTTTATATGTATTTAATATGGAAAATTAAAATTTAGAAAAGTGTTTATTTTATATATGTGTGTTTTTTTTTAAATTTAATATGAATAGGATTGGAATTTAGTAATCTATTTTTTAATGAAATTGTAATTTTATGTTGTTTAAATCACTTTTTTCAATATATAAATCAATTCAATATGCTTTAAAATCTCTCTAATATTAAATCATTAAAATCTAATAAATTCAATTCTTGTTTTCTTTATGATTTAGTTAAAAACATATTTGAAATACATTTAGTGAATTGCTCTTCATAATATTTTAATATTTTTGTTTACTTTTACCATTTTTAACATATTGAGAAAAATGATTATGTTTTCTTAATGATGTTTTAGTTAAAAACATTAGTGAATTGATCTCCATAATATTTTAATAATTTTTATCTATTTTTTTTAACATATGGGAAAAATTATTATAATTCAATTGTCAAACTTACATTAAGGATAATCATCCCTAGTGGTCATCCATAATGCAGGTTGACTCATCATAGTTATTCAAGAAAAAACACGCCATGGAATTCCCCTAGTGGTGGTCTGGTCTGGTTTTCACTCTTACCAAATGCCTCTACATCTTGGGACATTAACTTGTTTCCTTATGTCCCATAAACTCAAACTCTTAGCCAAACAAAAGCAATTTTAAGACATACTCTAGACCTAAAAAAAATTGTCAACAATTCCAATTTATAAACACAATTCTTTTATAAAATTTATAGCTATTGTTGTTGTTTGTGTTTTACTCCTATATCCATCACGGACTAGTGTTTTACGAATTGTGTACTTGAAATAAGTTAAAATAGAATTTATTAATTGTAAAATTTGACCCTAAGAAGGAAATGAATCTAAAACATCACTAGAAACTATTTATTAAAATCAATAAATATAGAAATGGTGTTGAAGAACTCAATTGTAAACATAAATATAGAAATGGTGTTGAAGAACTCAATTGTAAACATGATGATAATGTAGATATCTTACCTTGGAAACCTTTTCACAAAACTATCTAGAAATGGCCTTTGTTTGGCTCTTTTTATGCTTTAAGAATATTACAAACAAAAATTATAAACTTGTAGATAAATATTTTGTGTATTTTTACTCCTAGGCTTCACATTCTTAGTCTTTCTCTATTTTCTTTTGTGCCATTAATATTGCAAGCTTTCAATTTTCCATGGGTAAATCTATTTAGGTCCCTTTTCACCTTTGATTGATTCCCTTCCTTGTTGATGCAACTTGAGGTGCATGTGAGTGGATCATTTGAATTGAAGGGAGCTTCGTAGTGAATTCGAATGTGCACATACACAGAAGGAAAAACATATTTTCATTCAAGTAGGAATTAAAATACATCCAACTTGTGCAAAAGCACCTATAGCATAAGAACATACAACCATAGAAAATGGATCTGAGACCATTCAACAAAGGTTATTACCTAATCTCCTTAAATATATGTCCACAAAAATAAGTGATCAATAAGCATCTAGTCTACAAAGACTTTATATCAAATAATGTCATTCACGCGCGCACACACACATATAAACTGGATATAAATATTCCCACAACATAACAAATTTGGCTTAGTTTAAAATTATTTTTTCATGATGAGATCTCATCAAGTGCTTGATCTAGTATGATTTAATTCTCGTAGGTGTCACCTAGACATTCATTATGTTCACCTTTAGGAAAAGAGGAAAAATATACATATTTCATACTCCTTGGAAGGAATGGCATTCAATAACTCACAATTTGTTCATTTGATCAGGGTAAGTTGGATTAGAATCCAAGTCTAAATAGTTTCCTTGAATTCAAATGAACATGCATCTATCTCTTATGCAAACATCATTAAAAATCCCACTTGAATGAAACAAACAATCAATTCATGAGTGTGCCAGTGCATCATCGAACCTACGTAGATGAAAGCATAAAACCTCTTCCTTATCATAATGAATTTGGACCACAATCCTGCTTGTTACCACTTTCTCTCCCTAAGTGTATTCACCACCCATCCTTATTGGATTATTTGGGTTGTCACAGTGTCACTGGCTCAACACTCACTTATAAAAGTTATCATATGTCAGAGTGTCACCTGTGGAACAATGGAAGTGCCACTTCAACTACAGTCTGCACCAGATATTTAGTGTCTCAACATATCACTTAAAAGCTCTAAAAGATGTGGCTCATGAAGAACAACATCTACCACCACTTATGAAAGATTAAAACATTTTTAATAAGCTTGACTACAAACTCTCCATGGTGGAGCCCCAAATTGATTCCATGTGACACAGAGGATAGACCATCTTATAGGTTTACTTTGTTGGTCATCTTATATGTCCCATAAGATCTACTTATTCATACCTTATATATACAAATTCTATGGCATCTCCTGGTCAAGGATATTTGATTTCATAGTTATGGATATTTTATTGTGAGTGTTCCATTCAATTTCAAACCAAGATTCTGTTTGTTATGGTCAATTTGTTTTTTTCTTATCATAAATATGTGAAAATTTGTAACATAATTGTGTTATTGAAAGGTAATTCTTTAATAAAACATTTATTAGTAAAAGATTAATTTATTATAAGAGAAAATTTTTAAACATAATGCTTCTTGAAAAAATTAAAAACTATAAAAAAAATTATACAAGAAATAAAAAAAATAATAAGAATCGAAATTCCAACCCTGAATACCTCTCTTTCGGACTTAGCCTTGCATGATTTCCTAACTATTTCCAGGTCTGCACGCGGAACACGGAAACCATGTGAAAAACAATTTTATATGTTAAAGTCCATTTTATGTTTTCACATTTTGTCCAACCCTTAATCCTTATTTTTCAGGATAAAATAATGTGCTTTACTCATCTCACCTATTGGCATTGTTTGAGGTTGATTTTCATTGACACCATTCGATGCAGGCTTCGAAGGAAGTGGTTTCAATATTAGTTCGATTTTATTTTTGGAAATTGCACATGTATATTTTTTCTCGAGCTACTGTTGTAGATAATTATTCTTTCTAACCATTTAACTTTAGTCTAAATTTAAATTTAGAAATAGTCAGTCTAATATGGAGTATATTTGTTATTAGTTTTTCTCGGTTTATTTAGTTATGTATCGTCAAGCGATTTAAAAGAATTAATTATACTAAAAATTGAATTGCACAACTACTCTTGTGCTATTTTGTTATTGTCTCTATTCCTCCTTTGATTCATTAAAGTGGTATCATAATAGATTTTAGCTATATTTTAATGGTCGTTTACCATTCAAGTGGAAGGATAAAGTGGTATCATAATAGATTTTAGCCATATTTTAATGGTCGTTCACCATTCAAGTGGAAGGATTTTGAAAAGAGAGTTTGTAAATCTATTATTAAAAAAAAAAAAATTGAGTCTAAATTTAGGAATAATTAATCTTGTACTAAAAATTGAATTGCACAACTACTCTTGTGCTATTTTGTTATTGTCTCTATTCCTCCTTTGATTCATTAAAGTGGTATCATAATAGATTTTAGCCATATTTTAATGGTCGTTCACCATTCAAGTGGAAGGATAAAGTGGTATCATAATAGATTTTAGCCATATTTTAATGGTCGTTCACCATTCAAGTGGAAGGATTTTGAAAAGAGAGTTTGTAAACCTATTATAAAAAAAAAAAAAAAAAAAATTGAGTCTAAATTTAGGAATAATTAGTCTTGTATGTGTGATTAGCATTTTTTGGTTTATTTAGTTATGTATCATGAAACAATTTAAAGGAATCAATTTGAATAATAGAACCATATATCTAATATGTTGTGTTTGGTATCCTTATAAGTTATTTTGACTTTGGTTTCCTCCTTTATCCCATCAAAGTGGTATCAAAGTAAGTTTCATCCATCCTTCACTAGTCAAGTGAAAGGATTTTGAAAAGAGAGTAATTGGTCGCTAGTTTGTAAACCCACCACCATTATAAAAGAAAATCTCACTATTATTCAACGTAGTTTGAATAGTTGTAGTTGAGTAAACAAGTAATTCACAAAAAAAACCAATACTCTTAGAAGTAGTATAAAAGACTTTGGATCCACAATTTTAGAGCCACCACTATTGTATGTTGTAAGTCACCATTGCCTTGTGTTGTTATCCATAGTGGTAATCATAAGTTGATCCACCAATTTTTTTTTATTTTTTTGAATGGATTTGAAGAACCCTCAAGTCATGTAGTCTATGACACTATGACACAAGATCAAAAGGATTAGTTCTTTGTGAATAGGAAGGATGATGTAGCAGCGTTGTTTCTCATTCGACAAGGTTTGGATGATAGTATTATTCTCAAGATTGAAACAACAACCACATCCAAAGAAGCCCAGAGTATTCTGGAAATGACATATAGTGAAAGAGGGAGCAACATTAATCAACATTGAGTTGAGTTGCAGAGCATTACAGTTGGTAATCATGTGCCCATTATAACGAGAGAAGCAAGAGATTTTGATATTGGAAAAGTAATAGGAGAAATTATGGAAGATTTTTCCAAAGTAGAAGATGGTATATAATACATGGAGACTACAATTGTCCTAAACAATATAGTTGAAGAAATTCCAGATGCAAAAAAGGTGAATTTATACAAGATGCAGTGCATGAGCATAGTAAAAACAATGAAGTTGAGTGTATAGATACACATGTCAAGGATGAAATTAAAATATCCTTTGAAGCAATGATAGGAGGTGAGGATAACCTAGTATTTAGTGTTGAAGTTGAATTAGCTTTTCATAATGAGTGGTTTACAAATCCTAGGTATCGTAAAGATGAAGGTAGTTATGGAAAAGATACCATAGCTATATCAAAAGATGGAATAGAAAAAATCACAACCATCAAATTTGTTGAAGTTATCACAACAACAGAACAGAAGATGAATGAAAATGAAGAAGTTTTTTATCTTATAATGATTGACAAAACAGTGCAATCAATGGTAGTTGAGGTACAAGCATATATGAAAGAAATGTACGAAGATGACATTGAAGATGAGGATATAGTGAAGAAGACAAACAAGATAAAGTTGAAGCTACAAAATCAGAACAAGAAAATATATGCAAAGTATAGGGTTTGGAGCAAAAGGAAGAAAAAACTTGTACAACATAACATTGGGGACAACTTGCACTAGTGTGTAGAGATAAAACAAGTTTTTGAAATGATCTCAAGTATTTTAAAGCTAGTGGAGACTTAGACTAGATAGCACTATTGGTTGTAATTAAGGGGGAGTGTTGGAGATAATTACTCCTAGTTAGCTAATAGTTTCTAACAATTTACGTTGAGTCTAAATTTAGGAACAATTAGTCACGCATTTGTGAGCTAATATTAGCATATCTATTATTGGCCTTTTTGGGTCTATTTAGTCATGTGTCCTCAAGCAATTTAAAAGAATAAATTCAAATGATAGAGCCACAACTCTATATGTTTTGAGTGGTGTTATTCTAGGTTATTTTGAGTTTGGTTTCCTCCTCTGTCCCATCAAGTAGTAATGATGGAAAGCTTCATAATTTCTTGAGCTACCCAAGAAAATGGAAAAAATTGAAACAACCAAGTCACCAAGAATGTAATTCAAAACTCTTAATCTGACAAAGAAATTTGAATTTTAGGAACTTGCACCCATTATAAAGATTGTGCATGTGTGTTTCTAGAATGTGAACAACCATCATGAATAAAAAATATCAATCTCATATCTCACTTTTTCCTTTTCAATCTCATATCTCTTATTCTCAATGTCTATGATAGTTTTCCCTTATTCCTAATGTTTATGATGGCTCTGTTCATGGCCACTAACATTTACAAGCCCTTTTTAGGGCCTAAGGTTCTTGTTTTCCTGTCATGGAGATGGAAGAGGTATTCAAACCTATCTTTATTATGTAAAACATACTAATAATGCTCATATTGATATCTCAATCATTATTCTTAACCATTGAGCTGTAGAAATTTCTCTGTAGATCAGCTAGCTCTAATACCATGTAAAAATTCTGCAAATTCTCTACAAATATCGCTCTGAGACCTATGTAGAAAATCTTGTTGTAGATTAACCTGATAATGCAATATACCAAAGCAAAATACTATAATCTACTTCTACTATCAAACTTGCGAAAGCTTAAAGATAGAGCAAGAATCGAGTTGAACACATATAACCAGAAGAAGAAGAATCAATGCACATGAAACACAAAAAATACTCAGGTGAAAGCCTCAGCTAAAAACCCCACTATCTATATTATCATACAAGGTGGAAATACATCAGAATTATACAAATCATTAGCTCTCACAGCTACCCAGCTCTCAGTACAATCCTCTTGGATGCTCATAGGCAAACAAATCTTCTCACAAGCCTTCCTCTCTACCCTCCAAGCTCCTATTTCCTTGTGCAGTTTCTCCTGGGTGATCCTCCTGTTACCAAGTGAAATACTGTCAACCAAGCGGAACACTAATCTCACACCCTGTTAGAACTACGCAATCCTCCTATGCATTAATCCTTCTGCATGCATGAGTTTCCTTTATAGGAAAACACATGCAACTGATAGTACATTGTCCTTGTCTTTAATCTCAACTAGGTCTTTCTCAGAATAGACATGCATGAGTTTCTAATGAGCGAATCTTCAATTATCTAGAGTACACTGGTTGATTGCATGCATTAATCAACTGACTGATAACTCACAATTAGTTCCTTAAACAGTTTGGAACTAATTTAACTGGACTTAACTCAGTAAACTGAGCTAACTAATTACAACTCAAATATAACTCAATCTTATCTCCTTAATTAAGGGATAATCTCCTTAATTTAAGGGATAACTCTTGCATGACTTCAGAAAGACTTCTAACTTGAATTTCTCCAACTAATTAATCCATAATGAATTAATTAATTATTTTCAAGCAACTGGTGAGACTAAATTCGAATTTAATTCACAATTTTAATTCAAGGACAAATTAAAATTGGAATATTCTGGATTCTATTTTTATCATTTCTTGTTGCTATTTTCAACATGAGCATGATAAAGATTTTTTTAGGGATCAAGGTCCTTATTTCTTCCCTAGCCATGGTACATAATTTAACTCTTATATGTATTGTGAAAAAACCTCTAATGGTGTCAATAGCCTACTAGAAAGTGAAGGATCCATTAGAAATGATATGTTTGGTTTTTCAAGTCCTAATGGATGGCCCTTAAACTTGAGAAGCTTCATTTTAGGTTGCAGGTCCTTGTTTTTGCTCCATTGGACATGGTATAGGCCATACATTTTAGTATGTAAAGCATACTAATGGTTCCAAAGATCCCCTAAGAAGGTCTTATGTAATTTTTTTAGGACTATTATATGAAGCTTAATTTTGAGAAGATTCAAATAGGACCTTAGCACCTTATGTTCAATCCATAACTATGTTCAAGCCTCCAAGTGCATTACATGGTGCAAAAAACCTCATAATGATTTTAAGGACCAACTCAAAGGCCTAGAAACCTAATTATAGTGTGTGAAACTTATGAATGGTGCCCATATCCTATACATGGGCAATAGATCCCTTAAAGAGGATTTTTGTGGTGGGTTGAAGCCTTATTCGTGGCCACTAAGTGCTTCATTATTTGTTTATGGGATGATCCCCTTGTTTTCCTTTATCTACCGTGGCGGGCGTCCTAAGATCCATTCTTATTTTAAAAAGCATACTCATGATGCCTATATTCATAATGGGAGGCCTTATTCATGGCTTTGAGACAAAAAGCTTTGTTTAGGGGTGAAGGACCTTGTTTTCTTTTCTTGACAATGGTATAAGCCCTAATCCCTATACACAGGGTCTTCACTAGGGGAGCAATACCATACCACGTGCATTCATATTGGTGGATATATATTGATGAAAAAATGACATAATATATTGAGCATATAATGGGGGTAAGGGGTTTTTATATTGGTAGATATGAAAATTGGAGCTCAAAGTTAATGAAAAAATATAAAGGGGCATAAAAAATGTTAGAAAAAATGGATACCTACAATATCTAGTGAAAGTAAGGGTTTTTTAAATTGGGAAGGTGTATTGGGTTTGTACTGGTAGGGGGTCAAATAATGTGATTTTTAGAGTTATTTTCCAATATGTAGTGAAATTTAGGGTATTGGTTAGTATGCCACGAACACACGTGATATTTCAGAGGTTCATTGACTGAATCTATGATGTCCCTATATGTGTTGTGGAAAAAAAACTAACGACTAGATCTTGTCCCGCTTATAGACCATAAAACCCTTAGAGAGGACCTATGTCATGCATCTAGGCATTATTCATGTCTATTGAGCTCAATAATATTTTTTGTATGGCCAAGGCTCTTATTTTCTTTCCCTAGTCATGGTATAGGACACATGACCCATTTTGATTGTGGAAAATATATTAATGGCACCAAATCCCCCCCCTTAAAGGCATAAAATATATTAATGGAACCAAGGATCCCCGTATGAGCTATATATCACATGGATAGGACATGTGTCATGTTTTGAGGCCTTTCTTACGGTTGTTGAGATCAACTAACTTCATTTTGGGTCTAAGGTCCTTTCTTTCCTCCTATGGCCATGGTATATGCCCCAAGACCCATTTTTATTATGCAAGACATACTAATGGCATTGAATATTTCCTAAAGATTCCAAAAACATAAAAATTGCCAAAGAGTCCCTTAAAGGCCACATATCTCCTAGACAAGATTTACTTGGCAGTATAGAGCCTTCACCATTGATCTTGAGAAGCTTCATTTTGGGCTTAAGTTCTTTTTCTTCTACCCCTAGCCATGGTATAGTCCCCAAGGCTCATTTCTTTTATATATAAGATACTAATGGGACCAATATCACCCATAGAGGCTTGAACCATAAGACACCGTCAGAGCCTAAAGATCCCTTAGAGAGGATCTATATTATGGGTGTGGGAAAGACCCAAAATGGGTATTTTTCTTACTCGTGGAGTAGTACTCCCACATAAATATGACTATACAAATAGAATTTTCAAATGCTTATTAATAACATGTATCATAGGAATTTCATGCACTAGTGATATGAGACATGGTTTTTAGGGTTCTAAGTGAAAAGGAGTGTCAAGTGCTATATCTTTTTAATATATGTGTAGGGTCCAACAAAAGTACTTAGTCCAATCTCTTGGAGTGTCACCTAAGGAGGCTCAATCATACCCTTATGATTACTACCTAATTACCTAGGTGCTAGAGAGTAATCTTCATGAGTCTTGTTCTCAGCGCACTAAGATGGTCAATCACCTTATCTAAATATATTTTTGTGTAACCTAGTGAACCTTCAAGATACCCAATGACATGCAAGAGTGAAATTTCATATATAGGTGATGTTTGATGTGGTACTACTTGAAATAGTACCAACATGGTTTACAGGGGTGTCCAAGTAGGTAAAATTGCTTGTATTTCTTGTGTATATTATTCCCCTACCATAGATTTATCTAATGAATAATAGATATGTTGAAAAATGCAACAATAAAATCCTAATTTAATTTTGTCCTTAAATTAAATTAGGAATTAGATTGTAATTCTAATTCTCATAGCAACTTGAAATAATTAACTAAGTTAATTTTGACTTAGTTGGCTTAGTTAATTCAAGTCAGGAGTCTATCAATTAACTAAATTAATTTGACTTAGTTGTCTTAGTTAATTCAAGTCGGGATTCTGTCAATTAACTAAGTTAATTTGACTTAGTTGGCTTAGTTAATTCAAGTCGGGAGTCTATCTAGAGTCATGTAGAGTGGTTCCTAAATTTAAGGGGCCCATGTTGAGTTCTTTTGAGTTGTAATTATTTAATTCAGTTTAACTGAGTTAAATTCAATTAAACTAGTTGCAACTAATTGAGGAATTAGTGGGAGATCCATAAGTGGGGTGTAACTAGCACTGCTCAACTAGTAACCTGAAGATTCACTCATAATTAACTCATGCATGTCAGATCAAGGAAAGACCCAATTGATATAGGAGTTCAAGGAAAGTGTACTATTGGTTGTAAAATCATCTAAATTAAACTGATGGTGCATGCAACCAGAGGAAGGCCAATGATGGATTGCGTAGTTATGGATGGGGAATTTCCTAATTAAATATGGGATAATTCCCTAGGAAACTGCACAAGGAAATAGGATCTTGGAAGACATCAGATTTGACTAAGTTTTGGCTAGAACTTGTTTGTGAAGTAGTGAGATATTGTCCAGATGTTTCTCGGGCTTGAGAAAATCATTGTAATATTCTCATATTTTCTGATTAATGAAATATAGAGATAGCAGGGGTTTTTAGCTATGGCTTTCCCCAAAAAACTATTGTGTTAGGTGTGATTGAATTATTCATTTTTCTGCTTCGTGATTTCATCGATCAATTACTGTTTCCGCTAATGAGTAGAGTAGATTCAAGTAAATTGTTTTAGCATATTACAATCTGCAGTTTGAATCTACACGAATTTCTACATGGTATCAGAGCTAAAATCAATATAGAAGAGGAGAATATGAGTTTGTATTTTGCAGGAGAAACCGAATTTGCAGCATCATACTTCAAAGCCAGCAGGATGTCGTTCTACGGATTGAGGCTCGAATATTCCCTTGAGGGAAGTTCAAACTATATTACTTGGAAGGATAGGATGGAGGCAGTGTTGGAAGACATCGGGCTTAAGGAATTCATAAACAATGATAATCCTAAGCATCTAACAACTGATGCTCAAAATCTAGTAGAATGGAGAAAATGTGTGGCAAAGGCGAGAAGGATTATCCTATAAGGAGTTCGAGATGATATTGTCTCGAACCTCCATGGTAAGGAAACTCCATTTGCAATGTGGAAGGCCTTGAAAAACCTGTTTCAGAACAACATTGACCATAGGAAGCTGGCACTGAGGGAAAAGCTCAAAAACATCAAGATGAAGAAGGGTGATATAATACCAAAGTACTTGACCAAGTTCACCTAATGTCGGGATGAGATTGGAGGTATTGGTGTTACAATTGCTGAAGACGATATGGTGAGCCTAACACTTCTAGGAATTCCAAGAGCTCGCACAATTACCAGGAGTCAGTTAATGGGAGGGAGAAGCTACCAGAGGGAGCGATTGTGGACTGCCTTGGTACAAGAAGAGATACGATAGAACACCAAAGATGGATCCTCATCCAAGCATGATGATGAGGAGAACTGTGCCTTAGCTGGAAAGTCGAAGAAAGGGAAGGGGAAGTCATCCCGTTCCAAATCATATTCCAGTCAGGGTGACAAGAAGAAGGACATCTTGAATATTAAATGATTTCATTGTCACGAGTTGGGACACTATGCCACAAAGTGTCCACACAAGAAGGTCGTTAAGAAGCCCTCAGGAGGAGAGGCAGGTGAAGCTCTTTCTTCACAATTCGAACTGGATTTCACCCTCATCGCTTGCATGGTGACATTGGTGATGGGTAGTTTATGGTACCTGGATAGTTGAGCCTCATTCCATATGACTGGAAACAAAGAGTTATTTAGTGACATGGAGGAGAAGAACCTCCAGATGCACATCGATATGGGAGATGATGGGAGGTATAACGCATTGGCATCAATACTATTACCTTTCAAAGGGAGTCTGGTACTCCTCTCACATTAAAATATGCCATGTATGTCCTGGGTTTGAAGAATAATTTGATTTTAGTTGCCATGTTGGAGGACTATGGTTACGATGTGATATTTAGTAAGGGAAAGGTTTTCCTTCGTCACATAGCCTCAAGACGGGTGGAGAGGATTGGGGTTCGAGTGAAGAATCTCTACAAATTGGATGTAGAAGACTGCGTTGCTTTGAGCACAAAAGTAGAAAAGGTGAAGAGTCAAGACATCAGTGAGTTGTGGCATAGAAGATTGGGTCACTTGCACCACGAAGCTTTGAAGATCATGCAACAAATTTCTATAGGACTTTCCAAGGTTACACTAGGGCAGAGAGACACATGCAAAGGGTGTACATTGGGGAAGTACACCAAAGATTCCTTTCAAGATAAAGATAGTTGAGCGCAAGCAATCCTTGATCGAGTTCATTCAGATGTGTGTGGACCATTCTCGACAAAATCCATGTCCAAGCACAGGTATTATGTAATATTTGTTGATCATTTTTCTCGTAAGTGATGGATTTTCTTCATGTTTGTGAATTTAAAGCACTTGTCGAGAAAGATACTGGTAGGAAAGTTAAAACTCTCAAAAGTGATAACAGTGGAGAATATGTGTCGAATGAATTCAAGAACTTCTGTGCATCAGAAGGCATTTGACAGGAATTAATAACACCTCATAACCTACAGTAGAATGGGGTGGTTGAAAGGAAGAACAAAAGTATTATGGGAGCGACATGGGTAATGTTACATGATCGGGGCCTACCATTACACTTATGGGCTGAAGCATGCAACACAGATGTTTATTTGCAGAACATAAGCCCTCATCGAATTCTCGGGATGAGTACACCAGAAGAAGCTTTTTCAGGTAAGAAGCTAGATGTGGCACACTTCAGGATATTTTGTTCATCAGTCTACTGTCATGTTACCAAGGATGCACGAAAAAAACTAGAGCCAACAACTGAGTTGGGCATATTTGTGGGGTACACTGATACACCTCACAACTATCCGGTGTACATGGCATCGAACAATATGACATTGATTCGTAGAGATGTGAAGTTCAATGAAGAGAAGGCCATGATATGTTATCTTGAGAGGGAGATTCAGTTACATGCAAATGAGGAGATTTTAGCTCCAATGGAGGAACCTCAGGATGATGTGGAGAAACCACGTGCAGAGGAGTAGAGAGTGGAAGCACCCACTCATGTAGAGACTTCCAGAGATGGAAGGAAGTGCACTAGAGAGGTTGATAGATTGATGCATGATTCTAGAGAGAATGCGGGAGAACCCATATCACAAAGTAGGCAGAGGAGGTAACCAGATCGGTACATAGGCTACATGGCTCTGATGAGCGAGAGTGTATAGGTTGAACCATCCTAATTCGAGGAAGCAATGCAACAACCTATATGGTTTGATGCCATGGTTAAGAAGTATGACTCCATTATCAGAAATAGTGTTTGGGAAATGGTGTCAAGACCAACAGATAAGTCAGTGGTGAGTTCTAGATGGATTTACGAGGTAAACAAAACAACAGATGGAGTGTGGAGAAACACAAGGCCATATTTGTGGCCAGAGGGTTCTCTCAGGTGGAGGGAATTGATTATGATGAGACCTTTTCTCTAGTAGCAAGGTACTCATAAATCAGATCTATTTTAGCACTGTCAACGCAGATGGGATGGAAGATACATTAGATGGATGTGAAGACAACATTCCTCAATGGCATGATTGAGGAAGAGGTGTATATTGAGTAGCCGAAAGGATTTGAGACCTTCAATAGAGATTCACATGTGTGCAGACTCAAACAAGCATTGTATGGACTAAAACAAGAACCCCGTGCTTGGTACACCAAGATTGACAACTATTTCACTGGGTTGGGCTTCACCAAAAGTGAAGCAGATGCAAACATTTACCATATTGTGGTTGAAGGTAAATTGTTGATTATAGTATTATATGTCGATGATTTGATTCTAACAGGTGATGAGAAGATGATAAAATCTTGCAAAGAGGATCTTGCAAGATAATTCGAGATGAAGGACCTGAGGCTCATGCATTACTTTCTTGGTATGGAAGTATGGAAAGGAGATGAGGAGCTGTTTGTCTCCCAGGGAAAGTATGCCAACAAGATACTGAAGAAGTTACACATGGAAAGCAGCAAACCCATGGAGACTCCTCTAGCAGGTAACTGGAGGAAGGAGGATGCTACTTTAGGTGAAGTAGTGGAGGCTACTATTTATAGACAGCTTATGGGTTCACTTATGTATTTGGTGAACACACGACCAGACATGTATTTTGCAGTTAACCAACTTAGTCAAGCCATGGTTAAGCCAACCAAACTTTCTTGGGAGACAACTAAACATGTGCTGAGATACCCCAGAGGCACCACTCAGTTTAGTCTTTGGTACAGACAGAGGGAGGGAGTGAAGCTTCAAGGCTTCACAGATGCAGATTGGGTAGGGAATACATCTGACAGAAAGAGCACATCAGGGGGAATCTTCAATATTGAGTCAGCAACAATTTCTTGGTGCAATAGGAAGTAGAGACTAGTTACACTCAGTTCAACAGAAGCATAGTACATGGTTGCTAATCAAGTAGTTTGTGAGGCTATCTAGATGAGGAAGATCCTTGTTGGGTTATTTGGTCAGTAGATGGATCCTACAATGATTTACTGTGACAATCAGAGTTGCATCAAACTCTCTGAGAATCCAGTTTTTCATGATTGATCCAAGCATATCAACATCCGATATCACCATCTACGAGATTGTGTGCAGAAGAGAATCATGTTGTTGGAATAAATTCCTATAGAGGACCAAGATGTAGATATTTTGGTAAAGGCATTGTCTAGATGAAAATTTGAGTTTCACAAAGGCAGGATTAGGGTAGCAAATAATCCATTTCTTGTTGAGGAGTGTTGAAAAATGCAACAATAAAATCCTAATTTAATTGTGTCCTTGAATTTAAACTAAGAATTAAATTCTAATTCTAATTCTCATAGCAACTTGTAATAGTTAACTAAGTTAATTTGACTTAATTGGCTTAGTTAATTTGAGTTGGGAGTCTATCTAGAGTCATGTAAAGTGGTTCCTAAATTTTAGGGCCCCAGGTTGAGTTCTTTTGAGTTGTAATTATTTAATTCAGTTTAACGGAGTTAAATTTAGTTAAACTAGTTCCAATTGATGGAGGAATTAGTGGGAGATCCAGTAGTGGGGTGTAACTTGCGGTAATGGGGTGTAACCAACATTTCTCAACCAGTAAACTGAAGATTCACTCATAATTAACTCGTGCATGTCAGATTAGAGAAGATCCAGTTTAAATTGGAGTTCAAGGACAATGTACTATCAGTTGTAAAATCATCTAAATTAAGTCGATGGTGCATGCAATTAGAGGAAGGCCTATGATGGATTGCGCAGTTATGGATGAGGAATTTCCCAATTAAATATGGGCTAATTCCCTAGGAAACTGAGCAAGGAAATAGGATCTTGGCAGACAAAAAATTTGGTTAAGTATTGTCTGGCGCTTGTTTGTGAAGTAGTGAAATAGATTGAGATTGTGCAGAGGTTGCTTGGGCTTGAGTAAAGCATTGTAATCTTCTCATATTTTCTGATTAATGCAATATACAAATAGTAGGGGTTTTTAGCTATGGCTTTCCCCATAAAATTATTTTGTTATGTGTGATTGAATTCTTCATTTTCCTTCTTCGTGATTTCATCGATCAATTATTGTTTCCGCTGATGAGTAGAGTAGATTCAAGTCAATTGTTTTAGCATATTACAGTTTGCAGTTTGAATATACAGGGAATTTCTACAAGATCAATATGTTATCAATAAGTCTCTAGCCTTAAAAAATAAGATTTTTTTAAAAGTATTAACTTAAGAAAGAGTTTTAATACCACTTATGGTGTTCCTTATTTTTTTTTGACGAAATCGGTTACTTGTATATTATAAAAACTTCAAAGGACTATGTCCTATTACATCGGGATGACAAACTAAAGCAATGAGGATCCAAAACGGGTTCGCAGACCCTTGATCCTTGTTGCTACAGAAACGGTAATTGAAATAAAAGAGGTAACGGCTATATTTCCGGATGAAGGAGCCTGCAAGCCAACAAAATTTGCATTTCATGGGGTTTAGGTGTTCTTCTGGTTAACAGAGTCGTCTGGAAGAGAATCCTTTCTTGCACTAACTCTGGTTGAGGCTTCTGCCTGCATACTTTGGGTGAGATTCCTGATATGGGCAATGGCTTCCTCTAAATGGGTGCATCTGTCTTTCAGGGCCTCGATCTCGGCTTTATACTTCTCCAGCTTCTTCCTTTTGGCTCTGCTATCCGCCTGATAGTCATCTTTGAGATCATTGAAGCGCTTAATGAATCTAACTATCATAAAGGTGTGCACTTTGCAAAGGGTGCATTCACTGTTTGTAATGACATTTTCGAGAGGATTTGGAACAGGCTCCTGAGCTCCCTGATGTTGCTGCTGGTCCTCCATTTCTTCAAACTTGGGGAAGGAAAGAATGGGCTGGTGATGCAGGGAGGGGCGATTTCTGGGGGAGGAGGTGATGAAGGGAAGAGACCAGAAAGAGGAGAGCAGGACTGGGGCCAGATGAGAGGAACAGGGAGGTATGGGTGCGTATGAGGGGAGGGGATCGAACTGGTACAACCAAACAACCAGACTATTAGAATAAACACTTATGGTGTTCCTTATTAGTAAAATAAAATATTTAAAATATAATAACAAATTATAACAAAACTTAAAGCCCAAATGAAAAATTATAACAATAATAATAAGAAATTGTAAAAAAACCAAAATACCACATTAACCACTTTTATTAATAAAATCAATATTCATTTGCTTCTTTGAGTAAAAACCAATTAAAGTCCAATTTCAACATGTTTATCAAAACATTTCATTGTCTTCCTCCTAATTCTTTATATAGTTTAAATAAAACCTTATAATAACCCTTCTTACAACTATTACTTTTACACTATATCTATTACAAAAAATTTATTTAATAAAAAATAATTCAATACATAGCAAAATATCTACTAGCTAAAAATGTTAAGTAGAACCCTAACAACAATCTAAAACTTTTATTTTAACTTCTTGATGAATATCTTCCATTTGCATTATAAACTAATTTCTTACCTTTCGTACTTTTATTTTAACTTCTTGATGAATATCTTCCATTTGCATTACAAACTAATTTCTTACCTTTCGTGATTTTTTTTTGGTTTAAAAGACTCATTGCTACTCTTTTTCTTCCATCTTTATTTATTAATAGTTTATGTGGCATGCCTATTATTTCTATGTCAAATGATTTTGAACATAATTGACACCTTAAGGTAATGAACTTCAATTATATATGAGTTTAAATCGATTGCTTAAAAGACTTTAATTCCAATTATAATTAAAGTTAAATAATGAATAATATGCTTATTTTTCTTTTTCTTTCTTCATTTTTTATATATGTGAAGAATGGAGAGAGTTGGAAAAGAAAACAGGGCTTGGTGGAATAATGCTAATATCCCCAATATTTACAATGAAAATTATAAAAAGATATCTTAATCAAAATGATCAGCAAAGGTAAATATTCCAAATATATTTAAAGTTAAATAATGAACGTTGTGTTTATTTTTTATTTTTTTCCAAATGGAGAGAGTTGGAAAAAAAACACGGGTGGGTCGAATAATGCTGATATCCAATGAAAATTACAAAAGGATATTTTAATCAAAATAATGAGCAAAGGGGAATATTTGAATGCTAATTGTTTAAATTTATTATTTTAAAAAAAATTAAGAATAAAAAATATAAATTAACGAAAAACTTAACCTTAAATATATATAAATTTTAGTTAATCCGTAACAAGGTATTTTCATTTATATAAAAATGCATTATTATATTTAGGGTTAAAATTTGATGTTCATTTGACATTTGTAATATCGATTAAATATTAAATAATTTTTTCTATCTAAATAAATAAATGTCGAGAACATGATGTGGAGTTTATATTGATAAATTATTGAAAATGCAATGAGAAAAAAAAGTATAATTCAATAATACTGACTGTATATCACTTTTTCAATGCAACGTGATTCATCTAATTAATATATAATTAACTATTTTGATTAATATAAAATATAAAATAGTTAAAAATAATATTTACAAATAATTATCGCTTAAAATCAATAAATAAGTTATTGTAGTGATGTAGGTTTTTTTAGTGATGTTTATTTAATCTTTTTTATGTCATATGCATAATGATTTTTGGTTTTTCTTATTTGTCTTTGTCTTACTAGGGATGATAGTATTAGTCTTGCGGTTAAAGTGCATTGATTCTGAATTATTTTGTTGTTTTTTTGCAATTTTAATCAAAGTTTTGGCAAAATGCTCAATATTTATATATTCTATACATTAAAAAATAATTTTCTAATTTTTTGGAAATTTTATTTCTAAACTTCAATTGCCTCAACAAGCTTTGATGGGACATAATCCCTTGGTGGACGGCGTTTTATTTTTGGTATTTGCCAGTGCCTGACAATTCATTAAAAAACAAAACAAAAAAAACTAATTTTATGAGTGGTCATTAAGTGGTAAGTGCTCTAATGCTGATATTGTTATGCCACTGCTCTGCCCAATGATGCTAAAACTGACACAGTTGTAGGTCCTTTACGTAGGCAAGGGGGGTGAACAAATATCCAATTAATAACTTCCTTGTGTGGAGCTTTCACCGTGCAGATGATGCTTCCTCCCCATAGTGAAAGCTTATTTATGTTAGTGTTTTGTGGTCACTTCATGTCATATCTAAAAGATAGAGGGCACTGGATATGTAGATTTGGATTTCCGGCAAATTAATTTTAATTATTGCATCTCCATTGGAACTAGTGTTCTGCGAGGGTAACGTTAGTTCATAGCCTTAAAGTCAGTTTTCCTCTCTGTCTTGCTGCCAACCATATTACAGGAAGACAATACAACCGCTCTAAGAAGGAAAACGAGCCAACAAGCACTTATAATAACGAAAAAGTTGACAAGTTGATGATGGATCTCTTAGACACGGTCATCTGCATCTTTGATTTGTTCCTTTCCGCAAGACATTTTAGAGAGAGGCTTCAATTGTTTTCTTTTGTTGTTAAAGTTAGAAGTATGATTTTTTTATGAATTTTACTCAATCCAGAGTGTGACTAAAGCTTTTCTTTCCTTTGTTCTTTATGGGCCATGACAATTATTTTGAATCGTTCTATGGACAGGGATTTTGAGACGAAGTGTTGGCAAAAAAATGATGAACAGGTTGATACCCTGGGTTCAGGCATAGGGGCCAACAAAGGCTTCGTCATAGTCTAATGTAGAAATGACATTTTCACCTTACTCAGAAAGAATAAGGCATCTCACCCTAGGCGTGCCATGACCTTACTTAAGTAAGGGGTTGGAACCAAGCACCAGGAGAAATCACATGCAATTATTAATACTCAGTAAACCGAGAACGAGGACATCGAATATAAATCTTAAGCATTCAAAGGGAACATGTACTATGCATATGCATTCATAACAAAATTTGTAAAAGGGGCACATAAAGTCACACATAAGAAGACTCTCATATATCCCTGCAACTTCTTCGTTCATTAGTTTCGATAGCATTACATCAATACATTTGGCTCAAAGCCTCCTCGACAGAGCGGAGAATAGCAATATAAGGCAATACATAACTAGAATAATACAGAATGATGCGGGCTCAATAGGCTCTACAACAACAGTTTGGTACTCTCTTCACTTCTTCTCCCTGTTCTGGCTTTTTCTTCGTCCTTTTAAACACTTTGCTGACTTGGATTGTTGCTTCTCCCTCAGATGATCCACTCTTTTCCATTCGACTACCTCTGGCCCTCATTTCCCCAACTGATCTTCCACAACTGCCAGACTTCCACAGATTTTTTCTCCTTCCTCGGTTGCCTTCTCCGCGACTTCCCACCAGTCAACTTGGTTAAACTGTGGTCAACTGTCAAAACATGGAAAAACTATGTTTCCAAAATGAAGGACCCAATAGGCCCCAACCATAGTCCATTGAATCGTCTCTGAGTTAATCATTTACTAGTGTTGTTGGTGCTTCATGTTATTGCGGTGCCCCTACCAGTGCTTCTCCTTCTTTCCCTGTTCCTTCAAACGAAGGACCCAACTTTGGAACGGACTGAATGGCTACATTTTTTAACTGTGTGTACTCAACGAGTGCCACCTGGCATGGACTTGTGATAGTGCTCACCTGATCGATGAACTGTGCTATGAGTTCAACTAATGGTTGGGAAGGGCGTGCCATTAAGAGGGTATTCCATTAAGTTTCGACCTCCTTGTTGAGTTGTTGTAGCTTTTGGAAGTAACCATGTATGGGTGACTTGATATCCCAAAGAAGACTCTTAGTCCTTCTCGATTCGTCCTTGATTTGTTGAATCTAACTTTTGAGGGCATCCTCTTGAGCTAGGAGCCCATATTACTCGTTGTGGTCTTTGGTGGCCATGGATTGATTGAAGAACTAATTAGCCTTTTGGCATAGGGGATAAACCAATTGATTTTTCTTGGAAAGGCAACCAAACCAGTCTCGAACTTGTGCCAGGAGACATTTAGCTTCCCCCATAACCTAGATGAGAGAGGATTTCAGAAAGTTTCTTCTGTGATTTTCTGCTCAATTTCGTTGGCATATTGGGATGTTGGGTTTGGAAACACCCTTTGATTAGCGATGATGGTTTATTTGAGCTCTCTTTTAGTCGAGATGAGGTCAATGCAGGCTACGTTGATGTGATCGTAGCATTGTAATTGTAATGTTCCTAATGGAAACTTTACAATGATAACAAAGACATGCAAAGATAGCAACACAAAAATTTTCAGAAACAAATACACATGAACCAGAAATTTCTACAAATCCCCAAATGGCCAATTTTTATTAATAATATTTGTTGTGTTACAATGAGTTGGGGAAAGTGCACCTGGGCTTGCACAAGGCAAGCTACTAGCACCAGGTGATAAGTACAAGAAATCCCAATGGCTGCAATAGCTAGATCCTCCAGAAAACTGTGCTGCTACTCCAAAACTACATTGTTGCCTGACTTCGCCCCCTAATTTTCCCACTCTAGAGTGCCCAGAAAATTCTATAAAATTAGGAGAATAATCCTTGCCCAAAACCCAGAAAAACCTAGAAAGAGTTTCCCTTGGTTCCAACCTTCAAAAATTGACCCTTCACAGCTTGGCCCTCCTCCAAATACGAATTTTTATGTTGTGATTGATCCTGTCAATATCTGCACTCCCAAATCCAGCAATCCTCCTCAAATGGCCCTCCAAATGATCTCCTAGCTCCCCATCTCCAAAATTCTCGGGATAGTGTTGCCCCAAAAATCTCACTCCAAGGACTATGCAGTCCCTGTGCTGTTGTTACTCTCCCTGCTCTGCGTTGTTTCTACTCTCCCTGCTGCTGGAATCAGCCTCCTTGCTGTTATTCTCCTGATGTCATAGCTCAACCCTCCTACTGCTGTAACTCGGCCCTCCTGTTGCTCATTTCCCTGTGGTTGTAACTCGACCTCCTTGTTGTTACCTCCCCTACTTTTGTAACTCGACTTACTTCTATTGTAACTTGACTCATTGTTGCTGGTACGACTTGGAATGAAGTAGAACTCCCTCCTAGAGTTGGCACTTGAATTCCATCGAAGCAAGGGTTGAGATCTCCGCTTTGAGACACTAGTGTGATAAACAACACAATATTAGCTCAACTCAATAGTTAAGGCAAATTCAATTTTCAAATAGACAAAATACCCTTATTTCTCTCTCATTCCTTCTTTTTATAATTGTTGGTCATGCATTCCTTGTGTGTCCCTCCACCAATTCGATTTTCCTCAAGTAATTTGAATTCCTTCTTCCCCAACTTCGTACTTTATGTGGGCCCCATATTCCACTATCAATTTAATATTTCATTTTCTCTAATGTTGGTGGCCTCCATCTCTCCAAAAATTAAGTGGGGAATCCCTCCACCCACTTTTCCTAAGTTTACATGCCAAAATATTTCCCAACACCCAATTGCAAAAATAGAAATTCATCTTAGAAAAATTAATTTAATTGGGGACATTACAGTCCTCCACACCAAAAATTGCTTGTCCTCAAGCAATGTCTAAACAAGCACCCTCTCGATCAACTGACCCCAACAGTATCTGCACACAATACTGGGGTCCCAAATGTACCACTCATCCATCCCTGATCTTTGACTCATTCTGCCAGGATCCCAAACCATTCTTATCAGCATGAGGCATCCCTTACTCCACTCGATGTCCAACTCAGCATAGGCACCAGACGTCCCCTGCATATCGCCACTAAGTATAGCATCATGGTAGTATAAAATCCTGATCATCTCCTCATGAAACTTCTCTACCGAATAGTCTCTCTCGTGCACTTCAGGAGTAGACCCCTGAAGACACAATCCAATCCTTGTGGGATGGAATCCTTGCCTGCCTGTGCTTCCCCTGATCTCCTCCTGCTGATCACCTTGCCACACTGGTGAAGTCCCTTGCACCACCAACAAGTCACTAAAACCCAATGGAAGATATGGATGACCTTCCCCTATAGAAACCCGCTCACCTCCACGGTAGCTGAACTACTAAGAACTGCTAGGCCATAATTCCATCCTAGTCCAAAAGGGGTGCCACCATGATGTTGATGTGCCACTCTGATAATGACGGTTTGCCCGTCATGCACAAGATGTATCCCCCTCTCTTTGGACCTGATGGAAAAATATCTATGGAGTCCCAATGCATCTGACCCAAGAATCCCCACGATGTCATGACCTACCCATCCAACACTCACTTTGATTTGTAGTAGCAACAAGGAGAACTAGTCTTGCCATGCGACAAAGGCATCAATGCTCCCCCGCATGTCAAACCAAGTGGGAGTTGGGTCATCCTCTATCCTGCTCCTGCTCATCATGAAACAAAGTGTCCAATCAACCAGCCAGATCCCTGGATCCCACAACTAGAATCGATGTGACATAGTCCTGAAAACTGCTTGCGCCAACCCGTACCACGTCTCAAGCCCCTGTGTGCAATCAATATATGGCCTCTTTACATCACGAACCAATCTAGTGCATACAAACCTTCCCTGTGCTGGCCATACCACGCAGTGGGGTTTATCATCCTGCCTCCTGAAAGTGCTCCCCAACACCGCCTGGAGTCTAAACATTCGCCTGCATGTAAGGTCCACAAACTGTTGTGGATGCTCCCGAGACACCTCAGAATGTCTCATCCAAAGGGGGTCATGCCTCTCCCTGAGTGTGGGATCAATGGCGGTGCAAGTGTTACCTCTACAGAAGATTGGACTACCCCCAATACTGCATCCACCAATCCACGCCTTACCTATATGCCACAGCTAGAAAGCCTCTCTCCTGATAGATTGTGCCCCGCCCAACTATCTCAGATGAACCTCCTCGGTTTTGTTTCTCACAATGAGAGCATCAAGGGACGGTATCAAAGTCCCCGACGCTAGTGTGCAATGCTAGTGAGTGATAAAGGGAAGCTCATGGTCGGCCCTATGATCAACTCGCTCTCTAAATTTGAGTGTGCTAAAACCAATGGATTTCTTGATGCCCTCAGCAGGAGATCTCTTTGGCAAAAACACCTTAATAAATTGTTGTGTATCATCATGCTCTGTTGCACACAATACACACCCCAACACTCCACTGAATAGCCATGAACTTCATCGCACAACTTCATGCACCATTGGATATCAACGCTCAGTGTCATGCCACCATGTACCATAGGCCATCCCATATGTGCCCATGAATCCGTTACTCTGCTAGTACACCCCACATGATGTGATTTACACCTCCTCATCTACCTAGGTACACCTATGTGGATTAACTCCTCACATGCAATCAGGAATAACGCTACCATGTCGAACCTAGTAGCTCTAGTGCCCAATACATCAATGAGAAAGAATTGTCTCCCTATGATGCCCTGTCCAGTGGCCTGACGATCCCACCTCCTCCTACCAACTCCTACCAGAGTAGTCTAACCATACTACAATCCCATGTCAACCCAACATGCCATGACAACTCATGAAATTTTCCTGCTCCTATGTCAATCCATCCTATCACTAGTGTTGTCAGGAAGTGTGAAGGTGATATGAAAAGGTGTGTGCACCCAACCACCGAGTCCATCACGTAGCTGCTACCATCACCTACCGACTCCACGATGTGATGGAGCATCCCACCTGGATCCTAACAATAGTTTGGCCCTCGATCCCCTCTGGTAATCCACAACCTCTGCTGAGCTGTGGCCATGGATGCATCTAACCTACTAGCTAGCTCCATCGGATACCAACTCAATATCTCTCGCCATCCAACCCCAAGGGAAGGATCAAGAGCATAAACTCCCGTACATGGAACTAACCCTCCATCCTGCCAAGGATTCACCCTGCACAACTCATATCGCCTCATCTCACCATCCTAGTCAACACATAAAATATGTCTAGGTGACTCTACCTCTCCCTCTCCAATGTGTAGTGGTAACCTGCTAGTGCTATCAGCATATAATGTCTGAGTAGGGTTGCCCCATCGCTCTAATGTGAACTCCAAATGAACCATTAGGGAACCCAACCATTCCCCAACACGAGTCAGTTTGGCCTCTGACTCAGCACAAACTGCTCTTATTCCCTCCAACTCCTCGTTTTTCTATAGAATGGCCTCTCGCACTGTCATGACCTTCTTTCTCAACGCTAGAAGGCTAGCTCGGAACTGATGAAACTGTGGAGGGCGGCTATCCTCTGTAAACTTGGTCACTAATTTGGACCCCTCTGTCTCTTCTAGTACCTCATCAATGACAAGTATGCCTCCAGGCACCTCATCAACCTACTATGGGCAGTCATTGTCTAGAAACTGGGTCATAGCACTGGGTACCTCATCAAATGTTGGCACCTCATCAATAAATGGCCCTTCGAGTGTATTCTCTACTCCCTCAACCGAGGTGTTAGCTGGAGCTACCAAAGAGGCCTCCAACAATGGTGACTCCTACGCCAGGCCTTGTATATCGTTGTGCCCCTTGCCATCCTGCATGTCCTCATGCTTAACCTCCTCCTCGAGATCTAACATCTAGAGCCTGGTCTCCACCAGTGGAAATGCTTCCTTGGTCTCATCCTCTAGCCGTCCTCGTCCTATCCACTCCTTTGAGGGGGTCTAGTGTCCTTTCTATCAAATCTCTTCATGAGCCTATGTGTGAACTCTGTGTAGGATGTGATACGTACATGACCCAAAGGGATCATCCCTCGGTACCACCATTCCATAACATCTCCATCTAAGTGCAAAGTGGCATGTCTAATAGCATCTGCCTCCCTCATGGGGTTTAGCCAGAAATATATATCCAATTCTTGTACCCATTTTCTGACAGAACTCCTAACTGAACCATCAAAGTGGGTGGGGGTCATTTTTCCCTCAACGATACTCAGTTTCCCTTAAGTCATGGGTTTGTCTCCATCACAGTGCATACATGCCCAAATATTCCATGATCTTGCTGGCTACTCCACAATTGGCGAAGATCATGCACTAATACCACTGTAATGTTCCTAATGGAAATTTTACAATTATAACAAAGACATGCAAAGATAGTAAAACAAAAATTTTCAAAAACAAATACACATGAACCAAAAATTTCTGCAAATCCCCAAATGGCCAATTTTTATTAATAATATTTGTTGTGTTACAATGAATTGGGGAAAGTCCACCCGAGATTGCACAAGGCAAGCTACAAGCACCAGATGATGAGAACAAGAAATCCCAACGGCTGCAATAACCAACTCCTCTAGAAATTGTGTTGCTGCTCCAAAACTACACTGCTTCCTGACTTCGCCCCCTGATTTTCCCACTCTAGAGTGCCCAAAAAATTCTATAAAATTAGGAAAGTACTCCTTGCCAAAAACCCAAAAAACTAGAAATGGTTTCCCTTGGTTCCAAACTTCAAAAGTTGACCCTTCAGAGCTTGACCCTCCTCTAAATGCAGATTTTGTTGCTATGACTGATCCTGTCAATCTCTGCAGTCCAAAATCCAACAATCCTCCTCAAGTGGTCCTCCAAATGATATCCCAACTCCCTAGATCCAAAATTCCTGGGATAGTGTTTCCCCAACAAATCTCACTCCAATGACTACACAGTCCCTGCACTGTTGTTACTCTTCCTGCTCTGCGTTGCTGCTACTCTCCCTGCTACTGAAACTCAGCCTCCTTGTTGTTATTCTTTTGTTATTGTAACTCGGCCCTCCTACTGCTGTAACTCGTGTTGGAGAAAATGTAACTAGGCTCGGTCTTCATAAATGAAATTTTGATATTTGTACTTATTCAAGAAAAGAGAATTTATTTTGATATTATTTGTCAATGAGTTTCTTGCCCATTGAAAATAGGTCAAGCACATTTTGAAGTGCTTCTAGAGAGTCAAAGTAAAAATGTAATTATGATAAGACCCTTTAAGTGCACGTTACAACATGTATATTAATGTATAAAGTCAAGGGAATAAACTCCAAGCATAATCAAATCCTCTCCTAGCACCAATGAAGTCTACAAGCAACAAGAATGATGAATAAATGTTGAAATATAATGCAACTGTCAAGTCAGCCTAGAAGACAGTTAAGTTGGCCTAAAGGAAGAGGGACATACCTCTATTTATGGAGGTTGTCCACTCGTCATTTGGCACACAACCTCACTTTGAAATTTGCATAGAGGAGGAGGACTAAAAGAAACGAAGAACAAGGCAAGGAAAGGATAAACAATGTAAACTTTGAAACGAGAACTGATACTGTAACCCGTTTCGTAGAGATAGCAAAATAGTGACTTGATTTTGAAAAGGGGTGATGCAGAACGAACATGTTTTTTTTAGATCATAGTTTTTGGCACTTTAATTTTTTTATGTACATTACGTTTTAGAATCATTTTAAAATGGTAGTGATTTTCATGCTGATTTAAAAAAGTGAGTATTCTGCATCACCCCCTTTTTTAAAAGACCTGTTTTTTGGCTTTAAATTTTCTAATGTATAAAATGTAAATAATTATTTTGTAAATTTGATCATTTTTGAAGTGGTCGTTTTCTTCACATTTTCTTGTTTTTTATTTTAATTTTAACTTTTTTTTAGTGAGGTTTTTATTGTTTTGCATTTTTAAATTAGGAGGTCAATATTTAGAATTTTCGATATTCTACATATTTATACATCCTTAATTAATTTTTCAATCCACATGAAATAATTGTTTCTAAAAAACAATATTTTTTAACAATGGACATAAAACTAACCATTTTTAACATAAATATAACTAAAAAACTACACGTTTTGATAATTTTTTGCTAGAATTGACATGTCAAAATCACAATTTTTATATGATAATTTTAACTAAAAATGGTAAAATAATAGTTTTTTTTTATAAATTTCACGTCAAAAAATAATAATAATCACTTTTTTTTTCAAAAAATAATGATTAACTTAAAAATCAATGCGAAAATCACATATTACAAATATTGAATCTATAACAACCCTAATTGAGTGTTTATTCTTCTCATAAAATGTCAAAGTCAAAACATTGCAAAGCTTGATTTACAAGCATAACTTAAATTTAATCAACAATGTCACGTAATCCAAACTCTTCGTCCTCTAGAGTTTCATCATTGTCTTCTTCCACAATATTTTCTATTTCATTTTGTTCATATTCCTCTTCTAATGGGTCTTTGATGTTTGTGAATCTCCCAATGTATGTCTTTCCAAACATTCCATGTAATGGTGGTTGGGGTTCCTTTGCCCCTTTTTTCAACCCAATATCTTGCATTGCATCTGGAAGAAATTGAAGAGCATTAATTCTTTGCTGAATTAAATTGCACTGTACTGGATCTTTTTCAATTGCAATGCAATTTCTTCCTTTTTGAAAGCAACATGCTAGTGTTGCACCTAATTATCAAGCACAAAAGAAATAATGAACTAAATTAGTACAATGACATATTAATTAAAAAATAACATATTGAAATTCAATTCCATATAATAAAACTTACATGAGCCAGAAAATAAATCCAGAACCCAATCTCCTTCATTCGAACAAATGTCTATAAGATAGTTAATCAATAATTGTGGTTTTTGATAAATGTTAACTATCTCTCCTTTTGCTTCTTCGTCTTCATACGTTATTTTTCTCACAACAGCATCATAAGTCAGTATTTGGCTATGACTCTTTCCGTCTACCCGATTAAAAATCATAGACATATGGCTATCATCTTTTGCCCAACTATCAATATGAATGAACTCACAATCATTTATAAATTGTTGATCTTTATTGTTAAGAAGATTTGGCTTTTTCCTGTAACATGAAATAGTAAAAGTTGAATTAACTTGTACATAAATAAATTTTTCAACATTAATCAAATATACATTTTAAACGTCTTACCATGTAAGCTGCATCCTTGAATTTGTTTTCCCCCTGAAGCTTGACAATATCAATGCCGATTTTGTGTCTGAATGAAATGCCACAAATCTCCATAATAGTGATGACGTGACTTCTACAAATCCCGCAACCACTTTACTAAAAGCTTGATAAGTATAAGGGTCACTATCATAGTCAATGTTTGGAATATTGAAACCATGGGGAATATCTGCAATGACTAGGGCATAATCCCTTTTAGCTATGAGTTTAGCAATGTCTTCATAGTGGCCTTGTAATACTTGATATTGAATAGTGTCTAGCCCATTCCAAATGAAATGATTAAGACTTGGATCAAGTTGAACATTCTTAATACGTTGCTTTTTGATTCTTTCGATCTTTATTTTTTCAATAAAGGTTTTGAAACTATCTGGCGCTCCATTATCATCCTTCCTCATGTTTTATAAAATAAACAAATATATGTGTAAGTTATAAATTAAAAATAGTGTACAGGTAAATAAAAATGAATGTATAAATCAAGATACCTTTTTAAATGCAAGATAAAAAGCTTTTAATGTTGATGTAGAACTTGAATCTGGATAGTTGCGTACAACATCATCCCAACTATCTTCATTCAACAATCTAACCATTTGTTCTTGAATTTTCATATAAACTTTGTGACTGCATTAAAGTAACAAAAAGTTAATATAATGATATGTATAACAAGTACTACGAGGAACAACATGTTTTATTTAAAATATAATTATAATCTAGAAATAAATAAAAATAATTCAACAAACTTACTTTTGAAATTCTTCAGACATTTCCTCCAATGATAATTCCCCTGACCTCACACGAGATAATATTGTTTTGAGAATTTTATCATCTTTCACTCCTTGCATCGCCCTCCAAGGTGTGATAGTCATATCGTCTGGAAGCTGCTTCATTTCAGGAGCTAATTTACTATTGCCACATATTAATGGCTTAGACTTTTTGACCTTCTGGTTTTTAATGGCAATGTCTTCCCACATGGTAAAAATCTCATCAATAAACTTCCAAACATCTCCAGTTCTAAATGCCAATTGGAAAATGTTATAAACACCTCTGAATAAATCACTATGTTTGTTTCCTTTTCCACCTTTTGAATTTGTTTTCTCTTCAATTTGATATCCTATTTCCATACAACATTCCTTTCGGAAATCTACAGTAACATTTACCCTATCCCCATCACATTTTTCTTCAAATTCACTATGAATAAATCTAACCCTTTTGATGAAATTCATAGACATCCTATATTCATTATCTGAATTATGATCCCATGCCACTAACTTTGCTTCTGTATCTGATAAACCAGCGTAAATGATACATTTCATCGTTTCAAAACGTGGGTTATTAGGATATTCATCCATCAATTGTCTTTGAGCTTCTACAGAATGGTTCCCCCCAAGCACATAATAATTGTATTCAAAACATTTTGACTTATCAAATGCTTCTTTGTTGGGAACTTGAAGTGGATCAAAAAGAAGCACATAACTAACCACATGAGCATATGGATTGTACCTCATCAATGTCTTCAAGTTGTGAACATGCAGATGATGTGGCTTTCTAACTTGATATTGACATTGTCCTTCACTTGCTTTATAGGTTTGCCTGACATTAAGCTGAAATGTGCGACCACCATCAATTAAGTTTCTCTTTGTCAAATTCTCTCGAATGCCATTTTGTTTTGTTTTGATAATGCCATCCTCTAAATCAGCTCCTAGTGTAATGATTTCTATGCTTTCATTTGAAGTTTCACTAGGTTCTTGACTGCTGGTAATGACTGCTTCAAAATTTTCAGCGTTACTTTTCTTGGTCATAACATTCCCAACAAAGTTATTCTTGGGCATTGTTACTTTTGGTTTTTTATGGCTCTTCTCAGTTCCAATGTCATCTTTAGTAATGACAACATATTCTTCACTGTCAATTTCAACTTCATCATTCTCAAAAGTAACTTGTTTACCCTTGCTAGATTTATCCACTAGAGGCCTTTTCATCTGTTTCTTTGGATGTAGTTTTGTAGCATCATCAATTACTACATTTTGCCTATTTTCCATATCTTCTTCTGACACTGAGTAAAAACTGCTGACAACTTTCATGATATCATGTTCTATGAAATGAATGCCTCCCAACCTAATTGAACAACTTTCAATAAAATTCTACCAAACAAAATATCATATGTCAATAAAAAACAAAGCTAAAAAATATAGCGAGACACTTTCAAGAACACAAAATACAAATATAAATAACAATACTTACGATGTTCTGTGTCATCTCATTTACGATTTGTTTACACAACTTTGTAGATACCTCTCTCCTGTCATACAATGAATATGATAGTCAGTATTTAATCTTTTCATGTGACTTGGGAGCCTTTGTAAGTATGTAAACAACTTTAGTGTCCGGTACCGAACACATATCTATGACTCTTCCCATCACCTCAAAATTTCCATTTATATAGATATATATTCACATTTGTCTTTTCTTTTTCTTTCACATACCAGATTCTTGATGGAAATTTCACTTCTTTTGAATTCTTCCAGTCTGAAATCATCTTCTTATCACTTGAAAGATTTGTAGTCATGAGTTCAGGTGGAGTTCGTTCACCAATGTTTCTTGAAGATGCACCTTTAAGAGTCTTTGGTCCAGAAAGATTCACTGAAATTATCTTTGATGCCATTTTCCTGAAAAATAGAAACATAGAAATCAGTAAATAATAAAAACATATTAACTTAAATTAACAACGAAAATATATCATAAATTTTTTATTTGTATGATCAACAATCGCCCCACCGACCGCCCCTGTGGCCCAACCCTCCCACCACACCCTCGGGCGCCCTCACCCACCCCCCCTCCTGGGCGCCCTCACAACCCCATGCGCCCCAACCCTCCCAAACCCCCCCCCCCCCCCCCCCCCCCCCGGCCCGGCCGTGCCCTCACCGGCACCCGCCCAGACGACCTCGCAACCCCCCCCCCCCCCCCCCCCGGCCGGCATGGGCGGCCTTACCCACCCCCGCTCACCACCCCCATCCCCCCCCCCGGCGGCCTAGGTGACCCCTAACCAACCCCCCCACACGGCATGGGCGCCCACACCCACCCGCGCACCCCCCCCCCCGCGGCCTGGGCGACGTCACCCACAATGCCCCCCCCAACGCCATCCCCAACCCACCCAATCCTCCCCCCCAACCCTCGGCCCGGGCGCCCTCACCCGCCCGACCCACCGGGTGCCATCGCCCGCCTCATCCGCTCGGCGCCCTCGACCGCCCGCCCCGCCCGGCGCCCTCGCCCGCCTCGCCTGCCCTGCCCGGCGCCCTCGCCCGCTCACCCGCCTCACCTGCCCGCCTACCCGGCACCCTCGCCCGCCCAGGTGCCCTCACCCGACCAGGTGTCCTCACCCGCCCCCCCCCCCCGCCCGGCGCCCTCGCCCGCTCACCCGCCTCACTCGCCCGGCACCCTCACCCACCCGCCCGCCGGCGCCCTCGCTCGCTCACCCGCCTCACCCGACCGGCGCCCTCACTTGCCCGCCTGCCCGGTGCCCTCGCCCGCCCGGGTGCCCTCACCCGCCCCCTCGCCTGGCGCCCTCGCCCGCCCCCCCGCCCGGCGCCCTCGCCCGCTCACCCGCCTCACCGGCCCGACGCCCTCACCTGCCCGCCTGCCGGTGCCCTCGCCCGCTCACTCGCCTCACCCGCCCGGCACACTTGCCCACCGCCCCGCCCGGCGCCCTCGCCTGCTCACCCGCGTCACTCGCCCGGTGCCCTCGCCCGCTCACCCGCCTCACTCGCCCGACGCCCCTGCTTGCCTGCCCACCTCACCCACCTAGCGCCCTCGTCGCCCGCCCGCCCAGCGCCCTTGCCCGCTCGGGTGCCCTCACCCGCCCCCATGCCTGACGCCCTTGCTCGCTCACCCGCCTCACCCGCTCGGTGCCCTCACCCGCCCGCCCGCCTGGTGCCCTCGCCGCCCGGGTGCCCTCACTCGCCCCCCCCCCCTGCTCGGCGCCCTCACCCCCCTCACCCGTCCCGCGACCTGACCCGCATGCCCCCTGTAAGACCTTCGAGTTGCGGGCGTGGGCGAGGTCGTGCACGAGGGCGCGTGGGTAGGCACGTGGGCGCGTGGGCGGGCGCTCGGGCGCACGATGCGACGGACTTGCGACATAAGTGCGACGATAATGCGACGAAGCAAAGGACACTTATGCGACTAAGTATGGACGGGAGCACCTTCTTATATGCGATGTTAAAAGCATGGAGCCGACATGTTAATAAGACATATGCGCATGTATTATGGGGGCTTTGTGGGGTCGGCCATAGGGCTGCACACCCCATGTAAGTCACGTAAGTATGGATATATATAAGAGGAGCTTGGAGCTCATTAACACCATCGAATCACACATTCATATCTGCGCATAAGACAAAGGTGAAATCTACGCAAGAGGGGTAAAAGGCTACGCATACCTCATGCGTAGGATTATCTAAGTGCAGATTGGAGTTTCTTATGCCGGTTGGAGTGTAGGCAAGCGTGCCAAGGTTCGGGTGATTTGTGCAGGACTTGGTAAGGAGGTATAAGTGGCTCGGGTGAGCACTTCTCTTGGTGCAAGGGTGCACATGATTGTAAAAGGTTGTTTTATGCCTTGATTGTAAAATATTCTAAGTATAGAATTGGAGTTTTGCCATGTATACTTGATGATTGTATTATTGAAAAACTGATATAATATATTGTCGGGCAGACTCACAATACGGGGAGTTGCCCCTCCCCTTTATACTTGTTGCAATTGTTGTTCTCGGTTTAATTGCATGATGATAATGAATGAGTATGGGCTTCATTAAGTATAAAGGATAATTGCTTTTACTTAGTTGCGAAACATAAGCTAAGTATGTTAATGTGAAAATAGGCGTAGTCCACGAATGTTAGTATTGGTGAAAAGAACGCATTCGGTGGTGCCGCACCTTGCTACAAGCAGTTGGAAGACTACCGCAGGTGTAGGGGCGTGACAGTTGGTATCAGAGCAAGGGTTGCTCGTGAAGATTGAAGCTGTTGAGCAGGGTTGCTCGTGACAGGTACTTGCAGGTGAAGGAAACTGTTTCACACGAAGTGGAACAAGGGTTGGTTCAGGTTGCAGGTGACTTGGTGAATATGGAGAAGGCTGAAAAGGCAGTGATGGTAGATGAACCTACGAAAGGTGAATCTAGCCATAGTGCAGTTAAAGCTCTCCGGTACGAAGTGTTGGAACATATGAGTCGATGGAGTTCAGAATGGGTTTCGATGAAGGCTGAGAACATGAAGATTCGAGAGAGCTGTTCGGAACTAAAGAAGGAACTTGAAGAACTCAAGAGCCAATGTGAAAGTACAATAGATGTTGAACTCAATGAACTTGATGAGGAGATCCAACGAAGTGGTCTTGATCTTCAAGAGCTCTTTGACGAAAGAGCCCGGTTGAGGAAGAAAAGTGCCAGGGTGGAAGCCGAAATCAAGCAAATTGAGGAAGAGATAAAGAAGAAGCTTCTTGGTAAGAAGGTTGTTGTGATTGAGCAGGAAGAGCTCGACTACGTTGACAGGTTGGGAACTCACTACCGAGAGCATCCAGAGGACATTCAGAAGTTTAGTTCTATGAACTTGGTCAGTGGACACTTGGTTGGTGCACTTGAGCAAGATGCGATGGAGGGTAAGCTTGAAGGAAGTCAAGCTGAACCAGGATCGAATTGCTTAGAGGAGCCAAACAAGGAGGTGAAGTACCTTAGGAGGAATTTCAAGGTAGAGTATGAGCCAATTGACACTTCTGAGGCCAAATTCTTGAAGAAGGTTGCTGATGTGAGGCGCAAGACCAAGCCAACAAAGGGAGGTGATTCCTTGAAGCTAAGTTTTGTGTAGGTGACCGTGAAGGGCAAGAGATTTGCAGCTTTGGTGGATACGGGGGCTACTCATAGCTTCGTGAGCAGGAAGGTAGCAAAGTCTTTTGGGAAGAAAGCAAAGATGGAGAGGGAATGGAGTGCTTTCAAAGCAGTCAACTCTACCATTAGAGTTGTTGATGGGGTGTTGAAGGACACTCAGGTGAAAGTAGGATTGTGGTTTGGGAAGTTGGACTTGAGAGTTGTGGACATGGATGATCATTCTATGGTGTTGGGGCTGGACTTTATGGAGCTTGCACAAGCCATACCAATGGTGGACCAGGACATTCTCTTGATCACAGCTGAAGGGAAGACCATGATGGTACCGACGAATAGAAGAAGTTGCTTGGGGTATATACCAAGGATGGCTTCTATGACTTTGTATCCCAAAGACCTGAATGTGAAGCACGAGGATGTGGAGCAAAGAGGACTTGGGAGTGTGACTCAAACAACGAAGGAAAGGAAGCTAGTTGACTTCGTTGCAAGAGCTGGAAGAAAGAATGAAGGAAGTAAGAAGAAAACCTCATGAACGTGGAGACACTTGTTGGGAGCATCTTCTACTGATGATCTTCACAATGGAGCTACAAGTGAAGGGAGCCTGAGTGCTACTTCAGAGGCAGTGGTTGATGAGGGTTATGGAGGTAGAGATCCTGCTGGGATAGTGGACTTTTGTAGATATGCTATGGGCATATATGACTTTCAGTTGACAAAGAACAAGCTAGGTGAGCTTGGGTGTACATGTGAGGAGATTGAAGCTGTGCATAGATACTTGAGGACACAACATCAATCTGACACATGGGTGGATGAGAGTCAGGGAGGAAACTTCCTGGCCTTCCTTTCTCTTTAGATAACCTTGGAGGAAGGTTGGTGTGGAGGCCTTGGTAGGGAGGAACCACACCAACTTTGCAAGGGGCCTTGGAGGAGGCTTCTTTATGACAGATGCAGACTTGGGTGCAGATGGCCAGAGGTTGAGATGGAGTCTACATGGGTTGGACATCATGGACAACTAGAGTCATGGACATCAGGTTGGTTATATGGAGCATGTTGCAGATGGGATGGAGTTTCCATGGACCTGAGCATGGGATGATTGATAGATTCTTGATGAGTCCGAGATGTAGCAGAAGTCAGGGAAAGACTTGTGATGGCATAAGGATGTGCATTCTTATGGTTTGGGCGTATGGTTGGACTGATCACCCGACTAGTTCGAGTCATGAGGGGTACCAATGTGTAGAGATATGTTGGCATTAGTCGAGACATGGTGACACATATGTGTTGGCATCTGGCAGGGAGACTACATGGAGGAGGGACACATGATGAAGACAAGAGGTCAACAATCATGGATCGAGATGACATCTCATGGAGAGCATACCGTGGAGGTGCATGCCTTGGTATGGTGAGCTTGGTGGCAGCTGGTCATTGAGCCGGGATATAGTGGAGAAGAGTCTCTACATATGTCGCAAGGATGTTTGCCTTGCGAAAGAGGAGTTCACATCACAATTGAGTGATGATCTTGGTGGATGGCTATCGGGATGATATGTTCTCGAGGACGACAATGATTTCAGGTGGAGGAGGATGTAAGACCTTCGAGTTGCGGGCGCGGGTGAGGTCGTGCACGAGGGCACGCGGGTAGGCACGCAGGCGTGTGGGCGGGTGCTCGGGCGCACGATGCGACGGACTTGCGACATAAGTGCGATGAAGCAAAGGACGCTTATGCGACTAAGTATGGACGGGAGCACCTTCTTATATGCGATGTTAAAAGAATGGAGCCGACATGTTAATAAGACATATGCGCATGTATTATGGGGGCGTTGTGGGGTCGGCCATAGGGCTGCACACCCCATGTAAGTCACGTAAGTATGGATATATATAAGAGGAGCTTGGAGCTCATTAACGCCATCGAATCACACATTCATATCTGCGCATAAGACAAAGGTGAAATCTGTGCAAGAGGGGTAAAAGGCTACACATACCTCATGCGTAGGATTATCTAAGTGCAGATTGGAGTTTCTTATGCCGGTTGGAGTGTAGGCAAGTGTGTCGAGGTTCGGGTGATTTGTGCAGGACTTGGTAAGGAGGTATAAGTGGCTCGGGTGAGCACTTCTCTTGGTGCAAGGGTGCACATGATTGTAAAAGGATGTTTTATGCCTTGATTGTAAAATATTCTAAGTATAGACTTGGAGTTTTGCCAAGTATACTTGATGATTGTATTATTGAAAAACTGATATAATATATTGTCGGGCAGACTCACATTATGGGGAGTTGCCCCTCCCCTTTATACTTGTTGCAATTGTTGTTCTCGGTTTAATTGCATGATGATAATGAATGAGTATGGGCTTCATTAAGTATAAAGGATAATTTCTTTTACTTAGTTGTGAAACACAAGCTAAGTATGTTAATGTGAAAATAGGCGTAGTCCACGAATGTTAGTATTGGTGAAAAGAACGCGTTCGGTGGTGCCGCACCTGGCTACAAGCGGTTGGAAGACTACCGCAGGTGTAGGGGCATGACACCCGCCTCCCAGGCGCCCTCACCCGCATGCCACCCCGCCCGGGCGCCCTCACCCGCCCGCCCTCACCCACCCTCCCTCGCCCTCGCCCCCGCCCGGCAGGCGGCAGAGCGATTCCGGGAATCGCCTTGCCGCCTGCCGGGCGGGGGCGAGAGCCACCCAGGTCGCACGGCGGAATCGCCTTGCCGCCTGTCGGGCAGGGGCGAGGGCCACCCGGGTCACGCTGCAGAGTCCTGCGTGACTTGGGCGGCTGCCGCGCGACCCGGGCGGCCCTCGCCCCGCCCAACAGGAGGCAGGGCGATTCTCGGAATCGCCCTGCCACCTGCCGAGCAGGGGCGAGGCCCGCCTGGGTCGCGTGAGGCCTGCGCGACCCGGGCGAGGGCGAGGGCCGCTCGGGTCACGCGAGGCCTGTGCGACCCGGGAGGGTGCGAGGGCCGCTCGGGTTGCGCGGCCCAGGCTTGCGCAACCCGGGCGGCCCTCGCCCCGGCCCGGTAGGTGGCAGGGCGATTCCTGGAATCGCCCTGTCGTCTGCCGGGCGGGGGCGAGGGCAAGGGAGGGTGGGTGAGCGCAGGCGGGTGAGTGCGCCCGGGCGGGGGTGCGTGCGGGTCAGGTCGCCGGGTGGGTGGGGGCGTGAGGGTGCCGGGCGGGGGGGCGGGTGAGGGCACCCGGGTGGTGAGGGCGTCGGGCGGGCGGGCTGGTGAGGGCGCCGGGCAGGTGAGCGGGCGAGGGAGCCGGGCAGGGGGGCGGGTGAGGGTGCCGGGTGGGCGAGCGATGAGGGCGCCGGGCGGGGCGGGCAGGCGAGGGCACTGGGCGGGTGAGGCGGGTGATGGCGCCCGGCAGGTCGGGCGGGCGAGGGCGCCGGGCAGGGGAGCGGGTGAGGGTGCCTGGGCGGGTGAGGCGGGTGAAGGCGCCGGGCGGCCCTCGCCCCCGTCCAACAGGTGGCAGGGTGATTCCCGGAATCGCCCTACCGCTTGCCGGGCAGGGCCGAGGGTGAGGGAGGGTGGGTGAGGGCGGGCGGGTGAGGGCGCCTGGGCGGGGGGGCAAGTGGGTCAGGTCGCCGAGCGGGTGAGGCGGGTGAGGGCGCCGGGCGGGTGAGGGCACCCGGGCGGCGAGGGCACCGGGTGGGCGGGCGGGGGTGAGGGCGCTGGGCGGGTGAGGCGGGTGAGCGGGCGAGGGCGCCGGACGGGGGGCGGGTGAGGGCACCCGGGCGGCGAGGGTGCCGGGTGGGTGGGCGGCGAGGGCGTCGGGCGGGTGAGGTGGGTGAGCAGGCAAGGGGGCCGGGCGGGGGGGCGGGTGAGGGCGTCGGGCGGGTGTGAACGGGCGACGGTACTGGGCGTGGGGGGAGGCGGGTGAGGGCGTCAGGCAGGTGAGGTGGGTGAGTGGGCGAGGGCGCTAGGCTGGCGGGCAGGTGAGGGCGCCGGGTGGGTGAGGCAGGTGAGTGGGCGAGGGCGTCGGGCAGGTGGGCGGGCGAGTGAGGCGGGTGAGCGAGTGAGGGTGCCTGTAACGTCTTCTTGGTTGTGCGACGGGCGGGCGCCGGGCGACCGCGCGCATGCGCACGACGAGCGTGCGATGGTGCGACGGGCGGGTGCGACCAACCGGGCATGCGACGGAGTTGCGGAGGAAATGCGACGTTTACACGAACTTCATGCGACGAAAGTTCAGAACTTCACGACACTTGGAAAAATGCGATGGACGTTGGGGGAGTTTATATCCTATATGGCGTAGGTATGTTGGGGGCTGGCCGACATACTCCAAGGCGCTATGGAAGGGGTGTTTTAACATGGTTATGTGGTCGGCCCAAGAGCCACCACACCCCACTACCACGCATATATATATGAGTGCGTTGGGAGTTCATAAAACATTCGATCACCTTTGATCTTCGCTAAGGACTCAAGAGGTAGTGCGCAGAAAAGGAAGGAGAATGCGCATAACTCATGCGCATGTCTCATAGAAGGCTGTACACTTGGTAATATTCTTGGAGTTGGACGGTGGTTGGGCAAGGTGTGCCCGGGTGTACGAACGAGTGCAAATTTGTGTAAGGCTTGAGGAGGGGGTCTTGGTGTCTCGGGTGAGCACCCTCCCATGCAAGGTATGCACGAATGTTGTAAAAGGTAGGGTTGCCTCTATTGTAAAAATTGGCTAAGTATAGACTTGGAATTTGCCAAGTATACTTGAAGCTTGTATTATCGAAAGACTGATTATTATATATTGTTGGGCAGACTTGTTCGTGAGTTGCCCCTCCCCTTTATATCGTGCAATTGTTGTCGTCTTTTATAATTGTTGTCGATAATGAATAAAGTATGGGTTTCATTGATATAAAGAATAACTAATATTATACTTGGTTGAGAATCACAAACTAAGTAGGAGAAAGTGAATTTAGGCGTAGTCCATGTGCATAAGTATTGTTAAAAAGAAAGTGTTTGGTGGTGCCGCACCTCGCCGGCACGGTTGAAAGACCACCGTAGGCTTGGGGGCGTGATAGTTGGTATTAGAGTTGTTGAATAGGTTCGAGTGTTGAAGCATTGAAGCTGACACACAACTTGACAGTTGGTATCAGATCTAATATCCTGGTTGAAGGTTGAAGCTTCTACACAACTTCACCGGAGTGAAGTTGGTATCAGAGCAGGCTGATTCAGGGTTGAAGAAGCTTGACAGTTGATGATAGTGGAAGTAGGTAGTTGCAGGTGAAGGAAGCTAGTTTAACATACAAGTGGAACAAGGGCCGGTTCATGATTGCAGGGAACTTGGTGAAGCTGGTAAAGGTTGGAACCGGGTGTCGTAGAGTTGGGCAGGCGGTACTACGTGCTAGTCATACGATTTGGGCACTTGTCAGGTGGGCAAGTGGGACTGCGTGTGGGCATGTATACATGGTTTGGGCGTCTGTGGACCAAATGAAGTACGAACCGGGGAAGACGAAGTACAAGGCATGGCAGGTTTGGAAGAATGTGAAGGGAAGCTCTTGCTTACCTTATACATGTTGAAGCGGATGAAAGAAGAGAATCCCCGGATTCGAGAAAAGCTTGCAGTCTTGGAAAGGAATGTTGAAGACGAACTTCTTCAACTTGGTTGGACAATGGAGCAAGATGAAGTTGCAGATTTTGCTATCAAGGAAGAGGAAGCCGTGATGACTGAGGATGTTGCAGACATGACAACGATGGAGGATGAACTTGAGATTGATCAAGTTGGACCAGGATCATGCAGTTTGCAGACATGGATGAATGAGGGTACTCATTTGGAGGAACCTCATGATCATGATGAAGAGCAATGATTGTTGATTGTTGCAGAACTTGTTAGGGTTGTTTGTGGCCTTATGGTAGAAGGTACAAAGGCCCGTGACAAGGGAGGAACATGATGATCGTTGTGGAGGAGTGGGTCATGTTTTTGTCACTTTGGCTAAGTGCCCGGCATGACTCATGGATAGATTGAAGGGCACACACTTGAGTTGCTTGGGTGGACTTCTCATGGCCGAGACCAAGAGATAGTCTTGGTGGAACCTTCAGTGGAGGAGCTATGGTGGAGAGACTCATGTGATGATGATGATATGGTTGGGTGACCGAGTTCACTAAACCGAAAATTGTAGACTTGGGCGAGGATGACCAATTGTTGTGATGGGTCTACTTGGTTGGACTACATGGCAACTTAGTCATGGACATCAGGTTGGAGACATGGAGCATGGCAGTCTTATGCAGGGACATTATGTGGGAGCACTTGTAGAGGTGTCACTTATGGGCATCCAATGAGGAGTGCTAAAGCAAGGATGTTGTGCAGGTAGATTTGCTGGTGTGACATGGAGACTTATTACTTATGAGCCGATGGAGAGGTTGTGCACTTATGTACAACAAGGCCATGGACTTGGATGGAGTTGTGAGCAGACTATGGAGCATTCCTACTACATGGAAAGCTGAGGCATCTTGCAGAGACCTTTGGGCCAAGACTTTTATGCTTGCCAGAGTGTTGGTTGGGGATGACTTATGGAGCTCATGATGACATGCGATTATTGTGACTTTTGGGGGACTTCATATATGGTGGACTTGGAGGATCTGATGCATTGAGGAGTTGAGGTCAGGGACTTTGATGCAGGTGCATACATTCAAGTACATGTATGGGAATGGCTTGAAAGAGTGACTTGATGTAGAGGATCGATATGGGACACTTTGGAGTGATGGAGTTACGATGATGATGATGCCTTGGTGGCAACACTTGGGTATGGGTTGCGCCGAGACTCAACTACTTTTTACACATGGGAGTTGATTGATCTATGATCACGGGTAGCACATGGATAGATGAGACAGGTGTATACTTGTTTCTATGACAGACTTGAGGGATGACACATTGCAGATGTGATGGAGGTTGCTTCATGGACTTGGATGTGACACACCGAGAGTTGGAGTTTGATGAGATGGTCTCTTCATATGGAGGAGGCACACATATGGATGATGTTGGGATAGATGTGGCTGGCTTCATGTAGCACATTGACACCAAACATCATGGACAGCATGTTGCAGATGAGATGAGGACTACTTCATGGACCTGAGCATGGCTTACTTATATGGATGGATTCTTGATCGAGTTCAGGATGTGACAAGATGTTTTGAGAACCGACTGATGGTGGCATGAGGATGTGCATTCTCATGGTTTGAGCATGACAGTTGGATTGATCACCCGACTAGTTCAAACATGGGGACTAGTAGTGTACAAAGATATGTTAGCATTGTGTTGGAGTATCATGGCAGCAGTTCACATAAGGATGACACATGATGAGGTCGACACGATATGTTGCAGTAGGCATGTAGCTTGAGATGGAGGGACCAGCCTTCCACAATGGAGTAGCATGTGGAGATTGTGACATGGTGGTTGATGATCATGGATTGAGATGACTTCCGATATATGAAATATTGCTGAGATGAGATTTTGGCACATGGTTGAGGTGTGTTAGCACTTGTTGACATATCATGGGCAGTTTTGCACATGGTGGTGATGACATGATGGAGTTTGACACATTGTTGTGGTGGACATGTAGCTTGAGTTGGAGGGATCAACCTTCCATGGTGGAGAGCAGCATGTGGAGATTGTGACATGGTGGTTGATGATCATGGACATCTGATATATGACATACATTGGTATGGATTATCTTGGTGACAGTTGGTTGCTAAGATGAGACATGGTGGAGATGGAGTCCTACATATGTTGCAGGGATGTTTTCCATATGTGAGGGGAGTTGACATCATGGATATTGATGCTTGGAGGACGGTATGTTGTCGAGGATGACAACGACTTCAGGTGGAGGAGGATGTAACGCCTTCTTGGTTGTGCGACGGGCGGGCGTCGGGCGACCGCGCGCGTGCGCACGACGGGCGTGCGATATGCGACGGGCGGGTGCGACCAACTGGGCATGCAACGGAGTTATGGAGGAAATGTGATGTTTACACGAACTTCATGCAACGAAAGTTCAGAACTTCATGACACTTCGAAAAATGTGATGGATGTTGGGGGAGTTTATATCCTATATGGCGTAGGTATGTTGGGGGCTGGCCGACATACTCAAAGGCGCTATGGAAGGGGTGTTTTAACATGGTTATGTGGTCGACCCAAGAGCCACCACACCCACTACCACGCATATATATATATGAGTGCGTTGGGAGTTCATAAACATTCGATCACCTTTGATCTTCACTAAGGACTCAAGAGGTAGTGCGTAGAAAAGGAAGGAGAATGCGCATAACTCATGCGCATGTCTCATAGAAGGCTGTACACTTGGTAATATTCTTGGAGTTGGACGGAGGTTGGGCAAGGTGTGCCCGGGTGTACGAACGAGTGCAGATTTGTGTAAGGCTTGAGGAGGGGGTCTTGGTGTCTCGGGTGAGCACCCTCCCACCGTGCAAGGTATGCACGAATGTTGTAAAAGGCAGGGTTGCCTCTATTGTAAAAATTGGCTAAGTATAGACTTGGAATTTGCCAAGTATACTTGAAGCTTGTATTATCGAAAGACTGATTATTATATATTGTTGGGCAGACTTGTTCGGGAGTTGCCCCTCCCCTTTATATCGTGCAATTGTTGTCGTCTTTTATAATTGCTGTCGATAATGAATAAAGTATGGGTGTTCATTGATATAAAGGATAACTAATATTATACTTGGTTGAGAATCACAAACTAAGTAGGAGAAAGTGAATTTAGGCGTAGTCCATGTGCACGAGTATTGTTAAAAAGAAAGTGTTCGGTGGTGCCGCACCTCGCCGGCACGGTTGAAAGACCACCGTAGGCTTGGGGGCGTGACAGCGCCGGGCGGGGGGGCGGGTGAGGGCACCCGGGCCGGCGAGGGCGCCGGGCGGGTGAGGGCGCGGGCGGATGAGCGGGTGAGGGAGCCGGGTCGGTGAGGGAGCGGGCGGGTGAGGGAGCCGGGTTGGTGAGCGGGTGAGGGCGCCAGGCGGGATGGGCGGGCGAGGGCGCCGGGCGGGTGAGGCGGGCGATGGCACCCGCCGGGTCGGGCGTGCGAGGGTGCCGGGCATGGAAGCTGGTGAGGCGGGTGAAGGTGCCGGGTGGGCGGGCTGGTGAGGGCGCCCGGGCCGAGGGTTGTGGGGGAGGATTGGGCGGGTTGGGGAGGGCCTTGGGGGGGCGTTGTGGGTGAGGGCGCCCGGGTCGGGTGGGGGCGTGGTTGACGGTGGGTGAGGGCGCCCGGGCGGGGGGGCAGGTGAGGGCACCCGGGCGGGGGGCAGGTGAGGGCGCCCGGCTCGGGTGGGGGCGCGGTTGACGGTGGGTGAGGGCGCCCAGGCGGGGGGGCAGGTGAGGGCGCCCAGGCCGGGTGGGGTGGCAGGTAAGGATGGGTGAGGGCGCCCGTGCTGGGGGGTGGGTGAGGGTGCCCGGGCCGGGGGGGTGGGGTGGTTCAGAGGTTTGGGGCACAGGGGGGGTTAGCAAGGCGCCCGGACCAGCAGGTGGGGTAGGGAGGGTTGCGGCGCGGGGGGTTGTGAGGGCGCCCAGGCCGGGCAAGGGGAAGGGTGAGGGCACTCGGGCGGACATTGGGTTGGGTTGGTAGGGATTAAGGGGGCAGGGGCGCGGGGTGTGGGTGAAGGTAGTGAGGGTGTCAGGAAGGGGGTTGGAGGTAGGGGACGAGTCGGGCTGTGGCGCCCACCCTAGCAGCTCACCCGCCCGCCGCGGGGATTGGGCGATTCTGAGAATCGCCCAACCCCACGACAGGCGTGCGAGCTGCTGGGCTGCCCCTGTGACACCACGACGATCCACCCACGAGTATTGGGCGATTGAGTTTGATCGGGCCCACCATGCTTACGACGGATGTAATTGTTATTTTGGCTCAGAAAAATTATTAATTAAAAAAAAAATCTTTGAGGAAAAAATTTTAACTTACCTTTAAATTGCGAGAATTCTTCATTGAATATGTTGTTGATAGCGATGTAGCCACTTCACAAATTCACGAGTCTTTCAACATTTTTTAGAAAGCTTGGATGTGATGTGAGTAATAATGATAATGAAATTTTAATATATAAGTGTTTTAACATATTATAAAGCGAATATTGTAAAATTGTTTTACAACGGGTTGAATGTGGGATAATTTGTTTTAGAATATATTATAAAAATCTAAAAGATAAAAATTCAATTGTTTGGTAAATATTATATACTTTAACTATTAAAATAATTAATGTAGAGGTTGTAGTATACAATTTTAATTTTAATGATTTATTTCATAAAAAAATTAGTTTACATTTTTCAATAAATTGTAGAACAAAATAATGAAGGTAAATAAATCTAACAAACTTTTTGGAGGGAAATATTTTCGTAAAATTTTTTGGAGGGAAATATTTTCGCGAAACCTTTTGGAGGGAAAATTTCATTCTTTAAGCTATATAATATCTTTAGGGGACTCTCCATTTGTATCATTCAACATCTTCTATTTGAAAGGGATGGATTGTTCTGATAGTGAAGTTTCGATTTATACACCATCAACATCTTCATCGCGTAACAACTCTATTCATATCGATGAATGTAGCGAGAATTCTTCCACTATGAATAGAAAGTCAATTCTTCCACTTAGTCCTGATTCTAAGGACTATGAGAGCAACACTAATGAAAGAGGGGATGAAGAATTTCAAATAAATAAAGAGTCACAGATTCCACTTAGTCCTAATTCTGAGGACTATGAAAGCCACAGTGATGAAGAGCATGATGGTGAAGTTCAAAAGAATGGAGTGTCACGATGTCCACTTAGTCCTAATTCTGAGGACTATGAGAGCAGCAGTTTTGAAGAGCATGATGGTGAAGTTCAAAAGAACGGAGTGTCACAATGTCCACTTAGTCCTAATTCTGAGGACTATGAGAGCAGCAGTTTTGAAGAGCATGATTGTGAAGTTCAAAAGAACGGAGTGTCACGGTGTCCACTTAGTCCTAATTCTAAGGACTATGAGAGCAGCAATTTTGAAGAGCATGATGGTGAAGTTCAAAAGAACAGAGTGTCACAGTGTCCACTTAGTCCTAATTCTGAGGACTATGAGAGCAGCAGTTTTGAAGAGCATGATGGTGAAGTTCAAAAGAACGGAGTGTCATGGTGTCCACTTAGTCCTAATTCTGAGGACTATGAGAGCAGCAGTTTTGAAGAGCATGATGGAGAATTTCAAAAGAATGGAGTGTCACAGTGTCCACTTAGTCCTAATTCTAAGGACTGTGAGAGTAGTAGTGATGAAGAGCGTGATAACGATTTTCAAAAGAATGGAGTGTCAAAGTGTCCACTTAGTCCTAATTCTAAGGACTATGAGAGCAGTAGTGATGAAAAGCATGATGTTGAATTTCAAAAGTATGGAGAGTCATGGTGTCCAGTTAGTCCTAATTCTAAGGACTATGAGAGCAGCAGTGATGAAGAGTCGGATGATGAATTTCAAAAGATTGGAGTGTCACAGTGTCCACTTAATCCTAATTCTCTGGACTATGAGAGCAATAGTTATGAAGAGCGTGATGATGAATTTCAAAAGAATGGAGTGTCACTGTGTCCTCTTAGTCCAAATTCTAAGGACTATGAGAGCAGCAATGATGAAGGATAGGATGATGCACTTAGTCCTAATTGTAATGAGTATAAAGGTAGTAGTGACAAAGGACAGGATGTAGCATCTTCAATAAGTAAACAGTTACATTGTCGACGTAGTCCTAATTCTATGGACTATGAGAGTAGCACTGACAATGCACATGAGGAAGAATATCCATTAAACATCGAGTCAGATTTTCCATTCAGTCCTAATTCTAAGGACTACGACAGTAGCACTGAAGAAGAAGAAGATGAAGAATATCCTCCAAGTCAATATTTTAAAAGCAGAGCTTATCATAGTGTGGATAACATTCCTCTTAATGATGATGAAAAGCCTTATACAAATGATGATCCAATGATGGAGATGTTGCCAAGAAATATTGTATCGAGGAGTAGGAGCAGACCTTTTCGCATCAATGCAAGTTGTTCTAGTTATACAAGGGGTAGAGCAGAATATCTGACGAGAAGAAGTTCTATCAGTGCTCTCATTTCAAGTGAATGTTGCCAAAAAGATTGCTTGAAACATATGGATTTCAAATTTGCATTAGAAGGAAGGAAGAGATATTTGTCAATGAATAAAATCATGCAAAATTCATATTTAGTTGGGTGCATGCAATCTACATTGTCAGGGTATGATTATCATATTGGGACTTTATTTATTTGTAGAAAAGGTTTCAAAATTTTTCATTCCATTGGGAATTTTCGTCTCTCGAGAATTCAAGAAAATTTGGAAAAGGATCCCACATTTTATTCAGAAGTACGTCATAAAAGACAATTTGGGCCATTATCAAATATTGCAATGTCATGGATGAAAGATTTCTTTTCAAAGCATGGATAGTGTATGCCAAATAGAGAGACAATACATATTCCAGATAATTTTTCAAGACGAGAAATCTACAACTTATACAAAGAATATGCAGAAGGTGTCGAGGGACATGGCCAGTTTATTACATATCAATATTTTGTGAAGGTATGGAAGAAAGAATTCAACAATGTCCGTATTCCTAAGAAGACAAGGATGGGGATTTGCGATACATGTGCTTCTCTTAAATCAGAAAGGGACAAATGTGAAGGCTCAGAAAGAGGTAAGCGTTCATAACTTTAACTTTTAAAATTGTATAGTCATCAACTATGAAAACATATTTCTTAATGAATTTCTTTTATGTTGTGTAGATTTAATTGTCAAAGAACTTCAGGAGCATCGCGAACAACAAACAAACGAAAGGAAGAAGTTGTACAAGCACCAAAAGAAGTGTTATGATAATCCGAATAAATATTTGGGTTTGATAATTGATGGTATGGACCAGAAGAAAACACTTTTACCACATTTTGTTCGCACACCCAAAAATTTACAGGAGGAAAAGTTTATTCAGTTTCACTTGGTTGGTTGTATGGTCTTCAATGGGAAAATGTTGTCAAGGGTGTACTTCACAGCTCCAAATATCATAATGATGCAAATCTGACCATAACCATAATTCATGATGTGATTTCTCATTGGTCTGGTAATCTTCCTGAAGTTTTTTATCTACAATTGGACAACACTTGCCGTGAAAACAAAAATCAAGTTGTTTTTGGATATCTAAACATGCTTGTTGAATTGAGAATTTTTCAAAAGGTAAAGGTTGGTTTCCTTCTTGTTGGGCACACTCATGACCATATTGATCAGATGTTCAATCGTTTTTCAGTCACATTGACGAGGAAGGAAGTTGGGAGCTTGCCATCACTAATTGAATGTATTAAGAAATAATACATGCCAGAGCCTACTTTTGATGTGTTGGAAGAAACTGTTGACATGCGAAGGTTTATTCTGGGATCATATGGTGAGGGGAAATGCATTGAACAACTTAATGACATTAGCTTCCAACATCAATTTTGTATCAAAAAAATTGATGGGAAAACACTAATATGGGGCAAGAAGTCTTCAACTACTACAGAATGGGCATCGTCATCAGGTTTGCAATTTTTGAAGTTCATTCCAGATCATCCAATATTTGCATCAAAAATATTGTTATTACAATCAGTTGGTGAAGTTCAGAATGCACGCAAACAGAACAGAGATATAAATTATTCTGATTGCCTGGAAGAAATTTAAAAATGTATTAGATATACATATGAGTACTTTGACATTGCTGATTCAGTTTGGTGGGAGTCATTTTTCAATAATCAAAGTGATCTCATTTCAACAACAACAAATGAAGATATACCTTTGAAAAATCCATTTATTTGGCCACAAAATGTGTCGAATGAACATGAGGAAGTAAACATTGTTGAACAACAACAATCTCAAGGTATTATTAATTCTTCACAGGCAGCGGAAAGAGAGATGTATATTGGTTCCAGAAGATCTCGTGCACAACGTGAAGCCATGGAAGACCTTTATAGGGGTTCAGTACAGGATATTAAGGAGGGTTGCATGATTGCAGTGCTAGCAGATGGAGATCCCAATGGCTATCCATTTTGGGTTGCTAAAGTTATAAAGGTCTTTACAGAAAATAAGGATGTTACAAGTGTTGAAGTACATTGGTATGCCACAAATACACACCCATTCAATGGTGTGTATAAGCCAGAGATGGTAGTTGACAAAAAAAATGGCGGAAAAAGAAAAAGAAAGGGTACAAATGTAAATCGCCGCCGCACAGACATATTAAAATTGGAGGATGTTGACATACTTGTTTATGACTTCAATTTAACAAAGAAAGGAACTCGTCGCTTCAAGACGATAGAGATTCTAACAAAGTTGTTACCAGAAGGAACAATGTTGACATGGGAGTCTGCTGAAACCAGTCGTAGATCTAGAAGAATTTTGAAACTTGAAATGTTGGGCATGCATGTGGACTCAGATGGGGCACTAGTTGATGAAAGAGAAGAATATGGAACATCTTCGTCAGCATCCAGTCAGTGATCTAAAGATGTGAACTCTGATGGTGTGAGAGAAAATATGAGTGATTTTGAATAATTGTTGAAGACAATTTATATCACTGATGTATGCATCGTATCTTTTTCCATATGGTGTTAAATGAGAAGTTTTGAGGCATTTTTATGTTGCTGGATTATATGTCTTAATTATGATAAATTTTATTTTTTAAAATATCTACAATGCAATATTAAATTAGAGATATAATGTATGTTTTATTCAATATACAAATAATGACTTTTGAATTCATTTAGTGATGTAATTTCTTCATAATGTCATGGTTTTTTAATTTTATAGTTGAAAAAATTTCAGTTTCTTTTGTATCTAGCATGTTATGGTTGAAAACATTTTAAATTTATACTTAGGAAAGAAAAATGATATTCTACCAAAAACATTAATGTGTTTTTTTCCTCATAAACAACTTTGTTTGACACATAAAAATTTGGTTTTATTAGCATTTTTTAAAAATTTTGAAAATTGACCCTAAAAAAAAAATCATTATTCCAGTATCATCACTTTCATTTTGAAGCTATATTTTGCACAAAAATTTCATAGTAAATTTCGTAGTCACTACCATTTTTAAAACATGTTCAAAATTAACGCCTAAAAAATAAAAAACATCGTTCCAGTATACACACTTTTCGTTTTTAGCACTGTTTTTTATGTTTTTTTGGGGTTTTTTGGCCAGAGTTCCCGTTTTGAGTTTATTTCCCGTTTCAAAGTTTACATTGTCGATAAACAAGGACAACGAGATAAGGAGGCAAGATAGCGAAGTGAAGGAAGCCATTTATGAAGCAAACACAACCACATGTGCGAACGAAGAAGGCCACTCTGCAGCCCTAACTGCAACCACACTTCAGGTCATGATATTCACTGGTTCGAGTGGAATTTAAGGTCTACAAGACCTCCCTCTAGAGCGAAGGAGAAACCCTCACAAATGAAGGAAGCCGAGAAAGAAGAAGATTGTTTCTATGGTTAGAAACAACCACATGTGTGAGGTGCAACAAGGGTATGAAAACAAACCAACAACTTTAGTTTGGGTGAAGAGATCAAGTCTCCAAGGACCCACAAGCCTAGTGAAGGAGTCCATCTCTCTAAGGTGAAAAAGACTCTAATTGGAAGACGAAGTGCTGGAAGACAAAGTGCCAGAAGAAGTGTCGGAAGATGTGCCGGAAGTGACAATGCAGAAAGAGGAAGGATTTGACTTATGCTTGGAGGATATCCTAGTCAAGTGTCTAGGGTTTGGCAGTTGTTCAAATAAGAAGCTTCAATAAGAGAAATATTACAAAGGGTTTTCCTCTCAAGAATGGAGAGGGTTTATCCCTGACAGAGAGCTAAATTTTGTGTTCTTTTTATTTTGTTTTGGTAGAAGTTTGATGAAGCACACACATATGCACTAATACTAAGAAGAAGAAGTATAAGCTAATAATAAAAGTAAAAAGACTTCACAAATTGTTATCAAGTCACAAAGAATCATCACAACACTACTTTGCCCTAGACTCTCTAACATGGTTTTAGGGTGAAGGTGACACATCAAGGAAAGGGAAACTCAAGAACACTCATCAAGGAGAAGCATCTACAAAGTTGAAGCATCAAGCATAGAAGTGTCAACCACTTCAAGTACAAGAAGGGTCTATAATTCATCATTCATCAAGGAGATCTACAAAATCTATAAGATGGGCCTTATATAAAGGCACCTACAAACAAGAATAGATTGAAGGAAGACCTACATCAAGCTACAAGTCTTCAAGCAAACCTCATAACCAAGCAAGTCCACTTGAAGAAGGGAACTTGAAGGACATCAAGATCCAGGGAAGACAAGCCATCAAGATTTCAAGGAGGAAGCAAATCCATTACATCTCAAAATCTATCAAGTAAGTACATGTCCCCTTTTGAATATATTTCAATATCTTTTTGCAAGGAAATAAATAAATTGGTAGGCACCAATAACTTTCTTGCATGTAAGAAGAGGACTGGTCTACTTACCAAGGAGAATGAACTCCTAGAATATGTCAAAGGGAACATCACTATCTCTGCTAAGGAACAGACTCAAGCCCTAGCCAAGTAAAAAAGGGACGAGACAAGAGCTGAAAGGATTCTGATATAATCAATCAAAGACTCTCTCATTCCCTATGTCTCCAAGTTTAAGACATCAAAAGAAAATTATGATAAGCTAGTAGAGCTATTCGCGATATCCACAACTAGAGAAGTAATATATCTGGGGAATGAATTATACAAGATGAAGATAACAAATGAAGGAATAGCTCCCTAGTTCATGGAAATATATGAGATTAGAGATCAACTTCAAGAGCTTTGGGAGGTCATGTCTGATAGAGAAATGACAATTATTGTACTCAATGCTCTACCTGAGGAGTGGGGAAACTTCACATCTAGCATTTATGCCAAGATGGAAGCAACCACTCTCAGTGAAATGTGGTCTCTATGCAAAAAAGAGGAAACCAGACTTAAGAAAAAAGATGTGGGATAAAAGGAGCAAGCATTTGCTACCATGGCCAAAAGAAAGAAATTTGGCAAGTTTGGTCCACGAAAACAAAGACATGTCCAAAACCCATTGTTTTGGATGCCAAGAATATGGACACTACAAAAGGGATTGTCCTAAGATTAAGAAGGACAACAACAACAAAAGGAAGAGGTAATAAGCTCACATAACTCAAGAAATGAAAGAAGAAGGAAAGAAGCAAAATAAGGAGGATCCCCCGGATCTCTACTATGCCTAGGTAAATATCTCTACTTCTAGATTTCTTTCAAAATCTGAGTAAAATAGGAGCATGTAGGAATAAATTAAATTTCATGGCTAAAATCACCCTCTAGAATCTAGCAGCATGATGTACATAGAGTTCTAGACACTCATGTACATGTAGCATTTATGAGAAGAACAAAAATGCACAAGTAGAAATATCTTCTAGAATATAGGAGCATGAAAAATATAGCTCAAGATATTAATGTAGAAGGAGCATACCTAGTATAGGACCTCATACATGATGAAAGAAAACTTGATCATAATAATAATCTTAGAAGACCTAAATCATCAAAGGAAGGAAACATTTGCAAGGCGAGGATCTTTAAAGATCCTATGATGGAATCTTCAAAAGAAGATTCATGAACCAAGGCAGATGTCTCATTGGGAATCCCATTCATGGATTTAAAAAAGGATGATATGCAGGCAGGCTAAGATGAATCAAGAAGGGCCACACCAAAGGATAATCAAAGGAAAATCAAGATGAGGTATGTGTGCATCAAATTTTTAGTCATGTTATCATTTGTATATTATTGAGTCATGGGTATAATATGATCAAGCATGAAATAATATCTTTCCCCAAGGACATGCTTGAAGGCATGCACTATAATGTGATGAAGGTCAACAAAAGAATATTCTCACATAAGGAGCATCAGAATTGCTGACTAAGAAGCAAGAAGAAATGATGAGAATTCCAAAAAGCAATCAATGAAGGAATGCTTCGACAAGAATCATCATATGCTTGACCTATCTATCTTATAAGAAACAAATGAAGAAAGAGATCAAGCATGTGAGAATGCCATGATCACTAGGAATCACTATCTGACAAAATTCCTTGGAGACATCTCCCGAAAGAAGGCAGGATAGCTTTGATAAAGGAAGAAAGGGCTCTTGACACCTATGAAGGCCTTGGAGATACAAAAGGTATAGATAACTGATTCTACTCTACAAAGATGTTGTGATGAAGAAGCCATCAAACAAAAGAAAAAGCAATGTTGAAGGAATACCAGGATGAAGTCATGATGGGCTACTAGGTCAAAGCATATAACCTAGCAAGTACGATGGAGCATCCATGAGGAGAGCATTCCGAAGCATGGACAAGATGACAAAGGAGTATCCAAGATGACATGAATAAACTGATAGTCACTTTCCACAAAGCAATGACATGAAAAACCAAGAAGGAAAGTGATAAATGGATGGTGCCCTACCGAGAAGAAGTTCGATCAAAGACTTCATGACATCAATAAAGGAAGGAAATCAAGCAGCTGAAGGACCCACGAAGAAGAAGAAGCCGATGAAGGAAAGAGCCCCCAGTTAATATGGAGCTCTGACAAGTCCCTGATCAATAGAGAGTTTTGGATCACCCCTGATTACAAAGGAGTGACAATTGTGTTTTCCATTTCATGGGTCATGCACTAGACCAGGACTAACAATCATAAGTCTGGATGAGGCCATGAATGGAAATGTAGACACAAGATAGACACAACATTCATGTCTTCTCTTGGGAAGAAATAATGGGAGGATTAGGTAATCATCTGGCATCTGATACTCTTTGAGGATGTGTAGGGAATCCAAGACACAAGTAGGCAAGAGGACTGATATTCTTTGAGGGTTGGGAACCCAAGATAAGAATAGTCCTAGAAGGTCATACTCTAGAATACCCGGGTGGGTATGTACCTTGAGAGACAATGATGAAGGTTTCATCATTGGTCTCGCCAGCATTGTAGCTCATGGTCTTGTAAAGAGATGGAGTTGGTAGTCAAGGCCTTGCACTATGACAATGTTGATGAATATGATGCTATAACAGATGGATTGCTAATCTGGTTTCTCTTATGTGAATTCTTCAAGATTTAAAATTTCCAAACACCTTGTAATGTTGTATGTGTTAGAGCCTAGATTGACCTCAGGCTGAAGGGAGGCAATCTTAGGATAACCACAAACCATGCTTAACCTGGTAGCTAGCGCTACCAGGTCGGGAGAGGGCTCTCTCCTTGTCAATCTCAGTTGAGATGACTGAAATAAGAATAGATTTTAGGCTAGGTATAGTAGCTCTAGGGTTTTTTGTTTTGATTTTGAAGGTTTGGTTGTGGGTTGAGGAGGGCATGTGGAGACCATGAATCCTCTTCAAACTGCTAAAAACATTAAGAACTAAATGCATTCCCAAGGCAGAGCACTGTTATCAATGTATTTTTCCTATTTATCTTGATTCATTTAGTTTAGAAGAATGGAAAAGGTTTTGAAACATATAACACATAAGAAGAAACAATACAAAAACACAGTATCACAAGAATCCCACAAAAATAGTTGCAAAACCTAGTTTTATTCCTTGCCAAACTGCTGATACAAGTATACAATGAGTGCACCACTTCCAAAAGAGTCCAACCTTTACAAATGAATAAGAGAAAACATAATATAGGCATCAAACAAATCATGCTAGTCATCAGGGGTCGAATCCATGAGTCAAGGAGCTGTTTCAACAATATCTAAACTAGGAACAAGAAAATAGGCAGTGGAACAACTTGCTTCTAAAACTAAGGAAACTGATACATTCGGTTCAAAACCACTTTCAATTTGATGTAACTACCCCATCAAGTTTTTTCCATCAATATTTACATCATATTACATCATTTACCATGAAAAATTTACCAAGAAAAGAAGAAGAAGTCAACCGCTGAAGAAACTAGGCGAAATTTGACTTTTAGGGAAAATTGACAAAAATTTCCCTGATGCGCAGTGCCCTGAGTCTGATGTGCGGTGCCGTTTTAGGGAATCTTTTGGAGGCCCTACACTCATCCAAATTAGGCCCAAGATAGCTTTTTGGAAAGATCTTCCTATCTAGTTTCTGGAACATCTTTAATTTCCTAATTTGGAGTTGATTTTCCCCTTCAAAAATCAATTCTCCCAATACTGCTTCTTGTGGGTCCAAAAAGTGGCAAAGAGGGAATTTTTTGAGTGCTTTTCGCCCTTTTGGTGGCTAATATCTTCTCCAAAATTGATGAAACTTTCTGGGTTTGCTTACTTTTTGATGCTGAATCCAAATCTATAAGCCATTTTTCAAGAGGATGCATCAATTCAATGCGTTAGCTGGAATTTCTTGTGTTGCCTAATTCAAAAATTGGAAAATGACAAAATTGTTTCAAAATTTGCCCAATTTTGGCTCAAAGCTGCATCATCGGTTACTTTGTTGGGCTTAATTCAAAGCCCTCCTTAATCTGGCCTTAAGGTGCTTGATCCTCTTGTTGCATATTCTATTCCGGGTCAAATAATGGTGGGCCATATGCCTTAGCATCTTGTTGTCTCTATTTGCTTTCTTCAGAAGGCCCTCAAGATGGATATTTACCCTTTCAAGCCATATCTCTCTCTCATGATCCACTTAGCCCTCTCTAAATTAAATGACAAAGCTTGTATCTTGTCCTCTTGCTTCTTGATGATCATGTCTTTCACAATCCTTGGATCTTGAGCATCCAAGTCAATGACATTAACTCTTTGTGTTTCCTCATGGTCAACAACGTCAAAATCTCTCTCCATTTTTATCGCTGTGAAGACTTGTGGTTGTATGGACAATGGTGAAGTGAAAACATAGTGGTTGAATGAAGTGGATAGAGTGTATGGAGGGGTATGTGAATGTATGAGATGTAAATAGAGTTTAGGGAATGTGAACGAGATTTAGGAGAGAGGGTAGGGTTTTTAGGGGAATAGGTAAGGTTTGTAGGGGAGTAGGTAGAATAGGTTTTGTATGTGGAGGGTTAGGGTTTTATGTAGAATAGGGTTTGGGAATAGTGGGATGTAGGGATTAGGGTTTGGGGATTGGAAAAAATAGATGAAGGGAATAATGTCTAGGGAGTTAGGGAAGGGATTAGGAGATAGGTTTTGGGCAAATGGATTTAGGGCATAGGGTTTTAGAAGGAGAATGATAAACAGCTGTGGTATGAAATGTATGAGGTAGTTTTAGAGACAAATTAGGGCTTAGTTTTTAGAGAGGTATAAACCACCAAAAATTCATGTAAACCCTAGTTTCAATTGAAAAGAGGCTCTACTTACTTGATAGGAGGTGACATGAGGCAATTGCAGTGATTGAAGATGATTTTTAGAGGTTTGGAAGCTTCATAGCCCAATGCACAGCGCCACCAACCCAATGCACAATGCCTCCTTGATGCGTAGCGCCAGTGTATTTTTCTGAAGGAAGTTTGGCTCTGATGCGCAGCGCCAACCTCCCAATGCGCAGTGCCACTATTCCTATGCGCAGAACCAAATTCAAGGCGAGTTTTGACTACCTTCACGATGTCACAATTGGGCGTGTGATAGCTTGTTGGAAATATTGTCGAGTCTGATTTCTAGAACATCTTGAATTTTTCAATTTGGAGTTCATTTTCCCTGTTAAAATTCAAATCTCCCACGACTGGTCAAAATGTGTAGAATGAGGCTGCCTAATGCAGAGTGTTGTTGTAGTCAACTTTTGAAGCTCTTCCTCAAATCCAAATTGAGCTCATGATAGCTCATTGGAAATATATTTGTGTCTAATTATCAGTTGACTCATCAAGAAAGTCATTTGGGCATTCCATCTATGAGAAAAATTGATTACCATGGTCACTCCAGAGGTGTAACAACTCTCTTGAGGCAACGATAATTTTGAAATTTCTCCCAAACCATGAAACCTGTGTAAAAACTGAAAGAGATTTTTCTTCTCGGGTCAATGATGAACAAAAACCTCTCTCACTTTTTTCAAAATCATCTTCTCTTTCTCAGAAACACAGTTTGAAGAAAACCCGTCCTTTAGGTGTGATGAATGGCTTGTTCCTTGGAATGACTTCTCGACAAATGGTGGAGATCTGATGTTCGATGATGTGAAATGGCCTCATACCTTATGATATCTCTCATGCTTCCTCTCCTCATATATCTTTGATCCCATAACCAACCCTAGCTCAGTGGGAGAGGAAATTAGGGTTTGTTCTCTTTTGCTTTTGCAGGTGGATTGGTGCTCAAGATGACTTGAATTTTACAGTGGAAGGATTTGACAATGCCATTAGGTATAGTTGATGAGTGCTTATTACATATAGAAACAATAAAATTACATGAAATTTTACAAAAATGGAACAATACTCTGTTTTCACCTCAAACTGAGTTTTGAGGTGAAAAAGATTTATTGAGCATATCAGAAGTAAACTTATGACTTTGTGAACCTTCATGTGCCTGTTGACCTCTTTATTTGAGCATGATTGACAAACCCTAAGACCTAATGGGACTAAACCCTAGGACTAGTTGTTATACATGAATGAATTAGGATGACTGTGAATGACCAAAAAAAAATGTGTAAACAGGTCAGTAGGTGGATGTCATGAGGGAAACTGACATGAAACCACTACCATCAGTTGATCCATGACCTAATGGAATGTAGCTGATTGAATGAGACACCTAATATGCATGCAAAAGAGAAATTTTATCATCGATGGAAGTGTGAAGACACTGACACTAACAATATGAATGCCTCCCTAGTTAAGAAGGAGTGTTGGAGAAAATGTAACTAGGTTCGGTCTTCATAAATGAAATTTTGATATTTGTACTTATTCAAGAAAAGAGTTTTTTTTTTATTTGTCAATGAGTTTCTTTCTCATTGAAAATAGGTCAAGCACATTTTGAAGTGCTTCTAGAGAGTCAAACTCAAAATGTAATTATGATAAGACCCTTTAAGGGCATGTTACATCATGTATGTTATGTACAAAGTCAAGGGAATAAACTCCGAGAATATTCAAATCCTCTCCTAGCACCAACGAAGTCTACAAGCAACAAAAACACTGAATCACTGTTGAAATATAATGCAAATGTCAAGTCGGCCTAGAATAAAGTCAAGTCAGCCTAAAGTAGGAGGACAAACCCCTATTTATAGAGGTTGTCCACTCCTCATTTGGCACACAATCTCACTCTGAAATCCGCATAGAAGAGGAGGACTAAAAGGAATGACGAACAAGGAAAGAAAAGGGTAAACAAGGACAACGAGATAAGGAGGCAAGACAACAAAGTGAAGGAAGCCATTTCTGAAGCAAACACTGTTACCAGACGTGTGAAGGAAGAATGCCACTCTACAACCCTAACCGTAGCCACACTTAAGGTCAAGTATAATCACTGGTTGGGGTGAAATTTAAGGTCTACAAGACCTCCCTCTAGAGCGAAGGAGAAACCTGTTAGTGTCAGTGTCTTCACACTGCTATTAGTGATCAAAATTTACTCTTTTTCATTTCATACAAGGAGTCCCATTCTGATGAGGTTGCATTCCATTAGGTCATGGATCTACTGATGGTAGGGTTCATTTTAGTCTTTCCCTCATGATATGTACTTGTTGACCTCCTTTCATACCTTTCAGTCAATGGTTTATGCTCATTTTCAGTTCATTTCATCAATTACATAAGGTTTCAGTCTCATTAGGTCTTAGGGTTTTCACCATGGTCAAAATTCAGTGATTATTGCTAATAATGGTCAGCAGACACATGAGGATGAAAATAATGATCAGAAAGCTATAATTTCTTAATTTGTAAGCTTAATAAAGTTCTCACCTCAAAACTAGTTTTGAGGTGAAAACAGAGCATTTGTATTTCATGTTTAAATTTGATGTAATTTTATTGTTCTCATATGTAATAAATGGTTCCATGCCATTCCTGGTCACCCGGTGATATTGCCAAGTATTTCCACTGCAAAAGTAAAATAATTTGAGCATCATTCCACCTATCAAAGCAAGAAGACCAAGCATAAAGAAAATAGAGCATTTAAAAAAGCACATAGACATTATAAAAGTGGGTTCTCACCATTAAAAATCAAAAAGTGAAAGCCATATAAAGCTATATCTCTATTGATCATTTCATTATGCTAATGTTGAAGTCAAAGTGCTAAAAGGAGAGCTAAGAGGTGATTTTTAAGTGTCATTGAGCAAAAGAGTGAAATTGCCGCATTTTTGGAGAAATTCTGACCGTCGCTGCGCATCTGGGAGGCGCTGCGCACCTGGCAGGGTTTTCCAATGTAAAATTGTATAGGTGTTGCGCATTTGGGAGGCGCTGCGCATCTATCTAGCTAAGCCCAAAACTCTCCCAAGTTTCCAATTCACCTCGAAATCTTAAGTTACTCTCTCTAATAGGTAAGTACATTACTCCTATCTTATGATCTAAGGTTTTGATTGCTAAGCTTGGTATTTAGCATTTTTAAAATTAAAACCCTAGCCTCTAGGGTGAAACCCTAGTTCTCATCATCTCTCCATTGTTTTACTTACCCTATCCTTGCCATTATTCCCTAGACCAAAACCCATTCCCATTTACCTATTTCCTAAATCCCATTCCCCTCATACATTTTCCCCATTCCCACATTCCCACTTACACTCTCCCCAAACCCTATAAATCCCATTCACACTCCCTAAAACCCTACTCATTCATATAAAACTCTTCATACTCATCTTTATTCCATTCACCCTTCCCATCATTGACCACAAGTGTTCACAGCTACAAAAAGCAATGGAAAGAGACAGTGAGTATGAGTTTGAAGAAGACACCCTTAGTGACAGTTCCAGGGAGAGAAACATACAACAAAGGAAGCCTCATAAAGGAGGAAGGATTATCAGAGAGGAGCCCATTAGTTTGAGAGAGTTGCAAGCCTGTCCACTTGCCATTTCTTGCTTTAAACACCAATCATGCTTTGATTTTTGTGAAATGATAGAAAGAGTCAAATTTCATCATGAGTTGGCAAGGTTGTTTGTGACACATTTGCACAATAATGAAGTAACCCTTGCCGGAATTACATTCACCATATCACCAGCTGTCATCTCAGAGGCTACAAGTATTCCAGATGTGGGTGAAAAATGGAACAAACGTCAGGATATTGATAGGGAGTACTATGAGCCTTACATCAAGGCTAGATACAAAGACAAAATGAAGAGAGTATTCCCCTTCAAGTTTTTGGAAGACAGGTTTGCTCCATTGATGAAAATCATTATCAAGTACTTCACTTGTGAAGGTAGGTTCTCCCGGTTGTATGCCTACCACATTAGATTGCTGATGCATTTCACTAGAGTAAGAATGATGAATATCCCTTAATTCATGTTCATAAACATTGAAAAAATGGCACATATTGTAAAGAGGAAACCATACCCCCAACAGTTGAATAGAATTTTCCATTACTCTTTGATTAAAATCATTGTTCTACATCAGCTGAACCTTCTTAACATGCCATGGGAGACTTTCATTTCTCATGAGATGTTCAAAGGCCCACAAATATTTTCATCAGTACATCATGAGGAAGGTGGACCTTCAAGACATGAAAAGGTCAAAGAGACTGAAACTGTTAGAGTGCCAGTGTTTGTGACATATAAGAGGGGTACTAGGAAAATTTTTGCAGCTGCTAGGCAAGTATTATCTCCACTCGGTGTGGAAGGGATCTCACCTTCATCATCAGGCCACAGACAAATGTTATCTCCACAAGGTGTGGAAGGGGCTTTGCCTTCTTCTTCAGAAAAACAGGTACAGGTTGAGCAGCAAAGCAAGGGAAAAAGTAAGGGCAAGAAAAAGATGCAAAAGAAGGATCTTAGTGATGAGAAAGAAAGAGATTTTAACCTTGTTGATCATGAGGAAACACAACAGCACTTCACTCATCAAGGAGTTGATGTCATTGACTTGGAAACTCAGGATCCAAAGTCTGTCAAAGACATGATCATAAAGGAACAAGAGGCTGAGATACAATCCTTGTCAGATAACTTAGAGAGAGCTAAGTGGATCATCAAATATTTAGAGCAAGAAAACAAACAACTGAGCGACAAGCAAGTCCTCATGGAGTTGCAAATGATCAAGGAAAACAGGCAAAAGGCCAAGGAGGAAAATGTCAAGTTGACTTCGATTGAACAAGAGATTGGGAATGATAGGGAAACTTGGCTTGAGAGGGTTAATATACACCTTGAGGGGCTGATTGAGAAGGCAAACCAAGACAATAAGATGCTTCGTCACATGGCCTACCACTACATGAATCGCAACAAAATCTGCAACATAAGGATGAGGACGCTTAAGGCTAGGTTGAGGAAGGCCTTAAAGAGAAAAAAGGAGCAATATAAGTTGAAAATATTGGCTGAAGCCTTAGTAGACCATCAAAGTAGCTAATGGTGGTGTCCTATGCCAAATCTGGGCAAGTTTTGATGAATTTTGGTCTTTTTCAAATTTTGAAATTTTGAAATTTTGAAAACAGAAAATTTGCCCAGATGCGCAGCGCCACCGGTGCTGCTCTTTTCCCTGGAGCACTTGTTGGAGGAAAGGCTTATATATTTGGATTCAGCATGATGAGAGCATCAAACCCAGAAAATCTCAGCAATTTTGGAGCAAAACTAGGTCACCAAAAGGTAAAAAAACTACCAAAAAATGACTTCTATACCTCTTTTTGGACACACAAAAGCAGCCTTGGGATATTTCACTTGTGAGGGGGCAAATGACCTCCAAATTCAAAAATTCAAGATGTTCCAGAAACTAGACATGAAGACTTTTCCAATGATCTATCTTGGGATCTTTTTAGCTAAAGGGAAGGTTTCTAAAAGTGGGTGTGAAGCAGCGTTGCGCATCTGGCCAATGGCGCTGTGCATTGAGCAAGTTTGCTAGAAAATCCATTTTTCGCCTATTTTCGCTGCAAGTTGACTTTTTCTCTCTTCATGGATGATTTTATGATTATAATTAATGCCTTGGTATGTAAATGTAATAGTGAAATGATCTTAGAGGGTAGATTCATCAGTTTGAGGTGGTTTGGGGATCAATGAATCAGTTTCCATGCTTATAGAGGTAAGTTGTTCCACTACCTATATTCCTGTTCCCTGTTTGGAAATGGTTGTAATAGCTCCTTTTCTCTTGGATTCGACCCCTGATGGCTAGAATAGGTGGTTTGATACCTATATTATGTATTTTTTCTGTCATTAGCAAAGGTTGGACTCTCTTGGATGCACTGAGCTACATTGTACACTTTTATCAGCAGTTTGGCAAGGAAATAAACCAGGATTTGCAGCTATTTTTATGGGATAATTGTGGTAAAGTTTTTTTGTATAGTTTCTTCTTCCGTTATTAGTTTTTCTCATGTGTTATGTGTGCCACAATCTAATTCATTTCTTCTAGCTGAATGCTATCAAGATAGATAGGTAGAATACATTGTTTACGATGCTCTACCTTGGGAAACCATTCAGTTTTTGATGTTTTCTACTATTTGAGAAGGATACATGATCTTTGCATGCCCTCCTCAGCTCCTCACTAGTCTTAGACCTCTCATCTCACTCAATTCCAAGTGCCAAAACACCTACCTACCTTGCCCCATAGAACACCCTGCATCCTGACTTGATTTCCTGGACCCAACGCTGCTTGCTCCATTTGATCCAACAACAAAACCAGCAAAATCAATCAAAAAACCCTAGAGCTACTATACCTAGTCTAAAATCCATATCTGATTCAGTCATCTTGACTGATATTCGCAAGGAGAGAGCCCTCTCCCGACCTGGTAGGGCTAGCTACCAGGTTAAGCTTGGTTTGAGGTTATCCTAGGATTGCCTTCCTTCAGCCTGAGGTCAATCTAGGCTCTAACATAGTGGCGACCATACTGGGGAAGAAAGACAAACCACCCTAGTACTATTGAGAAATTATGAACTTTTGGATGATAGGTTTAGAATTCATTAGGCTGAAAAGTGGAAAGTTGTAAAGGAATATAAAAAAAAAAAACTTGAGAACTTTGAACACACTGGCTTCAAGAAGATACACCAGGTCCAATCATGACCCCGATCCTCCTCCTGTATTTGAAAATCCTAATCTCATTCCATGGATACTCAGACAAGAAAGTTCACCAAGTCCAAGACCGGTTTTCAGATCTCATTCATGCCCTATGGAGTGGTTGTTCCTTGAAGATCTCCCTTTTGATGAGTATTTTGGTCTCCCTCTGTTTAGAACCACATCTGATAGTGAACTGTTGGACATAGTCTAAGACCCAGAATTTACCAAAGAGCTTGAAATGCAACGGGCCAAATTGTTAAGTGACCGAAATCTTTGGAATTCCCCTCAGTCATCCTTCACTACTGATATAATTCCTAAGCTCTCTGAATCGACTTCAAAAACTTTTGCCTCATCATCATTTCCCCATGTTTCAGAGAATCATCCATTATCTCCATTTATACCTTTACTCCCTCATCAGCCTATCATTACACCTCAAATACCCATCATCTCTGTTACATCAACTGCCCTTGTTGTCATAAATCCCCCTGTTTCCACAAGACCGGTTTCAAATCCACCTCGAGTCATGGCTGCCAGATATGCACCTCTCATTCTGCCTCAGAATTTGGATGATATGCCCACTAATTACCAAAGTAAGATACCTCTATTCGGTGCCACTCAAAGTATCATAGCACAACAACACATTGATAGGATGAATGACTTCTTTGACCTTCATGAGGTAGATGCAGAAAATGTGTCCATGAGATTATTTGTACAGAGTTTTGGAGGCGAGGTTTGAAAGTGGTTCAGAGCATTACCAGCAGCATCAATCAATACTCTACCAGTTCTCCATAGACAATTCCTGGATCGATGGGAGGTAAATAAAAATCCTCTCCAAATTCTATCTGAGTATGAAAATATCAAAAGGAATGTGGGTGAAAGTGTCCAAGATTACTGTGTAAGGTTCAATGCAGTTTATAATGCTATTCCGGCTGACATTAAACCACTGATGGGGTTAGCATTGATCAAATTTCCAGATGGTTTCGATGCTGATATGGCATATCAGTTGCAGGAGAGAAATCCTACCACACTTGGGGATATGTAGAATAACGTTGTGAGTGTAGAGGCAAATCTGATGGCCAAAAGAGTAAGGATGAAAACTGAAAAGAAGGTGACTATAAAGGATGAAGCATCTTCCTCAGATGTTAAGGTAGATAATATTCTCTGGAAAATTGAGAAGATGTTTGATCGGTTGACAATTGTAGATAATCCTGAAACAACGATTATAAATCCTAACTTTAGAGGACAACAACAACCCCAATTTAGGATTAAACAAAGGGAACAAAAGGCACAAGATCAGTCGGCACAACTGCAGCAGGTCAGAACTCCTTTGCAGAAAAAATATGTGCATGGAATAGAGGATGAGGATGATGATGATCCGGTGGTGGAGGAAAATCATTTCTTTACTGTTGATGGTTTGCCCATCTTTCTCACAGAAGATGAAAAATATTCAGAGGTACTAGATGTTCAAAAGGATGAAGATTACATACTAGCAAATGAGGCGGTTTTGGAGGATGAGTTAGATGATTATGAATGAGGATATATGAATGCATTAATAGCACAACAAAAACAATACTCATTGAGAAGCAGAGATGTACCAGTCAGCCCGGTTCAAAAAAGAAAAGAAGCACAATCCAAAAATGACTCTTCAAACATTTAGAAGAAAGGGAAGGAGCCTGCTGATCCGACTTCCATCAAAGGACCATCTGCAAATAGCATTGCAAATGAGAAGAACAATCAGCAAAGTGCAGCAAAAAAAAAAGTCAAAAATAAGGACCCTCTAGTCAAAGAGGTAGGTAAAGTTTCAGCTTTTAGTTTAGAAAATGAGATTGCTAAATTAAAGGTTTCAATTCCTTTGGCTGAATTGATGAAGAATAACAGCTATAAACATCAAGTGTCCAAAATTTTTCACATAGGTCCTTTATATGATATGGGTAATGTAGAAGATGATCACCCTGAGCTTATTTTTGGCCCTGCCTTAGAAGTTCAGTCTGAGGATAGTGAAGTTCCTCCATTCTATAAAAGCCTTAGACTACACGAGTATGTCCTCCACAATCCCATGTTTGATTCTAGAGCTTCCCATAATCTGATTGCAAAAGAAATTATGGAGAAACTGGGCCTTGACATTACTCGAAAATATCATGACTTGTATTCTTTTGATTCCGGTAGAGTCTGTTGTATTGGTCTTATCAAATACTTGGTGGTATCTCTAGACCAAATCCCGACCAAGAATGTTCTCATGGATGTGGTTGTTGCAGACATTTCACCACGGTTTGGTATGCTTTTGTCCAGATCGTGGGGTGCAAAGCTTAAAGGGACTTTACAACTAGATTTCTCCTATGATACCATTCCCGTGTTTGGCCAATTGAGAAAACTATACAGGGAGAAGAAAATGAAATACATGATTACAAGCAAGGAGAAACTGCTTAATCATCCAATTAATGTTGTACATACAGATTTAGAGTCATTTGTATTATATTCAGATAGTGGTTTGAATGATGTTGATAGTCAGTTAGTTGAAGTAGAAGATGTTCCAAAGATTTCAGAAAATTTCAGAGCAGTCCTTGATCAAGAAAGACATAAAATTGCAAGTACCTCTGAGCAGTCTACATACCGGCAGCAACAAAAAGACAATGAACAACAACAAAATGAAGAGGTCAGTCAAAGTAAGAAAGAGAATGAAATAGAAGTTTAGCATCTAGAAGAAGAGGCAGGTCTATAGAGCATGGATTTTGATGGAGCTGTGGGTAAGGATGGTGCCGACATAGGGATTTGGATCCGCAACCTTGTTTTCCAGCCAAATAAAGTCCCTAGTAATGTTAGAATTTGTTCATATAAATTGGCCTTTGACTGTTCTAACAATGAAGCCGAATATGAAGTGCTGATTGCAGGGTTGAAAATTCTCAAAAAGCTGAATGCAAAAAGGATATCAGTCTATGGAGATTCGGAGCTGATAATCAAGCAAGTCAAGGGTGAATATCAAGCTAAACATCCAAGAATGAGAGCCTACCAAAATGCAGTTTTAGATATCTTAAGAATGTTTCCAGATTATACCTTGATAGCAGTACCTCGTACTCAAAATGTTATTGCAGATTCACTTGCCACGGCTGCAAGTAATTTGAAGATTCCGATGAATTCCAACAACAAGTTTGAGATCCATGTCAAGCACCGCCCTGCTGTTCCAGACAATTTAAGGTATTGGCAAGTGTTTTGGGATGATAAGGAGATCAATACCTTTTTGCAGAATGAAGGAAACTACAAGGATGCTTCCATAGATGTTGACTATGATACCGATGAACCGGAAATTGAGGTGAATCAAATGGAAATATTGCAGCTAGAAAGCCAAGCTTGGTGCCTACAGAGAAAGGTGTTGAGGATGTTAATCTTGGAACAACAGATAAGCCCAAGTTTGTGAAATTGTCGAAGACATTGTCTCCTGAGGTAAAGTCTAAATATGTTAGATTATTATCTGAATTTGCTGATGTGTTTGCTTGGGATTATTCAGATCTAAAGGTGTATAACAAAGACATAATTCAGCACACTATTCCCATCAAGCCAAATCAGAAGCCGTTCGACAGAAGCTGAGAAGAATCAATCCCAAGTTGCTGCCTTCCATTGAAAAAGAGGTGAACAGATTATACAAGGCTGGTATAATTGTCCCAATCAAATTTTCTGATTGGATTTCGAATCTTGTTCCTGTGAGAAAGAAGATCGGGGAGATCAGATTATGTATCGATTTCCAAAATCTAAATAAAGTATCATTGAAGGACAATTACCTGTTGCCAAAGATGGATCATATCCTCCAGAGAGTGGTTGGAGCATCGCGCATGTCACTACTTGATGGATATTCAGGGTATAATCAAATTCTAGTGCATGAAGATGACCGAGACAAGACTGCATTTACTACCCCTTGGGGAACTTTCCATTATGCTAAAATGCCATTTGGTTTGAAAAATGTTGGAGCCACATTTCAATGTGCAATGGACATCACTTTTTCCAATGAAAAGGATGTATTTCTGGTTGTATATTTAGATGATTTGATAGTGTTTTCAGGTTCAGATGATGAGCATCTTCACCATTTGAGGATTGTGTTTCAGCAATGTAGGAAATTTGGGATATCACTCAATCCGAAGAAAAGTCTCTTTGCTATGGATGAAGGGAAGCTGCTTGGCCATATTATCTCAAAGGAAGGAATTCACATTGATCCTTCAAGGGTAGAAGCAATTCAGCAGATAGATTTTCCTAGGAACAAGAAAGAGATACAAGCTTTTAATGGTAAGATGAATTTCCTACGAATATTTGTACCCAATCTAGCTGAGCATTTGAGAGAAATTACTAATATGTTAAAGAAGGACAGCGTGGTAAAATGGACGGAGGATGTTATGAAATCATTTAATCTGGTAAAGTATGCTTTATCTACAGCCCTGGTTTGATTAGTCTCGATTATACACAAGATTTCATTTTATTCTCATTTGCATCTGAGCATACCATGGCAGCAGTTTTAATGCAAAAGAGAGATCAGCTAGAAAAGCCCATTGCATTTTTCAGCAAGACCATTAGAGATGCTGCTTTGCAGTACAACATAATTGAGAAATAGGCTCTTGCTCTTGTCAAATCTTTGAAGGACTTCAGAGTGTATATTTTGCACTCCCACATCATAGCATACATTCCTAACGTAGCAGTTAAGGATGTACTGGTACAAACCGATCCAGAAGGAAGGCGGGGAAAATGGATTGCAGCAATGTTAGAATACGACCTGGAGATCAAGCCTACAAAGTTGATCAAAGGACAAGGCCTGGCAAGGTTAATGGCAGAATCAAATCTGCATGCTTTAGATATAAATCTTATCGCAGCCATGTCAGAAGATGAAGAAGAAATCTCCCTTATTCAAGTTTCTGAGATGTTCCTTCAGTCACCATGGTATTCAAATATCGTGTATGTACTTTAGCACCTCTCACCACCTCCAGGGATGACAAAGAACAAAGGTAGATCTCTCAAACTTAAAGCTGCAAAATTTTGCATTCTTAATAATTCCCTTTATTGGAAGGATCTAGGAGGTGTTTTGCTGAACTATTTAATTGAAGATGAAGCCCAGCAGGTGATGAGTGACTTTCACAAGGGTGATTGTGGTGGTCACTTGTTCTGGAAGACAACAACAAACAAAATATTGAGAGCAGGCTATTACTGGCCAACCTTATTTTCAAATGTGTACAAAACAACCGTGTGTTGTCATGAATGTCAGGTCTTTCAAGGTAAAAGAAAATTGTTCTCTCTTCCTCTAAAACTGGTTGAGGTCAATGCACCCTTTCAGTAGCGGGGACTCGATTTTATCGGGCAAATCCATCCAACATCGTCGGCGTAGCACAAGTGGATCCTAACAGCAACCGAGTATTTTACCAAGTGGATTGAAGCAATTCCAACCAGATAGCCCACAGATATGGTAATCATTCAATTTTTGGAATCAAATATTTTATCTTGTTTTGGTTGTCCTAATAAAATCATCATAGATAATGCAGTTGCATTCAAGTCCAAGAAGATGATCGATTTTTGCAACAAGTATAAGATTACTTTGGGTCATTCTACAGCCCATTACCCATAGGGAAATGGTCTGGCTGAATCATCCAATAAGTCATTGGTGAACATCATCAAGAAGCTGTTGGAAACAAGTAAGAAAGTTTGGCACAAAAAATTAGTTAATTCCTTGTGGGCTGACAGGGTGAGCCAAAAAAGTCCATAGGTATGTCTCCATTTGAAACTAGTTTACAACATTGACACAGTTTTTTCGACATCTCTTGCAGTTCCAGTTGTGAAACTTTTACAGGAGGCTGGCAGTGAGGAGAACGATTTTCAGAGAAGAATAAATCAAATGATCCATTTACAACAGACAAGGGAGGAAGTTTTCCAAACACTTTCAGATTGCAGGAGAAGATAAAAAAGATCTATGATCGGAAAACAAAAGCGGATAAGTTCCAGCTTGAGGATGTAGTGTTGCGGTGGGATGCTAGGAATGAAGATAAGGGTAAGCATGGTAAGTTTGAAAAATTATGGAAGGGACCCTATAAGATTGCTGCATACAGAGGACAAAATGCATTTATGCTCAAGGAGATGGATGGACAAGATTGTTCAGGAGGACCAATAAATGGTAGGCTCCTGAAGCATTACTTCTTCTAAGGTGATTTCTGAAATCATGAAGTGATCATTGTATATACCATTTTCCTTTTCATTGCAAGTTTTCAAAGGTACACAGTCATTTCAGCTTGGGGCCCGAGGTGAAGGCTATAAAGTTGAGTGATTTGTATCAGTTTGTGTGTTTAATTCAGTCTTTGAGTCTTGAGTCAGTTTTCATAGTGTCAGTTTCAGTTTTTGAAGTGTCTTGACCGTATTGCCCAATGGATGAGGCACTAGTCTACATGTTCCCAGAGATCTATGGTTCTTGGCACCTCCAAGGAGCTACCATCCCCATTGGAGCCAATGTTAGTGTCAATGTCTTCACACTGCCATCAGTGATCAAAATTTACTCTTTTGCATTTCATACTAGGAGTCCCATTCTGATGAGGTTGCATTCCATTAGGTCATGGATCTACTGATGGTAGGTTTCATTTCAGTCTTTCCCTCATGATATGTACTTGCTGACCTCCTTTCATACCTTTCAGTCAATGGTTTATGCTCATTTTCAGTTCATTTCACCAATTACATAAGGTTTCAGTCTCATTAGGTCGTAGGGTTTTCACCATGGTAAAAATTCAGTGATTATTGCTAATAATGGTCAGAAGACACATGAGAAGGAAAATAATGATCAAAAATCTATAATTTCTTAATTTGTAAGCTTAATAAAGTTCTCACCTCAAAACTAGTTTTGAGGTGAAAACAGAGCATTTGTATTTCATGGTTAAATTTGATGTAATTTTATTGTTCTCATATGTAATAAATGGTTCCATGCCGCTCCTGGTCACTCGGTGATATTTCCAAGTACTACCACTACAAAAGTCAAAGAATTTGAGCATCAGTCCACCTATCAAAGCAAGAAGACCAAGCATAAAAAAACAGAGTATTTAAAAAAGCACATAGACATTATAAAAGTGGGTTCTCACCATCAAAAATAAAAAAGTGAAAGCCATATAAAGCCATATCTCTATTGATCATTTCATTATGCTAATGTTGAAGTCAAAGTGCTAAAAGGAGAGCTAAGAGGCGATTTTTAAGTGTCATTGAGCAAAAGAGTGCAGTTGCTGCATTTTTGGAGAAATTCTGACCGGCGCTACACATTTGGAGAAATTCTAACCATTGGCGCTGCACTTTTCCCTAGAGCACTTGTTGGAGGAAAGGCTTATATATTTGGATTTATAATGATGTGAGCATCAAACCTAGAAAATCTTAGCAATTTTGGAGCAAAACTAGGTCACCAAAAGGTCAAAAAACTACCAAAAATGACCTCTCTGCCTCTTTGTGGACACACAGAAGCAGCCTTGGGAGATTTCACTTGTGAGGGGGGAAATGACCGCCAAATGAAAAAATTCAAGATGTTCCAGAAACTAGACAAGAATATCATTCCAATGAGCTATCTTGGGCTCAATTTGGCTAAGGGGAAGGTTTCCAAAAGTGGGTGTGAAGCGGCACTGTGCATTTGGCCAGTGGCACTGCGCATTGAGGCAGTATGCCAGAAAATGCAGTTTTCGCCTATTTTCATTGTAAGTTGACTTTTTCTCTCTTCATGGATGATTTTATGATTGTAATTAATGCCTTGGTATGTAAATGTAATAATGAAATGATCTTAGAGGGTAGATTCATCAGTTTGAGGTGGTTTGGGGGTCAATGAATCAGTTTCCATGCTTATAGAGGCAAGTTGTTCCACTGCCTATATTCCTGTTCCCTGTTTGGAAATGGTTGTAACAGCTCCTTTTCTCTTGGATTCGACCCCTAATGGCTAGAATAGGTGGTTTGATGTCTATATTATGTATTTTTTCTGTCATTAGCAAAGGTTGGATTCTCTTGGATGCTCTGAGCTACATTATACACTTTTATCAGCAGTTTGGCAAGGAAATAAACCAAGATTTGCAGCTATTTTTATGGGATACTTGTGGTAAAGTTTTTTTGCATAGTTTCTTCTTCTGTTATTAGTTTTTCTCATGTGTTATGTGTGCCACAATCTAATTCATTTCTTCTAGCTGAATGATATCAAGATAGATAGGTAGAATACATTGTTTACAGTGCTCTGCCTTGGGAAACCATTCCATTTTTGATGTTTTCTACTGTTTGAGAAGGATACATGATCTTTGCATGCCCTCCTCAGCTCCTCACTAGTCTTAGACCTCTCATCTCACTCAATTCCAAGTGCCAAAACACCTACCTACCTCGCCCCATAGAACACCCTGCATCTTGATTTGATTTCCTGGACCCCAAGCTACTTGCTCCATGTGATCCAGCAACAAAACCAACAAAATCAATCAAAAAACCCTAGAGCTACTATACCTAGCCTAAAATCCATATCTAATTCAGTCATCTTGACTGAGATTCACAAGGAGAGAGCCCTCTCCCGACCTGGTAGGGCTAGCTACCAGGTTAAGCTTGGTTTGAGGTTGTCCTAGGATTGCCTTCCTTCAGCCTGAGGTCAATCTAGGCTCTAACAAAATCCTCACAAACGAAGGAAGCTGAGAAAGAAGATGATTGTTTCTAGCACTAGAAACAACCACACGTGCGAGGTGTAGCAAGGGTATGACAACAAACCAACAATATTTAGTTTGGGTGAAGATGTCAAACCTCAAAGGACTCACAAGCCTAGTGAAGAAGTCCATCTCTCTAAGGTGAAAAAGACGCTAATTGGAAGACAAAGTGCTGGAAGACAAAGTGCCGAAAGATTCAAGAAGTGTCGGAAGATGTGCCAGCAGTGATAATGCAGAAAAAGGAAGGATTTGACTTATGCTTGGAGGATATCCTAGTCAAGGGTCTAGGGTTTGGCAGTTTTTCAAATAAGAAGCTTCATTAATATAAATATTACAAAGGGTTTTCCTCTCAAGAGTGGAGAGGGTTTGTCCCTGGCAGAGAACCAAATCTTGCGTTCTTCTTATTTTGTTTTGGTATCAGTTTGATGAAGCACACACATATGCACTAATAATAAGAAGAAGAAGTATAAGATAATAAGAAAAGTAAAAAGACTTCACAAATTGTTATATAGTCATAGAAAATAATCACAACACTACTTTTCCCTAGATTCTCTAACAACTCGGCCCTCTTGCTGCTCCTGTCCCTGTGGCTGTAACTCAGCCTCGTTGTTGTTACTTCCCCTATTGCTGTAACTCGACTCACTGTTGTTGTAACTCGACTTACTGTTGCTGGTATGGCTTGGAATGAAGTAGAACTCCCTCCTAGGGCTAGCACTTGAAGTCCACTGAAGCAAGGGTTGAGATCTCTGCTCGGAAACACTTGTGTGCTAAACAACACAATATTGGCTCAGCTCAATAGCTAAGGAAAATTCAATTTTAAAATAGACAAAAGACCCCTATTTCTCTCTCATTCCTTCCTTTTATAATTATTGGCCATGCATTCCTTGTGGGTCCCTCCACCAATTCAATTTGCCTCAAGGAATTCAAATTCCTTCTTCCCCAAGTGCATAATTTATATGGGCCCCATATTCCACTTTCAATATAATCTTTCATTTTCTCTAATGTTGGTGGCCTCCATCTCTCCAAAAATTAAGTGGGGACTCCCTCCACCCACTTTTCCTAAGTTTACATGCCAAAATATTTCCCAACACCCAATTTCAAAAATATAGATTCATCTTAGAAAAAATAATTTAATTAGGGACATTACAGTAATAGAATATAGTATGAAAAGTCTTCCGATGCATTTGTGACTCTCTCGGCAATCGAGGGCCAAAGATCCTTGAACTTTGTAGTTATTTCATTGGCTTGGCTCTGTAGAGTCTGCTTCTCCTGAATAATGTGATCTCATTCTGCTGCAAGGGAAAGAATCTAATGCTGGTGTTATTCATGTTCCACTGCCAGAGTGTTGTGCAACATCTCCACTTGATATGCAACTAGTTGAATGAAATTAAATAATTGAGTCGGTGACCAACTCTAGAGGTCATTAGGGGTCATAACAGTGGGTTTGGGGAACCAAATATGACTGATTTCTCAGAATCCCCTTTTGGTGAGGTTTCTTGGTGCGAGGTCTCTATGGCGTGAGGGTTGAAATGATCTAGGATGGACTGCAGTGGTGGCGAGGAGGAGGGGCTTACAATTAGGGGCAATGTGCTTATGGTTTCAGTGTTCAGGTTCTTAGTGGTGATGGGCTAACTAGTTCTTGTTGATGTGCTTGGTGTTAGGAGTAAAGATAACATGGATGTAGTAACGAATTCTGTGATTGTGGGGTGAGTTGTGAGTGCCTCATTAGTAGTGTCCATAATGGATAGGATTATGGAGTCGACCTCCGTTTCTATTTTTGCACCGAGGGGATTTCTAGATGGAGGAATGTCTAAAATATTGGTTGAGGTGGAGGTTGCTCGTGGTGATGGGTTGCGTGACCCTTGGGATACAACGGAAGAGGATGGCATATTTTATTCAGTGACAGGTGTTAGTGCCTAGATATGTCTCATGCTGAAAAGACAAGGTTCTAGGTCCACATCAAACCACGCTCAGCCTCGTAGCTAGCCCTATGAGGCCAGGACAGGGCTCTCTCCGGGTCAATCTCAGTGAAAGATACTCAATGGGGCTGGAGATCACTGATTTAGAAACTGATTTTAGGCTAGGTATTTAAGTGCAAAGGTTTTTTTTGATTTTTTGAGAGTTTTGTGCTAGAAACAGGGAAATGCAAATTGGCCTCGGGGATGAGGCACAGTTTCTGCAGAGTTCTGATTGGGGCAAGGAAGGCAATCGATTTGATGCTTTTAAGTGAGTGAGATGGATAGATCAGACTGGTGAGGAGCTAAGGAGAGCAAGAAAATCTCAAGAATTCTCCTTAAACAGATGAAAACATGAAAATTTAAACAAATTCAAAGGCAGAGCATAGCAATTATGGATTCTACCTTAATCATTCATTTGTTCAAATTAAGAAGAAGAAGCATGAAAATGATACACATAACACTAGACAAACTTACAATTACTCAAAGAAGCACACCATCAAAACATAAAGCCACATGGATCCCAAACAGTGCTGCAAAACCCTGGTCTTTCCTTAGCCAAAAATGTAGAAGTGAATGTACAATAGAGTGCCAAACTTTTCCCAAGAGTCCAACCCTGAAAATGACTTAGAAATTACATAATATAGGCAAGCCAACCTATTCCCTTGCCTCTAGGGGTCGAGCAAAAATTCTAGGAGCTATTTCAACCAATTCTAAACAAAGCACTAAAATCTAGGCAGACAAAACAACTTGCCTCTATAAGGTAGGAAATTGATTCATTCATTAAATTTTCACTTTTTGGTGAATGAATCCTCTAGAACAAGTAAATAAGTACCAAAATTACATCATTTTCACCCAATTACATCAATATAGATCAAAAATTACATCACAAAGCAAAACTAGTCAAATTGGCCGAATTTGTGAGCTGGAAGGTGAAAATTTGGGCAAAAAAACCTCTGTGCGCCGCGCTAATTTCTGTATGTGTCGCGCCACTTTGATGCTAATTTTGAGGCCTTTTTGAAGTCAAAATTGAGCCCAAGTGTGCTTGTTGGAAAGCACTGCCTGTCTACTTTCCAACCCAAGTGGAATTTCTAAATTTGGTGCCCATTTGCCCCTCCAAAACCTCAATCTCCCAAGACTGCTTCATGTGTGTGAAAATAGGGGCAGAGAGTTCATTTTTAGGGTGTTTTTGACCTCCTGAGGACTCAAAAATTGCCCAAACTTCTTGGTCATGCACCAACAGTCATGATTTTTCATGAAAAATCCAAAAATATAAAGTTTTTTGCATTTGGAGCCTTCTATCATAAGCGCGCGTCACGTGGCGCGGCGCATGAGAAAAACCCTGTTTTTTGTACAAAAATTTACAAAAATACCAAAAATGCCCCAAATTTCTTGAAATTTGGGCTGGAGCTTCTTCATTAAGTGTTATGTTGGGCTAAAGAGGCTTTGGCCAATATCTAAAGATGATCGAGCTCCCTTTGCCTCTTTTGCTTCTTTATTGCCTTCCTCAATTTTGCCTTCAAATTCCTGATTCGGGCCTTGCACACCTTGTTTCACACCATGTAGTGGAAAGCCATGTGTCTCAGCAATGCATGGTCTTTGTCAACCTTGTCCAAAAACCTCTCTAAGTGCATGTTAACTCTCTTGAGATTGGCCTCTCGATCCTCATTAATCTCTTGCTCCAATGACATGAGCTCAACTCTTCTCCTTTGTGTAGCTTGGGAATGCTCACGAATGTTTTGTAGCTCCATGATTGCTTGCTGATCCTCAAGCTATTTGTTCCTCTGCTCCAAGTATTTCATGGTACACTTAGCCCTCTCCAAGTCAAGGGATAAGGCTTCGATCTCTGTTTGCTGCTCCTGGATGATCTCTCTAAGTTTGGCGCTTTGTGGACCCGTATCTGTATCATCATCATGAATGAGAATGAAGTTGGTCTCTCGTTCACTTGATGGCTCACCTGAAGGCCCCTCATCCTACATTGGCCTCTTGCCTTTGTCATGTACCTGTGATGCTGATGGAGGAAGCGAGGCCCCTTCCACCCCGGGTGGAGATAACACTCGCTTTGCCGCTGCAAACAAATGTCTGGTGCCTCTCTGATATGTGATGAATATCAACACACTAGCAGTCTCATGGCGCTCATACTGATGAGAAGGTTCACCTTCATGCTTAACCTCTGATAATCCCCGTGAATCTCTGAAGAAGTCACGAGAGATGAAATCATCCCAAGTGATGCCCTGCAATCCAAGCTGATGAACCACCAAAATCTTAATAAGAGCAAAATGATAGACACTGTTAAGTTGCTGTTGAGGGGTTTTATGTTGTATAAAGGTGGTCATCCTCTCTATGTTCCAGCAAATGAAATACAGAATGTTCATCATCCGTACCCTGGTGAAATGCATGAGCAACCTGATGTGATAAGCATAAAGACGAGAGAACCGTCCCTCACAGCTGAAATATTTCATGATCAATCTCATTAGTGGAGCATATTCATCTTTCAGATATCAGAATGGGAACACTCCCTTGAGCTGCCTTAAGAAACTGGTTTTGATGTATGGCTCATAATGCTGCCGGTCAATCTTCTGTTTCTTGTGCAATGGTTCACCAATGTTCGGTATACCAGTTGCTAATGAGACAGATTCTGGTGTAAATGTGAAGGTGACACTAGCCAAGATAGCTTGATATCCGTGCAAGTGCAACACATAAAGACGAGCCAACTCATGATGAAATTGGACACTAGCCAACTTTTGACAAAACTCATAGCATGACTGATGCTGAAAACACTACATAGCAAGAGGGCAGGCTTGCAATTCTGTAAGGGTGGTCGGTTCTTCCCTAACATGTCTGCCACTTTTATGAGGCCTCTGGGGTGCCTGTTCTTCCAAGGGAGAGTCACTTTGGGTTTCCACCTCATAGTCCGATGAATGCTCAGATGCCATGACTGCTGTACAATATACCTTGAAGAAAAGATGCTGCTGTATATGAACTGTGCTTGGACTGCTCTTTAATGATGTATGAAACTGTTGTGTTGTAATGCAATATAGTTGGATTCTGCCACCAAGGGGAAAAACAAATGCAACAAGGGAATGTTAGGAAGGGGAAATAATAGTGAGGAATGGGAATTATTGGGAGAAATTTGATAGGGAATTATGGGAGAGGGTTTGAGGGATTTATGTATGGGAATAGGGTTTAGGGTTTGGGATTGTTGTATAGGATTGGGAGATTTTTATAAGGGCTAGGGTTTTGGGGTTTTGGGATTTGAATGTAGGAAAGAAAATGTAGGATTGATGAGCTTAGTGGGGGGGGGGGTAGGAAGGAAATGATGAAACAAGGGAGAAATGGGGAAGGAGGAGAGTCCTTGGTGACAAATTAAAGATTTAGGAACCCACAACAATCTTCCTTTGAAGGCACTTTAGAGGGAGGGTTTGGATTTTTGTGTCAACCGTTACCACCCATAAACCACCATCATGTATCACAAAATTTGATGCAACATCAAGAAGAAGGCCCTACCTGGCAAATCCACGCAAGGAATGAGCAACTTGAAGAGATTTGAAACAATTTCGGGCTTTGGACTGTATACGCCGCGCCAAGAACCTAGTGCGCCGTGCCCGTTCAGAATAACACTGGACGAAAACTCCCAGTGCGTTGCGCGCTTTCAGTGCGTCGCGCCGGCTAGTTGCAAGCTATTTCTCCCCAAAACACGCACTTGCTCACCCAATTCAGTTTGAAATTATTTTCTTTGACCTTGGCATGCAAAATGATATTGATCTTCATGGAAAAAGTTTTATAAAGACATTGATTTGATTTTTGGTTCTTCAAAACCCATTTTTGTAATGTTTTGCAATTAGCACTTTTTCACAATTAATACAACTCTGACTTTTTGTTTCCTCCTTGATTTTTTGGTTGAAATGATGAATTTCTTGGCAATTTTTTGTAGGAATAGCTGACATGGAATTTGGCAAAGGAGACTAGGGCTACGCCTGAAGATTTCAAGAACTGAAATTTTTTGAAAATTATTACAAAAAACAAAATGTCGACTTGTCTTCAAAACAGAGTTTTGAAGAAAAGTCATAATCCATCCATATGACGATAAAAATCTTTGAAATAATAACTTATCAAGAACCTCATCAAGAACCTCCCTCTGGCTTGCTGGCTTTATTAGACCTTGTGAAGACACAACTTGACTAACCCTAGACCTAATGACTAAAATGACTGTTATGACCTAGAAACTGAAACAAGACTGCAAATGACTTTTAAGACTTGATTTTGATGACGAGACCTGAGCTAGCAGTGCAAAGCATGAGGGGAATGAATGAAGAAAGCCCTTCTAACAGATTTATGGCATGCTATTAACAGAATGCAACTGATCGAGCGAAATGGGACACCTAAACATGAAATGCAAAAAGAGTTTTGATCTCTGATGGAGGGATGACCAGACCGACTCTAACATTGGCTCCAATGGGGATGGTAGCTCCTTGGAGGTGCCAAGAACGACAAATCTCTGGAAGAGCTAGACAGTGCCTTCGTCCATTAGGCTATGGAATCATTATTTCGACAAACAATACAAGATTTAGACTCAATTTATTTGACTGAAAATTGACTCAAAACGACTTGATAGTAAAATTAAAATGACTGAAAAACTGAGTCGAAAAACTGAACTCAAAATTGAAATCTTTCTTCAGAATTATAGCCTTCACTTCGGGCCCCAGACTAAAGAAAAGATCTCAGCACACACTTGCAGTGAAATTGAAATAAAATGGTATTTACAATGAAAATGATAACAATAGAAATAACTCAGAAAAGGTACTGCTTGAGCAGCCGACCATTGACTGGCCCTCCTGGACAATCTTCCCCGTTCATCTCCTTCAAAAGAAAGGCATTCTGACCTCGATATGCTGCAATCTTAAAAGGACCTTTCCAGAGATTGTCAAACTTACCGTGCTTGCCCTTTTCCTCATTCCTTGCATCCCACTTTAACACCACATCATCCAACTGAAATGTGTCCGCCTTTGCTTTTCTGTCGTAAATCTTTTTAATTCTCTCCTGCAACTTGAATGTGTTTTGAAAAACATCCTCCCGTGTCTGCTGCAAGTGGATCATTTGATTTAGTCTTCTCTGCATTGGATCCTCTTCACTACCAGCCTCTTGAAGAAGTTTGACTACCGGAGCTGCAAGAGAGGTAGGGAACACTGTGTCAACTCCATAAACTAGCTCAAAGGGGGACATACCAATGGATTTCTTTTGACTCACTCGATCTGCCCAAAGTGCATGGACCAGCTTCTTATGCCAACTTTTCTTGTTTATTTTCATCATCTTCTTAATGATATTAACCAAAGATTTGTTGGAAGACTCCGCCAATCCATTGCCTTGTGGATGATAGGTGGTTGAGTGCCTCAAAGTAATGTGATATTTACTACAGAACTCAACCATCCTTTTTGACTTGAACGCTGCTGCGTTATCAGTGATTAACTTATTCGAGCAACCAAAACGAGACAAAATATTATTATCAAGGAATGAAATTATTATCGCATCCATAGTTTGCCTGGTGGGAATTGCTTTGATCCACTTCGTGAAGTAATCTGTCACTGTGAGGATCCATCTATGCTGACCTGAAGAAGAAGGATGAATTTCACCAATGAAATCCAAGCCCCACTGCTAAAAAGGGGCATTCACCTCAATGGGCTTAAGCGGAAAAGGCTGTAATTTATGTTTTCCTTCAAAAATCTGGCAGTTATGACAACTCTTGACAGTCTTGAACACATCAGCAAACAATTTCGGCCAATAGTATCCAGCCCTCAGAATTTTGTTTGTCGTTGTTTTCCAAAAAAGGTGACCGCCACAATCTCCTTTATGGAAATCCTCCATGACTTGCTTCGCTTCTTCTTCCACCAAACAATTTAACAAAACACCACCGGGATCTTTCCAATAAAGTGCAGAATTCAAAATACAGAACTTAGCAGCCCTTAACTTAAGAGTTCTAGCTTTGTTTCTAGCCATATCAGGCGGTGCAGACAAATTATGAAGGACATATATGATATATGAATACCATGGAGAAAGAACAAACATTTCTGATACCTGAAGTGACGAACTTTCCTCATTTTCATCGGACATAGCAACGATCAGATTTATGTCTAAGACGTGCAGATTTGATTGAGCCATCAGGGTGAATGAGGGTCGTTGGATCTTTGGTTGACAGATCGAACGGTGATCGGGCGATGGAGCTACATGGTCGTTATCGGGTGGGAGCGATTTAATTGAGCGGTAATGGTATTGATCGCACCGCTTTCGGGCGTTAGGTGGTAAAAGGATGGGGTTGTGCGATGCCACTCAGTGATCGACATGTAGTGGCGGATGAGAGATAAAAACCGCTCTCATCGCATGCTAACGTTCGATTGATTGGACGACGCAATGAGATCAAATGCCGTCGGATCTTTTCGGAGGTGATTAGATGGTTGGGAATGGTCGAGCAGGTTTCTTTATCGGGTGGGACGGGAGCCATTGGATCTGCAGGAGTAAATCAATGGCGGGGAAATGATGAAAGGTTTTAGCAAGCGCGCAAGGGCGTATGAGAGGGTTTTATGAGGGTTTGGGCTTTGCGCTCGGGGCTAAAGCTTAAAGGGGCTATTTTGCGGGGTTTAGGAGGAAAATAGAGGAACGGAGGTGAAGGGAGAATGAGCGGGGCAAAGGAAGAAAGGAGAAAGTGACAAATGTGAGCTTTTCTTTGAGCATAGCCAATCCGACCAAGGTTGCCTTTGACCTTAAGAATCAGTATTGTATAGCAGAGCTAACATATACCATGGTAAAAATTTACATGACCACACAAACCCGTAGAGGACCAACTGGTTTTGCTACATATACTTTTATCAGACAAACTTTCAACCATGTGATACGACAAATACCATAATTGAACAGTGAAACAAAACAACCAAAAATCTATACCTCCCTTGCGTTGCTAAATTTTTGAAGAAATATGCCCTTAAGACCACATCGCTTAATAATGTTTCTAGGAGGCGAATATAAAGTGGGTTTGGAGGACTCATTCCATGATAAACTATTTTTCCACCCTGTAGACTTCACCATGCATATAAAAATCCCCTGAGATGTGAGGGAGATAACAAAGCAGTCCCTTGAATGCTAATTGTGGAATCTGTAATCGAAGCTAATTACTTGGATCTTGTAAACCATAATTTGTTCATTTATGAGCATACCTTCAATGTCACACTAAGAGGCGAGAATGTTCAATCCACTAGGAGCTTGGCATGCCATCTCCAAGCCAACAAATAGATAGAAATGTACCAACATAATACCATAAGCACACTAAAATGTGAACATTTATGGTGAATCAAATATCTAAGGGTTAAACCTTCAACTGTGCAATGCTCTTACTGCGTATGCAATCAATTCTACCAAATGTTGAGCTCTTCTCCCTTCTCGAAGGCCGCCATTGTGATGGTCAACGAAATTTGTTGCATGTTCATAATTAACCTACCTGCTAAATAAATTTGAGGACGAAAAATGTTGATGGGAGATGTCGTCGTAATCTTAAAAATGAAAAAATAAAAACTAATATAGATCTATTTTTACTCTGGATCTACCAAGCCCCAGAGGGATCAATTTTTTTTTCACTCTATGTTAATTATCATATCAAGATATTTGATCCTCTCGGCCCTTAGTAGATCCAGAGTAAAGATAGATCTATTGTGGTTTAATTTTCCCCTTTAAATGCCATGGGTCAATACGTTCTCAATACCATGGGTCTATACCACTAGTTCTCAATACTATGTGCCATCTTTATTTTTATTAATATCGATATTAGGGTTAATAATGTTTTGTTGCATGGTATTAATAATAATTTCGCCCATAGGCTTCACCTTGATAAAACCTTTTTTTGAGTGTTCCTAAATTTAAAGTGAATTATGGCGTAAATATAAAAAATGTTTTATTTATTTATCATACCTCTAGTTTATTTATATTTTTATTAATTTATCATACCTATTTTATAAATATAGTATTTGGCTCATGGTATTAAAATGGTATTTGGCTCATAGGCTTCATCTAAATAAAACTTCTTTTTCAAGACTTCATAAATATAAGGTTTATGGGGTAAATATAAAAGGATGTTTTATTTATTTACCATATCTCTAGCTTATTTATATTTTTATTTATATACCATAACTATTTTTGAGTGTTCATAAACCTCATTATATTTTAAATTTATATTGTGTTTATACATAATAATAATTAGATTGATTTCTAAATAAGGCCCACATTAAATTAAAAATGTTAAATGTTAAACATTACATGTTAAATATGTTTACGTTTACATTTACTTTTATGTTTACATTTACATGTTTACGTGAGATATACCCCATACTGTGTTGTAGAGCACCTCTCAGTGCAATAAATATCCCATTGAATTGATTGTCAATTATTACATTAGTTCAGAAGAAAAATGATTTTAAGATGTGACTTCACTGTGATAGAGGCTCATTCTCCAGCCCAGTATGAGGGGATGTGTAAGTTTGTACGTTCATCTGTGCTCCTTTCAAATAAAATTAAAAAGTAAAAATCATGTTCTAAATAGAAAAATAATGTCGGCTATAATTTAAAAAAATGAATATGCTGTAAAGCAATTAGAAGTAAAAAAATGTGTGAATAAGATGTTATCTTATGATGATGATGATGATGATGATTAACGTCCACTGTCTAAGCCTCCCTAGCTCACTGTAATTTTGACAAAGCAAAAGGCTAGGAAGGCCAATATTGCAACAAAGATTTTGAAACTGAGATCTAATGTGGTTGTACGCTAGGCACTCTAAGAGGAAGTGATTTTCATCCTAGATGTTTGTATTCTCACAGAGATGGCAGAACCTTTCCATCCATGGTGTTTTAGGAACTGCCCAACCACCCGTTTCACTATGGAGCTCATGAGAGTTCATTCTAATCTTGGCTATATTAATTTTCTTCTTTGAGCTAGTTAAAACAGAGAGATACTTTTGATCTTCTAGGGTGAGGTTGATGACCTCCTTATAATATCTTAATTTTCTTTTAGCTGCTAAATATTTCTCACACCACATTTTTTCTTTGAACTTAGAAGTAACAATATTTCTAATGTTATTAATGTTTTGCAATGCAACATTCTTGTCGATCTCCTAACGGTTTAACCAGGCCCTGGTGTCTTTATACCAACCTGGTTTGAGCCTTAGGTGGTTTTGGCTAGAATTTAAAGCTAGCTTAGGAAGTCTATGGTCTTCTATGTTATTGAGTTTGTGCTTGTACAACAAAAGTCTAGTCATAGCTAGGCTCTCGATAGGGGAAAGACCCACTTCTATAAAGAGAATATGATAGGGTGTGTTGCTTTTAATTTTGAGGTTATAGGTTATAAAACGCTTCTGGATTTGCTCAATCTTTCTCGAGGATTCTCTAGAGATGCTACAACCCCAATCACATCCATATAAGATAACCGGAGTGACTAAAGTTTCAAAGAGGAACTTCTTTCTATCCCACATTATGAGGTTTTTCATTTTACAATTATTTTCAAGACCAAAATAAGCTTTCCATCCCCCATTAATCCTTTTCTCAATGCTATAGTTTCAGTTGAGCTTGTGATGAATATCAATTCCTAGGTACTTGTAGGAAGACACTTCCTCCAAGTTACTATTGTCATACATAAAATTGGCGTAAGTGTCCTTCTTGGATTTGATAATCATAACTTTTGTTTTGTCAGTGTTAACAATCATACCCATGGTAGAGCAGAAATCCTTAAGAAGTATAAGTTGCTTATCAAGATGAGATGGGCACCTTGCGAGAAGAACAATATCATCAGCTTAGAGAAGAAGGATAATGACTATCCCAGCTAAGATCGTGCCAACACATCCTGCTTCCTCTAAACAACCTTCTAGCTTGTCGATGTAAATGCCAAATAGGGTAGGGGAGAGGGGGCAACCTTGTTAACTCCGATATTACACTTAATATCTTTCGACTACCCTTCATTGCTCTTTAACTTGGCAATTACATTCTCGTATAACCTTATATCGATAGCTCTCAACTCAAAAGGAACCCTTAGCTCTTCTAATATGTTCCAAAGGTTGTTTCTAGGAACCGTATCAAAAGCCTTTCTAAAGCCCACAAAGTAACAAAAGAGATTGGATTTATCATTGCCGCATTCCTCCACAATGATCCTAAGCGTCCGTGCCCCTTTAAAATAAAAATAAAAAATAAAAATTATGTTCTATATAGAAAAATAATGTAAACTAGAATTAAAAAAAATGAATATGTTGTAAAATAATTAGAATTAAAAAAAAATGTGCTAATGAGATGTTTAAATCTTATGCTTTTCAAAAATATTTCAACAATTAATTTAAATAAATTATCTGAAGATCTATTTAATTAATTTATGTTGATATCAACTTCATATATATCTTAAAAAAAAAAACCTAAATTTTTTATGATTAAAATTTTTATTTAATATTTATATATAGTTTATTTAACAATTTAAAACTACAATTTAAAAAATAAAAAATAACCTATTAAATTTTAAAGTCTAGTAAAAAAATTTGACCTCTTGACTTATATTTATTAAACCCTTACGTATGCTGATTAGAAAAAGTGAACACTTATATGTTAACTAAACATCACCATAACTATTTTATCACAAATGAATAGCCTTTATGTTTGAGTTGCTTTTAGTACTTAATATATAAGCTTTATTATTAAATTAGTTCGTTCATGTATTTGGCTTAATTCTAAGAGACGGAATGAACATATACGACGATATGTTATTGAGCGTGGCACAATTGCATCGATTTTCAGATATTTCTTTAAAACATAAAACATACAAGTTATAAGATATGAAAAATCATAAACAATAGCTTTCCAATTTTATCTGGTATAAAAAACCAATAGATTACACGTGTCATGCTCTAGTAATAAATTAATAATTAAGTGGTTTTTATTTTACCAATTGATGCTGTCAATGAAGATCACCATTAAAAAGTTGCTGCACACTTTCATGGGACGGAGTACCCAACTCTTTCAATGAGTGGAGACAAAACTAGGTAGTAGGGACAGTGAGTTGCCTTATCACGGTGTACTCGGGATCGCCGATGCAGAAAACGCGTCGGTTGCAACTTCCTTGAAGCTTCCCTCGCAGTCAGTTGAAAGTCGATAAAAGCAGTCCGGTTGAAAGTAAAATACAGCATTGTCACGTTATGCGACATTAGCATTGACCGGACGTTTAAAAATTTTGTGATGAACAAGCCAAAGTGAGCGTGATCTGGTTATCTGATTCCTCCTCTGCCTTAGCTGGTAATGGCGCGGTCGTCATCTTGGTGTAAGGAGCCACGCTGTTGAATCTGTACTCTCAAAAAAGAAAACTTTGATCAAGTTATTACACGTTTGTTTATTCAGTCTTTTAAATTTACCCTAATCATTTGTTAAATAAACTATTCAAACTTAAAGACAGGAATAATAATATTTTAGATGATTTAGAGTATGATTAGGTACCTCTCCGTCCGCTTTTGGAGAAAGCGTTGCAGAGATAATTTCCTCACTATTTCCAGGCCTGAAATCGCAATAAATAAACTATGTTAAAAACCGAGCCCGTTTCAAGCTTTTCACATTAAATCTAGCCATTAATCTTCATTATCAAATATGTGCGAATGGCATCTTACCTACTGACGGTCTTTGAGCTTGAATTTCATTGACAGAGTTCGATCCAGGGTTGGAAGACAGCGGTTTCGAAATCTGTTCGATTTTACTGCCGGAAATTGTGGATGTTCTTGTATTGCTCGAGCTATTGGCACTGCAAAGCCTCATAATTTCTTCAGCCTGCCAAGAAAATGGCAGAACTACACCGTCAGAAACAAGATAAAGCAGAAAGGACTAAAGATTCAAACATTTTATGAAAAAATTACATAAATTTGCTGTTGATTGCAATAAATTTGTTGCTCAGATCAAATTATTACCTTCTCAGCCGGCACATCGTAAACATTTACCGCTCCGTTATAAAAAATAGAGAGTGGAGCTGTGGCCTGTTGCCCTAGAGCTTTTGCCGAAACAGATCTACTGTAAATAGTGAAAATACACAAAGTTAGACCTATCCAACATTGAAGCTCGCTCAGCTTTAAAGAATTCCGAAAGACATTAAATGGCCAATATTTGGACACGAAAATACCTCGAATCCGGGTCATTTTGGCCAATTGCCAAAGGCAAGGTTATTTTATTTTCTGTAACACTAGGTTTTGAACCAAAACTGGAACCGGTGCCGGTGCTTATGGGAAACAAGTTCAACATTTCAGTGTGACTTGATGACTCAGATCTTCCGTTAAAGCCCTCGGCCTGAAGATTGACATGAGTTAAATTGACATTCGTGTACTCTGAAATCCCGATCGACGAAAGCGCCTTTTGAATCATCTGCGGTTTTATCCGCGACAGGTCTTGCATGACTGTTGCATTCATCAAATACAGAGACAAAATCAGCGAAAACATTATATCGAAGCAAGAACAGAAAACAAGTTTGTGCTGCATAGAGAGCCGATATCACAGGCGAATCTGAAAACAAAAGTGCGAGACAAATTCAAGGAGTTCGCAAAGGAAACCATACATTTCAGCTTTTGTAGCTGTTTTTCAGAGCCGAATTCCAAACTATTACTGTTTTTTGCCACAGACGCGTTATGAACGCCCAGAAACTTCAGATCAACAGATGTAGTTGCCGACATTGTTTCAAATTCAATTATTCCGATAAATCCAGAGAATTTCCACTGCAATATGCCTTTCCTTCAAGCTAGGTTATTTCAGGAGATGGAGATCAGTCCAGGCGCCGAATAAATGAAGGCAATTCTCATAATCCGTGGCGAATAAGAAAATAAATAAATGACAGGCAGATCGTGGATTAGGTGAGCAGAAGAAAGTGCCTAACAAAATACAGCTGTACATTCTGCATGTGGAGCTAAGTGGAGATTTTTTATTTTCCTGTCGAAGCAAAATCCATTCTAGTGATCTGCTGTCCACTCCACAAGTATGGTTGAATAACGCCACAACCATTTCGAAATCTTGAAAGTTGTTCACATAAAGCAACATTCTCAATTATATAAATTGGAAGTAACAATCGAGCGCGATTTTAGCGGCATGTTAAATGCGCAGGAGGATTATCGGTTTTATTAATGGAAAATAAGCGTGGGGCGTGACCCGTGACTGGAAATGAAATGATTGGTGGGATAGATGGAAATGAAATTGTTTGGTCTTTATCACGAGCGAGCAGGTGATCCATGTGCTCCATTTGATTTGTTCGAGAGAGTTAGACTTTTGGTTAGTCGAGGTCACGGACGAAATACGAAGAATTTTTAAATTTTTATTGTTTTTAAAATTTGTATGTTTTGTATTTTTTTTTGCATTATAATTTTATAGATTTGATTTGTAAAAGGATCATTTCCTAGCTGTAATATATGATTTTATATATGATTATTTGTAATTTGGTAAACTAATTTTAAATGATTTGACTAAGAATTAGGGATTAAACAAAAGTAATTAGGTTAAATAATTTTAAAAGATTGAGTAAACTAAATTAAACTATAGAATTTCATAACCATTAATCTTTTAACCAAATATTATTACTATATAAATTAATATTATTATTTATTACATCGTGATAAAAGCTAGTTTTTTTCCTAATTCATATTTATTAGATCAATCCTTGTTTCTATTTTTTATTATATTATATTATTATTTAATTAATAAATTGCGACAATTTCAATAATAAATAATTAATTATTATATAACAGCTAGTTTCCAATTAAATAATTTTATTTCACTAATGGTTAATTGTGAACGGCTAACACTGAACAATGATGCATCCATGTTATTTATTTTCTCAGATCGATTGCTTTCTCACCTTGTCCTAAGGATGAACCACATTAGTTGGTTTGAAACGTGGACCCAATCCTTACAATGTGATTAATCCAGAAGACTGTTTTCTAAATTAGAGATGTTAAAGATAAAGACTAAGTTAAATAATTTTAAAAGATGGAATAAACTAAATTAAACTAAATAAGAGATGTTAAAGATAAATATGGGTTAAGAGATTTATGGAGAAATAATTGTGAAGATAGTTGTGAATTTAGTTTAGTTAAAAATATAATTATAATAGAGTTGTTATAGTTACTAATTGTACAATAAATACACACATAAAAATGGTTTAATTATTTTAATAAGTGTGTTTTTTATAATATGATTTAATTATCAATAATTATTAGGTGGATAGCACAGAATTTATCTCCATAGAATATTTTAAAATATTCCTAGTAATATTCTCAAATCAAATATTGAAATTGAAATTTATCTCCAAAGTAATTAGGCTCTTTTTTTCCCTTTTAATTAAATTGATTAAATAAAAAAATGGCATATGAACAAGCATCATAGTAACTAAGTTATGTTTTTCTACCCGTGTGGTATTGATAAGTCATGGTATTAGCCAATGGTATTGTAACAAAACCAATGGAAATGAATATACATACTTAAGAATCTTGTTACCTATTTTTTTAAATGTGTATATTTCTAACTTACATATTATTTTTTAATAACAATAATAATAATTTGAAATAAAATTATTATTATTATTTTTAAATTTAAATGATTTTTTTTAATTTTAACAACCTATTATGAAGCAAATGTTTTGATACTGATCATGGATTGATGTTTATCAGCCATTTTAATTAAATGGTTGTGCCAGTTGCTAATGCAACCATATAAATCAAATGGTTGGTAAGCACCAAGACACATCTCACAATGTCAAGATTAGATAAAGTTATAAAAAAATTAAATTCACCCCACATTACCATGGAGATTCACCCCACTTTACTATGGAGATTCTAACTTGTAAATAGGCTTTGTTATGATACCATAGGCTAATACTATAGATTATCAATACCACATGCCCAAGAAAACCATAACTCATTTCATAGTAAAAATATTTTATATATATTTTATTTTAATTTAATTTCATAACCATTTTTTTAATTAAATTGAAAAAGACATAACTACCTTTTTGATATATATCTCAATCCTTTATCCTGACTACTACTAAAAATATTTCATTTTAATAAAGTTAAATCTCTACCATCCAGGATAATTATATTAGAGTTCTAAAAACTCCATTCTAAAATAAGTGTAAATATAATTAGCAAAAAGAATTGATTCTAGTATTTCTTACTTCAAATATATATTCCTATGTGTTTATTAGTGAGTTGTATGCCACGTTTTGAAAGTTTTTTAGTTTATTTTCTGATCTAATTTGTCTAGAAAAGGATTCATTGAAATCACAAGTTTGGTGGGTGAACTTTACACAATCGAATTACCCTAGGGGTTTTTTAGGGTGTTGAATCCATATATGCACTTAAAAAACTAGTTTAAACAAAGCAAATTCAGATTTGACCATAGTTTTTTCACCAGATTTGGGCCATAAATCTACTAGAAACTCCAAAAAGTCTCACTTAAAAACTCCATTTATTAGATATTAAAGTCAACAATTGATATGAGAGTGAATTTCATTACCCAAATTGAGTTCTCTAAATTTTATAATGTTTATAATTTTGTGATTAATTAATTGGTGTTGAGATCAATTTCCAACATGGGAATTTATGAAATCTCCAACCAAAATTCTAGCACTATGATGGCACAAGCCTAGCAAACTTTGTATTTCTACCATTGCAGAGATGGCACAATTGAAGGAAACTGTGTGCTAGAGCTCCAAAACATGGTTGAGTCATTACAAGAAATAATGGAGCCAAAGAGAAATATTATGCACCACCAGCTCGTAGAAATGCAAAATATTATGGTCTTATAATGTTGGATTATTGGGGAGATTCAAGAATTGAAATACATTAGCTTAGAAGCTAATTTCATGGAATACTAGAGGTTAATGGACCCTAAAGTGTAGAAATTCCCTGTAGATTCAAAATGTTAATTGTAATATGCTAAAACAATAGACTTGAATCTACTCTACTCATCAGTGGAAATAATAAACAATCTGTGAAATAAAAAGAATATAAGAGAAAGAATTTAATCACACATAAAACAATAATTTTATGGGGAAAGACATTGCTAAAAACCCTTGCTATATGTATATTGTATTAATAAGAAAATATGAGAAGATTACAATACTTTTCTCAAGCCTGAGCAACCTTTGCATTATCTCAATCTATCTCACTACCAACATATGCACAGGATTCTCTTGAAACACCTTTTTGTCACAAGCTCCACGCACAAACTTGTGCTTTCTATTGCTTGGTCTCACCAACTCATACTCTCCAAAACAATGATTAAACTTGTGCCTTCATTCCTCCTTTCAAAGGCAATTCGAATGGCTAAAATTAGTGAGTTTTCTAAATAAGGAATTATTTAGTTTAGGACTTCTTCTAATTGCATGCACAATATGTTTAATTTAGATGATTTTACAACTAATATTACATTGTGTTTGAACTCCAATCTCAATTGGGTCTTTCTCTAATCTGGCATGCATGATTTAATTACGTGTGAATCTTCATTTTACTGGTTGAGCAGTGTTGGTTACACCCCACTACTACAGGTTTAGTTTAACTGACTTTAACTCAGTTCAAATTGAATTAAATAATTACAACTCAAAAGAAATCAACCTGGGCCCCTAAAATTTAGGAACCACCCTACATGACTCTAGATAGACTCCCAACTCGAATTAACTGAGCTAAATAATTCAAATTAACTTAGTTAGCTATTAAAAGTTGCTATGAGAATTAGAATTAGAATTCAATTCTTAATTTAATTCAATGAAAAAATTAAATTAGGATTTTTCTTGATCTTATTTTAACATTTCTTGTTGCTATTTTCAACACTCCCTCTCAACAAGAAAGGAATTCACATCTATCCCGATCTAGTACCTTCGGAATATTCTACATGCAACTCTTGTCACTGTTGTTCTTGCTACTGCAACATATACAGCCAAAAAGCATCCAAACAAAATAAATTGAATCAATTGTGTCTGCAATTGTCTACTATGAAGACTGTATTGTTGTTGACTATGCTACTGAGCCTCTTGCTCTGTTGTCAACATTGTTGTGCACTCCTTTGTATCTAACTAACACTGATCCTCCTGCTATTGAATATTGTGGGTCCCTGTAGCAAGGTAATGATCCATGAGAGAAAAAAACACCTCAATGGATCCTACCCAAATTTTTGCACTCTTGGGACTATTGCTTCACATTGCCCCACCTCTCAACTGGAGGTATGGTTTCATGTGATCCCTTTTCCCACTTGGCTCGAAATTTACCCCTACTGGAGGTCTCTTCTTGAGTGGATGTCTCCACTCAGTGTCCTCTCTTCTTATCTAGTTGTGGTTTCTCCACACTTTCTAAGGCTGCATCTGAGGTTGCATGTTGAGAGGTAATTCATGCTCCCTCTCAACCACCAAGTCTCTAACATTTTCATTTCTCCTCAAGGCTTTATATGCATCTTATACCTAAAGTTCATATAGGTTCTTGACTCGCACATTGATCTGTTTCACCTATCTCGTGGCGATGTGTCTAAGGAAAACATTTTCTTTTAATATCACATTGTAGCCACGGTATTCCAATACTTCGACGGAAACAAAATTCTTCTTTGGTCTTAGAACATACATCACATCTATGAATCTGAGAGGGGAGCCAGAATCCCTTTGAAAAGTAACGATACTAATAGCGAATGCGCTATAATTCCCATCATCTCCAAACTCTATGTTCTTCTTGAGGTCTTTTGTTGGGCATGGAATCCCCCCAAGGCATGTTTTGGGGCTTAAAGCCCAAGTTGACCAAATATTTTTTTAAACGCTCTGTGAATTATGGACGCGGAGCACAAAATTATGATAGAGTCACAAGGTTGTCTGCCCTCATTTTGCAATGTAATGTCAGCTTAATAGACCTACCCATGGTCTGCGGACCATGGGATTGTATAAATAGAGCGAGGCTCTAAGTGTAGAGAGGAATAGAAGAGCAGGAGAAGTCTAAGTGATTGAGTAAAAGTGTAAAGTGTGTCTTTGGGTCGTAGAGTAGGGGAATGCTTTGCCGCTGAGTGCGTAGAGGTCTAGTAGTCTGCAGCTGAGTGCACAGACCCCTGCAGCTGAGTGTACACAACAGGTCAACTCTGTAACCGTTGGAAGAATCAATAAAGAGAAGTTTACCATATTTTTGTGCATCTTTTCCTGTCTTAATACATGATTGGGTATAATTTGCAACTATACTGTTTATTTGTTGCGCGAACTTATATGAATGTTTTGTATAACTAATTATAAAGTAATATATCCAAGTATGCGAAGGTAATTAACTGATATAGGAAGATAAGTAAGATCTCAAGTAATAGCACGGAGCACGGCTCTACCAGCGCGGAAGCTCCACAACCCCTGGTTAGGGCTGCACGAAGGCAGTGTATCAAGGCGTGAGGAATAGGTAAGCGCGCAAAGTGACCTACGCGAAGGGACAAACAGTGGGATCAATCAAACCTCTTAGACATCTCAAGGGTGTGAAAACCTCATTCTAGCACCCTCCCATAATACTTCGGGTGAGACCTCCGTCCGCACCCCACGGACTGTTGCTAAAAGGGCCAGTAGTACAAGGATTTGTTCGGCTAATTAACTCTAAACCTGGGTCAGGCCCCAACAAGCCAACAAATGGTTCTGTTGCCAGGACCGGGATCTACATAGAGATGTCTGATGTCGTATCACTGGAATCTGACAAAGAAAGGAATTGAAGATTTGTTAGACAGGAAGATTCACAAATTCGCGGCACAGGAAAACAGGAATCCGCAACTATCAAAGGAAGAGTGGTTAGACTGCTACTTATATACAAATATCCATGAAATTTTCTTCACATCCTTCCCCACTAAGTTATACGAGTGGATAGTGAAGCTAGAAGATAGTCAAGGGAGGTGTAAACTTGACACACCTATTGCATGGACTCTAGAATTGGTGTGCAGACAGGAAGTATCGGAAGATAAGATCACGCACATTGTCAGTCAGCTATAGTGAGGCAGAACGACGCTTCCTCAAAGGACTGCGAGGTAAGCACGTCAATCTTTGAACACTTGGATTAAAATACTATTGTGTGAAAAATGGGTTATGCGAATAAATTGATGTTTGGGCTACATGAAGTGGGAGAATCTATAGAAATGAAGGTAGCACAGAACTAGAAACTAGCCCCTTGATTTCACCTCCACAAGGGGGCGAAGAAGAGCTCGCGAAGGTCTCCCCAAGAAGTGCGATCAATCTGATAAGGCAGAGAATTCTACGCATACCACCCACACCATCGCCAGTTCCACTGTCTTCACCCTCGTCTTCGCCCATACCACCTCCGGCACCACCGCGAAGTAGTATGGCAAGTGCGAGAAAGCTACCAGTGTTCAAGGGAGTAGGGAATGAAGATCTGAACTAGTTCTCGTTCGTGATAATAGTAGTATGGGAAGCACAGGGAGTCATGGATGAAAATATAAAGAAGGCAACGTTGGTCAGCACTTTGCAGGATCGCGTGTTGACCTGGTACATTAAGCTTTCCAATGACAACTCGAATGTAGGGATCGCGGATATCCAAGCTATGTTAAACAAATAATTTAGCAGGAAAAATTCATAGGCACAGTCGATCATTAGGTTCAAGGAAATCACAATGCTACCAGGCGAGACCCCATGGGAGTTGGATCAAAGATTGAAGTGCATAATTTGCGAAGCGAACATGACGTTAACAGATGGGAAACACTACGGATGGTTTGTAGCATCATTAACACCACATATACGGAACTCGTTGTCAAAAAAGAGGCTAAGCACTCAGGCCGAGGCCTTGGAGGTCGCGATGAGATTGCACAAGACCCCAATACAAGATCCCAACCTGGGAGTTTAGTAGATTCACACACAGTTGAAAAACTTGTGCCTTGAGATGTAGAGTTTGAAACAAGACAGGACAACCTACCCAGAGATGTGCGATGAGGTATGGTGCGTAAAATGCAAGGGCCAGGGGCATGACAAGGACCACTACCTAGTGTTCGTGAATTACCTTGCGGGAGGAGGGCCAATGCCACTAAGACTGGAGGCACAAGCAGGACCAAGCACGGCGCCTGCACTATGGTGTGCGATTTTTCAGATAGGAGGAAAGCATGCTATAGATAACTACCATCTATTACAGAAGTATACGCAGAATTCACAGTAGTTGTTCTGTAATTTATGTAGGTCAGTGGGACATGATGAGTGCACCTGTAGAAGTTATGAGTTGATGATGGATTGAACTCCTACCTATAGAGTTCAGGCTGAAACACGGCCCCTCGATCAAAATGCAGGAATGGCATAGACCGAATTTTAGGGGTGAAGATGAGGTCGAGGTGGAGGGGGACCAGGAAGAGGTCGTGGATAGCTGATATGTTACAATTGTGAAGGGCCAGCGCATTATGCCCGTGATTGTACGAATCCAATGCAACCATCGTGCTTGTATTGTACATTGTTTGATCGTGAGACAGAGGATTGTCCCACACTAATAGCGAGGCTGCGCAATAAAGGAGCACTCCAACCTCCCTCGACTTAGAACCTGCAAATGATGAGGTCTAAGCCACGTGAGGAAGACCCTAATGTAAATATTGTGCTCCGGAGTGCAATTACGACAAGGGATGACAAAGGCAAGCAACCTAAAGAAAGTACCTGGGGTTGCAAGGCTCCAACGAAGGAACCAAAATTTGATTTGGAGCGCGCTAAGGAGACCTTCACTGATGCCTCCACTTTAGAAAGTAAAGAAAAATTGGAGCCAGAAGTAGACCCATCGATGCTCACTACATTCTTGGAGACATGCATGAAGTTGCTGCATGACAGCAAGGCTGTAAAGGGGCTGCAAGAACTCATAAGTAGATGTGTTGGGACCGTGCCAGGAGAATCGCGCGTAGTCTGGAAGCTTGGGAAGCACACAACATGAACAGGAAGGGAGATGAGATTGACTGCACAGATTGGGGAATATGAGATGGACCAAGTGATTCTAGATCTAGGATCGGACGCGAACGTCCTGCCAAAGCAGACATGGGAGTGCATCGGCAGGCCTATGCTGCAAAGTTCTCCTATCCAATTGCGAATGGCGAACTAGCAAAAGATCCTACCTATGGGGAGATTCCAGGGAATAACAGTAGATATCGAAGGAGCAAACACACTGACAGATTTTGAAGTAATAGAGATTGTTGATGACAACAATCCCTACCCCGCGCTATTGGGAATAGATTGGGCCACTGACATGAATGGAGTGATAAATCTAAAGAAGCACAAGATGATCTTTGAGAAAAATTCTTTGCGTGTAGTGGTACCTTTAGACCCTGCAGAAGGGTCGCGCTACATGGATCCAGTGCACGACTATGACAACGACAATGATTTGGACTGCATCTACAAGATAACACGTGGGAGGAAGACTGGGTAAATCCAACTACGGATGGCCGAATCTCATGGGAGCGTGAAATCTCCTACACATCAGATTCTGATGAGGAGATAGAACGATGGCAGAACTAGTTACACGAGGTAACCATGCTCAACTGTAACATGATGACGAGGTCGCTACGTTGCATAGCAACAAAGGTAAGAGATTTGCCTACGTATGATGGTTTAAGCGAGGTGGATGACTTCCTAAACAAATTTGAAAGATAAAGTGTCAGAACAGTAGTGCTTTGATGCTCTGAAATGGGTACTGCAAGCTACGTCCACAAGATGGTGGGGTACGCACCAAAGAAGTTTTGAGGATTGGCACGAATGCAGAAGGATGATGCACATGTGGTTTGGGAAGCCTCCGATGAAATTAACAGACAATATTGTCAGATGAAATAGCCCGTGCACCCACTTATCTAGGTGGATACAGACATATGGTGTAAAACTTGCACAAATGCACACAATCCTCGCGGTAGGTGACATGATTAGCAAGCAGGTGCGGATAAGGCAATGGCGCAAACGACCCCTTAAGTTGGGACCACGAAGTATGGAAAGACCAAGTGCGTAGAAGGGTATCCAAGCATAAGCCTTTAACAAAGTACGTGAAGCGCTAAACGAGGTCCACAATGCGAAGTGAACTGACTGGGACCTGCGTGTACCAGTGGTTCTATGGGCTTATAGGATTGCCTGCAAGAACCTGACCATGCAGGAACCACCAGGGCTGGTGTATAAAGCAAACACTGTAAGCCCTATAGTACATGAAAAGCTTATACCACGCATGATAGCACTAGTAGATACGATGGTTCGCAGAACCTTGGAAGAAGAAATCAAACAGGGAAATTCTAGGCTCTAAGAACTTGAAGATGAACGGGTACGATTAAGGAAGAAAAGCGCTCTGGTAGACGCAGAAGTCAAGAAGCTGGAGGACGAGATAAGGGAAGATTTTCTCTGTAAAAATACCACAGTGATAAGGCAGGATGCACATGATCACAATGACAAGTTTGAGGCCTATCACCATGAATTATCAGTCTGATGCCTTGGCTTGGACCGCACCTTAATAAGCAAATCGACTAGGATAGCGTGTTGCAGATAATAGAGTGTGCAATGCCGCCCGTAACAGTAAAAGGTGGGTATTTTCCAGGAAACGTGATGGATGACAGGATGAAACTTTACATAGGTGGTGCGACCACCTAACTAGTCGAGGGAAGTATAGTCTTAGTGCTCCAGGCAGTTGAAAGGAAGCGCGGGACTATAAACTACTTTGCCCAGGAGCTACGCGATGTTGGAGCTACGCGCAGAAGAAAAGAGTCACAAGGTCCCCAACAATGCACGGAGAGCTGAGCTGCCGCGTGGGTTGGACAGGAAGTGACCATTGAAGTCACTATTCATGATGGGACGCTCTAGTTGAGACCAAATTGAGTGGGCATCAGACATTTAAGACACGATTTATGGGCAAGATTTGGGAAAATCTGCCACCAAGGGAGCATTAATGAACCAGATTTGGGGGGAACGGTTGAATTCAAATTCAAAAAGCACTATAAATACAAGGGGCTACCCAACAAACAAAATTTGGTCATTTGCGAACTGAGCTATTGAGCAGAGCCCTATTTTTTTGTGTCGAGCATTGTTTGAGCACCTGAGTTTGCAAGTGATAGATTTCTGGATGGACACGATGGCAGCAGCTGAGGAAGTTATGGAAATAACAGAAATGATCATCGAAGAGGCCGTGCAAGCCCTAACTATGGGGGATGCTCTAGAAGGCGTCGGGATTGTGGCATAAATGCCGAAATCACCGCGCATGCCAAGACCAAAGAAGGATAAACAAGCGATGGTTCCCGTACATGTTTCCCCTGCGGAACTTGTTGCGCATCAAGCTGTTAATGGGTGACAAGGGGAAAACCATCACCATAGAGATTGATGAAGAAGAAGAAGACCTGGAGGACCTTATCATCGAAGAGGATGAGGACGAAGGCATGGCAGAGGAAATTGAGCCTGTGCACCCCCCGAAAAAGCTGCCTGCATATGTCCCCCCATGGAAAGGGAAGGCTAAAGTGCCCAAGGACCTTGACGAGGCCAAGATCTCACTCTAGACCCTGCTCCTCCCAAACAACAATGTTTTTTAGGGCACGCACCTAGGATGGGTGTCGAGCTTAAAAGTTGAAGATTGGGACCTCGCTGACCACGAGAAGTTCCCTCACCTTGAGACCTTGCACCTCATGAATCCCAAGAAGAACACCGCGACAGGGGTTACAGAATTAGAGCTGCGAAAGTGGTTGTGTAGAGTGGAAAAGGTTGGGCTACTTAACCTGCTCTAGGTGCTGCATTTCCACCGTGCCCCAATAACAATTTTCGCCGTCAGGCAGCTGCTCTGCCTGGTGCATGATGGGTGTTTGTGGCTGGAGGAGCCCATCCCCATCACAGAAAACTTGATTCACCGAATTTCTTGGCTTCCATGCAAAGGAGAGGACCCCACAGACATCTCAGAAGGGAAGAGTAGTGACTTGGCCATCACAAAGGCCATGAAGAAGAAACACAAGTTGGTGAAGAAGAAAAGGGGCTACGCCATATCCAGCATCAACGATAAAGCAGTGAGAGTGGTGACCCAAATACTGGTCGGTAAGGTTATGCACAAGTGCCGCACAGACGAGGTACTTGAGCCAGTGGTAGCACTTGCTAAACAATGCGCGGAGGGGGTCTAGTTTAACTAGTCCGAGTTCCTCTACAAGGAATTCTTGAATAATTTTCATGAAGTTTAGGAACAGGGTAAAATGTTCCACTATGCATGGCTTCTGCTATCCATAGTACTCGTGGGAGGGGAATTTCAGGATGATAGTCAATTCCCCACAATTGACAGGGATCTGCCGGAGGCCGCAAAGTACGCTTTGACCTGGGTCACAAAGCATGTAAATTGGATCCACGACTGTAAGATATTCTGGGTGTTCATGGAGATGAACCTCGGAATGGGGATCAACCATAAGCCACAGTTGTTGCCCATTGTCTACAATAGCCTGCAGAGTTTTGCGAAATTTAAAGCAGACATCCATAGCATATACATTAGAGCATGTAAGGACCTGGCCAAACAATGGAGAAAGCTACCCTTTGTAGCCCCAGACAATGTCATCTTTAACATGCTAGAGACATGGCCATTGAAGTGGCACGCTCTAGAAATCACGAAGATAGAGAATTTTGCGGTACAGAGGAAGAAAGAAGAGGCCAAACTGTGCATCACACAGTTGGCAGAAAAGAGAAGGAAGGAGGCAATGACAACAGAAGTGTGGGCGGTGCAAGATGCTGCGCAGACAACAACTGAACCAAAAAAGGCCGCAGCAGCAGCATAGGAGGTAGCCATGAAGGCACACTAGGGCCAAACGTCGCCTTCGCATGCGCAGGAAGCAAAGGAAGAAGAGGGAGGTGCGAACCTGCAAACCACGTCAACACAGTTGAAGCGCCAGCACCGACTGAGAGGACAGGGCCACGTAAAAAGGTCAAGGCATCAAAGTTGTCTATTGACCGGATCACCCTAATTGAGGGTGATCTACACAACATGGGCTAGACAGTGCGCGATGTCACCTCTGAGGCCCTCCAAAATTTTATGCAGGAGAACCATATTGTGTTAGGGGCCCTCAGAGTGCAGCTGAAGGAGTTGCAAGTGCACCCTCCTCTGGCTGGTACCCTCTCAACCAACCTTGTAGTCAGAACAACGACAGGATAACAAATGTTGCGTGCTCGGGTGACGAATACCGTAGTGCTTCCAGAAGGGGCACTAGTGACTAAAAATGAGGCTGACAGGCCTACGGTTAGCGCGCTAAAGGGTCTCGACATTAGCATGGCTGCACTCCCGCGGGAGACCTTATACGTGTTGCAGGATGGGATAGCTGCAGAACTGCGGGCTAGGGGGAGATGCTCACTACAAGTCCTCAGTGATCAGAAAATCAACATGGAACAGTTGATCTTGTAGCACGACGAAGTAGTTTCGCATAATCGACAGCTGGTACAGGTAATAGATGAAGCTTGCCTAAGCATAATGGAGGTGGCCATCCCAGCAAACACGCCAGCAGAGGTGCACAAAATGACAAAGGTTTAGCTGGAGATGAACCTTCAGACCGCTGAGCTGCAGTTAAAGGCGTAGCCGTCCACCCCTCCGGAAATCAGAGAACAACGCACTAGTTCTATTACAATGGGATTGGACGAGATTGGTAGTGCAATGCGAGACTGCACCAGCATGTTGGAAGAGTCATTTGAGGTCCTCACAAATCTACAGGAGGAACCCAACATCCAACGCTTAGAGACAGAGGTACGAGAACTCCAACAGCAGTATGACAACGTCAAAGGAGCTGCGCAGACGGTGGCCCTCACTCAAAGGCTCGCGTGGATGCAACAGGCCAAAGTGCTGAAAGAACAGGTGGACACGACACGACACAAGGAAGCAGTCTTGAAGGTGCGTGTTCAACCTTGGATTGACGAGGCCTTCACCATCACAGCAAAAATTGAAGGCAAGCTCGCACACATGTAGGGGATACAAGCACAGATGCAGAGAATTACTTCCGACACCACAGTCTCGGAACAATGCATGCAGCAAATCCAGTAGGCAGCAGCTCAGTGCATCGTTGACCTTGCAGCAGTTTGAGCAGAGTTGGAAGGACTCCGCGCGAAGATCTCCACGCTGACAGAGTGACTCGAGGGTAAGTCACAATGTTTGTGTTGGGGGCTTGTTGGGCATGGAATCCCCCCAAGGCATGTTTTGGGGCTTAAAGCCCAAGTTTTGACCAAATCTTTTTGTAAAAGCTCCGCGAATTGTCGGCGCGGAGCGCGAAATTATGATAGAGTCATAGGGTTGTCTGCCCTCGTTTTGTAATGTAATGTTAGGTTATTAGACCTACCCATGGTTCGCGGACCATGGGATTATATAAATAGAGCGAGGCTCTAAGTGCAGAGAGGAATAGAAGAGTAGGAGAAGTCTAAGTGATTGAGTAAAAGTGTAAAGTGTGCCTTTGGGTCGTAGAGTAGGGGAAGGCTCTGCAGCTGAGTGTGTGGACCCCTGCAGCTGAGTGCACAGGGCAGGTGTAGTTTGTAACCATTGGAAGAATCAATAAAGAGAAGTTTACCATATTTCTGTGCATCTTTTCCTGTCTTAATATATGATTGGGTATAATTTGCAAGTATACTGTTTATTTGTTGTGCGAACTTATATGAATGTTTTGTATAACTAATTATAACGTAAGACATCCAAGTACGCGAAGGTAATTAACTAGTATAGGAAGATAAGTAAGATCTCGGGTAATAGCGCAAAGCACGACTCTAGCAGCGTGGAAGCTCCACAACCCTTGGTTAGGGCTGCATGAAGGCAATGTATCAAGGCATGAGGAACGGGGAAGCGCGCAAAGTGACTTGTTCGTAGGGACAAATAGTGGGACCAGTCGATCCTCTCAGACATCTCAAGGGTGCAGAAATCTAGTTCTAGCACCCTCCCATACTACTTCGGGTGAGACCTCCGTTGGTGCCCCGCGAATTGTTGCCGAAAGAGCTAGTAGCATAAGGATTTGTTTGGCTAATTAACTCCAAACCTGGGTCAGGCCCCAACAAGCCAACATCTTTCTCCTCTAAGTCGTTGGAGAGATCTCTATTCCTCATCATATGGAATGAAGCACCATTGTCGAGATACCACATGCTTCCAATTTCAGTGCTTGCCATGCATGCAATTAGTGTGAAATCAAGTTCAAATTGTGAAGCTAGAGCTTCACCTACTGCTGCTACTGTAGGCTCCTTCTTGCTTGCTTTCTTCTATGGGAATTTCATGGCATAGTGCCCATACTAGTGACAGTGAAAACACTTGATGTTTGATAAGCATTAAGGGAATTTTGAGGTTTAAAATGGGCGTCCTAAGGAAATAATAAAATAATAGCTAAAACAATAAAATAATATTTATGAATTTGCAATTCACTTTTTGCACCACAATCCATGTAACCATGGTTAAATTCAATTGAAAAGTTGTACCAAAGTAAAATTAATAAAAAAAATTGTTTTGATGTGACTATAAATAAGAATGAGCTTTTCAAGAAAAAGTCATTATCATTGAACAACTCATGCATTTTCCCTTTGTACTTAAATAAATTAAAATAAATTATAAATATAAATTCATAAATTCTTAATTGACTATTAATTAACATTTATATTATTTGAGCTATACAATTAAATTATATAATAACATGTAATTGGTATACTATATAAAAATCAAATAATAAAATAAAATAAATGTTATATATGTGTGTGTGTGTGTGTGAAAAATCAATATTATTGATTTTTAAGATAAATATAACAACACAATTTGCATATTATTTTATAATTTCAAGTTAAATATAAGCAAATTTGTAGGACCAATAATTATATTCACTTTTTAATCATTAAATATTTTAATAAAATTATTATTGTAACATAATAAAAAGAATATTATTTTCTACTTTGGAAAAACATTATAATTTTTTTTATAATCTTTATCACATTGATTTGTTTAAAAATGTTATAATAACATAATTTTACATATTATTCAATAACTTGAAATTAAGCAGAATTTGTAAGATCAATTTATTAAAAAAACCATAAATCATACAAAACTAATATACATTTTTTCGTTAATTATAATATGTCTGTATTCTTATTAATATTATAACAATATTATTCATGGATTTGATTTATCCTAAAATTACAAGGTTATATTTTTATTTATTTTGATTTCATATGTATAATATATATGTATAGATATTAATTTATAGTTAATTTGATTGTAGTATTAAATAAAATGAGATGAATATATAATTTAAAAATAAATATATGAAAATATACAAACATAATATTTATTGAAATGTGTGTGAAGGCATGGAGATTGTATTGGGATGTGCATTGTTTCTTTCAAAAAATATGAAATGACAATACTAATATTTTATTCAAAAAGTGTGAAATGGCCTTTATTATGAGTACTTTACTTTATGACTTTAAAAATACTTAGAGCACTAATATAGTTAACCATGAATTTTTATCCATAATTGAGAATGTGACAAGTAAGTACCTTTAATTCAAGCAATGCCACATCAATCATTGGGGATGATGTCTGTTAGCGCTTGAAATTTCACCTCAGGCTGAGAAAGGTAAACCTCAAGGCTACATCAAACCATTCAGCCTCGTAGCTAGCCCTACGGGGCAGGAGAAGGCTCTCTCCGGTCAATCTCGGTAGATCTTCAATGGGATGAGATGACCAACAAGGTAACACTGATATTAGGCTAGTAAACTGATTAAAAAGGTGGATTTGGGTTTTTTTGGGTTTTTGGTGGCAAATTGAGGAATTGCAATTTTGGGTGCGGGGATTGGACACAGTTTCTGCAGGGGGTTCCTTGGGGTGAGGTAGGAAACAATATTGATGCCTTAACTTAAGATGGATGATCAGGAATGAAAGATGAGGAGCTAAAGAGAGCAAACAATGACTTTGAATTCCCTTTAGACAGTAGAAAACATGGAAATTAAACAAATTTAAAAGCAGAGCATGGCTAGCATGAATTCATACTTTAACACTTCATTTGTTTAATGTGTAGTAGTAAAGAAAGGAAATGAATCACATAACAAAGCTTACAAGAACATTGAGAAACACACCATCAACACATGAGTCCACAAGAATCCCAAAGATGACTGCAAAACCCTGGTCTTCCTTAGCCAAAAATTGCAGAGATACAGTGAAAATATACAATGATAGCTTCTCCCTCAAGAGTCCAACCTTCCAACCTCTGAAAATGATTAAGAAAATACATAATATAGGCAAGCCAACCTCTTCCCTTGCCTCTAGGGGTCGAGCTCATCCTTCTAGGAGCTGTTTCAACTAATTTTAAACTGAGCACTAAAATCTAGGCAGTCAAAACAACTTGCCTCTATAAGCTAGGAAACCAATCCATTCATTAAATATTTACCCTTGACATGAATGAATCTTCTAGAAGTGTTAAACAAGAGTAAAAGTGTCTTAGAGTTGCAATAATTACATCAAAGATAATCATCTTCCACCCCAAAAAGTCAAACTGGGTCAAATCTGCGTTTTCTGGGCTGAACAAGTCAATTCTGGCAAAATCTGCTCAACGGGTCGCGCCCCCTGCTCAACGGGTCGCGCCCCTTTGGAGCGATGTTTGAGGCACTTCCCGGTGTCAGAATCAGGTGCAGGATAGCTCGTTGGAAAGGTACTTGAGTCTACTTTCCAACCCAACTGTAATTTTTCAATTTGGAGTTCATTTTCCCTATCAAAAATCAATTCTCCCAAGACAGCTTTCTGCAATTCAAAAAAGTGGCAGAAAGTCAAAATTTTCATGTATTTTGACCTTCTGGAGGCCCAAAACTCCATAAAAACTCAAGTCCATCCATAGGCATATGCAATTTTGCATGAAAAATCTAGAAATTCTGAGTTTTTGCAAAAAGGAGTTGCCATGACAAAGGGTCTCACCGGGGGTGAGACCCGTTGAGGAGCCAAAACCTGTAAATTACCAAAAAATGCCAAAATTACCCAAAATTCTCAATTTTTTTTGGGATTTGAGCTGTGACTAGGCTATTGAGTTCCATGATCTTTGAGTGAAGCCTCAGCCAAGATATGGAGGGGATCGGACCTCTTTCTCCTTTTTTGTGCCTTGGCCAACTGCCTTGGATCCAGCGATTGTAATTTTGACATTTCTCTAAAACCATGACACCTGTGAAAAAAGTGAAGGAGGTTTTTCTTCTTTGGCATGTTGTGGACAAAAAAATCTCTCAGTTTTCCAAAATTCATCTTTTATTGCTCTGGAACATCATTTGAGTGCGACTTGTCCCGATGTGTGAAACAAGGAATTTTGTCGAAATGGAGCGAAATGAAGGGGATAGGGGGCTTCTAAATTTTTGGGGAAATTTTTGGAAGTAGGGAGGGATGTTAGGAAGCAGGGGAAAGTGGAATCTCAGAGATTGAGTGAGGGGAAGGGGTCCAAAAGGGAAAAACACAGGCCAAACCTAGAAAATTGCCAGGTCGTAGCTAGAAACTAGGGTTTGTGCAAAAATGAGGAATTTGGAAGATCTAAGGGATGGGAAGTGTTTGATAAGGTACTTTAAGGATAGGGGGAGGTGTATGAACATCAGGAAACAAGTTTTTCCGGTGATTTGACCATCCAAGAGAAATTGCTTTCAAAACCCTAGGAGAGGGAAATGACCTTGCCAAGGCACAACTGAAGCATGAACAAGATGTAAAATGACTCATTAGACACTGACATGATAATGAAAACCATATGAATGATGATAGACTCAGCTGAATGGTGACATGGACCAACATTTTGACAACTTTAGAAGGAGTTAAGGCAAACCCTAGACCTAATGCCTAGTGACCAAATTTTGCTTGAAAACTCTTTGAAATGACAAAATTTGACTTGGAAACTCTGAGACCACTTTGTAAGAGCATATTTGATCACTGGAGGAAGGCTGGGAAGACTGAAACTAACAATATCATCCCTTAAAATGTGATTGGTTCTCATAAAGAGACTTTTGATTGTACATTTCCCTGAGGAGGTCCATTTTAGACCTCAAAATTCCCCTAATGTCCTTCTTCTTGTTGCCATCTTCGCCTTAGGACTTCTTTCCCTTGGCTTTATTTTCTTAGCTGGCTAATGCAAAGTCCTCTTCCACTTATTTTAATTAGGTCCCATCTCTGGTGTTCCGCCGAATCTCTTCTTGCACCAAGTCAGACCACAACCACTCCCACTCTTGTAGCTTCTCCCTCCCATTAATAGAGTCCTGGTAGTTGTGCCATCTCTTTGGAATGCCTGGAAGTGCTAGGCTAACCATATCATCTTCAACAACTATAACACTGATACTTCCAACCTCATCCCGACATTGGGTCAACTTGGTCAAGTACTTTGAGATTGTGTCACCCTTCTCCATCTTGATCTTTCTGAGCTTATCCTTCAGTTGCAGCTTCCTATGGTTATTGTTGTTTTGAAACAGGTTTGTCAAGACCTTCCACATTGCAAATGGACTTTCCTTACCGTGGAGGTTAGAGACAATATGATCTCGAACTCCTTCTAGGATAATCCTTCTTGCCTTTGCCACACAGTTTCTCCTTTCTTCCAGATCCCGAGCATCAATTGGCTTAGGAGTGTTTTTTTTATTTATGAATTTCTTAAGTTCGTTGTCTTCCAACACTGGCTCCATCTTGTCCTTCTAAGCAATATAGTTTGAACTACCCTCAAGGGCATATTCGAGTCTCAATCTGTAGAATGACATCCTACTGGCTCTGAAGTATGATATTGCAAATTTGATTTCTCTTGCAAAAGACAAACTCGTATTCTCCTCTTCTATAGTGATTTCAGCTCTGATACCATGTAGAAATTTCTACAAATCTAGATTTGATACCATGTAGAAGTTCCTTGTAGAGTCAAACTGCTAATTGTAATATGCTAAAATAATAGACTTGAATCTACTCTATTAATCAACGGAAACAATAAATGATCGATGAAATCACAAAGCATATAAGAGAAAGAATTTAATCACACATAACACGAAAATTTTCTGGGGAAAGCCATTGCTAAAAGACCCTGCTATCTGTATATTACATTAATAAAAAAAATGTGAGAATATTACAATACTTTTCTCAAGCCCAAGAAACCTATGCACTATCTCAATCTATCTCACTACCAACATGTGCACAAGATTCTCTTGGAACAACTTTCTCTCATAAGCTCCACGCACAAATGTGTGCTTCCTATTGCTTGGTCTCACCAACTAGTGCTCACCAAAATAATGATTAAACTTGTGCCTTAATTCCTCCTTTTAAAGGCAATTCGAATGGCTAAAATTAGTGATTTTACTAATTAAGGAATGATTTATTGTAAGCCTTCATTTGATTGCATGCACCATATATTTATTTTAGATTATTTTACAACTAATAGTACAATTTCCTTGAACTCCATTCTCAACTAGTTCTTTCTCTGATATTACTTGCATGAGTTAATTATGAGTGAATCTTAAGTTTACTAGTTGAGCAGTGTTGATTACAATCCACTACTACAGGTTACACCCCGCTACTAGATCTCCCACTAATTCCTCCATCGGTTGGATCTAGTTTAACTGACTTTAACTTAATTAAACTGAATTAAATAATTACAATTCAAAAGAACTCAACCTAGGCCCCTAAAAGTTTGGAACCACTCTACATGACTCTAGATTGACTACCAAATCAAATTAACTAAGCTAACTATGTCAAATTAACTTAGTTAACTATTACAAGTTTCTATGAGAATTAGAATTACAATTTAATTCCTAATTTAATTCAATGACAAAATTAAATTAGGATTTTTCTTGATGCTATTTTTAACATTTCTTGTTGCTATTTTAAACATAGAGTTAATAAGCATGATAATGTTCAAAGAAGATCCATTTATAATTAATACATTGTTCTAAGAAATAAAAGGATGAACAGGTTGGAATGTGAAATGACAACACTAAGAGGTAAACCATCGATTTCACACTAGGTATCAAGCAAAGAAGAAAACAATATGATTAGCGCAAAAATGAAGTTCCAAAGCTAGAAAAGCACCTTGATTCGAACATCATTCACAAATATATGTATCAATGTGGTAGAAAATTTTTCCAACTTAAGTGCAGTTGTTTTGCATACTACAAAAGTTAATGAAGGCCATTAATGATGAAGAAATAATGTTGATATGCTAGTTTCCACTGAAGAATATGATTTGTGAGGTTGAAACATTGACAAGCACTGCAATCCTATGGATTAAAAAAACAATTGGAAAGGCAAGTGTTGCAATATCAAGAAGATAGAGATGGTGGTATTGCAGTCAGAGAAGAAGGATCTCTCATCTTAAATGCTTGTTGGAGTGCAACACTAAAAAATAATGAAAGGAATTTTGGTTATAAGCATGAAAGGAGTTTCACACATACACACACACATATATAATACTCTAATTAGCCTGTATTTTTGTTTAAATTAACAAAAATAGAGACTAATTAGAGTATTCAATCCAATGTCAATTATGAAAATAAATTTTTCCAATAACGTTGATGTATGAAGCCCAATTTCATTTGTGAAAATTGAGATCCACGGTCAAAATTATTGTCAAAGTCAAAGTACAATAGAGCCAAATTCAAACTGAGTCGAAGCCCATTTGTAAATAAAAATATTGTTACTATTTTGAAGTCCTTTTATGACAAGGTTAGTGAAGTTAACCTTGGTCATAGTTGGAGCCAAAGTGAACACTAAATGTTGAGGTTCAAGTTGAGAGTCTCAATTGAAGCCAAGTTGATAGTATAAGAAATGTTTACAATAAAACACTAAGGGTGCATGCTCGATGGTATCCAACACCATAAGGAAAATTTATAGCTAATTCAGTAATGGGGTAATATTTCAACCAAAAATGTCTCACTAAAGTTAAGTGAATTATGAAATTGTTGTATCAAGTAAGTTTTCCATGGCAAGGTCATAGATTGTTGTGTTGCTTTTTTGGACCTTGATATCACTCCCAAAAACAACATTTATGTAGGTATAGATAGGAGAAGATGGGTGAAGAGTGTCGAAGATGCAAACTCCCTAAAGATGATAGATAAAATCACAAGCAAGATGAAGAAAGAAAATGAAGCATATTCCATGAAACAAAGGCAACAAAATAATACACAATTTAGGTTCCTACATATGAACAAAAGAAGATGTAAGAAGAAGAAAGAAGATGGATTCCTTGGCCTAAATAGATGAAGAAAAATGAAATAGTGGAGAGAAGTAATGATTTAGGAAAATAATTTAATGTAGCAAAAGATTGAAGATGAAAGGAGAAAAGCAAGGTAGGAAGAAATAGTGTCAGGTGTTTAAATTTGAGATGCAAATGTAGGGAATCCATGAAAAATGACATGCCTAAGAATTTTGATGGTCCTTCTTGAATAATGTTTTTTAATGATGGGAATAAAATAGTCTTCATCCAATGTTTGTATAAGAGCTAGATTAGCCTGAAATTTTGAAATTGTATGTACTTGATTCAAATATTGATGTAAGCCCTAATGAGCCATGTATGCCCTCATAATTTGTATGTCGTAAATTTTATGTTGCTATAGAAACCATTTTGTAATGTAAGGTTCGTGGTAAACCAAAAACCACTTGTCATGATAATAAAAGGTTTGTGGTAAGCTAAAATCCACTTGTTAATATAATGGTTAAGGCTCATCCACAAAATACTAGAGATTTGGTGGTTGAGAGTCTCCACAACATCCCTAGGTTTAAAGGTTGAGGGTAATCCAAAAAAAATCATAGCATGGTTATGGGTAAGAAAAACAAAATCCATGATGATGATTGGCAACAATGTAGGGGGAGTGAATATGTTTGATCCTTAATTAGATGTGGATATTCCATTGGATTAGTTCCTTACAATAGATCGATAAAAATAGAATAAAATATATACTAGGGGGGTTAATCTCCTTATATTCTAGATTCATTAATTACTATTTTTTTGCTTCTGCATGTAGTAGATAAAATGTAGAAAATAGAGAACATTAAAATAAAATCACACACGAACCACAAAGAACACAAAATATGCTTTAAGATACACTTATGGAAGAAAACATAGCTAGAAGGTGACATTTATCTACTCTTTCTTTCTATAGAATGGAAATAATGCAAGTACAAATGGAGTAAAGTTAGACTTTTGGCCTAATAGGCTACTAAAGAACACTAACTCCCTTTTTTCACGTTCTCTAACTCCCACTCCCCGTGATTCATACTAGATTATTAAATTATTTGTCATCTATATTGAAGCTTTAAGAGTGGAAAAATTAAAGGAATAAGCTCGCAAGAGCAGTTTTATCAACAAGATCTAGTATGGATAATTGGGGTCTAAAATGTTCTAGGGTCATTTTGAGGCCTTAAAAGACATTATTTGGGGGTAATACTTCCCCACATAAGCATAGGCTTTGTAGAATTATTATACACTCATATACATTTCCAACAATGTAATAATCACATCAATCATTGTTAGTATGAAAAAGTTATTCCTATTGAAAGTTGACCACCATGGTTAGAGAGGATACCATGTCATGCCCCATCACTCATGAAAAGGGCGCTAGCCATGTGCGTAAATGGAATATAATCTAGAAGGGTTAAGTTTGTAACTCTAATTGATAGTTGGAGTCAAACGTGACCCCTAGTTGGCCATTGGGATATGTTATAAGTAAACCAATAGGAGGAAAAGGGGGTCCATTCATTTTGGTGGTATCTTGTTCCATAATAGAAAATAAAAATAGGGAGTGGGACTAAGAGAAGATAATATAGGGGTTTGGTGTCTATAGTATCCTATCAGGCCATAGGTCTTAGGTAACCCCATAAAGAGTTCCTTCATGTTTGTACTTGTATCATTTGCATATAAAAGAAGAGAGGAGAGGAATTTCACCTTTGAGTTGGGTTTTCTCGCATAAGGGTTTCCCAAAGTATATATTATGTTCATTATGGTCGGTGTGTGATTGTAAATTATTATTCTCTATTTTTTACATTTTATTTGTTACATGCATAAGTAGAAAACAATAATTAATAAATCTAGAATCTAAGAAAATTAACCCTCATGGTATAGCTTTCAATCTATTTTTAGTAGATTTGTTGTGATGAACTACTATTGTAATATCCATGGTATTTTATAGATTTTCTTGGTATTATAGAAGGTTTCCCTAAGAATCTTATGGGAAATTGCACGGGAACTAGGAAATGGTGTAAGAAAGAAATTGCAGAACCCTGACCATGCTAACAAGTATATTCATAATAACCTTGACTTGGTAGAGGAGAGATTCTCAAGGTTGGAAGCATAGGTTGAAAATATAAATTTCAATATGAACGTCCTTATGGCGGCTCTAGCAAGCATGTTTGAAATTGGAGAGGATGTAGGTTCCAATTGAAAGGTTTGATTAGAGGGGAAATCAAGGATCATCAAGACCCAAAAAAGGAGTGAAGGAAAGAACCTGAGAAAGAGCATCAAAGTTTGAGTATCATCACACATTGATAGTCCCTATTCAAGATGGGAGCTATAGTGTACTAACCCCCTATTACCTAAGTAAGGTTACGAGGTTCTTAGACCCAACCTATAAAGTCAAACTATTGAGATCATGTTAGCAAAATTTCCTTTTTCTACAACCTCCTCAAAACTCATTTATGATATTTCCATTATATTCTACTCATTAAGATATTTCCAACAATATAAAGTTTATCTCAAACTAAGGCATGGGAACAAATTTATGCCTTGTTAAATATTTTCCCATTAAGGGCCACATCAATATTCAAATGAGCCACATTGAAGACACATGGAAAATACCCTCCATGTATCACTCTCACACACTCCACAACCATGACAACATCAGTTGTCCCAGTTTACTTGCAAACATATTGAGATCCCATCCCCTAGCAAAAACCACACTAATGAAACTCATCTAAGTCCCTCTCTACCCGAAATATTAACACTCTACAATTGAATACCTGATAGATGAAAAGGACATCATTTGATGGATTTTTCACCCTTCCCATATCAATAAAATGATGGATTGTGGAGGTTCCATTTGTATTGGGGCTAATCCCAAGCCTTTCAAAATATTAACAACTAAATGGAAACATCTTAATATTTAAACTCCATGTTACGAGCCACCTCTACTTCCATTTGGCACTATGGTTCCACATTATCATGCCACATCATTTGACCACGTTATCCCCATGTCAGATCCATGTTAGCGACATGTCACCTCCACATCATGCCACGTGGCTAATACATCATCTCCACATCAATGCCACTTGGCATGTCACTTCCTCCAAAATATTTTCCATTAAATGTCATCATAAGGAAATCCTAACCTCTAGGTCTTGATTACCCAACCTCCATAAGATTAATACAAAACACCCTATCCTATCAAATAATGACTCCCAAACTCACGTTAAGGGATCAGAAGTGTGATTATATTTACTTATGGGGTTTATCACCAAGTAACTCTACAACATTCTCCCAATCATTGAAAATCGAAAGGTTTGTTGAATGACTTGTCATTGATTTCAATGTTAAGGGGAGTTCCCGGTGAATACATGACTGTGAAATTTAGGGGGAGCATTTAGCATAGGTATTAAACAAAATTTTGGGACAAAATTTGGTGTTTTAACAACACACCCACACAAACGAAATTTGGTGTTTTTCCATACAAGCCCTGAAGGCATGGTCCAACATTTTAGATTCAATCCAGTTGTTGATGGTGTTGGATACCACCAACATACAGGGCGTCTCCCCAATGTGAAGTCCCAATTAGACCTCACACTGTTTGGATTAGGAGACCCATATGGGGTATCAACCCAACCACCATAATGCAAAGTTTCATCTTGGTTTCAACGGATAACATAAGATATTGTATACATAAACCTTGAATAAGCAAGTAAGATGACTTTTTGAGGCACCAATTACAAGATTTGAAAGGAAACCTTCACGAGGGGAGATAAAACTGAGTCCCTAAGAGGAAAGTAATTTACTATCCTAGAAGAGGCACACAAAAGCATGAAAAGTTTCATTAGCTAAATAGCTCACACAATGATATCAAGGAAAATACAACACACATTCAACAAGGTAAGCACTGAAGCCACCAAAAGTGTTCAATTTCTCCAGTACATATGAACATAACATATGCCATAAACATCCCAAGAATAATCTTAAAGCATTTGTGATACATGCATGAAAATGTATTAGTTCATATATCTTTAGTTATAAGGTGAAAGATCCAAGTAAACTAGTTAAAATGGTGAACACTAGTTCCAATAGTGGAACATTAAGTCACTTCTTGCTTCTCCAAAGAATAGTTTTTCTCTCCTATGCCAAGTAGAGAAACCAAGACTATCTCTCAAAAGCTACAGCCTCCAAAATCCCTTTTCTTGAGTTATGAGGTTTCCTTTATAACAAGAGGAATGACCTTTCATATCCTCATGATTCTTGGATTACCCCCATGACTCTTGGACTTCCACTTATTTTTCTTTTACAATGATTACAATACTACATCATAACCTCCACATCATCATATGATGAGACTTGACATGGAATTGTCTTTTATGATTGGGACCGATAGTGACAAATGACATGGAAAATCTCCAGTCATGACATGACTACCAATCTATCTTTCCTCTTTGTTTATCTTCTGATCATGGCACTTTCACCCTACAAAGGGTATTCAATCTTGTAGTCTTTTAGGTGCTACGATTATCAAGTTTCAAGTGTGTTTATGGTTCTTTTCATGCTTCCTTTGTTTATCCTCTTTTCCTGATCTTCCTCATGTGTGCTTGCCATTAGGTCCCTGGAATACTTATTTCTACAGTCGCCCATGACGATCCACTATCAACTTGAAAAGATCCTAATCTACCATGTTTTATGAATATTTTATGTCTATCCCTTTTCAGTGCACTCAAAAGGGTAAAAGGGGATTTTGGCCACATGGGAACACTTTGAAAGGCTGAAGATATGAAGGAGAAAGGCGTCACGGCTTCAATAGGAACTCATGCACTCAAGAGAGGGAGAGGGTTAAGGCAGGGTGCATGGCTCAAGTTCGAAGGATAAAGGAGAAGGCTTCAGGCTTCCAAAGTATGATGTGCACGTAAGGGAGAGAAAGAGGTATAATTCCTTCGGGTTGAAGGAGTTCTCTCAAGAAGGGTGCATCTGTTCGAGTCAAAGGAGTTCTCTCAAGGAGGGTGCATCTCTTCGGGGCGAAGGAGTGCTCTTAAAGAGGGTGCATCTCTTAGGGCCGAAGGAGTGCTCTCAAGGAGGGCACATCTCTTCGAGTTGAAGGATTTTTCTCAAAGAGGACGCCTATCTTTGGGTCGAAGGAGTGATCTCAAGTAGGGTGCATCTCTTTGAGTCAAATAAGTTCTCTCAAAGAGGGATCATCTCTTTGGGTCGAAGGAGTGCTCTCAAGGAGGGCGCATCTCTTCGGGTCGAATGATTGCACTCAAACAAAACCAATGAGGGTGCATGGTGCAAGTCCAAAGGATGAAGCATGATGCTTCTTGCCTTAGAAGTGTGTCCATGCACTCAAGAGACCAAAGAGAGAAAATGGCATGATTCTAAAGGCTGAAGGATGATGCTTCATGCCTTCGAAGTGCACTTATGTGCTCAAAGGGTCAACGGGGTGCATGACACATTGTGGAAGGAAGAAGGGTGGAGCTTAAGGCCTTCCGGGTGCATTGATGCACTCAAGGAGGGAACACTCCTTCAGGTCGAAGGAGTTCTCCCAAGGAGGGTTCATTCCTTTAGGTCGAAGGAGTGCTCCCAATGAGGGCACATTCCTTTAGATTGAAGTAGTGCGATCAAAGGAAGGCTTGGTTTTTGAAGGGCCCAGTTCGGAACAAGGAAGGGGATTAGTGCTTTGGGAGTGTGCCCATATCTCAAAGAGGGTGTAGGTCACACTCTCAAACAATGAAGGGTCACCCATCAAAGCTTTGGAGTGTGCTCACATGATCTTAGCATTAATGAGATCATTTTGCAACCGAAATTTATCTAAGTCTAGATTACTGGTCAAGGGGTGAGTAAGATGAGTTTGAGATATAAAACCATGTGCAAAACGTACTAAATCATCAATAAAAATTATAAAAGATTTATCAACAATGAATATATATCAAAAAGCCACTTTATGCACATTTCCCAAGTCTAACCAGTAAAGTGTGTGTGATTGCGATCAAAAGTGTCATTTTACAACAACAAAGTTGTTATGACCATGAAAAGCATATAGAGATGCTCTAGTTAATGTGACAACACTTGAGAACATTCAAGAACACTTAAGACATGTGAAAAAACACAAAACAACACTTGATGACCAAGGTGACACTTGATATGGCAATGAAGTAGGCTCCAAAATTTTGATGTAATCAAACTCAAATTTTGGAGGGTGTTGTAGCAGCAAAAACACTTGACGACACACTGGGCTAACTTCAACTTCTCTATCTAGGAATAGATTTAAGCTAAGATTCATACTTTCAGGAAGTGTTGAATACCATATGTGCCCCCTTTCAACTTGGTTTTATACATAGTGCCTGTTAGCTCTGCTATAAACTTCAACATTTAGAGGGCCAATTGTCAGCTCGGCCATCTATTTATGCTGAAAGGGAGCTCGCAGCAGTCTTCTACCTTCTCCTCCTTCAATTTCCTCATACTCTCCTAGCCCCATTATCTCTATTTCTTCCATAAATCCTCTACATTTCCTGTTTAAAATCCCCCGAAATTCATTAAAGACCATATTTCCTTAGCCCCTGGGCGCCGGGTTCAAACGGTCGTATGACCGTGATCATACGACCGAGCGCCTTTCTTAAGTCCTTTTTCACTCATCGCATAAATCATTATAAAGCCGCCCCCCTGTCTACCGCTGATGCGATACTGCGATCGCTCCTCAACTATTGATCGCCCTGATCCAATGGTCCTCACCACATGTTAAACCTCATTCACTTCTCCACTGTCGATCGCATGCATTGTGAGATACGACGGTAGTCGCACCTCTCGCCAGCGAAACTTGCCCGCGCATTAACTCACGATATCGACAGTTTTCGACACGTCCCATCCGCCATGTGTCAGGTGCTGATTGTGATTGCTCCCCCCGCATACGTTTACCACCATCCTCCATAAGCGGTGCAGGAAAACTGATTACCGCCATTTGCCCGTTTCCTTGCGCGTTATCTCCCGGGTGCTTTTTCCTCCTGATCACCATCGGATGTGCCCAACCATGATCTAATGGCCCTCGTTTGTCTGATCATTTCGTACCTCCTAATACTCCTTAGCAAACGCTCTCTTCCATCGATTCACGCATATCAACAGTTGATCTTTCTCCATCATGCCGCTGCCATACTGTCCCTGTCCATAACTTGTCTTGTGTACCCGAGGGAAGAAGGAGGCCAAAATCCAGCACCCTGAGCAGATAAACCTGAACAACCGCATTTAAAATAAAGCATGGGTCAGAAAGGAAAGTACAGAGATCGAGCAAATAAATCATTTATCAGCTATGGAGCTTCTTTCGGTCAACACACCATCTGCTCAGAGAAGGACAACGGAGTATAAGAAAAGATCAAGTTCATTCTTTGAAGCATGCAGATCGTAGCAGACACTCCATCAGGGAGTTAAGGTGGTTGGTGGTCCATTATGACCCCTCCACGCATAGAATAGCAGAATATCTTTGTAAACAAACTCTATATATACCCAGAACACAGATGTAATCAGGGTTGATTGTTGTTGTTTTGATGTAAGGTTCAACTTCTAGAGACTGTAACTACTGTGATACCTGCAGCATCTGGTCTTCATTTTTAGCTAATACAAGCTTCTTTTGCTGTTAATTGCTCACTTTCCATTTCTACTCTATTCTATGTTGTGACTATTATGCATTTTTCATGTGCTCTTGATGTTTATCATTAGAGGGGCTGTCATCCCACCTCTGTGTTAGAATCTAGTATGTATCATTGAATGTGTTATGCAGGTTTCTGTTCACATAGTGCCAGAGAGTTGTCATCCTGTCTGTGCATTAGGAAATAGATTTGCAGACCTCTTTACTGGTTGCAACCGGCCATCACATGGTCTTGTGCATCTACTGGTGTGGTCAGTATTCTCCATGTTCACTTAATCCTCAAACTGTGAGTAATTGGTGGTCTAAAGCCTTGTAGTCTAAGGGTGTTCACCCACGTCTGGGGTTAAGCATAGTAGAAGTGGTTATCTAGATTGAATATGCATCATTCCTTCCATTCATCCATTTCCAACATTTTTGTTGAGTTTGTAATGTTCCCGAGCATCTCTAAGATACAACCTAGGAGAGTTTCTTGGGGTGATAACATTAATTGGCGCCGTTGCCGGGGAGAGGAGATTGAAGCTCACATTCCCTGAGAGAACGACACAGTTCCAAGCTTTGATGATAGACATGGTTTGGACACATATTTTGGTTGTAATCATCTATCTGGAGACTCAATTGGAGGAAGACCAACCTTTGGTGACTTCGCATCATAGTCCTGGCTCAGATTGTGAGGCATGCTTAGAGAAATCTTTAGAAATCACCAGCTGAACCAGTGCCTGACCCTGAGAAGATCGTTAGGCAGAAGAAAATATTGCAGAAAGGAGCATCAGGATTAGGTAAGCCTTAAAAGTCCCATGTATCTCTGCTAGTGAATTCACCTTCAGAGATTCATAAAGCTCCTTAGTCATTCATTTCCCTTTCGAACCTCAGTTCGAAAAAGCATCCATGCTATCTATTATATTCCTTTGTCTCTGTCATCCTTTTCATTGATCATACCACTCAGTCTACTAGTATCCTTTCATATACCTCAGTCATGGTAGGTCAGCAAGCTCTCACAGAGATAGAAAGAATCGTGGCTGCTAGGTATGGACCCTTGGTCTTGCCTGTCCCTTTGAATGCCATGCCTGTAGGAGATTATCAAGAATTTATGCCTAAGTTTACTGGTACAGAAGGAGTAACAGCTGAAGAGCACCTTGAGGCATTTTATAGCTATGCTGATAACCTGGATATCAATGAAGAGGATGTGTGGATGAGGGTTTTTGTCCAAAGCCTAGATGGGGAGGCTAGAAAATGGTTTAGAGAATTACCCCCTAGGTCTATTGCAGAAATTGACACCCTAGATGATGTGTTCCTAAAGCACTGGGGGGATAATAAAGATCTGCTCTATTACCATACTGAATTTGGGAACTTGCAGAGAGAAGATGGTGAGATGATGTCTGATTTCAACAAGAGATTCAACCATATGTAGAGCAGAATACCATATGAAATAAAGCCCACCCCTACTTCTGCTATGATTACTTATGCCAATGCCTTCGATTCTCAGTTCTGCCTGCTGTTAAGAGAAAGAAGATGTGCTTCTTTGGCTAATATGCAAAATGCAGCCTTTGAAGTAGAAGAAAACATCATTTCTGCAGAAAGAGTCGTAGGTGATGCTGAAAGGAGAAGACAGGGGGGTGAGTCTTCATGATCCTCAGATCTTAAGATCGATATATTGGCCAGGATGATAGAGTTATTAGCCTCTGAAGTTTCTAGACTAGAAGCTGAGCAGTATTCTCAGGAAGTAGGAGCTCCTTGTTCCTTTACTCTTCCAAAGCCAAATCCATATAGAGGAGCACAGGAGCAGTTGCAGATTTTGCAAAGAAACAAAGATGAAAACGAAGACAAAAAGGTGAAAACCCTTTTTCAGAATATAGTCATGAAAGAAGAGCAGCCTGAAGAGGAGGAGGAGGTCCATTGTTTGGAAGATAAGGGCAATGCCCCTTTCCTAACCAGAGTTGCCTATGAAGAAGCATTATCCAAAGGCACTGCTCACTAGTTTGTTGTAACTGCATAACCACAAGCTGATCAGCAGGGGCAGCCAACAGTAGGTCCTACTATCCTCTAGGAATATGTGCCCGAAGCTAGCTCATCTTCACATGGGTATGCAGATTTGCAAATTTTCCAACCTGCTTTTTTCCCCTGCCCAGTGATCAATAAGGGAGAGGAAACCTCCCGATCATCTTTTTTCCCTATGTCTGTTCAAGTGACAATCTCTCACAGTTGCCCACTTGGCATTGAGGTAGGCCATAACCCAATGCCCAAGGCTGATACTGATCACCTCAGTCTTGATATTCTGTTGCCTGCCCAGGTGGCCTCCACACATCTTGAAAGGGTAGCTTGCCTGATGACAAAGGAAGGGGGTGCACAGTTTTGGGACTCCTCCTAGGATGAAGGCTATTCTAAGGAAGATGTAGGAGCAGATGATGTCTTTGTGTCCTCCACACACGAACACATTGGAACACCTTTTATACTAGTTGTGCAGGCCACAGATGACAATGATAAGTACATAGCTACCATTATTATTTATCAGGTGTACAAAGGCTCCCATGAGGAACTTCCGAGGAAAATACATAGAAATGGGATGAAATTTGATCCATATCTACCTATTAAGCTCAAATGTCCTAAACTTTTTGAGGTAGATAATCAAATAAACCCAGTTTTGTTGATCTATGATGCACCGGTCGAGAGGAGGAGAAACAATTTTGATGGCCCATCAGTTGGCCAGTTTTTGAATATTTATGATTGTTTAAGGCTCTCGGGCCTTAATGATTGTAATCATGTTCTTTTACAGGTTTTTAGTGTAGGCTTAATTTGACTCCATGCCCAATGGAATACTAGGCAATGTTTTTAAAGTTGGTTTTCTATGAAGGCATTAGTCTGCAGTTATTGAGACCTCACAGGGAGGATCTCATCCCTAGAAGGAGCCAGTGTTAGCTCTACTATAAACTTCAACATTTGGAGGACCAATTGTCAGCTCAGCCATGTGTTTATGCTGAAAGGGAGCTCGCAGCAGTCTTCTACCTTCTCCTCTTTCAATTTCCTCATACTCTCCTAGCCCCATTATCTCTGTTTCTTCCATAAAACCTCTACATTTCCCGTTTAAAACCCCCCGAAATTCATTAAAGACCATATTTCCTTATCCCCCGGGCACCGGGTTCAAACGGTCATATGACTGAGCACCTTTCTTAAGTCCCTTTTCCCTCATCGCATAAATCTTTATAAAGCCGCCCCCCTATCTACTGCTGATGCGATACTATCATCGCTCCTCTGACGTTGATCACCCTGATCCAACGGTCCTTGCCACTTGTTAAACCCCGTTCACTTCTCCACCATAGATCGCATGCATTGCAAGATACGATGATAGTTGCACCTCCCGCCAATGAAACTTGCCCGCGCGTTAACTCACGATATCGGCGTTTTTCGACATGTCCCATCCGCCACGTGTCAGGTGCTGATTTTGATCGCGCCCCTTGCGTACGTTTACCACCCTCCTCCATAAGCGGTGCGGGAAAACCGCTTACTACCATTCGCCCATTTCCTTGCGCGTTATCTCCCACGTGCTTTTGCCTCCCGATCACCGTCGGATCTGACCAATCGTGATCCAACATCTGTTGTTTGTCCGATCATTTTGTACCTCCTGATACTCCTTAGAAAATGCTCTCTGCCATCGATTCACGCATATCAACGGTTGATCTTTCTCCATCATGCCTCCGCCATACTGTCCTTATCCATAACCTGTCCTGTGTACCCGAGGGAAGAAGGAGGCTAGAATCCAGCACCTTGAGCAGTTAACCCTCAGCAACCACATTTAAAAGAAGGCATGGCCGAGAAAGGAAAGTACAGAGCTTGAGCAGATAAAGCATTTATCAGCTATGGAGCTTCTTTCGATCAACACTCCACCTGCTCAGAGAAGGAAAATAGAATATCAGAAAAGATCAAGTTCATTCTTTGAACCATGCAGATCATAGCAGACACTCCATCAAAGAGTTAAGGTGGTTGGTGGTCCATTATGACCCCTCCACGCATAGAAAAGTAGAATATCTTTGTAAACAAACTCTATATATACCCAGAACACAGATGTAATCAAGGTTGATGGTTGTTGTTTTGATGTAAGGTTCAACTTTTGGAGACTGTAACTACTGTGATACCTGTAGCGCCCGGTCTTCATTTTCAGACAATACAAGCTTCTTTTTTTGTTAGTTGCTAACTTTCCATTTCTACTCTGTTCTAGGCTGTGCGTGTTATGCATTTTTCATGTGCTCTTGATATTTAGCATTAGAGGGGCTATCATCCCACCTCTATATTAGAATCTAGTATGTATCATTAAATATATTATGCAAGTTTCTATTTACATAGTACCAGAGATTTGTCATCTTGTCTGTGCATTAGGAAATAGATTTGCAGACCTCTTTACTGGTTGCAGCCGTCCATCACATGGTCTTGTGCATTTGCTGGTGTGGTCAGTATTCTCCATGCTCACTTAATCCTCAAACTGTGAGTAATTGGTGGCCTAAATCCTTGTAGTCTGAGGGTATTCACCCATGTCTGGGGTTAAGCATATTAGAAGTGGTTATTTGGATTGAATATGAATCATTCCTTCCATTCATCCATTTCCAACATTTTTGTTGAGTTTGTAATGTTCCCGAGCATCTCTAAGATACAACCTAGGAGAGTTTCTTAGGGTGGTAACAGTGCCTTGCTTTTCTCTACTTGGTCGAAACACATACGTAGGATACACTATATCATAATTGTTTCGATATGGAAAAGGGTAATGTGCACGCTGATTTTATCATTTACATAATATGATTTTTCATCTCTGGTGTTGCTCCACTGCCATCATCCCTAGATAGTACCCCGACGAAGTCACTTTAGGAGCATAAACATTGCTTCACTATTAGTGAGCCTAGATAATACCCAACAAAGTCCCTTGCTTCATTGCCATGTGTAGGAATCCTTACCCTTCTTTCACCCTTTATTTATTTATTTAAAATAACTGTGAATCGACACTTATTATTTTCAATGGGTGGAAGAGGGATCCTGAATTATTGAGAGCATAGCATTTTTCCCCTTCAAAGAAGTATTTTAAGACCTCTGATATTGGTTTTCTCGATTTAGATTTTTCCCTTATCCCTTCTTTATTAGATTGGACAATCGTTATCACACAAGTAGATTTACACCAAGTTGAGCAGTTTAGATACTATCATAAGCACAGATATAATAGGTTCCCTCAAGGTTCTCCTATTGGACGAATCTATTTTCCATTTTGACTTAGCTCAACCTATAACATCTTCCTAGGACAAAGAAGGAGAACAAACAAAAAGCCAAGTATTATGGTTGTCACACTTTCTCTTTTATGCCACCATAAAGTCTTTTAGAGCCAAACACTTTTCACGCAAGGTCTTATTGGAAAAAACAAAATAAAATGCATGAGAAAGCAATGAAACAAAACCAAATGAACCAAGAAAATTGAGGCATGACATAAAATGGCATGCAAAATATATAATAAGAAAACAAGAAAATGTAGAGACTCGATGGAGAGTAAGAGAGAAGGTGGGTGTAATGCAAAGGAAACTAAATAAAACTAAACCTACTCCTAACCTAATCATCTACAAGGTTAGGGTTAAGCGTATAATGATATTTCCAATGCAACTAGTGTAATTTCTCCCGACTTGCAATCACAAAGATATGAGTAATGAAAACCAATATATGATAATGTGCATCATATAATATAAAATCTTTAAGAACTCGCACAAAAAATAGAAGGTATTTTTTAAAGAAAGAAATATGTGTCATACCACCTGACTTTACCCAACCTTCCGCCTTACCTTTTTGATAAGAACATAAATCATACAAACCTATACAACTCCTTTTTGAAAGCACTTGCACTTATATTGTCTCCCTTAGAAAACATCAAGATAATTTTAAACTTGTTTCTAGAAAATGGGATTGCTAAGTAAGATGCCTCCAACTAATTATAGATTGGATCATGAAATTCAAAAACATCCTCTTAAGAAAATTTAAATCCTTCAAAAGATAATTTCTCAATTAATGGCATGGAATCAGGACAAGAATCTTGTGAGAGAAAATATATCCAATCAGATTTAGAAGGCTTATCAAGATTTTGAGGACTTGAAAAAACCATCAACGAACTTGATAAAAAAATAAAACAAGCATTCATTAATACTCAAAAGGAGAGAAAAAAATAACACAAGCATTCATTAATACTCAAAAGGAGATTGGGTGCCAAAATGAAAATGATTAGCATTGGAATATTCACAAGAAGGAATAGGAGCTTATTAATTTCAAAAGAATGCGACAAGTATGAATCTATTGACCAAAGATAATATTTAGAGTGATCAACTTCACAACTTTGCTTATTTATGAAAGGTATAAATTCCAAAATTGAGTTTGATATAAGAGATTTTCATGAAGATGAACTAACTGAAGAAAAATCTTCAATCCAATTGGAAACAAAATCTTGAAAGTTGAAAGAGCCATATTCAAAATAACAAACATCTTTCAAGGGGAATTTGCCTCTAGTGAAATAATGAAAAGGAAAGAATTATGCAAGAATATCTAAATTCAATTTGGTTTTGGGAGATTACCAAGATAGTGAGGACCTGACATAACCATCAACAGAAGTTGAAGTGCCTCAAATTCTTGATGAGTCTCAGAACTTTCAAGAATTGTAGAATTACGTTTTGAACAGTAAGTGAGATCATGCATGGCATGTGGACAACTACCATTAGTAATTTCAACTAGATCACTAATATCCATATGGAAGCCATCTAAATCACTGATTTTGTTAGAACTTATATCTTCGACAAAATATTATCCAAGTCAAAAGATTATTCTAATTTCACATCTAAATATGGATAAATTGGACAAATCTCATGAGTAACCTGGATAGAATATTTTTCTTCATATATAATTGGAAATGATAAAGAATGGAATGGATACTGGATAAGTTTCTTACCTTTTTCTTCATCATGGATGACACCACTATCTTGTGTCAATTCAAAATCCAACTCATTAGATTATGAACTTGAAGATCATGGAGTATCTTCTTTGCAAGTTGATGCATTACAAATAGTAGAACACAAGCGACAGTGAGGTGAAGAGGAAGTTTACAAGAGAATGGCTTCTTGGACCGAATCAAATTCAATATCTAAATCTTTCAAAAAATAGTTTTCTTGAAAAACTGAAAGATCAAATGGTGTACTTGGGAATACATCATCACATACAATAATGGAGTCAGAATCATTAAGATGATGGTTGTCCAAGAATTCAGATTGATTAAGAAAATCAGTTTCATTTGATTCATCAATGAGATTTCTAGATTCAAAATCAACCAAGGATGGAAGAACATAATATTGAGACAGAGGATTTTGGAAAAGAGAAAAAAGATCAAAATAATCCTCACTTTCCTGCTCCTCTACCTATGAAGGGTGACTCCCTTGAACGTGATCATTGTTTGGATTTGGAATAGGTTGATAAAGAAAATAATGGGGCAAGGGATCATGAGAAAGAGATGATGGAGGATGACAGGAATTCAAATTAGATTCAAGACTAGATTTATGAGTGTAAGTATCATTTTGAGAAATGGAAGGACTAACCTCTACATGAGGCTTCATGAACCATTCCAAGGTTTCTTCCATTTGATTTGAACCACGGAAAGTGGAAGAAGATTGAGGAGATGGGTTAGGAATTTGATTTCTAGATTTCTCAACTTCCAAATTATCATACAGAGGCACCAAAATTGGCATTGGAAAAGGAGGAGGAAAAGGAACAAACAGAATAGTATGTTCCTCCTATGGAATTAGTAGTGTCTCATAATTCACAAAAGTTGGGGGAACAAGAACATCTGAGGGTTTAGATTCACACTAATTTAAAGAAACCTGAACCAAACGTTCAAACTTTTGATTCACGAAATCCTAATATATATCTTCTTCAAGAAACTGTTGTAGCGGCTACAACCACCCTCCAAAATTTTTTCCTTAGCCTGTTTGGAGCCTCCATGCCAACCTTACACAACACTTTGTCTTGCTTTGTAAAGTACTCAAGCTTAAGTGTTTTCCCCTCACAGGCTGTTCATCCGGACTTGGTCCAGCTGTAGGCTGAGCAGCTTCCCCTTGAAAATTGTGCATTTTTGGAGGGAAGCCATCCTTCCCTCTAGAAAGTGTGCAATCCTCTCTAGAAGCCTGTTGGGTTCTAGGATTACGCAATCCTGCCAGCCAGAAATCCCAACAGGATTTGCGCAAATTTCCCCAGCAAGGCTATTCAGCCCAGGATTTGTGCAAATCTTGGTAGCACTCAGCTGCTCTATCCAAAAATTGCACAAAACTCCTGGGAAGTCATCCCAAATCCCAACCAAAAAAGTGCATGTTTCTACAGCAATTGAGTAGTTTCTTTCATGTGCAGTTGAGTTGACCGGTTCCCTCTGGGACTGAGAAAAACTGACTTCCGTGCATGGGCTCCTTCTCCCAAGGTAGCATGCAAAGGCATCCCTTGTTTCAGGGATATATGTTTAACAATTTGAGGTTACCTGCAAGGATCATTTTAGAAACATGCCACCAAGTGTCGCTTTCCCTAGATTTGTGGCATGCGCGTCACAACCTCGATGTTATCAAAACTCATCAACCGGACACTACAGAGCTCATTCCTCACATCAAACTTACAGCTCTGACATCCCACATCACATCTAGGAGTAGTTGGCACATTCAGCTCAGTTGTTTTCGGGTAAGCCCGTTTCCCATGCCTTGTGTTTCATTTCTGTCGCTTTTTTTGTTTTCGCTTGTATGAGTATTGTTTTCTTGATTTCTTTGAATGCTTGTTGTCATTTATATGTATACTAGCTTGTCCTAGCTTTGCTTTTTCGTTGCTATCTCACTGCTATCACATGCATGAAACTGTTTTTCACGGACGTTAGCACAACCGACGAACTACCTCACCCACATACATATTGATCTATTTGTTAAATCTTTCATTCATTTTTTTCATGCACTGTCAATCACTGCTGCTATCACTTAGTGTCGCCATGCATTTACTATCATAGTTTCTTTGAGTTACCTATTGGTGAGTTGGGCCAACCTTGGCCTAGACTCTGCCTTCACCAAGTCTGCATTATGCAATCTGGGGAAGGAAGGCTCACCTTCCTCTCCAGATTTGTGCATTCCTTCTCAGCATTGGCCTCCAGGATTGTTTTGCACATTTCTGGAGGACAATGGCTGCTTGGCCTAATAAATTGCGCAAAGTTGTCCTTAGTCCAATAGTCCTTCCCAGTTGGAATTGTGAATTGTGAAATGCCAACAGTTAGCAACTAGACTAGACTGTGCATTGTGCACTTCTAGTAGTGATCTAGTCTCCAACAACCCATATTGTGCCTTGGGCAGTCTTGGCAGTCAGTCTCCCAACCTCCCGACTGAAATTGTGCAACCTTCATGATCATGCACCCAGGTATGTTGCAAGTCAGTTCTCATGTTCATTTTGGTTTTTGGCTGACAAATTTCTTGCCATGAGTGTTGCCATGTCTCTAGGTATCCCAGGTGTTCATCTGCCTCTTAGTAGTACAAGTACAGTGGTTTTCAGGAGAGCAAAGATGAAGACACCATTCAAAGAACACTTGGGGATGCAGTCGATCAAGTGTCCATGGACTTGCCTAACCACAAAGACATCAAGTTGTTCGTAGACAAGGACATCAAGATATGACAACAACAACATCACAGTGAGCAACATCATGAACAACAACTGAAGATAGCATACCAAATGCAACGAATGTAAGAGGAGGGTTGTTGACAACACGGAGGTGGAACAAGGTTGCAAGCTCAAGCAAGTCCATTGATGATGAAAGCAACTTTGGAGACTTCAGCTATGAAGTGACGACATGACATGAAGATTGTGCGAAGGCAGAAGATGGAAAAAAGAAGGAGTTGCATGTGCTAAAGCAGCAACTCAGGAAGAACATGAAGCTACATAGGCAGAAAAATGAGTTGCAGCAAGAACATGAACAAAACTGAGCACAACATGCACTCACAGATGAAATTGTGTCTGTACAAGTTAAAGATCCATCCCAACAGCTGACATGGAGCAGACATCTGAAATTGTGAGCAGTGTTGTTGATCTCATGCAATTGATTCAACATCAACATCATGCATGTCATTGAGCACACGCATGCAATCCAACCCATTCAACACACTCACCAAGGCGAAGACAAGAAGTAAGTCCAACTAGAGTTGAACATGTACTTCAGCAAGTTGATGGGCATGACCACCATCACACAGTTGAAGATCGGCACCGAAATTATGCATCAGTGTGTTGCCGATTTAGCCACACCCAAGAAGACCATGCACATGTTAGCAAACGAGTTGAATGAAGTAACCGAACCAATGCACCAGTTGCAACAGAGACAAGAGTTCGCTTCAACAAGATGTCACCATGAGGTGCATGCACACCATCACGGACAACCAAGATTGGCATCATCTCACCATCTTCACCATCACAAGCATGTCAAAGAGTTGGTCTCACCACAGTGGACCGAGTGTCAGTGATGTCTTGCTTAGCTTGCTCAAGCCATGTTGTCTCACATGAGTACATGTGCATTGTAATGTTGAGTCATGTCAAGTGTAAGTCAAGTGTCAATAGTTGGACATAAGAGTCATAGAGTAGGTGAAGAGTCATGAGGGTAGTTGAACTGTCACAAAGGGAAATGTCAAGGGTCACCCCACCCTTTGCTATAAATAGTCCCCCATAACTCATTGTATAGGCTTTTGGTCAGCCAAGCTTCGACTAAGACTATCTTGAAGAAGGCTTAGAAATTACTGTAACGCGCCTTGGCTTCTCCACTACACAGAGCTAGTACATCTCTTTGGAGGAGCAGGTGGATGTGGCTGTAATGTTCCACTGTTGGGACTAGTAGGTTTACATGGATTTATTGTATGATTGTGATTTACACTTCTTTATATAATAAGATCCAACACATTTTCATGCATGTGTTGTTATTGTAGTTTGACTGCTCCAGTTGCCTTAATGATATATGTTGTTTAACTTAGATACTTGTGTATGAACTGATTCATATGCAATTATATGAATCTTATTGTTAATTTGTTGTATATGTTGTTAATGTTGTCACCGTCCCTGTCGACTGCTTTGCCGAACATCAGACAGACCTTTCACATGAACCTTGTTGTAACAATCGTCGCACTCATCTCGGACTGATCCGTGAGTGTTGTACGTGTTATCTTATCTTGTATGATGTGACTGTCACATCCGAGTGGATTGCTTCACCGGAAGCTGTGCATGTCCTTTTGTGTTGTGTGTTCCTAGCCGAGTTGGGATTGATCCCTTTCAACTTGGAACTCACCTTCCCCTCCTTCTCCCTTCGAAGTTTATAACCTCTCGTACACCTTCCTTGACTCATTGCATCAGTCACATCCTTGCTACTGACAGAGTTATCTTACTTGCCTCTGTGCGACATCATGGTTAAGGCATTACCTTACGACCCATTGGTGGGACTCCCACACCAAATGGTATGAGGTCTAATTGGGACTTCTTACTAGGGAGATCCCCTTGACATGTTGGTGGGTACAACACCGTCAACTTTCTGGTGCTAGAAGGAGGGTTTGATGACAAGTTGTGTCCTCTCATCTAGTTTTGAACCTTTGCATATCTTTCATGGAGTCTTGCACTCTTCTTCCCCCAAGGTGTTTTTTGAATCGTGAATATGTCTCCATCTCAAGGAAGCTTTTCGATCTCTTGTCCACTCAAACGTATGATGGTGAAGGCAAAGTGGCCTGGCCTAAGCACTTATATATCTTTCTTTCCATGATTTATGAGGAAGATGAGTTTTATGATGAATAGGCTGGTTTGTTGCTTGCATACACACTTCATAAATCCCCATTTCGTTGGGTGCTCAGCCTACCAGCTCACACCATGCACTCATTTGAGAACTTTTGTGATCTTATTGAAGACATGTTCTATCATTTTGATCCAAACCATCTTGAACAGAAACTGTTACAGCAACGGAGGGCTCCACATGAATCCGTTATTGATTTTTGGCAGCGCTTCCATGACTTGCAGTTTCAAGCTTCGAGGAGCCAAATGAAATTTTCTTATCTTTGGGACCAGTTTGAGTACTACCTTAAGAAATCTGCCCGTCCCAAGAGAAAGTTTGAGATCAATCCTTGCTTAACATTCTTCATTGATGGAGCTACGCAATCTCATGTGGAAGCGGGCACTGTCTCAACTAATTGTCTACCTTCCTCTTATTCAACAGATCCACCACTACCCATTGATGTTGAGGATCATGCTCACACACCTTTTCATCCTTCACACCCTCCCAACACCACTTCACTCAATTTTCATGCAGATCTGGCTATGAATCCTTCGAGTCCTCATATGATTTCTTTTCTACGACCTCCATCTTTGCACCCGAGTGTTCCTCTGGATGATTTTACCTTGTGTTAATCCATTCTAGACTCTTAACTTGCTGTGAACGAGGAACAACCCATTGATAGAGTTGGTGTTGCACAACCAACATGCGATGTCATTCATGAAGAGTATGAGTGGGAGCTTGAGCATCAACAGTCGGTGAAGGATGACTCCCTTTCATTCGAGGCCCCTCTGTTCTTTCCTAACATCATTGATGAACTTGCCATCCATGATTTCGCATGTGTGTCTTCATCCACGGATGCACCCATTGTTGATCTTTCACAGGAAATACCATATGTTATCCCATCATCCAACAATGGAGAGGACCCATCATTCATTGGAAATCCACTTGATCTTTCATCTTCTTTTTTTAGAAATGCGGAGGGTGAACATCTTTCCTCCTCATCTACCCCTTTGTGTGATTCATCAAACCAGGAGGATGCTGACCAACATCCTCAATTTTATGATCTTGGTTGTCGTGGTCTCTTCACATCGTCATTCGATCACAATTTTGATTCACTCGATGTTAATCTGTCTAAGCCACTAGTCTACAAAGATCCACCTGTCAACAAAGTCGAAACCCCACAGATCGTCGAGGCACTTCAGCCCGAGTTGATGGTTATGTTAGGCCCTCAGTGTCTTGAGGTTGGTTTCGCTTCCGATCAGGAAATTGTTAAAACACTCAAGGCTCCTCATCGCTCATCTATATGCACTCAAGATCAATCTAACACTCAAATTTTACTTCCTCCACTCGAACTACATGATCCCATTGCTCATGCATTGGAGGAGTCTTACATTGCAAGCACTCGTGCGTGATGCAAGTTATATTTGTTTCTTTCATTTGCTTGCATGTCATAGTCAAGAGTGTGCTTATGCTTCAAAGTTGAATGTAGTGTCACACAACACCATGATAAGTCTATGGACTACCTGTCATGCACATGCACGCACTTATGTCTTGTGGGCACTTTGAATCATGAAGTGTGCTTATCTTCATTGTTATATCTTTCTTACTTACTGGTTCTCACAACTAGGTTGCTCGCGGACCAAACCTTCACCAACATGGGTCTAACAAGGCATCGATGGCTACATTGGAAGTATCACTTCATGTGATCATGCCCATGCACCATTAGTGTAGGAGTAGTAGTAGTGTTTGCTTGCATGCTCATTTTCTTACATGCTTTTTTTACTTGTTTGTTTGTTTGCTTGTTTGCTTACTTTGATTTCACTTTCGCTTCTGCTTTTTCTTTGCTTTGATGTTTGTTAGTTCATTCATTTCATTTGTAGGTTAGTCTTGCATGAAACCATGTATGACTCTTGAAGCAAGCTGGGTAAAGTACAAGAGGGCTTGTACAACTATCACTACTTGGTTATCTGTCATCTTGCCTCTGTATGATGAGCTTGTTACTCTTAGTCCATGATACATCAAAGGAAAATACATACTATTTGAAGTGAACCTTGGTGATAACACAACGTTTGCGCGCTAACTAGTGTCACCTTCTCTAGTCAGTTTTTTTTGGGTTAACCCATGTCAGCTCAGTCAAGTAGAGTAAGGTGAGAGGGAAAACCTTAATAGGCACGTCAGAGATACAATAAACTACTTCTCTACTGGAATAACCTCTTCTGGCCTCAATAAGTTGGGATTCCTCTTCCGCCTCTGAAATGAATAAGTGTTATGCACAGTAAAAAACGAAAAATGAAAAACGAATAAGGCAAAAGAAGAGGTGATGCAAGTAACTCCGTCGTGGTACTGACCAGGCTCGCTAGCAGTGGAGCCATGCTTGTGTTCCTTTGTGACTCCACCAGGGTACTGTCCAGGCCTGCTGGCAATGGAGCAACACCAGAGATGAAACTTAGACTCTGACTACTATACCGCTTATGCACCTATATACCCCTCAACCCTAATCAAAATAGCTGTGTTGCCTTGGCTTGGAATGTGTGCCAATCAACCAAGATTCTAATAGATGCTACATCTTACAATCAAGCTAGTGTGAAGCCAAGATGAGTTGAGAGCTAAACAATACTTCTGGAGGTGTTAGACTTGCTTTTCATGAACAAGGTCCATTCAAAGAGCTGGAGTTCTACCAGTGTCTCGCCAACTGTTATAGCAGCTACAACAACCCTCCAAAAATTTTTCCTTAGCTTGTTTGGAGCCTCCCTACCAACCTTACACAACACTTTGTCTTGCTTCATCAAGTACTCAAGCTTCAGTGTTTTCCTCACACAAAGTTAACATGTCGATCATGATTCCTCACAGGATGTTCATCCAGACTTGGTCTAGCTACAGGCTTAGGAGCTTCCCCTTGAAAATTGCACATTTATAGAGGGAAAATAGCCTTCCCTCCATAAATTACACAATCCTCTCTAGTAGCCTGTTGGGCTCCAGGATTGCGCAATCCTTCCAACCAGCACTCCCAGCAGGATTTGCGCAAATTTCCCCAGCAGGGATATTCAACCCAGGATTTGTGCAAGTCTAGGTAGCAACCAGTTGCTTTGCCCATAAATTTTACAAACTTCCTGAGCATTCAGCCCAGCGCCCAGCCAGAAATGCGCATGTTTCTCCAACTTTCGAGCAGTCTCTTTCATGTGCAGCTGAGTTGACCAATTCGAGCAAAACTGACTTGCATGCGTGGGCTGCTTCTCCCAAGGAAACATGCAAAGGTATCCCTTGTTTCATGGATCTAAGTTTAGCAGTTTGAGGTTACATGCAAGGATCATTTCAGAAATCTCCCACTAAGTGTCGCTTTCCCTAGATCTGTGGCATGCATGTCACAACCTCAATGTTATCAAAACTCATCAACCGAACACTGAAGAGCTCATTCCTCACATCAATATTATAGATTTGACATCCCACATCACATCTAGGAGCAGTTGGTACATTTATCTCAGCTGTTTTGGGGTAAGCCCATTTCCCATGCCTTGTGTTACATTTCTGTCATTTTTTGTGTTTTTGATTGTATGAGTAATGTTTTCTTGATTTATTTGAATTCTTGTTTCCGTTTACATGTATACTAGCTTTTGCTCACTCTGCTTTAGTTTTCATTGCTATCTCACTATTGTCACATGCATGAAACTATTTTGCATGGACGTTTGCCCAACCGGTGAACTGCCTCACCCACATGCATGTTGATCTGTTTGTTGAATCTTTCATTCATGTTTTTCATGCATTGTTAATCACTTCTGCTATCACTTATTGTTTCCATGCATTTACTGTCTTAGTTGCTTTCAGTTTCCTGTTGACGAGTCGGGCCAACCTTTGCCCGAACTCTGCCTTCACCAAGGATGTATTGCACAATCTGGGGAAGGAAGGCTCACCTTCCTCTCCAGATTTGTGCATTCCTACCCAGCACTGGCCTCCAGGACTATTTTGTGCATTTCTGGAGAATAGTGGCTGCTTGGCCCAAGAAATTGCGCAAATCTGTCCCTAGGCCAGCAGGCCTTCCTAGCTGGAATTACGCATTGCGCAATCCCAGTAGTCAGCAGCCAAAATGGAATGTGTATTGCGCATTTTCAACAGTCAGCTAGTCTCCCAAAAACCCAGATTGTGCCTTGGGCAGTCTTGGCAGTCGATCTCCCAACCTCCCGGCAAAAATTGCGCAACCTTCATGATCATGCACCCAAGTATGTTGCAAATCAGTTCTCATGTTCATTTTGGATTTCGATTGACAGATTTCTTGCCATGAGTGTTGCCATGTCTACAAGTACCTCAGGTGTTCATTTATCTCTTAAGTGTATAGGTACAATGGTTTCCAAGAGAGCAGAGATGAAGATACCATTCAGAGCACACTTGGGGAAGTAGTCGATCAAGTGTCAATGGAATTTCTTACCCCGAAGACATTAAGTTGTTCGTAGACAAGGACATCAAGATATGAAAACAACAGCATCATAGTGAACAACATCATGAATGACAGTTGAAGACAACATACCAAATGCAATGAATGTAAGAGGAGGGTTGTTGAAAACACGGAGGTGGAGCAAGGTTGCAAACTCAAGTAGGTCCATTGATGATGAAAGCAACTTTGGAGACTCTAGCTATGAAGTGAAGACGCGACATGAAGATCGCACGAAGGTAGAAGATGTAACAAAGAAGGAGTTGCATGTGTTGAAGCAACAACTCAGTAAGAACATGAAGTTGCACAGATAGATGAATGAGTTGCAGCAGAAACAAGAACAACAGTGAACGCAACATGCACTCACGGATGAAACTACACCTGTACAAGTTAAAGATCCATCCCAATAGTTGAAATAGAGTAGACATGGTGAGCAGTGTTGTTGATCGCATGCAATGGATTCAACATCATGCATGTCACTGACCGCATGCATGCAATCCAACCCATTCAACACACTCACCAAGGAAAAGAAAAGAAGAAATTCCAACTGGAGCTGAACATGTACTTCGGCAAGTTGATGTGCATGACCACTAGCACACACTTGAATATCAGCATGGACATTATGCATCAGTGTGTTTTTAATTTAGTCGTACCCAAGAATACCATGTGCATGTTAGCAGACGAGTTGAATGAAGGAGTCAAGCCAATGCACCGATTGCAACAGAGGCAAGATTTTACTTCCACAAGATGTCACCATGAGGTGCATGCACACCATCACGGATGACCAAGCTTGGCATCATCTCACCACCTTCACCATCACAAGCATGTCAAAGATTTGGTCTCACCAAAGCATACCGAGTGTTAGTGATGTCTTGCTTGGATTTCTCAAGCCATGTTGTCTCACATGAGTACATGTGAATTGTAACGTTGAGTCATGTCAAATGTAATTCAAGTGTCAATAGTTGGACGTAACAGTCATAGAGTAGGTGAAGAGTCACGAGGGTAGTTGAACTGTCAAAAAGGGGAATGTCAAGGGTCACCTGACCCTTTTCTATAAATATTCCCTCATAACTCATTTTATAGGCTTTTGGTCAGCCAAGCTTCTACTAAGACTATCTTGAAGAAGGCTTGGACAGTATTGTAATGTGCCTTGGCTTCTCCACTACACAAAGCTAGTACATCTCTTTGGAGGAGTAGGCGGATGTGGCTGTAATGTTCCACTATTGGGGCTAGCAGGTTTACATGGATGTATTGTATGATTGTGACTTACACTTCTTTATATAATAAGAGAAAACACATTTTCATGCATATGTTGTTATTGTAGTTGGACTGCTTTGGTTTCCTTAATGATATATGTTGTTTAACTTATGTACTTGTGTATGAACTGATTCACATGCAATTATATGAATCTTGTTGTTAATTTGTTGTATATGTTGTTAATGTTGTCATTGTCTGTGTCGATTACTCTATCGGACATCAGACAGACCTTTCACATGAACCTTACTGTAACAACCATCGCACTCATCACATAATGATCTGTGAGTGTTATACATGTTATCTTATCTTGCATTATGTGACTTCCACATCCGAGTGGACTGCTCTTCCAGAAACTATGCATGTCATTTTTTGTTGTGTGTTCCTAGCGGAGTTGGGACTGATCCCCTTCAACCTGGAACTCACCTTCTCCTTCTTCTCCCTTCGAAGTGTTAGAACCTCTCACACACCTTCCTTGAGTCATTGCATCAGTCACACCCTTGCTACTAATAAAGTTATCTTACTTGCCTCTATGCGACATCACAGTCAAGGCATTATCTTACGACCCACTACTAGGACTCCTACACCAAATGGCTTGAGGTTTAATTGGGACTTCAAACTGGGGAGATCCCCTTGACATGTTGGTGGGTCCAGCACCATCAACATAAACTCATAACATAAGTGAAGGAATCTATTAGAAAAATCCTCAATTGATTCATTAGGATTCATTCTAAGACGATTGATTATTTTATAAACACCTTGGTAATAACTCTTAGCAAAAGCTTGTTGAAGCTCCTTGTGAAAATTAAAAAAAAATTGAATAGAGGCTGATGGTAGGGTGTGACACCATCAGCTAACACGACCTTGAAGGGCGAGGAATAAAGTCACACAAGCAAGATATTCATCGCCGATTTCATAATGTTCATAAAATTTACGAAAATTAGAAATGTGCTCAGTTGTGTATGTTCTATCCTCACCATCAAACTCTAATTGAAACAAGTGATACAAAGGCTCATCAGGGATTAAAAGTTGACTAGGGGATAGGTTAGAAAAATATCCTGGGGGTATGATTTGAGAATGAGCCAGTAAATATAAGAGATTCAAAACAGACTCAACATGCATAGCTTGTCATTCGGCCCTCCTTCTAGTGCCAGAATGTTGACCGTATTGGATATCGCCAACATACAGGGGGTCTCCCCGATGTGAATTCAAAATTGGACTTCACACTATTTGGAGTAGGAGCCCCATCTGAAGTATCGTCTCCGCCACAATAACATAAAGGTTTATCTTGGTTTCAATGGATAACATAAGATATTATATACATAAACCTTGAATAAGCAAATAAGATGACATTGTGAAGCACCAATTGTAGGATGTAAATTGAAAACTTCATGAGGGGAGACAGAAGTGAGTCTCTAAGAGGAAAGTAATAGTATTTTCCTAGAAGAGGCAAACAAGATCATGAAAAAATTCATTAGAGAAATAGTTCACACAACGATATTAAGGAAAATACAACACACATTCAATAAGATAAGTACTAAAGCCGTCAAAATAGTTCAATTTCTCTAGTACATACGGATACAACATATAATGTAAACATCCCAAGAATAGTCCTAAAACATTTGTGATACATGCATGAAAAGTTGTTGGTTCATAGAGATTTAGTTATAAGGTGAAAGACCCAAGTACATCAATTACAATAGTGAACTCTAGTTCAAATGGTGGAACATTATGTCACTTATTTCTCCAAAGAATAATTTTTCTCTCCAATGCCAAGTAGAGAAGCCAATACTAGCTCTCCAAATCTTCAACCTCCAAAAGCCATTTGCTTGAGTTACGAGGTTTATTTTATAACAAGAGGAATAACCTTTCATATCCTCATGACTCTTGGATTACCCCCATGACTCTTGGACTTCTAGTGTGCCTTTTCGACTTCTAAACAATTCTTGAACTTATTAATGACCTTTGGACTTATATATAATCTTTGTCCATATATGAATATGTAACTCTTCCTATTCCACATATGACTCTTGGAATTCCATTTATTTATCTCTTACAATGAATACAATACTACATCATAACCTCCACATCATCATATGGTGAGATTTTCCATGTCACTATTTTGATGATTAGAACTGATAGTGACTGATGACATGGACTTTCTCTAGTGGTGACATGGATTTTGCTTTGTCTTTGCACTTTGTTTATCTTCTAATCATGGCACTTTCACCCTCCAAAGGGTATTCAATCCTAGAGTCTTTGGGGTGCTTTGATAATTGAGTTTCAAGTGTGTTCTTGGTTCTTTTTGTTGAGATTGCAACAAGATTATGGAGCTTAGTGAAAAGAGTCGCCTTCACTAAGTGGGCCCGCAGGCAAATTATGGCGCAAGTTCTATTTTTGGATCCCAGCAGGGATGATCACAGCAGGAGTGACCACAGCAGGGATGATCACAGCAGGAGTGACCACAACAGGAGTGATCATAGTATGAGTGACCATAGCAGGAGTGATCACAGCAGGAGTGATCAAAGTCTATTTTTAGACTGGCTGTCCAAAATAGAAAAGTAAAATATTATTGTCTCATAATAATATTTGGACTATAAACTTGATCTTATTCTCTTAGAGCACTTCAGGATGAGCTACGGATGTGGTACATGTAGATCCCAGAAGGAAATACGTGGTTACCTATGGGATGACTAATATTTGCATGTAGGACTTCAATTAGAACTCAAGTGAGTTGAGTTTAGTGGACTAGAGGTGCAGTTGATGGAGTTGCGTTCAGTTTAGCTTTGTTAAACTGGTTGTATTTAGTCTAACTGGCAAATAGACTAGAGATGAGTTGGGTGAATTAGTTATTAATTAATTCACAAGTTATTAACTCATAATGCAACTATAGAATACATCAGTTAACTCAATTGCATGTCAGTGCATGTTCAGTTCAGCAGGGACAGGTGTTAGAGGATCAGATTGCTATCAGTTGTGACTATAGCCGTGCATGATGATTTCCACAATCAGAGGGATTGAGTATGCCAATGAATTGGCAAATAACAAGAATTGTAGCCTGTGCTCACGTCCAACACAGTGTGAGTGATTCTTTGCAGGTGAAATACGAGTTTGGTAAACCATACTCATCAGTTATTGAGCAGGTATTGAGCTGGAGAGGCAGGCAAGCAGTGGAATAGATTTGTAGATCATATCTGAGCTGTATTGTGTGTAACAGGTGGAGCTGGTACTAGATTTCTTGTGATAAGCATTGTACTTTGTAATGTTACTTGGTCTCAATCATTAATATACAGATAGTTGGGGTTTTTAGCGAGATGCTTTCCCCAGGTTACATACTGTGTTAATGTGTGAATGCTCTTGATGTTTTATTGTTATTGATGCTGCTATATTGATGATCAACGTAGAGGAGCTTATGTATTGTGTATGTATTCCGCAATAGTACATGATCAGGATAATCTCTGTTGAATATGTGTTAAATTATTCAAAATTTCTACACTTTTCATGCTTCCTTTGTTTATCCTATTCGCCCAATTTTCCTCATGTGTGCTTGCCATGATGTCCCTAGAATACATGTTCCTGTAAACACCCATGATGATCAACTATCAGACCGTAAATATCCTAATATACCATTTTTTGTAATGTTTTATGTTTATCCCTTTTTAGTGCGCTCAAAAGTGTCAAAGGGGCTTCTGCGCACATGGGTGCACTTTGAAAGGCTGAAGGCTGAAGGGGAAAGGATTAATTTCTTTGAAAGATGCTCATGCACTCAAGAGAGAGAGAGACAAAAAAGGTAGGGCACATGGCACAAGTCTGAAGGATAAAAGGGAAGGCTTCTGAATTCCCAAGTGCGATGTGCGCTCAAGGGAGAGCAAGAGGGTGGATTCCTTTAGGTCAAAGGATTTCTCTCAAGCAAGGCACATCTCTTCAAGTCAAAGGAGTGCTCTCAAGGATGGTGCATCTCTTTGGGTCGAAGGAGTGCTCTCAAAGAGGGCGTGTCTCTTTGGGTCAAAGGAGTGCTCTCAAGGAGGGTTCTTCTCTTCGGGTCGAAGGTGTGTTATCAAAGAGGGTGAATCTATTCAGGTCAAAGGAGTACTCTTAAGGAGGAAAAATCTATTTTAGTTGAAGGAGTGCTCTCAAAGAGGGCACATCTCTTTGGGTCAAAGGAGTTCTCTCAATGAGGGCACATCTCTTCGGGTTGAAGGAGTGCTCTCAAGAAGGGTGCATCTCTTTGGGTCGAAGGAGTGCACTCAAAGGAAACCAATAAGGGCACATGGCGCAAGTCTGAAGGTTGTAGGATGTTGCTTCATGCCTTTCAAGTGTGCTCATTTGATAAAGCTACCAAAGAGGGCACATGGTATAAGTCCGAAGGCTAAAGGATGATTCTTCGTGCCTTCGAAGTGCACTCATGCACTCAAAGGGTCAAGAGGGATAATGGCACATTATGGAAGGTTGAAGGGGGGAGCTTAATGCTTTTAGGGTGCACTCATGCGCTCAAGGAGGGAACATTCCTTTGGGTCAAAGGAGTTCTCCAAAGGAGGGCACATTCCTTCAAGTCAAAGTAGTGCTCCCAAGGAGGGCGCATTCCTTCAAGTCGAAGGAGTGCACTCAAAGGAAGGCTTTTTTTTTGAAGGGTGTAGTTTGAAACAAGGAAGGGGACTAGTGCTTTGGGAGTGTGCTGAACTCTCAAGGAGGGCACAAGGCACACTTCTGAACAATGTAGGGTCTCTCATCAAGGCTTCAGAGTGCACTCATGCGCTCTTAGCCTTAATGAGCTCGTTTTGCAACCAAAATTTATATGAGTTTGGATGATTGATCAAGCAGTGAGCAAGATGAGTTCGATACATAAAACCATGTGTGACACATACTAACTCATCGAGGAAACCTAGACAAGCATGAACAACAATTAATATACATCAAAATTCCACTTTATGCACATTTCCCAAGTCTAACCTATTGTCACTCACTACATTGTGGGTTTCAATTGGTCAAGATTGCCCAAGAGAAGTGAAGTTAAAGCCATTTTCAAACCACAAAATCCATCAGAGCTTAAACAAACCCTCCCCATTTGCAAGTGCTCAGAAAAATATTTCCAATGGTATATGGCTGTCCAAAAATGGACTCCTAGAGAAAAAGATAAAGCATTTTGAAGATTACCTTGGAAAAGCCCAGCTGATAGAGAAAAATGACTAAGTGTAGAAGATAAATCGCAATTGGAGGTCTGAGGCTAATTGTAATGACAAATCAGGATCCCTGGCAGGTATGGAGAACTGGCAGAAGTAGAGATAGTGATTTGTTGATTTCCAATATTACATATCGACAATCGGTGGATCAGGGCTCAATATTCAATGACGATCGACAGAGTTTTAAGTCCTAAAACTATGTAGGGGGCCGATATTGCGATGCAGTGTTAAAGTTCGAGGGAAGGGATGAAAAAATTAACAAAGGAAATACTCGAAAAAACCAAGGTGCGTGGCCCCTTTCTCTCTCCTCCACATGGCATTGGCAATCAGCGATTGACAAATCAACAGGTTTCAACTTAAAAAGACGTGCGAAATTCCAATATTGCAATAAAGAAGTGCATCATCGGGGGACTGAGAAAACCAAATACAAAGGAAAAATGAAAAAATAGGGCTTGACGGGCCTCTTTCTCTCTCCTCTGGGGGGCCACGTGACAGCCTCTGATTGGTCCACCGAGCTGACATGGCAGTTGACGTTAGCGATGACATGGCAAGTACAAATGATGATGTGGCAGTGGACACATGTCACTTGTTTTTGGTGTTTTCAGGGGTCCAATGGGGTTTTTTCTGGTTTTCACGTGGCCACCACTCACAGGGTGACACGTGGCAATGATGACATCACCCATTGCAATCGACGATCGATGATTGCACAATGTAAAGATTTCTCGTCCATTGAATCTCCTTCCCAACTATGATTGCTATAAGAAAAAGGCCCCCTCAGATGCAATGTTCCATAGGCTATATTCCATAAAGATCTCGCGTCCGAACTGGCAGCTCGTGATAAGGAAAAAGGTAAAGGGGTCTCCCTCTCCATGGTTGTTATTGCAATAACAAAGGAATAAGACCCCTGTGTAGCTGTTGAGAGCCTTAGTGCTCAGAGGACTAAGCCCTTGGTTCTAGCCCCTAGTCATATGCAGAAAGTTACAAAAGGGGCTGAAAGCATAGGGGCTAAGGGGAAAATTAAAAGCACCCACCCGTTTCATCCGTTTTTGGTGTTTAAAGGCCCACAACTAAGAGATTTGGTTGTCACACTTTAGCGAGGCACCGATAGTGCAGGATAGAGGGAAAAAGGGTGTGATGGGTTGGAAGTTAAGGCAAACAATTACCAAGAACTGACCAAGAGAGGATTAACATGACTTAATAGGAACACGCCAGGACCAAAGGCCAATAAATAAGAGTGGCATGAAGATATTTCCCGAAACTATCATTTTAGTTTCGATGGATTAATTTTGTTTCGTTGTTTTTATCACTGTATTGTTATTCTATTTTTCTTTCAAGAAAGGAATCTCCATGCTGTAATAATTATACGATTCTCGTTGAGACACCCATCCATCCAGATAGCTGTAACTTCAGCCTGAAAGATATTTTTTGTAACTGGTTTTCTTGCCCTCCCTCTCATTATAAAAGGGAGGAAGAAACATTGAAGAAAGGTTCTGAATTCTAGGAAAAAATGGTATGTTCTTTTGAAGTTGTATGGATTCCAAATCTACATCTTTCTTAATATGAATGAAATAATGGTGATTCCCATGTTTGAGTATTACAATATGTTGTTTCTCTATTAAACTCCATTATGTTTTCACTTCCTCTCTGATTTCAAGCAATTGTATCTACCATAAATATCTCTTATTTTATTACATATTCATTGGTGTTAACTAGTTAATACATATGCTTGTATGCAAGTATGAGATTATTTCTTTAAATGTGTGCTTCCTAAAATCATAACATTCACTCTTCTTAGATCCACCTGTCTATCTTTAGCTCATATAAGTATATAACTCTTGATGTTTGAATCTCTATGTGATGAGTTATTATTCTATTTCTCTTCTTTCATTACTCTGAAAATATGATTAAACTGTAAGTCCTTGATTACTTGGCCTCCACTTGTTTTTGCCTTATTCTTGTGAGCTGTATATGTGAAAGGATACTAGAAATACATGGCTTATATCCTTGGATGAAGGTACCAACCCATGTTATTATGTGTATATTTGTATATTTGTAATTACTATGTGTAGAAGATGCATATGATTCCTTCGGTTTCTTGAAGATCATATGAGATACATATAATTTAGATGTGCCTAGGCACTAGTCTTATAAGCAATCCAAGGCTGACTCTGGGAGAGACAACATCTTTTGGCATCGTTTTCAGGGAGCTTATTGAAGGATTTTTCCCTCGGGATAGGACAAATTGAACACCCTTCGTGTAGGTGAGGGAATCTTGTCCTTATTGCATTCATATCACCTTGTTGACTCCACACCCTCCTCAATATCATTCATAACCTTGCCTTTTAAAAGGCCTCATACTCTCTTAGATAAATCCCAAAAGAAAGCCCCATTTGTATCTAATCCAGAAAAATTAATATCTAAGAAATTCGGGAAAGAGAAAACCCCCCCTACTTGTACTACCATCTCATCAGCCTTTTCCACCTCCACCTCCAATTCTCAGCCCATTGTTGCTCACTACTCGGGACTTACTCCTAAGGCCTTGACATACCCTTCTTCTCCTCCAACCACTATGATCTTGACCCTAGTTCCTCAAGCAAATTTTAATCCCCCTCCACCAATCCAGATGGCTCTCCCAGGCTTTTTGCTAAATAATTATGCACCTATTAACTTACCTCAGCCTTTGAGTGCAATGTCCTAGAACCACCTAAAGCAGTTACCTAGGTTCAATGGGGAAGACGATAACATGACAAAGAGTCACATTGAAACCTTCAATTCTTTTTCTCACATCCTAGATGTGGTCATGAGACTTTTTGTACAAAGTCTTGAGGGAGAAGCCATAAAATGGTTCAAATATCTACCCAATGCCTCCATCACTACCTGGGAAGAGATGGGAAATGCTTTCACCTAGATATGGGGAGAATAGAGGGATCATGAGTACCTCCTCATTGAGTTTAATTCCCTAAGAAAAAATCTGAAAGAGGATACTTTAGAATTTATCAAAAGATTCAATAAGCAATACAATAACCTGCCTGCTGACATAAAACCTCCTCCAACTGTGGCTCGTGTGGTTTTCCAGAGATATTTTGAGTCCAACATTGGTCTTTCCATGAGAGAAAGAAAGTCTCTCACTCTAGACCAACTTCAGGTCGATGCTCTTGAAGTGGAAATCAATATGGTCTTGGCAGCCAAGTTAAGGGTAAAGCAAGAAACCACTGAACCCAAAATATAGAAAGAGGAGGCATCCTCCTCCAGTCAAGATAAAGAATCATAAAAAATGAAGCGGGATGGGTTAGAGAACTTGTTAGGAGTTTAACACAAAAGGTTGGAAAGCTTGAAATTGAGAACAACAACCTTTCCAGATATAATTCTCAAGTCAACAATCGGGGCTATAACCCTCAATATAGAAGGCCTCCACTCCAACTACTTCCAAGGGAAAGAAAGGAACAACTTGATCAGATCCCTCATCCTTTATACTTGGAAGATGGTCCCAATGAAAAATCATTGGATACACAAGAGATGCACGGAAATATGTATTCTGCTTTTATCGAAGAAGAATATGAGAATATGGCTCACTAGGAGGCAAGCCATGATAGTGAAGGAACAAAAGAAGAGGAAGATATGGATTATTATTCCAAACAATTTGAAAAGTTCATGCAAGCACAATCACAATGTAAGTATGATCTAAGATCTTCAAAGAAGAGAACTAGAGAACCAGAACAACAAAGGGAAGTTGCTCCCCAAGTTGTTCCCTCAGTACTGAATAAAGGGAAGGGTAAGATGAATCTTGACCCTTCCAAGATAAAAGTCTCCTCTAATGAGGAAAGAACTATTTCAGAGGGACACATAGAAAAAGAGACACCTATTCTGCTGAAAACTGTTAGTGGCAAGGAAGAAGGAACAGAGCCAAGAGGTACAGAAAAGGTCCTACTTGCATTTAATCTCTAGAAGGAGCTTGAGAAGGTAAAAATTAATGTTCTGTTGACTGAGCTTCAAAAGCAACCTATTTATAAATCTCAGGTCTCTTAATTTATGCATCCCTCTATCTCAACACTAGCCCATGATAGTTTAAACCTCCGGGAGGAAATGCCAATGGTCATTTTTGGACCGCATGTGGAAGAGTTGGATCCTTCTATGCGCCTTTTTGTGTGGCTTTTGTGATCCATGACCTTTTGTTACATAATTGCATGCTAGATTCAGGAGCTTCCTACAACCTCATGTCATTATCAGTAATGGAACAACTAGGTTTGGAGATCACCAGACCATATAAAGACTTGTACTCCTCTAACTCCAAGAGAGTCAAGTTCTTAGGCATGATAAAAATTCTGGTGGTAAAATTGGCTCAGATCCCAGTGAAAAGTGTGGTAATGGATATAGTGGTGGCCGATATACCTCCTCGTTTTTGAATGCTCTTATCCATATCTTGGGGTTCCAAGGTGGGTGGCTCTATCAAGCTATATCTGACTTATGCCACCATTTCCACCTTTGGAGGTGAACAAAGAAGGTTGTACATAGAATCTTGATTTGTGAAAACCGTGACCCTAGCTAAAGGCTCAGAAAACTCCCCATCACATGGGAAAGACAATGACATCTACTGCCTATTCTTAGAAGAATATGTGAACCTCTTAGAATAAGCATTAGTGCACTTGAAAAGGCAGTTGAAATACCAACATTTAAATGAAAATGGAGTATGGAGATTTTACTTTGATGGAACTGAAAAGAGGGAAATGGAGCTGGAATATTGTTGGTCTCCCCGAAAGGCAGCTTGATACCCCTCTAATTCAAGCTTGAATTTGAGGTGACCAACAATGTAGCGGAGTATGAGGCATTTCTCCTAGGGTTACAAACAACAAAAAAGATGAATATCAAATGCCTAGAAGTCTATGGAGATTCTGAATTGGTCATAAGGCATACTAGAAATCAATGCTAGGCCAAACACTCCAGGTTGAGGACGTACCGAAATGAAGTGTAGGATTTTATTGAAAATTTCTTCCTAGTCTTTAACATCCAGTTTCTTCCACAGGATGGATGACTCTCTTGTGGTAGTTGTGAGCACTTTTAGGCCCCCATAGAATCTGCTCCTCATATATGAGATAGAAAGCAAACATAGGCCTTCAATACCTGATAATGTCAAACATTGGCATGTATTTGAAGATGACGAGTAGGTCAAAAGATTCATAAAAGTCATTGGGGATCTTACCCATTCCACCATCGATCAAGAAGAAAAAGAAGCATAACAAGAAGCTACTCCATGGAAATACACAGTGGCTGGGAAAACAAAATTGCAACTAAAAGGGAACACCATCTCTCATGGACTTGTTCCACTTGAAATAATTTTCTATAAAGATAACATAGCATCCAAACAAATGGCCCCATAGAAGGATGGAAAATAGAGGAATGCAACATAGGATCAAAGGAGGAACCCCAGATGATCAGGTTGTCCAAAAAAATCCCCTTGCAATACAGACAGAGGTATTTAGACCTATTCAAAACTTACAAAGATGTATTTTCTTGGTCTTATAATGATTTGAAATCATTTGATACAAATATTATTCAACATAAAATTCCTTTTAAGGGTGGGATAAAGCCATGAAAATAGAAACTTAGTTAGATAAACCCACTCTTACTCTCCTCCATTGAAAAGGAGTTAAGGAAGTTGTTTCAAGCCAAGATCATAGTCCCTCTAAGATACTCTGAGTGGGTAGCTAATATGGTCCCTGTCCATAAAAAGAGTGGAGAGATAAGGCTATGAGTGGACTTTCGGAATTTAAATAGGGCATCTATAAAAGATAACTACCCTCTGCCCAAGATGGCTAATATATTGCAGAAGGTAGTAGGTGTAGGCAAAATTTCCATGATGAACGGATTCTTAGGATATAACCAAGTGACGGTCCACCTCGAAGACTAGAGAAAGACTACTTTCACCACCCCGTGGGGAATCTTCATGTACACATGCATGTCATTCAAGTTGATAAATGTAGGGGCCACATTTTAGAGAGCAATGGACATAGATTTTGTGGGCGAGCAAGATAAATTTGTGGTAGTCTAGTTAGATGACATCACAGCCTTCTAAGACTGATGAAGAGCATATCCTCCATTTAAAACTTACTTTCGAGAAGTGCAGAAGGTATGGTCTCTCTTTGAATCTGAAGAAATCTCAGTTCGCCCTGAATGAGGGGAAGCTACTTAGACACATAGTAGCGCAGGAAGGAGTAAAGATTGATCTTGAATGAGTCAAAGCCATCAACCTTATTCCCCTGCCCAGAAACAAGAAAGAAGTCCAAGCCTTTTTGGGGAGGATAAATTTCTTAAGGCGATTCATACCCAACTATGTTGAGATAGTTAAAGGTATCACAGATATGCTCAAGAAGGAGAATGAAGTTAAGTGGAGCTCCATCCCCCATGATTCTTTCACAAGGATCAAAGAAGCTTTGGCTAAGGCCCTAGTGCTAGTCAACCCCGATTATTCAGTGCCCTTCTACATCTTTTCTTTCACCTCTCCACATACCATTGTTGTTGTGCTGTTACAGAAAAATAAAGAAGGTTACGAGCAGCCTATTTCCTTTTTTAGCCAAGTCCTAAGGACACAGAGCTGAAGTATGATATATTGGAGAAACAAGCTTATGCAATTTTCAAGGCATTGAATTCATTTTGTATGTATGTACTACAATCCAAAATCACAGTTTGTCCCAACAACTGCAGTCAAAGACATTCTGGTGTAGGGAGACAACGAAGGAAAGAGGGGTAGATGGATAGCTAAAATACATGAATATGAGATGGAAATCAAGCTTACCAAGCTCATCAAAGGCAAGGGGTTGGCCAGAATTTTGTCTGAATCCAACTGCCAAGCTCTAGGGATAAGCCTGATCATAGAGGAGGGAAATCTAGAGGATGAACAAAGTAGAATTAAAACAGTTGAATAGAAGATCTATGCCAAGAATGAGGGATCACCTAGGTATAGGAACATTGTTAATTAGCTCTTGTTTCTAAGATGCCTGTTGGGACTAGATAGATCAAAATATCATAGTCTAAGATTGCAGGCATAGAAATACATTATATCCAATGGACTTCTCTACTGGAAGGACCTGGTGGGCGTATTACTATTGTTTTTGGTTGAGGGAGAAGCCCATGAAGTGATTGAGGATTTCCATGGGGGAGCCTGTGGAGGACACTATAGTTGGAAGGCAATAACACACAAAATCCTCAATGCAGGATTTTACTAGCCTACATTATTTGGGGATGTTTATTCTAAGGTCAGATCATGCCAAAAATTCCAGTTGTTTGCTGAAATGTAGAAGTTTTCTCCTCTCCCCCTGATTCCTGTGCATGTAGAGGAACCCTTTAGACAATGGGGATTGGACTTCATTGAAGAAATCAACCCAACTTCTAGCATCCAATACAAATGGATTTTAACAGCCACTGACTATTTCACCAAGCGAGTAGAGGCTATCCCAGCTAGGAATGCTAGTGATTTAGTGGTGATAAAATTCATGGAGGATAACATATTGTCTCTCTTTGGGTGTCCTTTTAAAATCATCACTAATAATGCACAAGTCTTCAAATCTCTCAAATTCACCAACTTCTGCCACAAATTCAACATCATTGTTGGACACTCCTACATACTACCCTCAAGGGAGTGGCTTGGCTGAGTCTTCTAATACAATTGTGGTGAGAGTTCTAAAGAAGACCATCACTAAAAATCAAAGGAACTGGGACTGTCAACTAAAGTTTTCTCTGTGGGCTAACCATGTAACACCCAAAAGATCCAATGGGAAATCTCCTTTTGTGCCAGTATATGGCAAGTTTGTTATCTTCCCTATCCAATTAACAATTCCAGTAGTTAAGTTGTTACAAGAAGTCGAGGAAGATCCTAATGCCTTGACTAGAAGAATAAATCAGCTGGTGGAGCTTCACGAGAACAGAGAGCAGGTGGGGACCAAACTGCTAAACTACCAACAAAGGATGAAATCTTTGTTTGACAAGAAGGCTAAAGATAGACCTCTTCAGCAAGTAGATTTAGTTCTCAGGTGGGATGTCAACCGAGAAGACAAAGGCAAACATGGGAATTTTGATCTGCTATGGTTCAACACCTTCAAGATTACAAAAGAAAGGGGAAATAACACTTACATGCTCGAAAACTTGGATGGTGAATTACTGGAACTACCTGTAAATGGTCAGTTCCTAAAATTTTATTTTCAAAATTAGATATATATGTCTCTTACTCAATGTAAATATCTAGTGTGTGTGCTAAAATTATTATTTGAATTTTTCAATTTATTCTCAGAAAAGTCCTTTTTCACCTTGCTAGCAAGGCACCGTCCTTAGTTGGAGCCAATTTTCTCACTCAATGCATTATGGGTTTCAATTGGTCAAGGTTGCCAGAGAGAGGTGAAGTTAAAGCCATTTTTCAAGCCATAGAATCCATTAGAGCTTAACCAAACCCTCCCCATTTCCAAGTGCTCCAAAAAATATTTCCAATGGTATATGGAAGTCCAAAAATGGACTCCTCGAGCAGAAGATAAAGCATTTTGAAGATTACCTTGGAAAAGCCCATCTAATAGAGAAAAATGACTAAGTGTAGAAGAAAAATCATAATCAGAGGTCTGAGGCTGATCGCAATTGCAAATCAGGCTTGCTGGCGAGTAAGGAGCACTGGCAGAAGTAGAGATAGTGATCTTTAGATCGTCGATATTGCATATCGGAAATCGGTGGATGAGGGCTTAGTATTCATCGGTGATCGACGAGGTTTTAAGTCCCAAAACTGCGCAGGGGGCTGATATTGTGATGCAGTGTTAAAGTTCTAGGGAAGGATTGAAAAAGTTAACAAAGGAAATGCTCGACAAAACCAAGGTGGGTGGCCCCCTTTCTCTCTCCTCCACATGGCATAGGCGAACAACAGATCAACAGGTTTCAACTTAAAAAGACCTGCAAATCGCTGATATTGCGATAAAGCGGTGCATCGTCGGGGGGCCTAGAAAACCGAATACAAAGGAAAGCATGAAAAAACAAGGCTTAACAGGTCTCTTTCTCTCTCCTCCTGGGGGCCACGTGGTGGCCTCTGATTGGTCCACCAAGCTGATATCAGCAATGATGTGGGAAGTGTGGACGATGATGTGGTGGTGGACACGTGTCACTCATTTTTGGCATTTTTAGGGGTCCAATGGGGCTATTTCTAGGTGCCACATGGCACCACTCACAGGGTGACATGTGGCAGTGATGACATCAGTAATGATGCCACCCATCAAAATTAGTGATCGACGATTGTGAAATGTAAATATTTCTCTTATGCTGAATCTCCTTCCCAACTGTGATTACGATAAGAAAAAGGCCCCCTCAGATGTGATGTTCCATAGGCTATATTCCATAAAGATCTCACGTTCGAACTGTCAGCCCATGCTAAGGAAAAAGGTAAAGGGGTCTCCCTCTCCATGGTTGTGATTGTAATAACAAAGGAATAAGGCCCCCGCACAGCTATTGAGAGCCTTAGTGCTCAGAGGACTAAGCCCTTGGTTCCAGCCCCTGGTCATATGCAGAAAGTTACAAAAGGGGATGAAAGCATAGGGGCTAAGGGGAAAATTAAAAGCACCCACCTGTTTCATCCATTTTTAGTGTTTAAAGGCCCACGGCTGAGAGATTTGGCTGTCACACTTCAGTGAGGCACCGATAGTGTAGGATAGAGGGAAAAAGGGTGTGATGGGTTGGAAGTTAAGGCAGACAATGACTAGGAACCAACCAAGAGAGGATTAACCATGACTTAACAGGAACACACTAGGACCAAAGGCCAACAAAGAAGAGTGGCATGAATATATTTCCAAAAACCATCATTTCAGTTTTGATGGATTAATTTTGTTTTGTTGTTTTGATCACTGTATTGTTATTCTATTTTTCTTTCAAGAAAGGAATCTCCCTGTTGTAATAGTTAGAGGATTCACGCTGAGACACCCATCCATACAGACAGTTGTAACTTCAGCCTGAAAGATATTTTTTGTAACTGATTTTCTTGCCCTCCCTCTCATTATAAAAGGGAGGAAGAAACATTGAAGAAAGGTTTTGAATTCTAGGAAAAAATTGTATGTGCTTCTGAAGTTGTATGGATTCCAGATCTACATCTTTCTTAATATGAATGAAACAATGGTGATTCCCATGTTTGAGTATTACAGTATGTTGTTTCTCTGTTAAACTTCCATTATGTTCGCACTTCCTCTCCGATTTCAAGCAATTGTAGCTACCAGAAACATCTCTTATATTCTTACAGATTCATTGGTGTTAACTAGTTAATACATATTCCTATATGCAATTTTGAGATTATATCTTTAAATGTGCGCTTCCTGAAATCATATCATTCACACTTCTTACGTCCATCTGTCTATCTTTAGCTAAGATACGTATAGAACTCTTGATGTTTCAAGCTCTATGTGATGAGTTATTATTATCTTTCTCTTCTTTCATTATTCTTCAAAATCTAATTAAATTGTAAGTCCTTGATTTCTCGGCCTCCAATAGTTTTTTCCTTATTCTTGTGAGTTGTATACGTGAAAGGATACCAAAAATACATGGCTTATATCCTTGGATGAAGGAACCAACCCATGTTTTTATGTGTATATTTTTAATTACTATGTGTAGAAGATGCATATAATGCCTTTGGTTTCTTGAGGATCATATGAGATACATAGAATTTAGATGTGCCTAGGTACTTGTCTTGTAAGCAATCCATGGTTGTCCCTAGGAGAGACAACATAACCATTGAAGTGTGTGCGACTATGACCCGAAAGTGTCTCTTTACAACAACAAATGCGTTATGACCATGAAATTCATATAGAGATGTTCTAGTCAATGTGAGGACAATTGAGAACATTCAAGAACACTTAATGATATGAAACAACACAAAATGACACTTGATGACCAAGGCAACACTTGATATGGGAAATAAGTAGGCTCCAAAATTCAGATGCAGTAAAATTTTGGAGGGTGTTGTACCAACAACAACACTAGTATAAGCCTAAGAATGGTACAGTTTGATATGGGTTGAAGGCTGGTTCAAGATCTTAATATAGAAAAGACTTGGAATGAGCCTAGGCACTATGTGATCTGGTATGATATGGCATTGGTGGGACCTACTAGGTTACCAAAGGATTGGGCATTGGATGGAATAGAGTAAATGATAGGTTGATACGACTTGGTATTGTAAAGAGATTGAAAAGGAGTGATGTGAAATTAGTTGAGTGTAACACTTGGTAGGGAGAATGGCATATTTGGTCAGCAAATTAGATGATTGGTAGGTGACATGCGATAGTTATAGGTCAACACCTAGACATGTGGAAAGATCTAATTGGTCAAAGAATATGACATAATGTTTGAAATGGTAAGTGGCATAGCTTGTATGGGGCCCTATATAGGGCTATCAGAGTACTAGAGTGAACACATTTTGAAGTGATCTAGTACACATCAATTTTCCGTGACAAATTTGTTTTCGTAGGTTATAATGAAGGTGAAAAAGGTTATCATTTACAATTCCATCTACTGGGCCAATACAAAAAGGTCATGGTTCCAACCATCCTGGTTCCACACATAAGGACAAGGTTTTAGAATGTAGGCATGAGGGTTAGAGAGTTAAGTTCATGGAGTTTAAAGGCCAAATGAAACGGCATGTCAAGGTATACAATAATCTGGATGTTAAAAAAGAGTTCTTGTACATAAGGACCTGGACACCGAGTTCATCAAAGCTCATCAATACCATGTTTATAGAACAAGGTCAGAGTGAGTTAGTGTTTAGATTTTAGACCCAAACGAGTGATAAAGAGAAATATGGGCATCCATCCATTCGGATGATAAACAAAGAAACCTCGTTAACAAATTTCCTAGACTTTGGATCCACTAGAACAGTGACTTAAGACCATAGTTCTAGCAAAAGGTCATGAGGCATTAACGGTTTAAGAACTATGAGTTGAAGTTGCTAGGATGCAAATTTAGGCATCCATGTATTTGGTGAGATTAAAGAGTGAGTTCAATGATTGATGTAGGAACCAAATTCATCACAATAGTGAGTTAAGAAAATGATCATAACATTTTTTCATCCAGAAAGGAGCTAATATGAAAAGGAGTGCTTGGTAAGGAAAAGGTGCTAAGGAGGGTTCAAAGCTAGAATTAAAGGCTCACAACCATGCATAAATATGAACGATCTATAAGTGAAAAAATAAAAATCACAGGTCATATGTGTAATCTCAAATCATAGTGGTGTATTCATATGCATGAGGAGATCACATGCATGAAGTAAGAAAAGTGCATAAGCTATGTGTAAGTAGGGGATGAGCAGTGTGAGATATGGATCATTAAGGGACAGGAAAAAGAGAAAAAAGAGAGTGCATTGGAAGATCTGAGAAAGCACATATGTAAAGAGAATGTATGCATGAAGAGCATCGGCATGGGAGAATTGAAAGAGATTTGAGCTAGTAAAAGAGTGTCTAAAAGAGAGTTTTATGTTGTGTAACATTGTAGAAGACTGCAAGTTAATCTAAAGAGAATATATCGTTGATAAGGTAAATTAAAGTGATGGATTTGAATCCAAGTTTTCTGAATGGGTAAGAATTAAAGAAATTTCTTCTAGATCCAGTATGAAAATGTGATGAAAAAGAGATCTGATATGAAAAAGAGAGTGGATCAATAGATCTAAAGGGGATTGGTGTCTCCAACAAGTTGGTGCTTGCAAATTTGAGGGGATTGTTGTCTCCTACAAGTTGGTGCTTTCAAACCTAAGGACATTGGTGTCTCTTGAAAGTTGGTTCTTGCAAATCTAAGGGGATTGATGTCACTTATAGGTCGATGCCTACAAATCTTATAACAGTAGGTTGGTTCCTACTTAAATCAAATAGTTAAAATATTTTGTGGTTTTATCCTTGATGGGTTTCCATGTGTATCTTGTGCTAAATGGTATCATGTGATTAGTGTATTTTCTCGTGAGTAAATGATTTAAATAGTGTAAAATTATATTATATTGATTCAACCCTCCTCTCAATATAATTGCAAATCCAACAATTGGTATTAAACAGGTTTCCTTCCTAAATAATCTAACCATTGGAAGGTAGACTTTAAGGGAACAAAGGGTTAGTTGGGATTGATCCTTCTCAAACAAAGTACCAATATTTGATGTGACCAATTATGATTTCTAGAAGGTAAGAATGAGAACCTATCTGATGTCTCTTGGTGTTTAAATTTGGGTTTTTTTTGAAGATGGATATAACTCTTCCAATAGATCTAGATGGAAGAAGGGAGTTTACAAACAATGCGAAGTCAATGAATGCAATTTAATGTGGCTTTGCTAAATCTACGTTTGTTAATTTAATGCAATTTAAATTTGCCAAGGATATTTGGGATAAGCTCTAGATCATCTACAAAGGATATGATAAGGTAAAGAAATCCAAACTTCGAACACAAAAAATGAGGTTTGAAAGTCTAAATATGAATTAAGATGAAAACATTGGAGGATTATTGATGAGCCCAAAAATGGGTAACTTATTGGGCTCATTTTGCTTATTATTCTCTATTAATCCACCATTATTCATTTCTTTATGCATGCTTTTGAATATATTTATGTTAATTGAACGAATGAGAATAGTCACTTGACCACAAAGTCTAATATGTGCTTATTGTATATTTTTGGACATCTTTTGGACCAAGGTCAAGCATTTATCAGCCAATTGACAGCCAAATACGAGGGAAAAAGGCTGAGGATTTTTAGGAAGGGTGTCTCCTGCACTAAATGACCCCTTCCTTGAGTTCTCCACCACAGCTCGGAGTTTAACAGCCCACCAAAGATGATTTCAAGGGGTAGCCGAGCAGATTTTTTGAAGTGGCTGATTAACTGCAGTTTGAGGAGCCAATCCCCTAAAGTTAAGGAGGGTTGTTGGCAATCCTCATGGTGCATAAGTAGGAAGGCTTCAAGCCTTGGTAGTTTAGCTCTTGAATAGTTGTTTTTCGCACTTTGGTGTTTCTTTGCCTTTCAACTCATTTTCGAGCTCTTGGTGTAAACATTGTTGTGACATGATTATTTTTTAATGGAGATAAATTTCACTTTGCACCAGCTCTGAGTTTTCTTAGGAGGCTGTAGCTCTTGGGGTTGGGCCCAACCCAAGTGCCAATACCTCCTGTTGGCATTATGATTCAAGTGTTGTCCTTGATGGCAACTCACTCAGAGGATGGTACAAGTGCTCAGAGGTTGGTACAAGTGATGGCATCTTAATCAGAAGACAGATCTCAGTACAGCATGCCAAGGAAGCTCATACACGCCGTTTCGTTAAGCCCAAGTCGCGTGTACACGCTAGTTCGATTCATAAAAAGCGCGTGTATGTGGAAAGGTTCCTTTGGTCCATGGTGGTTAGTCCTTGGAAGTTGTGCCTATGATTTCGGACCATTGTGTCTCGACGGGCGTGTCGATCCCTAGTTTTGAAGTTGATGGTATTGTGTTACTATGGTTTTGGCTCTTGGTATTGAGCTAGGCCTAAGACTATATAAGGAGAAGAAGATCATTAGGCAAAATCATCTTTCGACAAGGGCTTGAATATCTAAGAGTGAAAGAGATCTGATTTGCAGGTGCTGGGTTGCTTGATCTAAGCCAAGGAGAGATCACATTGGTTGATGGAAGACTAGATCTAAGGATAGATCGGGATCTAATGGTTTGAAATGCACTATCATGATATGGTTGATTATGCTTATTTCTAGATCTGCATATTGTCGCAATGCTATGTTCTGGGTCTAACTAATGTCTGGTACAGCTGCAAATTGAGAAAGTTTATTTTTAGATCTGTACGCAGGTTGGCTTCGGTAAAAGAGCGTGTATACGCGGGTTTGGCTCCTTGAAGTAGCGTATATCTTTTGAAGCTTGTTTTTGGGTTTACAGTGGGGTCTGACAGTTATTGCAGAGTTCTGTAGTCTGCTCTGTGTTCTGATAACTGGTGATTGACAGGGTTCAGTGGTTCAGTGATTCAGAGTTTGGTTGTTTTATGCTTCAATGATCTGTTGTGGAAATTGAATGAATTGTGGTCTTCAGATTGTAATGTTGTGCTTCAGGAATATTCAAGTCTGAAAATGTATGAAAGGTGATACCTGAAGAAAAGAAGATTGTAGGTCAGCACCTACGTACTAGTATCTTGGCTAGTACAAGAACAAAGGGGGTTGGAGCTCCCTTCCAAGGAAGTTTGGAGAACGAGAGAAGGTTGTAGCCTTCTGCAGGTTGTAGCCTGCGTACTGGTATAAGGCTGCACCAGTACAAAAGATTGTAAACTGAAGTTTCTTAAAGAAAGATAGAGATAACTTGCAGCAGGTGGTTTTCACCCACATTGGGTTTCCACCTTATATCTTGGTGTTCATGTGTGTGACTTTTGATCCGTTCTGTTATACTGCATCTGCTTACTGTTAATGTGCTGAATAATGTCCTGATGAACTTAACTGAAGAATAAGCTAACTAAGTTATGAGTTTTCTGCTTATACGCTGTTTTATTTAGTCACAGTAGCGTGTACACGCTGTTTTACTTAACTGAAGTAGCGTATATGTTTCTGAGCATTGAAAAGGTTTGATTGATCTGATAATACTGATTCACCCCCCCTCTCAGTATTATTTCCAACAATTGGTATCAGAGCAGGTCCTTCAGGGAAGCTTGATCGCTTGAAGGTAGATCATTCATCATGAGCAACTACGAGAAAGAAGCATCAATCAGGCCACCGGTTTTTGATGGAACAAATTTCAATTATTGGAAGGTAAGAGTTACTGCATATCTTCAATCTCTTGGTACAGAAGTTTGGAACATTGTAGAAACAGGCTATGCTTTTCCTTCAGTTACTCCTACAGATCCAGCTGAGAAAAAGACATATGAAACAAATGCAAAAGCAGTCAGTACTCTATTAGGAAGTATATCCCAAACAGAATTCATGAAGGTCATGCACTTCAAATCAGCAAAAGAGATATGGGACAAAATGATCACTAGCTATGAAGGAGATGAACAGGTAAAGGAAGCTAAACTTCAAACTCTCAGGATTCAATATGAGACTCTCAAGATGTATAATGATGAAAGTGTGGCAAATTATTTTCTTCGGGTAGACGAGATTGTTAATTGTATGAAAAATTTGGGTGAAGAAATAAAAGAGACTATAGTAGTTTCAAAGATTCTAAGATCATTATCCCCCAAGTTTGAATCTAAAGTATCTGCAATAGAAGAAAAGGAAAATCTCAAAGTTCTCACTATGTCTCAGTTACATGGAATTCTAACTGCTTATGAAATGAGAAAGGGAGGTCCATCAGACAGAAGGGAAGCTGCTTTTAAGGCATCAGGAAAAGAAGATTACTATGAGCAAGCCATGTTCCAGAAGAAGAGGAAGAAGAATCAAATTTTGTTAGAAATCTTCAAAGGGATGCTGGAAGGTTCAGAGGTAAGCTACCTTTCAAATACTTTGCTTGTGGAAGAGTAGGTCATTATGCTGCAAAATGTCCTAATAAAGATAAAGGAAAAGAACCTGCTAGATGGAATAAGAAACAAAGTGCAAATAAGAAAAGCTACTACACCCATGAAGATAGTGATGGCTTATCAAACAGTGATGAAGATGAACAAGGTAATAAATATAAGCTATTAATGGCATTTGAAGATGATGATTATGAGGATGCTGTAGATGTGGATAATCTCTATAATGAAATTACTAGACTCAAGAGATGCATAGAAGAAAAGAGTGTGATCATTGATACTTTGCAATTTCAAATTGATGAAAAGGAAAAACATCTTGAAAAACTAGAAGGTGAAATTGTTGGTCTCAGAAAAGAAATTGAGAAAACAAAAGCTATTAATCTTAAGTTTGTCAAAGGATCTGAAACTTTGGATGAGATTATCAATGTGCAGCGGTCTCCTCTAAACAAGACAGGTTTGGGCTATAATGGAGAAACCTCTAAAGCATCCACCTCAAAGAATTATCTTGATGCAGCAAGAAGAAATGAGCAGAAGAACAATGAAGATAATCAGGTAAAGCAGGGACGAATTACAAACAGAAACTATCAGGGACAATCCTTCTTAAGGGTGAACAAAAGCTACAACCAACCACAGGTAAAATCTTCTCAGTTTGGCACAAGAATAGATGAAAATAGAAATTACAATCAGTTGGCTGGTAGATTCAATAACCGCAGAAGCTTCTTCAATGGACAATGCTTTTCTTGCCATAACTTTGGTCACAAAGCAGCTCAATGTGTTGCATATAAAACAATCATGACTAGGGAAGCTCAAAAACAAAGAAGTATGACAGGGATTACAAAGAGGACCTATAACAACTTTTCGGTTCTTGAAAATGAAGTTGAATGTTCTATTTGCAATAATTTTGGTCATAAAGAATCTGAATGCAGGAGCAGGTTTCAGGAGAAAAAGGAACAAGCCACGAGCACCAAAAAATGGAAATAAAAGAACCTCAGACAGAAAGATGTGGGATAGCGTTTTATGCAGAAGGACAAGAAAATCTATGGTACATTGACAGTGGATGTTCGAAACATATGACAGGTGATAAAGAAAAACTTGAATCTTATTCTACTTTAGAAAAGGGAAAGAAAGTTTCTTTTGGAAATGATACTCCTGCAACTATAAAAGGAAAAGGTATTGCTCCTTTGAAAGAAAAGGTCAAGGCTGGAAATGTTTTGTATGTTGATGGATTGAAGCATAATCTTCTAAGTGTCAGTCAGATGTGTGATCAAAAAACCGAGGTTATTTTCAGATCGAATGGATGTCTTGTTCGTGATCTTGATACAGGTAAAACAGTTCTCAAAGGCAAAAGAACTCCAAATAATCTGTACATATTTGAAGAAGGACAACAACAATGCTATCTTAGCAAGGATGAAGAGCACTGGCTATGGCATCGAAGGTTGGGACATCTAAGCTTCTCACAAATAAGAAAAGCATGCAAATATCAGGCAGTTCGCGATCTTCCAGATATCAAAATTCCAGACAACACTATATGCAAATCTTGTCAGTTTGGAAAGCAAACCAGAACTAACTTTCCAGAAAAGGAAGGATCAGCTAGCTTGCCTCTTGAGCTAGTCCATACAGATGTATGTGGTCCATTTAGGAAAAGGACACCTCGAGGAGAAGAATATCTGATATTATTCATTGATGATTTCTCAAGGTTTGTTTGGTTAGGGCTTATGAAGCACAAAGATGAAGCATTCGAAAAATTCAAATCCTTCAAAGCATTGGCTGAAAATGAATCAGGACACAAAATTAAGTGCCTCAGATCTGACAGAGGTGGGGAGTTCACATCAAATGAATTTTTCGATTTCTGCGATGAACATGGGATAAGAAGAGAATTCTCTACAGCTAGAACTCCTCAGCAAAATGGGGTTGTGGAAAGAATGAACAGAACTATCCAACAAATGGCTCGTGCTATGCTCGATGAATCAGGTACTCCTGCAACCTTCTGGGGTGAAGCTGCACATGCTGCTGTTATCATTCTTAACAAAACAAATGTCCGAGTAAACAGCACTCAAACACCTCATGAGCTTTGGAGTGGTAAAACTCCTTCCGTGAAGCATTTCAAAATCTTTGGGAGCAAATGTTATATTAAGAATACTGATGAGCAACTTGGCAAACTTGAACCTAGAGCAGATGAGGGCATTCTTCTTGGTTATTCTCCACATAGCAAAGCATACAAGTGCTACAATAAAAGACTTGGCAGAATTGTTGACAGTATTGATATAGTGGTTGATGAGAAGGGATATATTCCTAGGCAAGTTCATCATGAAGACATTGAAGAAGATGAAGGTTACTCTCAAAGGCGAAATGATGAAGAAGAAGAATCTCAAGAAGAACCAGAGGAGCAGACAAGAATAGAAGAGAAGACTCCATCCAGATATGTCCAAAAGAATCATCCAGAAACTCAGATTGTGGGGCAGAAAGAAGCAGGAGTACAAACAAGAAGGACACTTGCAGAAGCTTCAAGCTACTTGGCTCTACTCTCCTCCATTGAACCACAAAATGTGAAAGAAGCATGCAAAGATGAATGTTGGGTCAAAGCAATGGATGAAGAACTTGAGCAAATCGAAAGGAACAACACTTGGGAATTAGTTCCTAGACCAAAAGATAAGAATGTAATAGGAACAAAATGGGTCTTCAAGAATAAGTTAAATGAAAATGGAGAAGTAATTAGAAACAAGGCCAGACTTGTTTGTAAAGGGTATGCACAGCAAGAAGGAATAGATTTTGAAGAGACCTTTGCTCCTGTGGCAAGACTAGAGGCCATCCGAATGTTCCTTGCTCTCTCAAGCTTTCAAAACTTCAAGGTATTTCAAATGGACGTGAAATCAGCCTTCCTAAATGGAGACTTAGAAGAAGAAGTATATATTGAGCAGCCAGATGGGTTCATTCTTGGAAATGATCCAAACCTTGTATGCAGATTGAAAAAGGCACTCTATGGGCTCAAACAAGCTCCAAGGGCTTGGTACTATCGCTTGGACAAATATCTTCACCAACAAGGCTTTTCAAAAGGATCAGCAGATAGCAATCTCTATATAAAAGTTGAAAATAACAAATTGCTAATCCTTGTTGTTTATGTAGATGATATTATTTTTGGCAGCAATGAAGAGACCATGAGTCAAAACTTTGCCTTGGTTATGCAGAAAGAATTCGAAATGTCACTTCTTGGAGAATTGACATATTTTCTTGGATTGCAAATCCAACAAAATGAAGGAGGTATCTTCTTGTCTCAAACCAAATACCTCAAGCAGATCTTGAAGAAGTATGGCATGGAAGAGTCAAAACCAGTATGTACACCCATGGTTACAGGATGCAGCCTCAGTGCAAATGATGAATCAGCAGCAGTTCACCAACCCACTTATAGATCCATGATTGGGAGTTTGCTTTATTTGACAGGTACTCGACCAGATATTACACATGCAGTAGGAATGGTTGGAAGATTTCAAGCCAACCCAAAGGAAACTCATCTTCAGGCAGTCAAAAGAATCTTCAAATATCTTCAAGGGACCCAAAACTATGGCTTATGGTATCCTAGAAATACTGATCTCACTCTTCATGCTTACACAGATGCAGATTGGGCTGGAAGTGTGGATGATAGGAAAAGCACAAGTGGAGGTGCTTTCTTCATGGGTTCTAGATTAGTATCTTGGTTCAGCAAGAAACAAAGTTCGATTGCCTTATCTACAGCTGAAGCAGAATATGTGGCTGCAGCATCTTGTTGCACACAACTTCTTTGGATGATGCAGACCTTGCAGGACTTTCAAATCACTTGCACTCCACCTGTCTCTATCTTATGTGATAATACAAGTGCAATCAGCATTTCAAAGAATCCTGTCATGCACTCAAAGACCAAGCACATACCAATCAAGTACCATTTTCTTCGGGAACAAGTGCTTGAGCAGAAGGTCAAGTTGGAGTATGTTCCTTCTAAGGAGCAAGTTGCTGATATTCTCACAAAACCACTGCCCAGGGAAACTTTTGAATATCTCAGACAAAAGCTGGGAGTAGTTGATGCTTCATCCTGTTGTTGAAGATTGTTTGTCCTACAGAAAAGTTGGTATACGCAGGTTACGGAAGGGATATGAGCGTATACACGCGGATTTATGGTGGGTAAGTCGCGTGTATGCTGGACGCTTGTTGCAGAAAGAATATCCGCGTACATACGCTGTTTTATATAGGATAAAACGCGTATATGAAGTTCTGAACAGCAAGGGAAAACTCTGAAGTTCTGAAAAGCAATAGGAATGTCAGAATTCTTCAGGCACAGTTTCAGGGAGTGCAACAGGCACAGGTTCAGGGGGAGCAGCTCAAAAGTCTCATAAAGCATTGTTGGCATTCAGATGTTTTGGTTGTTGGTTTCAGGAGAAGGAGCTCAGAAAGAAATTCTGGTTGCTGATCTAACAAGATGTTTATCAGATGTTGCTGGTGTCTTTCCTAAGTCTTGGTCTAGATCTGTTGTCTCTATGTCATGTATCTCTCTTGTCATATCTCTTTTATGGTGTCAAGGTCATGTAACGGCCTATGTTGGTTTCCCCACTATGCCTGGGATGAATGCTGTAATATAATTGGTTGTTTCTGATATGTCCCCTCTTGGTAGGGAGTATGGATGTATGTATTGAGTCTTTTGGTGATAGGAAGGTCCCTTATGGTGTATAAATCTTGGCTCTTGTTGAAGAACATCTTTTTCAGATCTGGCCTACTGTCAGGGGGAGCACGAGTCAGCACAGCCAAGCAGAGGTATCAGCATGTCCTCAGGGGGAGCACAGCCCTTTGCTCTTGATGTCAAAGGGGGAGAGTGACTTGGTGTGGTGGTTGCCATCAAGTCCAAAGGGGGAGATTGTTGGCATTATGATTCAAGTGTTGTCCTTGATGGCAACTCACTCAGAGGATGGTACAAGTGCTCAGAGGTTGGTACAAGTGATGGCATCTTAATCAGAAGACAGATCTCAGTACAGCATGCCAAGGAAGCTCATACACGCCGTTTCGTTAAGCCCAAGTCGCGTGTACACGCTAGTTCGATTCATAAAAAGCGCGTGTATGTGGAAAGGTTCCTTTGGTCCATGGTGGTTAGTCCTTGGAAGTTGTGCCTATGATTTCGGACCATTGTGTCTCGACGGGCGTGTCGATCCCTAGTTTTGAAGTTGATGGTATTGTGTTACTATGGTTTTGGCTCTTGGTATTGAGCTAGGCCTAAGACTATATAAGGAGAAGAAGATCATTAGGCAAAATCATCTTTCGACAAGGGCTTGAATATCTAAGAGTGAAAGAGATCTGATTTGCAGGTGCTGGGTTGCTTGATCTAAGCCAAGGAGAGATCACATTGGTTGATGGAAGACTAGATCTAAGGATAGATCGGGATCTAATGGTTTGAAATGCACTATCATGATATGGTTGATTATGCTTATTTCTAGATCTGCATATTGTCGCAATGCTATGTTCTGGGTCTAACTAATGTCTGGTACAGCTGCAAATTGAGAAAGTTTATTTTTAGATCTGTACGCAGGTTGGCTTCGGTAAAAGAGCGTGTATACGCGGGTTTGGCTCCTTGAAGTAGCGTATATCTTTTGAAGCTTGTTTTTGGGTTTACAGTGGGGTCTGACAGTTATTGCAGAGTTCTGTAGTCTGCTCTGTGTTCTGATAACTGGTGATTGACAGGGTTCAGTGGTTCAGTGATTCAGAGTTTGGTTGTTTTATGCTTCAATGATCTGTTGTGGAAATTGAATGAATTGTGGTCTTCAGATTGTAATGTTGTGCTTCAGGAATATTCAAGTCTGAAAATGTATGAAAGGTGATACCTGAAGAAAAGAAGATTGTAGGTCAGCACCTACGTACTAGTATCTTGGCTAGTACAAGAACAAAGGGGGTTGGAGCTCCCTTCCAAGGAAGTTTGGAGAACGAGAGAAGGTTGTAGCCTTCTGCAGGTTGTAGCCTGCGTACTGGTATAAGGCTGCACCAGTACAAAAGATTGTAAACTGAAGTTTCTTAAAGAAAGATAGAGATAACTTGCAGCAGGTGGTTTTCACCCACATTGGGTTTCCACCTTATATCTTGGTGTTCATGTGTGTGACTTTTGATCCGTTCTGTTATACTGCATCTGCTTACTGTTAATGTGCTGAATAATGTCCTGATGAACTTAACTGAAGAATAAGCTAACTAAGTTATGAGTTTTCTGCTTATACGCTGTTTTATTTAGTCACAGTAGCGTGTACACGCTGTTTTACTTAACTGAAGTAGCGTATATGTTTCTGAGCATTGAAAAGGTTTGATTGATCTGATAATACTGATTCACCCCCCCTCTCAGTATTATTTCCAACACCTCCTTTGTGTACTTTTATGTGTCTTTGTTGCATTCATAGAATAATTTCTGTTATTTAGGTTAAGATCTTACTTTGTTACTTAGGTTATTTTTGATGATTAAAATAGATTTTCATGCTTCAGGTTGATTTGACAGTTTGGTAATAGAAAAGATCTGCAAAAAGGCCATCAAGCAATCCTTGATCTCACCTCTCCCTCCTTGGGACCATGAGCTGAGACCAAGGCATACTTGTTGCCACAAAAATAATGTTTTTGCCTTTCTATGTAATTGCTAGTGTTAGATTTTTAGTTGGAAAAGTTGATACCAGTTGTACTTGCATGTTTAGATCTGTTCTTGCTTAGTTTCCATAGTTAATTTGCATGATTTCTTGTCTATAACCTTCTATTCATTATGTTTCTGGTTTTTAGGTCAGATTATGTCAAAATAGATAGATCTCTGGTCTTTCTCGTCTTTGTTAAAGCACATGCATAATAATTCTGCAAGATTATTCAAAAATACAAAAAGATGTTTTTTTTTTTTTTTTTTTTTTTTTTTTTTTTTTTTTTTTTTCAGATTTTACTTCAGAAGTAGCTTAGTCACATGCATTTTGCCTTTCAAATAATCAATGGCATCCATTTCAGCAACTTTCATCTCTTTTCTTGCACCAGTAGGGTTAGTCGATAAAAGTAGGGTTTGCTAGGGTTGCATCTCCTTTCAGATTTCATCCCCTTTCTGCAAGTAGCCTAGCCTCTTTTGAGTTAGCTTTCATCCATCACTGTTAAAAGATTCATCTAAGAGCTCATAGAAGTTGGCTTAAGCTTCTAGCGGACTTGTGCTAGCTAATCAAGTGACATCCTGCAGCAAGAGCTAGTACTTGTGCATATAGCACCATCACTTCCAAGTTTGTTACGAACTACTGGGTTGATAAAAGTAAAGAATGGAGTCCCAGAAGTTGCAGCATCATTGCTGCAATACTGGAGCCCATCGTACTAGCTCTTACCGAAGGCTGTCACTTGATTCGTTGGCACAAGTCTGCTAGGAGCTTAAGCAAACTTCTATGAGCTCTTAGAAGAAGCTTTTAACTATGATGGATGAAAGTTAACTCAAAAGAGGCTAGTCTACTTGCAGAAAGGGGATGAAAGCTGAAAGGAGATGTAAACCCTAGCAAAACCTAGTTTTACCAACTAACCCTACTGGTGCAAGAAAAGAGATGAAAGTTTCTGAAATGGATGCCATTGATTCTTTGAAAGGTAAAATGCATGTGACTAAGCTACTTCTGAAGTAAAATATGAAAAAAAAACATCTTTTTGTATTTTTGAGTAATCTTGCAGAATTATTATGCATGTGCTTTAATTGTTTTTTTTACTGTGCAGAGGTTGACTGGTGAAAGGAAATGGAATGGGCACTTGCAGGAGGTTGGGAAGGTGAGAAGAGGGCCTAAGGGGTCCCTAGCACCCTTCCAAAGAGTTTCATAGCAATCAGATCTCGAAAAACTGCTCACGTGAACTTCTACAGGAAGTCTACAGGGGTTCTACAGGATGTTCTACAGGAAGGTCTACAGGAAGAGCCGAAAGAGGATTCTAGAGGGTTGATGGTGGAAAAACGGTAGGAAAGTGGAAATGGAGGATGGATGAGGATGTGAAGGGGTCTAGGATCTGGTAAATGAAGCTAAGGAGTGATGAAGGTGGTTGGATTTGTTCAAGGATGGAGGGAGCAATGTTGCACAAAAATGTAGAAATTAGGTCAAATTGGAAAAGTGTGGCGAATGAAGGGAAGGAATATGGAATTAGGGGTTGGAGTAGGTTGTATGATGAAGGAAGGATAGGCAGGGATGTATTACAAGTGTTCTGCACACTATTTTCCGAAACTGATCGAACAAAGACGAGAAAGACCAGAGATTTATCTATTTTGACCTAATCTAACCTTAAAACCAGAAACATAATGAATAGAAGGTTATAGATAGGAAATCATGCAAAGTAACTATGGAAACTAAGAAAGAACAGATCTAAACATGCAAGTACAACTGGTATCAATTTTTCCAACTAAAAATCTAACACTAGCAATTGCATAGAAAGACAAAAACAGTATTTTTGTGGCAGCAAGTATGCCTTGGTCTCAGCTCATGGTCCCAAGGAAGGAGAGGTGAGATCAAGGATTACTTGATGGCCTTTTTGCAGATCTTTTCTGTTACCAAACTGTCAAATCAACTTGAAGCATGAAAATCCATTTTAATTATAAAAAAAAACCTAAGTAACAAAGCAAGATCTTAACCTAAATAATAGAAATTATTCTAAGAATGCAGCAAAGACACATAAAGGTACACAAAGGACGTACTAGCACTTGGGTTGGGCCCAACCCCACGAGCTACAACCTCCTAAGAAAACTCAGAGCTGGTGCCAACTGAAATTTATCTTCATTACTCAAAAAATAATCATGTCACAACAATGTTTACAACGAGAGCTCGAAAATGAGCTGAAAGGCAAAGCAGCACCAAATTGCGAAAAACAACTATTCAAGAGCTAAACTACCAAGGCTTGAAGCCTTCCTACTTATGCATCACAAGGACTCCCAATAGCCCTCATTAACTTTAAGGGCTTGGCTGCTCAAACTACAGTTAATTAGCCACTTCACAAAATCTGCTCGGCTGCCCCTTGAAATCATCTTTGGTGGGCTGTTGAACAACGAGCTGATGGTGGAGAACTAGAGAAAGGGGTCATTTAGTGCAGGAGACACCCTTCCTACAAATCCTCAACCTTGTTCCCTCATATTTTTCTGTCAACTGGCTCATAAATGCTTGGCCTTGTTCCAAAAGATGTCCAAAAATCTGCAATAAGCACGTATTAAACTTTGTGGTCAAGTGACTATTCTCATTCGTTCAATTAAAATAAATATATTCAAAAGCATGCATAAAACTATGAAGAATGGTGGATTAATCGAGAATAATAGGCAAAATGAGCCCAATAAGTTACCCATTTTTGTGGCTCATCATCACCCCTCCTGCTAAATGTGTTGTTCATCCTCTGAGAAACTAATCCAACTCATCATCTTTGATTGCTTTGACTGCATCTCCGACATCCCAAGCTTCCGAGGTGATGTCCTCTTCTCAGTCATGGAACCCTGCTTTTCTCTCTACTTCCTCCCATTGCATGTGTTCTTCTTCTTTGACCCCTTCTAGCAGTCCAAAAAGAAATGGAGGATTGAACTTTAGGCCGATCCAGTTGGCCTGCAGATTTTGCATTGACTATTTATAAAGTGGTACTCTTGCCAAGGCCTCCCTCATCCTTGTATCTTGAATCATATAGCAGCGCCGAATCTCCTAGCTGAAATTGCTTCTCTTTAAGGTGTCGGTCATGCCATATTTTTCTTTGAAGTTGGACCACCTCTAAGTGGAGGAGGGCTTGCATTCTCTATTCATCTAGTCCATTCAGCTGAAGTAGTCTTTCCTGTTGTGCATGGCTGAGATCTAGGTCCATCTGAGCTCAATGTGTTGTATTCAAATTCTATGGACAACAAAGCCTTCTTCCCGTAGACCAGCTCATAAGGTGTGAAACCTGTTGTAGTTTTCCAAGTAGTGTTGTAGGCCTAGGTGGCCTCAACCAAGCGATCTGCCCAATCTCTTCTATTGCTACTCACCACTTTAGTCAAAATCTCTTCCAAATCCTTGTTAGTGACTTCCACCTGCCCATTTGCTTGCAGATGATAAGGAGTGAAAGTTCTATGCTTAATCTTGTGATGAGCAAGCAGGTTTTCAATCAGGTTAGAGGTAAACTAGCTTCCTTGATCTGTGGCTAATTATCTTGGGTAGCCAAACTTGTAGAAGATATTTTCCCTCAAAAACCCAGCCACTTTTTCTTCTATTGCTGCCTTGATTGCCTTTGTTTCTGCCCACTTTGTCAGGTAGTCTGTGCACAAAATGATGTAAGACTTTTGTTTTGAAGGAGGGTTGATAGGACCCACAAAATCCATGCCCCACTTCTCAAATGGCTCAAAAGTCACCTGAGGTTGGAGGGGCATTTCATCCCTTGGAGTCGGTTTCCCCATCCTTTGACATTGGTCACATTGGCTGATGTATCTTCTGACATCTTGATGAAGAGTGGACCAGTAGTAGCCTACCTATAGAATTTTGAAAGCAGTTCTTTTTGCTGCAAAGTGGCCTCCACAGTGTCCATCATGACAGGTCAGGAGGATGTCAAAAACTTCCTCGTCCCTGACAAAACGCCCCAAAATCTGATCTGGGCCAAGTTTGAATAGGTTTCCCCCAATCCAAGTGAATGGGGCGCTTTTCCTCATGATCTTGCTCTTTTCTTTTGAGGATAGGTGTGGTGAGAACTGTGCTGAAACCAAGTAATTTGCTATATCAGCAAACCATGGAGAGAGTACTGAAATAGCAAATAGGTGTTCATCTGGCATTTGATCATCCACCATTCCTTCTTCACCTGCAGGCAAATCTAGTCTAGACAGAAAATTAGCAACAATATTTTCCTTACTTGGCTTATAAACAATGGTCAAGTCAAATTGCTGTAATAAAAGTAACCATCTAATGATAAAAGCATTTACATTAGGTTTATTTATAAAATACCTAATTGCAACATGATCAGTGTGTACGAATGTTTGATAACCAGTGATGTAGTGTCTGAACTTGTTTAGGGAATGGATTACAGCTAGGAGCTCTTTCTCGGTTACAGTATAGTTTAATTCTGCCTTGGACAGGTTTTTACTGACAAAATATATGGCATACAGTAGCTTCTCTTCAACTTGTTCTAAGGTTTCTCCTATGGCTTTGTTCGAGGCATCTGTGTGGATGTGGAAAGGTAGGGCCCAGTTTGGACCTCTCAAGGTTGGGGCAGTTACCAGCTTATCTTTCAACACATCTGGAGCCTCTTGATAGTTGTCAGTCCATATAAACTCAACATCTTTCCCCAAAATACCAAACAATGGAGAGGCTAGCTTACTGAAATCTTTAAAGAATCTTCTACAATATCCCTATAAGCCTAAAAAACTCCAAACATCTCTTACCTTTTGAGGAGGTGGAACCCTTTGGATGATAGCAATCTTGTTGGGATCCACCTGTAATCCTTGCTGAGAAATTGTATGACCTAGCACGGTCCCTTCAATCATCAGGAATTCACATTTCTCGGGACTAAGGGATAGGTTCATCTCAATACACTTGGTTAAAATTTTTCCCAGGTTAGTCAATGCTTCTTGGAAGTTGGACCCATAAGGAGTAAAGTCATCCATATAGATTTCCACTGAATCATGAACTAGCTCAGCAAATATGCTCAGTACTGCTCTCTGGAAAGTGGCAAGAGCGTTGCATAATCCAAAGGGAAAGACCCGGTAGGCAAAGGTACCCCATGGACAAGTGAAAGTGGTCTTATCTTGGTGTTCCGAGCTGATTTGGATCTGATTATACCTGCTAAACTCATCTAGGAAGGAAAAGAACTTCTTACCTGCCAGGCCATCTGACACTTGATCTATGAAAGGTAAAGGGAAATGGTCCTTCTTGGTAGCTTTGTTAAGTTCTCGATAATATACATAGATTCTCCACTTCCCATTTTTCTTGGGCACGAGCACCAGAGGAGAAACCCACTTGCTGTTAGAGATGGGGTAGATGAATCCTGCATCCAACAACTTTTGCAATTCTTCTTTGACAATGTCCTTAATGGCTGGATTCATTCTCCTCTGAGGCTACCTGACTGGTTTACAATCCTCTTTAATGTAAATGTGATGGGTACATACTAAAGGGTGGACTCCTTTCATCTCCTTATAGCTCCAAGCAAAAGCATCCAAATGGCAGTTCAATAAGCTACACAGCTCCTTCTCTTGAGAGGGAGATAGGGATGATTTGATCTTCAAGGTTCTTTCAGGGCCAAATTCCACATTCTTAACTCGGGAAGAGGTCAGATTAGCCATAGAGAGATCCACTAAAGCCCTGGCTTGGGTGTCTCCTACCAACTCCTCTAATGGCAACACACTAGGAGGTGGATTTTGAATTAAATTCTGAATAAGGTCATCCTCAGTTTGAGGACCTCCCCTGGTGTCTTCCATGATGCACACTGGTGCTGAGTAGACTTGATCCTCATCTTCCTCCTCCAACCAAAGAGGTAAGTCATGTTCGAGCAAAGGTTGGGCAGGAGGATATAAGACTAGCTATTTGGACATTGGCCCATTCTTAATGGTCATGCTCCCAGCTCGACCATTGATGTAAACATCTGCAGTAGCTAACCAAGGCCTTCCCAAAATGAGGGGGTATCCAGTGAATTTTTCCTTTGGCTGAAGGACCAAGAAGTCTGCAGGGTACTCCCAAGAATCAACGGAGACCATGACATCTTCCACAATCCCTTCAAGAGCCACAGTGGAGCGGTTTGCTAACTGCAGTACTGTCGAGGAGTTTCTTAGGGAACTCTGAAGGTTGAGTTTGAGCATAGTTTCCTTGGTCATCACATTAATGGCAGCCCCTAAATCAATTAGGGTGTGGGGAATTATGGTGCCATTGATGTGGACATCAACTACAGGACTCCGAGGGTCCAAATATTTTGGATAGATTACTTGTCCCAACATCAGGTCGGACAATTGTCCTATGACATTGATAGTTGAGGCATCTATCTTATGCCTGCCTGGGTGCCTGAAACACTTCTCTTTGATCAATTTGCTATAGATTTTTACACACAACTGTTTAAGTTCTCCCAGAAGTTCAGTCTCTTCTGGGTTTGGTTGCATGGTTCCAGTTAGTCTCTCAGGAAAGGGTGGAATGGATTTGGGTTCACTTTCCTATTCCTTTTCTTCATCCTCCTCTGGAGGAGGTTGGCTATCTGGGAGGACCTTCCCAGATCGTAGGTTGATCTCCTAAATCTCCACAATGTAGGTAGGGAATGTTGTCTCCCCAGTATATACCTGTTGGGCTTGTCTGTTATTAGGGTTCGGGTTTGGTTGAGTAGGCATCTAGGGTTGTCTTGGAGGATCCGGTGGTAATGGTTGTGGTTGAGCAGGTGGTGGAGGCAAAATAGTGGGAGGAGAGTTGTATTGAGGCCTCCACCCCTATTGAGGTGCATTCCACTGAGGTTGTGGCTGAACATGAGAATGAAACGAATGAGCAGTAGGTTGAGTATGGTATTGAGATGGATATGACCAAGGAGGGGGTGCAGACCATGAAGGATGAGCAGGGGGACCCCAAGAAGGTATGTGAGTGGATAAGTTGGGGTTGTAATAAGTCTGGGATGTCCCTTACATCCCCTACTGGTAAGGTCTGGATCCATGTGTCCTCCTTTGGTTCAGGAAGTAGAGTGGTTCAGTGGCTCCTTTAGCCCCTTGGTACATAGCTTTAAGTCTGGGTAAGGTTAGGCATTGGTTTGTAGGGTGGCCTTCCTCATAAATGAAACATAACTCTACTGAGTGCAATGGACACTCGTTCCAAGGATGCTTCCTTGTACATCTGGGACAAAAGATGGCCAACGCCTTCTCAGCTTCCTCTTTCTTCTATTGGATTCAGAAAGTATCCAATTGCATGGAAATGGTCTGTCTCATCTCACTTTTAAGGTCTTCCATATGATTTGTAAACTCATGTTTGGAGATGGTGGCACTGGATGAAAGTTGATTCCCCCTACCTCTTTTTCGGGCTGCCCTAGAATGGTTTCTAAACATAGTCTTTATGTCATCATAAGATAGTTGATAGATGTCTCCTCTAGCTAGCAAATGGAGGGTATCTAGAAGGTCTTCAGGGATTCCTCGGAGTAGGACCAGCTTCAGAGATTCGGGGTCAAGTGTGCATCTAGCCCTTTTATAACTGAGTTGGAACCTTTCTTCCTAGTCTTCTAAGGATTCATCACTTCCCATGGTCATCTAAAAGATTTCTCCCTTCGTTTCCTTTGACCTATAGTAATCTCGATATTTGTTGTTAAAGGCTTGCTGCATTTGAGCCCAAGTTGTGATACTGTTTCTATGTAACCCCATGAACTAGCGTAGTGCTACATCCTTAAGGGTAGAGGGAAATAGTTTCAACTTTTGCTCGTCTTCTGCATAGTCATAAGTTCAACAAAGGACAACAAACTCAAACAAGAAGGTATCAGGGTCTTCAGTGGTCAATCCATGGAAGTGAGGTAAGGCTGAGGGACTTATGTTTTTCATTTTTGTGTCCCCATTGGTCTCTCAAATGGGGAAGGCACCTTCTATTCTCTCCTCATCTCCTCTACCGTTTCTGTTTTCAGCCATGGTCTCAGGAGGAATGTTTTCTTGCTCTTCTTCTGTTATAGGATCTTCGTAAATCTCTGGAGGTTCACCTATGTGATCTTCTGGATCACTGCTACCAAAGAAGAGAGAAGGGTGACTCAGTGATGTGGTGGGGGTGTTGGGTAGGAATTTTCCTGAATTGTCTCTGTTCCTACGAGGCATGAAAGGAAATATTTTTAGTTGATTTTTGTGTTTTTCTCTGCTTGTACCTGCAAAACTGAAATTGATTGAACACTAAATTGCAACTAACTAAAGTAAACCTTGCTGGAATGAAAATTGTGGAATTGAAATGAAGGCAGGAAATGACTAATCTATGCTGCTGAAATGAAATTGTAGAAATGAAATGCTAGGCTACGCTTGCAGAACTGAAATTACTGAATTGAAATGCTATTCTACAATTGTGGAATTGAAATTATAGAATGGAAATGCTAATCTACGCTTTCACAATTGAAATTCTAGTCTAGGAAAGCATGAAATATCAAATCTACTCTTGCGGAAATAAAACTACAGAATTGAAGTGAAACAACTACTCTACTCTTGCTGAAATAAACTACTTAGCAGAAGGTTATAGTAGAAGATAGAAGAAAAGCAGCAATCAAAAATACTTTGACGCTTCCCCGGCAACGACACCAAAAAGATGTTGGGCTCCAGTATTGTAGCAATGATGCTGCAACTCCCGGGACTCACTTCTTTACTTTTATAAACCCGGTAGTTCGTAACAAACTTGGAAGTGACGATGCTATATGCACAAGTACTAGCTCTTGCCACAGGCTGTCACTTGATCAGCTGGCACAAGTCCGCTAGGAGCTTAAGCCAACTTCTATGAGCTCTTAGAAGAAGCTTTTAACTATGATGGATGAAAGTTAACTCAAAAGAGGCTAGTCTACTTGTAGAAAGGGGATGAAAGCTGAAAGGAGATGCAAACCCTAGTTTTACCAACTAACCCTACTGGTGCAAGAAAAGAGATGAAAGTTGCTGAAATGGATGCCATTGATTATTTGACAGGTAAAATGCATGTGACTAAGCTAGTTCTGAAGTAAAATCTGGAAAAAAACATCTTTTTGTATTTTTGAATAATCTTGCAGAATTATTATGCATGTGCTTTAATTGTTTTTTTTTACTGTGCAGAGGTTGATTGGCGAAAGGAAATGGAATGGGCGCTTGCAGGAGGTTGGGAAGGTGAGAAGAGGGCCTAAGGGGTCCTTAGCACCATTCCATAGATTTTCACAGTGATTATATCTCGAAAAACTACTCATGTGAACTTCTACAGGAATTTTGTAGGGGTTCTACAGGATGCTCTACAGGAAGGTCCACAAGAAGAGCCGAAAGAGGATTCTAGAAGGTTGATGGTGGAAAAACGGTAGGAAAGTGGACATTGAGGATGGATGAGGATGTGAAGGAGTCTAGGATCTGGTAAATGAAGCTAAGGAGTGATGAAGGTGGTTGGATTTGTTCAAGGATGGAGGGAGCAATGTTGCACAAAAATGTAGAAATTAGGTCAAATTGGAAAAGTGTGGCGAATGAAGGGAATGAATCTAGAATTAGGGGTTGGAGTAGGTTGTATGATGAAGGAAGGATAGGTAGGGATGTATTATAGGTGTTTTGCACACTATTTTCCGAAACTGATCGAACAAAGACGAGAAAGACCAGAGATCTATCTATTTTGACCTAATCTGACCTAAAAACCAGAAACATAATGAACAGAAGGTTATAGACAGGAAATCATGCAAAGTAACTATGGAAACTAAGCAAGAACAGATCTAAACATGCAAGTACAACTGGTATCAACTTTTCCAACTAAAAATCTAACACTAGCAATTGCATAGAAAGGCAAAAACAATGTTTTTGTGGCAGCAAGTATGCCTTGGTCTCAGCTCATGGTCCCAAGGAGGGAGAGGTGAGATCAAGGATTGCTTGATGGCCTTTTTGTAGATATTTTCTGTTACCAAACTGTCAAATCAACCTGAAGCATGAAAAGCTATTTTAATCATAAAAAACAACCTAAGTAACAAAGCAAGATCTTAACCTAAATAACATAAATTATTCTATGAATGCAGCAAAGACACATAAAAGTACACAAAGGAGGTACTGGCACTTGGGTTGGGCCCAACCCCAAGAGCTACAGCCTCCTAAGAAAACTCAGAGCTGGTGCAAAGTGAAATTTATCTCCATTACTCAAAAAATAATCATGTCACAACAATGTTTACAGCAAGAGCTCAAAAATGAGCTGAAAGGCAGAGCAGCACCAACGTATGCAAAACAACTATTTAAGATCTAAACTACCAAAGCTTGAAGCCTTCCTACTTATGCACCATGAGGACTCCCAACAACCCTCCTTAACTTTAGGGGCTTGGCTACTCAAATTGCAGTTAATCAACCACTTCACAAAATCTACTCGGCTGCCCCTTGAAATCATCTTGTTGGGTTTTTGAACTCGGAGCTGATGGTGGAGAACTTGAGGAAGGGGTCATTTAGTACAGGAGACACCCTTCCTACAAATCCTCAACCTTGTTCCCTTGTATTTTGCTGTCAACTAGCTCATAAATGCTTGACCTTGGTCCAAAAGATGTCCAAAAATCTGCAATAAGCACGTATTAGACTTTGTGGTCAAATGACTATTCTCATTCGTTCAATTAACATAAATATATTCAAAAGCATGCATAAAACTATGAAGAATGGTGGATTAATCGAGAATAATAGGAAAAATGAGCCCAATAAGTTACCCATTTTTGGGGCTCATCAATTATTCCTTAGAGTTGATAAATTTGTAAACACCATTAAAGGAATTGATGAAAAGGATGATTAAGCAACTATTGTTTAGAAAGTATTGATATATATTCCTGTGATATTCAATGCCAATATTTTATCCATTAAGGAAATGAAGAATCTAAACACTTTAAAAATGGATGAACTACATGGAATCCTCACAACATATGAAATGATGACTCGAAAAGAGAGGTTAGGACTAAAGGAAGTTTCCTTCAAACTTTCAAAGAAAAAATGAACATTAGACTCAAGGTTTTCCCTAGCCATGAATCAAATCCAAAGGTAGCTTAATTCGCGAGGAAATTAAAAAGAGGATCTGGGAAGTATAAAGATAAGTTAACCCTTAAATGTTTTGATTGTGGTTGAATTAGTCATTTTTCTTCTAAGTGTCTTTATCCTAAAGTAGAAGGTCATGAAAAAGAAAGAGAATGTAAAAATAGAGATAGATATCACAAATATAAGCAAGTAAAGTCTCTTAAGAAGAAAAACTTTTATTCCAAAGGATGCAATTTCTCATCAAAAGAGAGCAATGAACAAACATCTGATGAAGAGTATGAAGAATATTTGATCAAGCCATAGAAACTTAATATAATCATAAATATTATTTAAATATGAAGGGATAAGTTGAAGGTGAAGTAGACCTTGAAGTTGAGCTAATTAGTGCTCTAGATGAATTAAAGAAGGTTAGAAGAAAGAACAAAAGTTTGAAGGAACAATTGCTAATTATAGGAAAGGAAAGCCATTGTTCTAATGAAGAATCACTCAATATTGAAAAGGTTCAGTTAGAATAATAAAAAAGAACTGAAGAAGCCCTAATAAGGAAGCTAAAGGGAAAACAAAGAAGTTGTGAAATACTAGAAGATGAGAACAAATCCTTGAGAAAATACTTATCTAAGAAATATGAAAAAAGAGATCCAAATTCAAATGAAGAAGCATTCATCCTCCTAAATATCCAACTTGAAGAGGCAAACAAAAAGGAGGAAATCATTAAAAATCAACTCTCAAAATGGGAGAGAAATTGTGAGAGGCTTGAAGTAGAGGTAGTTTCTCTAAGAAAATATCTAGATAAATATAGAGTTCAAGAGTATTTGAAAATAAGATTTGTAAAGGGCTTGGAAACCCTTAAGAATTTCCTCAATAATTAGAGATCACCAACGATCAAGACAAGTCTGAGTTACAAAGAGCACCATGAGATATCGAAAGGAGAATCAAGCACAAAGTCCCCAAAAAAAGGAAAGTCCATCAACTATGTAAATGCACTCAAGGGAAGGTCCAAAAATGTGAATATAGGTTATAATAAAAATAGGAACCAACCAGGAAATGATCCTAGTGTTATACGGAATCTAAAACTATGGACATAAGTATCTTCCCTAGACCTAGTGGCCTGGTCTAAAACAACAGAAATCAAAGATTATAAAGTTTTCCTTAAAAGAATTGGAGAATGGAAATATGGCTTACTTTTGATCTGTCGCAAGCTCTTCTCGCCTCTTAGCTTGTCAGCTCCAACTATAGCTCCAAATGTTATAATTAGAACCTATACAGATAAACAACACAAGCCAAATATCTATGAAATCTATGTAGGATTATCTAATCATTATATTCAATGGATCAACATAACATTGAAACACATATACATAAACATAACATAACACGTGTAGGAAAACAAGATACTCTTTCTATTAAAATGGAAGGGAAAGAGTTTACAACCAAAAGTGGAAGTTGATCTTGTAGAGAACCTCCCAAGTTGACTTTTCCTTCCTTGCCACAATGTACACCTCAAAGCCACCCTAATGCATGGGAATGATGTCTCTCTTATGATCAAAGCAACAACATAAGGGTATGATTAATCTCCAAAATCCAACCCCTAGATTGTGGATGGCAGTAAATATATAGAAGAGGATGGCAATTTCGGCAATTTAGGAATTCTTATCCATTTACCAATATAGACTTGTGATCCACTCTTGATGGGAGGATGAGTTTAAGGGATAAGAAGGTGAAAATCCAAGGTAGGGGAGATAGGATTCGAAGTTCTTATCCAAGGTAAATGGTTGTAACAACTCTTGGAAGCTTCTAGAAGAGGAAGCTTTGAGATTCTTTTTATTTTTCCTGAATTTTCTTGATCAATGCACCCCCAACAAGGGAAAACCTACTTTGATCAGATCAGGTGCAGAACTGAGCAACTTGGAAAGCATGTCCCTAAAGGGTCGAGGTGTTTTGGGCCTTAAAATCACTGAAATGAGGTAGTGAAGGTTAGAAACATAGGGATTTAATAGAGTCATGCTTAGTAGTTTATGTAGGGATGATGATAAGGTGTTCATGGATGTTGATGGATTCAATTTGTAGAGATATTGAACAAATGTGACAAAGCAACCTATAACAGATTGCCCCCTAAAGTCAAAAAGTCTAAAATAGTGGCTGATGACTGAAGTGATTTACCTTATGACAAGTATGGATCAAGAACAACTGGTCAGGTCATCATTTGTTACAATACATTTTACGTCATTATATCTTTACTAAGGGAGGAATACCCATACTTAGGACTTAAGCTAAGATTACATGTACTATGATCAAGAAGACATGTCCACTGATGATAAAGGGTGGACCCACGATTGGATGAATTTTTATATGATCATAGCCATCATACATTATGAACTTGTATTAATCTTGAAATCATAGCCTAGATGGATGGAACTAGATCTGGGGTCTTCTATCACATTCACTCGATCATCCAATGTACGAGTCTAACCATGCGAATAAAGGAGTTGAAGTCGAACATGGAAGGCACCATCTGGTTACTGGCTAACGATGCAAGTCATTGACAGATGCGAGGGAAACCACTGATGATGTTAATGGCTGTCAAGGTACTGCAGTACAATCTATATTGTGTGAATGAATGAGTTGAAGTCGAACACCACATAGAATCTATCAGTTGAAGGCTAGTGATGTAAACCAATTGCCAAGAGTGAGGAAACTTGTCAATGATGTATGCAAGTCCCAAGGTACTAATGTTAGAACAATGTAAACTTTGAAATGAGAACTATAAACTCAAAACGAGAACTCTAGCCAAAAAATGAAAAATCAACTCGAAAATGAAATTTGTTGATGCTGGAATAACACTTTTTTTTTCTAGGGTAAATTTCCAACATGTTTTAAAAATGGCAGTGAAAACCAATTTTTTGTGCAAAAAACACCCTGGAAACGAAAAGTGTTGATGTTGAAATAACCTCTTTTTTTTTTTTTTTTTTTCCAAGATAAATTTTCAACATTTTGAAATAATAGCATAAAATATTTTATCATGACTTCGAAAAACATTAAAATTTCAAAAGAATAATGAAAACATAAATTTTAAAATTAAAACAAAAATTAAAACAATGAAAAAAACAAAAAGTAAAAAAAGAAAAAGAAAAAAAAGAAAAAAAAAAAGGAAGAAGTAAATAAAAATATATATTAAAAAAACACATATAATGACAAAAAAATCAGTTATATAAATAAATAAAGAATAAATAAAGAATAAATAAATAAATAAAAATAAAAACAAAATTAACTTAAAAAAGACAAAAAAAAATCAATCATAAAAATGTTAAAAAATAAAAACAAAATTAACCTATAAAAGATAAGAATTACAAAATTAAAAATAAAAAAATATAAAGAAATGAATAATAACAATAAACATTTGAAAAAAAAAAAACTATAAAACTAAGTAAATAAAAATACAAAAAAATTAAAAAACTATTAGAAAACAAACAAACAAACAAAAATTTAAAACAAACCTCATTTACAAAAAAAAACAAAAAACTAGGAAAAAAAAAAAAAAAAAAAAAATGCTTTTAAAACAAAATTAAAAACAAACACAAAAAAAATAATTTAAAACATAAAAAAAATAATTTAAAACATATATATATATATATATATATATATATATATATATATATAAATGAAAAAATAAATCAAATTTAAAAAAAAAATACATTATTAATTAAAAAAAATTAACAAAATTTTATAAAGGGTCGCACCCCGACCGTGGGCGGGGCGGCCCACGAATTTTTTTTTTGAAGTTTTGTTATTATTATTTTTTTTTTAATTTAAATTGTAATTAATAGTGTATTGTTTTTTTAAATTTTAATTTTAGTTAATAATATATTGTTTTTTAAATTTGATTTATTTTTTATTTTTATATGTTATATATATATATATATATGTTTTTTAAATGTTTTTAACAGTTTTTTTAACTTTTTGTGTTTGTTTTTAATTTTGTTTTAAAATAATTTAAAATCATTTTAATTTTCTTGGTTTTTTTAAGTTTTTGTTCTTGTTTTTTTTTTTTTTTTTTAAATGACTTTTGTTTTTAATCTTTTTTTTGTAAATGAGGTTTGTTTTTAATTTTTTTTTTAGTTTTATTCTAACAGTTTTTATTTTTATTTTTATTTACTTATTTTTATAGATTTTTAAATTTTTTATCTTTTACAAGATAATTTTTTGTTTTTTTATATAAATTATGTTTTTTTTTTTTTGTCTTTTTTGTCTCTCTCCTTTTTTTTTAATCAACATTTTAGAAAAGAGAAATAAGACAACTAGAAAATTTGTTAAGTAATCAACATTTAAAAAACAATTGTACATAAAAATTTTGAAGTGTCAAAAAAGTATGATATTTAAAAAAAATATATATATCCACACTTAATACATTAGAAAATTTAAAATGTCAAAAAAATGCTCTAAAAAAAAGTATATTTTGAATCAATATTTTTCAAAATCGGATGATTTTTTTGCTACCTCAAAAAAACGGGTAATCATATCAGTGCCCGTTTCAAAGTTTATATTGTTTTACGAAATTTACAGGAGAACATAAATTAATTACGAAGATTTACCGAGAGGAACAAAACATAGGACCAATCATAAACACACAAGTTTATCTGGGAAAACCTAAAATTCGGGGAAAAACCCAACCCAACGAGATCTCATTATCCTTGGCCAAAATCCTGGCCAAGTGAGCCTTCACCTCTCACCTCCTTGGCTTACATTACAATGAAGTATTCCGGCCTTTTATAGACTCCATGACATGCAATACCATGGAAAATAATACCATGGGTACATTATATCATGTGCCCAAACCACTGTTGTTTAACGAGGTCAACCTTGACTCAAACCCTGAGTCAATTTTACCTAACAATTCCCCCCTTAAACTTGGCTTGGGGTTCACTGACTAACACTAACCAAACCTTCTAAGTGAGACAACCTCGCTCACTCTAGCCTTTACCCCCCTCAAAGTTTTACTCGAGTATTGTTAATTCGACATCCCCCCTATCACCTAAGTCTAACCAAGACTTTACCGGTAAATACCCAAGGGTACACATGCCTTACCAGGTCTTACAACAGTATTCCCATTTACATGCAATAAAATTTGACTCCATTATAATAATTTTTTTTTTTTACCTTTGTTGTTGTCTTTGTACATATGACATCAATGTCCATATAAAAAGAACCCATCTACCAGATTACATGGGTCACCAGCCGTTGTAACCGCTAGTTATCTGGGCGTTTTCTTCAGATACATGGTTCATCAATTTAAATAATTTACAGGCACATATCCTTAGCATCACCAAAATTCCATGGTTATTCTCTCGTTATCAAAACCTAACAGCCACTTTTCCAACTGCTTGAACCATTGCGACGTCCAACATACCTTGCCCGAGAAGTAAAAAAAAGAACCCAACATTCGTGGGAAAACATGTTTGGTCTGATCTTTTGTGAAGGAAGCTCATTGACTAGATCGGTACACAACTGAAGACCACCATTCTTGAGCCTTTGTAATAATCTTCCTCCCGATTGGATCACTTACATGAAAATTTCTCATAACCTAAGGTATTTCAAGCCGCAAGGACTTCTTTCATGATGTCAACAAGATTTTCAACCCTATCACTACTTTTTCTCCTATGTTTGGTCATGAGTGTGGTGCCCAGGTTTATTATCTTCGCTGGACATTAGCCATGGCCTACCACCATGGCCTCCATGTCATCCACCAGAACTGCTATGCTCGTGAATGCTTCTGTGAAGTTGCCAACACTAATTAGAAATTGTCTCTGCACACATATTCTCACCGGAAGTATCATAAATCTCAAGCATTGTTGCCACGGTCTCTTTGAGAGCATATTTCATGCACATCTTTGTTCCAGATATATACACTGCATGCCCCACCAGTCCTCTATCTTTGTTCTCTGATGTTGGGATCTGCATATCAAAAAAACTACACGTCCTCTCTCCTCGATCGTTGTCGCTCATTCCAAAAGCCACGATGGTTTAGAGGATTCTCATGCGTAAGCAAATCCATGACCTCCTACGCAACCATACACACGTTCATACTCCACCCCGTCCGTTGAGAATTCTCATCCGCCATTGCAAGCATTACAAGCCCTCGAACCTCTTCTCAACCGTTACATGGCCATAAATACCCCGACAAAGAAATTCTCAGGGTTTCCAAGAAATAATGTATGATGAGTTTGTTGGGAATCGAAATCGTACATATAGATACAAGCACCATTCACAACCTTTTACAGTAAACCTCAGTGAGCCAGGCATCCCCCATTCGCGAATGTACAAGTGGAGTATCCAGTTCCATTTCATCATCCTCGTCCTTGGAACCTGCTTCCCATCTAGTGTGAGACAAAAACTGAAACTGCAATGGAGTATGCCAATAGTCCATTGTCGATATCCCTTGAAGCAAACCATCAGAATACCTGGCAGGATCGAATCTCCCATAAGGCATACTTCGAAATCCATTCTCGGGTTCACCGATGCGATCCAAACTGCACTCCCTTCGAATTCTTGTGCAGCCACTTGCAGGTAGATCCACACAACAATAGCAATCTGCCAAGAAAAACACAGGCTACTCAAAAAATGTAGGTTGTTGCCACCGATTTTCTTTCACCAGCTCTTCTACCAACGTGGCCTTGTTATTGTAATCCTTTCACCACATAAAAGGATCCAGTTAATCCCTTCTTGATCCTAGATCGAGATCAAATGATCCTAGATCAACATCAATATAGCATATCTACCTATCTTTATTCATTATAATATACACCTTTGGCGATAGAAGCATCCCTCTGAAGCCAACTCTTGGATCTGATACCAATTGTTAGGAAATTTATAGGAAAACATAACTTACTTATGGAGATTTACTTCAAGGAATAAAACACAACATCAATCATAAAACAAAATTTTATCTGGGGAAACCCCAAATTCGCATAAAAAGCCAACCCAATGAGATCTCATTATCCTTGGCCAAAATCCTGGCCAAGATGGCCAAGTGAGTCTTCATCGCTCACCTCCCTAGCCTACATTACAATCAAGTCTTCCCTCCTTTTATAAGATCCATTACATACAATACCATGGGCAATAATACAATGGGTACACTATACCATGTGCCCAAACCACTGTTGTTTAACTAAGTCAACCTTGACTCAAACCCTAAGTCAATTTTACCTAACAACTAAAGGAATAGTTTCTAAGTCAACTTCTTGTATAATGAGTTGATGTCGACAGGAAGTGACCCATCACAAGAGGGCCTTGATGTATACCTCATCAATGACACAAAACTAATATCATGATTCAAAATAGAATGACTTTGATGTGGAATTGGTTCAAGAATGACATACATGGAATGAAGGCCTAAGAGTATCATAACAGATATTAACTGAATGACTTCTCTTGAACACATTGGCGACACTGAATAGAGTTGGAAACATTGACCCAAAACTGAAAATGAAGGCTCTGAGATTCTATGATGAACCAAACGACAAGCATATTCCCCAACCCAACAACCATAAAGATGAAGTGGAAGAGTGTCATGTTCAAGAGAAACTCGTTGCCATAATAGATGGAATATCCCATTTTCCTATTTTCCCAACCATTTGTGGTCAGTACCTCTTTATTTTTTAACAAGTTGGAGGAGGATAACATATGCTTGATCTGTAAGTTCATCCTTCAAATGAATCCATTGGACTATGCTTAACGAACCCTGAGAAGGAGTGGTTTAGTCTCGTCATGTTCGACGAGTCCACCATTGTTTGATGTTTTAACGAGTCCAACAAAGGTCTAACTCAACATCTTTTTCATGTTTATAGAGTTTCAAAAAGAGGTGAAAAATTAAAAATCTGAAGGTTCCTTTTCGTAGATAGTCTCTTGAGTCCGAAAAGGTAGAAAATAATACTCAGGAGAAACTCTTAGCCATGTTCAACTATGATATTCCTTTTTCGTAGTTATTTTATCTCAGATCGGAATAGGGTTAAACTTATCCTGAGTAGACATCTTTTCATTTACTTTAACAAGTTCGAAAAGACAAGTGATCGATAATATTTTCATGTTTAGGGAGTCTGAAAGAGTTGAAAGAGGACGCCACCTGGAGGAATGAGTGGTATAAAGAGTAGAAACTGGTTTCGGTTATGATGGAACTTCTCAAAACACATAAAGGTCAAGAGGTTGGCTAATAAGACCACTCATCACAACGGTTCCCCATGCAAGGGTAAACAAACCAAGTGAAAGTGTATGATCGTCCAATAAGATGGTGACAATGGGAAGAGAAAACCAAGGCTCGTCTTGAATATGGTTTCATTTCTCACAAGCTTGAAACATGAGAAAAGTTATGCTTGAGAGTGGTTTCATTTTTACACAAGCTTGAAATAGAGAAAAATTATGCTTGAAATAAGATTACATGCCTCTATGATAATGACTCAATTCTAGGAACATGCCCCCCAAGATTCATTTCATTCACCTAAGTAGACTATTGGCTACTAATAGGTGGATGGAATGAAGGTTCATTTACAAGATCAAGTGAAAGACTTGACTGGGAATTTACGAGATCTAATCAAAGACTTGAATTGAAATGGGATTTGTTTCATTTTTTAACAATCTTGACACAAGAAAAGAACTCTGATCATGGGACCTTGTTTCATTTTTTAACTAGCTTGACACAAGAAAAGGAATTGTGCTCCAACACCTTGTTTCATTTTTTAAGGAGATTGACATAAGACAAGGAACTATGCTCCAGAAACATTGATCATGACTTGGAGAAGGCCATGGCTTCCAAGAGGTTCTCATCGGATGGGAGAACAACACTCCAGAAGGGATACATATCAAGGGATGTAATAGAAATAGCGAGCTCTAATTCCCCCAGTAGATGATGCACTACATCACCTACTAGATCATCAGTAGATGTGGACATGGAATAGGTTTCCACCCAATTAATATGTGGTGGGAAAGATACCACTTGCATATAAGGACCATTAAGGTAAATTGGTTGATTGGGAGTCAACGTAGGAGTACAAATGAAAGCTGGTCAATGGTCACGATTCTTACTTCATGTGGGAAACACATCACATGAAAGAGTGAAGAGACAAGAACTCACATACCATAAACATAGTCATGCCCAAGGAGTAAATTAAAATCCAAAGGGCATGGACTACAATCACATCTTTATAGACAATCTTTCCTCCCAAAGTAATGGGAAACTGAGGAAGGATCCATAATGGTTGACTGGTTCCTCTGTTAAAACCCAACATATTCTAGGTAATGGGCACAAGTTGTAGAGAACCTAAATCTTGCCAAGTAGTTGAGGAAAAAATACTAGCAAACATGCCTTCATCTATGATTGTGCTAGGTACAGGTACATTATAAGCCTATACTATGATCTGGAAGGGTGCGTAAGGAGGAAGATGATATCCTTCCAGTTGACTCTAATTAAAGGAAGTGACCATACTACTTGGAGGAGGTGTTGTGGGAATGGGAGAACTACCCCCTTGTACAATGGGAACAGGAGAACTACTCCCTTGTGATGTAGGAACAAGAGGATTTCCCCCATGTACTGTGGGAAAGGGAGGATTTTCCCCCAATTTATTTGAATATGAAGAAACAAGAAGAAACTGAGTGGTATGAAGTTCACTCTTGACGGAAAAGGTAAGATCAACTGAAGCTCGAATCGATTCAACCATTTTCTCAACCAATGTTTAGTTAGGAACAAACTCATGGGGTTCACAGAGAGTGGGATTGACTAGATTCAATTTTTGATCAATCACTTCATCAACTAGTGGAGGATTAGGAGAAATCTTTTGATAACCAGTTAGAAGACGAGGCTGAGAAGATGTAAGGTTTTCCAACACTTTTGTGGCTTCATCCATATAAGGACAAAGGTGAATAGGATTATTCCCTTCACATAACCTATAGGGAAACTTAAATTTATCCTTTTTCCCATGAACCTTACTAGCACTAGTTGAAGATTTGTCACCAAATTGATCTCTAGAAGCTAACGACAAGGGCTGATGTGAGCCTATGGACCACACTTCTAATATCTTGGAAATACCAGGGAAATCTCTAAGAAGGTGACCACCATTACATAACTTGCAAGGGAATTTAACTTTGTGGGGCTGATTGGAAGGTTTATCCACACTAGTTGCATGGGCAGCAATGGTTACTTGGTTTCCCCCTGCTTATTTTTCTTCTTCTTCTTCTTAGCCTCCTGGTTACTAGAATCAAGAATTTCACCACGCGAGGAGGAAGAAAGGGATGAATAAACAACAAGTGAAGAAGGAAAAGTGTCAACTTTAGGATCAACTTGAGGTTCATATTGTTTAGGTGGAGGATAACTTGGTTGAAGAGTAATTTGGACATTCGAAACCATAGTGGTCGAGAACAACCAAACTAAAAAACCAATGGTAAATCCAGGAAGGGACAGTGTTTCCATGTAAGGAGCACCAATATTTCCAAAAGAAGGAAAAGGACTAGGATTCCTGTCATTGGGGTTTCCTTGATTGGTAGACTCAAGAACTGTCACCATTAGCCTCAACCTAAGATATACTAAGGAGGTCTCATAGGGAGGATGTTGTTTTGTGGTTAATTAATTTATTTTAGAAATTAAATACACAAGACAAAATAAAGGAGTAAATAGGAAAAAGGGATCACCAAGAAACTATGAACTACAATATACAACCTTAGAGAACCAAGGATTTACATACAAGAAGGAAATCTCCCCGAATGTTGTGTTCGGTGTATCACAATATACAAGGCATATGACTCGGTTACATATGGTGAGGATAGAAACCTATGGTGGACTTCCAAAATATACTCGAAGTTATGTGAAAGTGAAATCTATAGTAGTGTTGTCTAATGCATAACCATATGATGAGAGCATTCCCATATACTTATCATGCATGGAGCACCATCCAATATACCTGAAGGTATGTGAAGAACAGTATGATACAGTTACATACATGGAATGGGATATCACCCCCAGAATGCAACACTGAAAAAAAATGAGAACTCCTACACTTAAAGGCGTCGGAAAACATATCTAGCCTAGACTTCCATATGTTTACGTTAATGTGACAAATTCTCCTTAGGTTGATTCAATAAATTTTGGAGTTTATCTTGAATTATGTTTCGATTTCAAGGTTCAAAACTCGATGTCACCTAAACACACCTATAATGAAACTAATATGATAAAAATAACTCTTTTCATTTTCCTTTTAACAATGAAAGGCCTAACAATGTAGGGGAAGAAGAAATCTATCAAGAATGCAACAAACACGTGATGCAACGATCAATATCCTTAACTTCACTATTCCAATCAAAATCAAAGCCCTATATGTAATGCAAATAATTGTTTTTTCTTTTCTTTTGTTTTAATGTTTCAAATGAAAAGAAACATATGAATGCAACTTTATCACTCATGAAAATAAATCACATAGACTTTAAATTTAATTTAAAAGTTACTTTTCAAATTCAACAATCAATCCATACATACAAACCCTAATTGACAAGAAGAAAGAAAGAATAAAACAAAATATTATAAAAAAAGGTGATGACACTCAGAGGAAATTAACACTCATAACGCAAAAGTATGCAAAAGAAAGCAAAAAAATGCAATTTCGCACAAGGGATTGGATTTTCAGAGGCCAAGACACACTCAAGGACACAAGGAGAACCAACTGGAACAAAGCAAATTAGAGAGAAAACCGAAAAATGGATTTTTTTGCATCAAACAAGGGTTAGCGCAGGTGCTGAAAGGGCACCAGTGCTCTGCAACGTAGGTGTAGAGAAGGCTAGGGTGCATTGCAATGCTCTATCAATAGACAGGGGGAGAGTTGATTAAGGAAAAACCGTTTTCTGACAAAAAAATCAAATGCAACTCAATGAAAGGTCTTCCTATGGTCAATTTAGACAGAGTGAGGCATTAGAGGTCTGTTCAAGAGGTGAAACAAGGGACAAAGTCAAGGAAACCACTAAGGGAATGAATCATTCTCCAATGGAGATGCCAATTTGTTATACAAAGTCTACGACTAAGGACAAAGTATCTTCTCTAGACCTAGTGGCCTAGTCTAGAAAAACATAAATCAAAGACTATAAAGGTTTCCTTAGAATAATTGGAGAATCGAAAGACAACTTACTTGTTATCCATCACAAGTTATTCTCTCCTCTTGGATTGTCATCTCCAACTGTAGCTCCAAATTCTATAATTAGAACATGTACAAACAAACAACATAAGCCAAACATCTACAACATCTATGTAGCATTATCCAATTGTTCTATTCAATGGATCAACATAACATTAAAATACATGTACATAAACATAACACAACACATGTGGGAAAACGATATACTCTTTGTATTAAAATGAAAGGGAAAGGGTTTACAACCAAAAGTGGAAGTTATTCTTATAGAGAACCTCCCAATTTGACTTGTCCTTCCTTGCCACAATGTAAACCTCAAAGCCACGCTAATGCATGGGAATAATATCTCAAGAAACAACATAAGGGTATGATTAATCTCCAAAATCCAACCCCTAGCTTGTGGATGGTAGTAAATATATAGGAGAGGATGGTAGTTTAGGAATTATTATCCAATTACTAATCTAGGCTTGAGATCCACTCTTGATGGGAGGATTAGCTCAAGGAATAAGAAGGTGTAAACTCCAAGGTAGGGGAGATAGGATTTAAAGTTCTTATCCAAGGTAAATGGTTGTAACAACTCTTGGAAGCTTCTGGAAGAGGAAGCTTCATGATGCTTTTTATTTTTCCCAGATTTTCTTGATCAACACACCCAAACAAGGGGAAACCTTCTCTGATCAGAGTTGGTGTAGAATTTAGCGACCTGCCATTCAATGAAGGTCCCTAAAGGGTCAATGTGCATTGGGCCTTAAAATCACTAAAATGAGGCTGTTAAAGTTAGAAACTAATGGATTTAAGAGAGTCATGCTTAGTTATTTATGTAGGGATGATGACAAGGTGTTCATGGATGTTGATGAATCCAATTTATAGGCATATTGACCGGATGTGACAAAATGGCCTATAACACCTAGTATCCATGCAAGTGATACCAATAAAAGATTCAAGAATCAACAAGTAATATAGAAAATATTTAGCAAAATAATTCCTCCAAGAAGGTCATACACATCCAAGTAATGACACTTCTTTTATGGTTATTTCTTTGCATGTAACAATTTTGGTCATAAGAAAATGAATTGTAGAAGGAATGACTTTAGAAGAAGAGGATAAATTCAAACTCCCATGAATGGCTTTGTGAACAATGTATCAAAAATATCCTACAAAAGTGATGCCATAAGATCTAACCCTTTTTTCACATTTGTTGAATCATTGAATGTTACAAATGCAGTAATTTTTGGCACAAGGCTAGTGAATGTAGAAGAAGCTTGATAAATACCCCTAGGAAATATTTTCCCAACCAACAATAAAACACCAATTGGTGGAAAAGGAAGTAAGAAAAATCTAAAGAATGTGGATTTGCATTATATTCTCAAAATCAAGAAGGTCAGTGATATATTGACATTGCATGCTCAAAGCACATGACATGGGGCAAGAGTAAATTTGTTTCCTTAGAAGAATACAAAGGAGGAAGTGTCACCTTTAGTAATAATGCATGAGCCAAGATAAAAGGTAAAGTGATTATCAACCTTAAAGGAAAGGATAAGGCTCAAAATTCCTTATATGTTTATGATTTGAAGCACAATTTGCTGAGTGTTAGTCAAATGTGTGACCAAGGATATGACCTCACATTTTACTCTAAGGGATGTGAAATAAGAAAAGAATAATTTGGGAAGGTGATAGATAATGCAGTTAGAACTCCTACAAATGTGTATGTTCTTGATGGAGCCAAAGAAAAATGTTGCAAATTAGCAAAGTGGATGGAAGTTTTTTCTCGCATTGAAGAACGGCGCACATCAATTTTGACAACCTCGTAAAAATTGGAAAAACATAGGTTGTGAAGTAGCCAAATGATTCATGCAATAAATGTTATTTTGGGAAGTAGACAAGGGTCCATTGCAAGAAAAAGGAATATTCATGAATTATACCATTAGAGCTAGTTCATATATATGTGTGTGGCCCTACAAGAACCCAAACCTTAAGAGGTGAAAGATACTTTATGCTCTAACAATGTAAACTTGGAAACATGAACTGATACTATTACCCGTTTCGTAGAGATAGCAAAAAAGTGACCTGATTTTGAAAAGAGGTGATGCAGAACACACGTTTTTTTTAGAGCATAGTTTTTGGCACTTTAATTTTTTTTATGTAGATTGCATTTTAGAATGGTAGTGATTTTCATGCTAATTTTAAAAAGTGGTAATTCTACATCAGACCCTTTTTTTAAAAGACCTATTTTTTGACTTTAAATTTTCTAATGTATGAAATGTAAATAACTATTTTGTAAATTTAATAATTTTTGAAGTGGTCGTTTTCTTCATATTTTCTTGTTTTTATTTTTATTTTAATTCTTTTGTAGTGAAGTTTTTATTGTTTTGCATTTTTAAATTAGAAGGTCGATATTTTGAATTTTTGATATTCTACATATTTATACATCCTTAATTAATTTTTCAATCTACATGAAATAATTGTTTCTAAAAAACAATAGTTTTTAACAATGGACATAAAAATAACTATTTTTAACATAAATATAATTAAAAAACAACATGTTTTGATAATTTTTTGCTATAATTGACATGTCAAAATCACAATTTTTATATGAAAATTTTAACTAAAAATGGTGGTTAAATAATAGTTTCTTTTATGAATTTCATGTCAAAAAAATAATAATAATCATTTTTTTTCAAAAAATAATGATTAACTTAAAAATCAATGCGAAAATCACATATTACAAATATTGAGCGCATAACAATATTAGTTCTCATAATCAGTATCGAATAACCACCGCCCGACTACCCATGGGGGTGGCTATCCGAGAATCAGATAGCCACCCGTGGGGGTGGTCGGGCTGAGAATCAGATAACCATCGCCCGGTCACCCCCACGGGTGGCTAAGCGGTGGCCATCTGATTCTGAGAATCAGATAGCCACCACCCGGCCACCTCCACGGGTGGCTGGGCGGTGGCTATCTGATTCCGAGAATCAGATAGCCACCCCCATGGGCAATTGGGCGATGGCTATTCGATTCCGAGAATTGGATAGCCACCCCCACGGGCAATTGGGCGATGGTTATTCGATTCTGAGAATTGGATAGCCACCCCCACGGGCATGTGGGCGATGGCTATTAGATTTCGAGAATCGGATAGCCAGCCCCACGGGCGGTCGAGCAATGGCTATTCGATTCCAAGAATCAGATAACCACCCCCACCAGCGGTTAAGCGGTGGCTATCCAATTCTCGAAATCGGATAACCACCCCCTGACCGCCCTTGAGGTGGATATCTGATTCTCAGAATCGAATAGCGGCTATCCGATTCTGAGAATCAGATAACCACCACCCGGCCACCTGCATAGGCGACTGAGTGGTGGCTATCCGATTCTGAGAATCGGATAGCCACCGCCCAATCGCTTGTGGGGGTGGCCGGGAAGTGGCTATTCGATTCTCGAAATCGAATAGCCACCGCCCAGCTGCCCGTAGTGATGGTGGCCAATAAAATTGTTTTTTTAAATAAAAAATAAATTTTGTTATATATATATATATATATATATATATATATAATATTTTGAATGTTATTTTAAAAAATATTAAAAATATATTTATCTTTTTTTAATTTTAATGTTTTTTTTGAAAATAATGTTTAATTTGAAAATATGTATTTTTAAAAAATTTTAATTGTTTTTCGGGTTTTTATTTTATTTTTGATTTCAGCATATTTTTGGTTTTTGGGGTTTTTTGAAAATGTTTTTAATCTTATTTTTTGTAGTTTTTTAATTTTTTAATTTAATTTAATTTAATTTTTCTATTATTTTAATCTAGTTTGCTTTTAATTTAATTTAATTTTTTTAGTTTTTCTTAATGCTTTTTTAAAATTTCCTATTTTTACTTAATTTTTTTTCCAATTTTTTTTTTATGGTTTACTACATTAAAAAAATGTTTTTTGTTTTGTTTTGTTTTGTTTTTTTCTAATTCTTATATTTAATAGGTAATTTTTTTTTTTTACATTTTTATGATTGATTTTTTTTTTTTTTATTTTATGTTTTGTTTTTAATATATATTTTTATTTACGTTTTGGTATTTTTTTATTTTTTTTATTTTGTGTTTTTTTCATTGTTTTTATTTTTAATTTTATTTTTTCATTATTTTTTTGAAATTTTAAAGTGTTTCGGAGTCATGAAAAAATCTTTTACACCATTGTTCAAAATGTTGAAAATTTACACAAAACAAAAAGTGTTATTCGAGCATCAACACTTTTCGTTTTGAGGGTGTTTTTTGCAAAATTTTTGCACATAAAAATTCGGTTTCACTGGCATTTTTTTTAAATGTTGAAAATTAACCCTAAAAATAAAAAATCGATCGTTCCATTATTAACACTTTTCATTTCAGGCTGGTTTTTGCACAAAAAATTCATTCTCACTACCATTTTTAAAACATGTTCAAATTGACCCTAAAAAAAATCATCGTTCTAGTATACACACTTTTCGTTTTTAGCATTGTTTTCCATGTTTTTTCGAGGTTCTTTGGGTAGAGTTCTCGTTTTGAGTTTATAGTTCCCATTTCAAAGTTTACATTTTTCTCTTTATTGATAATTATACAAGGGAAATATGGATAATCTTTCTTAAATAATGTCACAGGTGTTTAGAATGTGTAAGATATTAAAAGCTCAAGTTGAGAGTGAAATGGATCTAAAGGTCAAATTCTTGAGATCTTATAGAGGATGAGAGTTTACCTCAATTGAATTTTGTGAGAAGAATGGAATTAGAAGAAAATACTCAATAACAAGAACTCCTCAATATAATGGAATCGTTGAAAGAAAGAATAGAACAATGCAAGAGATGGAAAGAGTTATGCTAGATGAGGCAAAGGCTACCAACACTTTTTGGGGATAATCCAGTCAACAACTATCTACATATTAAATAGATCTCAACTCAGAGTAAATAGTGAGAAGACTCCTTATGAACTATGGAATGGTAGAGTAGCTTTAGTAAATCATCTAAAAGTATTTGGAAGAAAATTCTATATCAAGAGGAATGAAGGAAACTTGGGAAAGTTTGACTCTAGAGTTGATGAAGGAATCTTCCTTGGTTACTCATCCATAACCAAAGGATACAAGTGCTACAAAAAAATACTAAGAAGGATAGTGGAATGCATTGATGCGAGGGTAGATGAAATATTGCCACAAACAAAAAAGGCATAAAACAATAAAGAATTAGATGGGATAGTAAGCATATATCTAGAAAAGTGAACAAGAAGGGAAAGATGAAGATGAATAAGAGATGGTACCTTACCAATGCAAGACTCCATCTCGATAAGTGTAAAATTTTCATCCTAAAAATAAAATACTTGGCAATAGAGAATTAGGGTTTCAAACTAGAAGAAAATTAATCAGCATCCCAAATTTACCTAACATAGATATATGGGATGCTTACTTACCCTGTTTTCAAAATGATGAAGGGGATAATCTAGCACAACACCTTAGAGATTTTCATGACAAAATTTTGAATATGGGAGTACACCATGAAGATGTTCTAATGAAGTTATTCATGATGTCCTTGGAAGGTGACACTCAGAAGTGGTACATAAGTCTCCCTCCTTGTACAATTTTCTCTCTCAAATATTTTCATACAAGTTTCTGTGACTATCATAAATGTATGTGTTGAAAATAGTAACAAGAAATGCTAAATATAGAAGTTATAAACTTAGTACTACTATAAATAGCATTTTGGGATACCTTCTTATTTTAGTTAGTCCCTGAACTAAAATAGAGAAGTAAAAATTTGAATTTGATCTTAGCCGCTGTTTGTAAAATAATTAATTAATTCACCATGAGTTAATTTGTTGTAGAAAATAAAACATGAAGTCTATGTGGGGACATGCAACAGTTTCTCCATTAATTGAAGAATTTATCCATCAGTTAAAGAGATAAGGATGAGTTGTAATTAGTTAGCTTAGTTAATTGAGTCAAGTCTAATTAGATTAATTCAAATAGTTTGTTGAATTAATTGTGAGTTCAATTAGTTAATGCATGCATGCATGTAACTATTGCACCCCAGATAACTAAATATTCTCTCATAAATAACTCATGCATGTTAGTTTAGACAGAGACCTAGTTGAGATCAAATGGAGGGACAATGTACTATCAGTTGCTAGAATATTCCATTATGAATATCCCTTGCATGCAGAAGGAATTCTTTCCTTGAGGATTGCGTTAGGTTTTGTGAGTGTGATGAGGCCAATTCACACATGTGGCATCACTGGACCCCAAGAAAAACTGCGCAAGGAAATAGGAGGCTTGGAGGGCTTGAGAAGGACATATACTATGTCTATTCAATCTATGAGCTGTATTGTTTGATTGCAGAGAGAGCAGGATAACTTGAGAGCTGATTCTTTTTGTAACTTGAACAAGATTTCCACTTGTATGATAATACAGAGATTAGGGTTTTAGGCTGAGGCTTTCCCTGGGTTATTTATTATGTGTTATGTGTGATTGATTTCTCATTCTCAGTTATATGTGTTCTCATTGATCTTTCTCAATTCGATTAAGCTTCCACAAAGTTTGTTTTAGAAGTATATCTTGTATTTTGCTTTAGTCTATTGCATAATCTATTGATCTACAGTGGGAATTTCTACATGGCATCAAAGCAAAGGTGATCAAAGGAGAGAACTGTATACAAGAAGGGAGAAGTTCGAAGTTTGAGGTTCTTGAATATAGAAATAGAGTTCTTATCACATCTCAATTTCACCAATGGCGTCCAGCAGTTTAAGACTCGAGTATGCCTTTGATGGCAGCTCAAATTATATAGCCTAGAAGGATCACATGGAAGTAGTATTAGAGGATAAAGGTCTAAAGGAATTCATTGATCAAGAAGTCCCCAAGCTGACTGATCCTACTCAATTGGCAGAATGGAAGAAATGTGTGGCTAGAGCAAGGAGAATCCTTCTGTAGGGAGTTCGAGACCACATAGTCTCGAGTCTCCATGGGAAGGAGACACCATTTTCGATGTGAAAAACATTGAAAGATTTATATGAGAACAACAGTGATCAGAGGAAGTTGGCGCTAAAAGACAAGCTTTGGAAGATCAAGTGTGAAAAGGGAGACATGATCTCTACATATTTGAACAAGCTCACCACCTGAAGGGATGAGCTTGGAAGTGTAGGGATCACAAATGCTGATGATGACATGGTGAATCTTGCACTCCTTGGTCTTCCTAAGAGCTGGCATAGCTACCAAGACTCGGTTAATGGAAGAGAAAAACTACCAAATTGGGAACGACTTTAGTCGGATATGATGCAGGAGGAAATAAGAAGAAGCACCAGAGATGGATCCTCATCGAAATAGTATGATGAGGAAAATCTAGCCTTAGCGAGTAAGGTGAGGAAAGGGAAAGGGAAGGAATCCCATCCAAAATTCGGTTCTTCCCATGGTGGGAAGAAGTTTGAAAAATTGACAGTGCAATGCTTTCATTGTCATGAAGTGGGCCATTATGCTACAAATTGTCCACAGAAGAAATCCAAGAAGGGTTCCTCGAAGGGATCTGATGGTGAGGCACTAGCCTCACAATATGAGCTGGATTTCTCGCGTATCGCATGCATGGTTTCATCCATGGTGGGATGTGTGTGGTACCTGGACAATGGAGCTTCATTCCACATGTCAGGTGACAAGAATCTTTTCAATACCTTGGAGGAGAAGGATCTCCATATGCAGATCAAGATGGGCGATGATGGAAAGTAACGTGTTTTAGGTGAAGGTACAATTGTGTTTTAGAGGGAGCATGGAGCTCCCCTCACCCTGACTGATGTAAAGTATGTATTAGGTCTGAAGAAGAATCTTGTGTCTATCACTATGCTAGAAGATAAAAGCTATGATGTAGTCTTTAGTAAGGGAAAGGTATTCGTGAGGCATATCAGTACTGGACAGACAAAACGAATTGGGATTCGAGTAAAGAATCTCTACAAGCTGGAGGTATACAACTATGTTGCATTGAGTTCCAAAGCTGTGATGGTGCAGAGCTAAGATGTTGGCGAGCTGTGGCATACAATACTGGGCCACTTGCACCATGGAGCCCTGAAGATCATGCAACATATTTCTACCGGATTACCCAAGGGAAAACTTGAGCAAACGAATACATGAAGAGGTTGTACCTTGGGTAAGTATGCGAAATCTTGCTTTCTGGATCGAGATAGTAGAGCTAGAGCAATCTTGGAGCGAGTTCACTCAGATATTTGTGGACCTTTCTCTACAACCTCCATCGCTAAACAAAGGTACTATGTTATTTTTATTGATGATTTTTCTCGTAGATGCTGGATCTACTTTATGCAAAAGAAGGATCCGACCTTCTTGAGGTTTTGTGAGTTTAAAGCCTTGGTAGAGAAAGAATCTGGAAAGAAAATAAAAGCCTTGTGTAGCGACAATGATGGAGAGTATGTCTCTCAACAGTTTAAAGACTTCTATGTTGTAGAAGGAATTATACAAGAATTGACGGCACCCCATAACCCACAGCAGAATGGGGTGGCTGAAGGAAGAACAGATCTATTGTGGGAGCAGCTCGAGTGATGTTGCATGACCAAAGCCTACCACTGCATTTGTGGGCTGAGGCATGAAATACAGCCATATACTTACAGAACAGAAGCCTGCACCATATACTAGGGATGAAGACACCTATGGACGCCTTTTCCAAGAAGCGACCTGATGTAAGTCACTTTTGAATCTTTGGATCATCAGTTTACTGTCATGTGACCAAAGATGTCAGGAAGAAGCTAGACCCAACAGCTGAGTTGGGAATACTTGTGGGGTACATGGATACACCCCACAACTATTGGGTGCACCTACCTACCACTCAGAGGACAGTGGCACGCAGGGATCTGAAGTTTGATGAGTAGAAAGCCATGTGATTATCACTTGAGAGGGAGCTCAAGTTGCATGCAAAGGAGGAACTTTCAGTTCCTAAGGAGGAGGAGCCTCAGATTGATGCGGAGCAGCCACATGCAGAGGATCCGGGAGGGGAGACATTCACTCATGCTGATACTTCCAGAGATGGGCAGAAACACTCAAGAGAAGCTGACAGGTTGATGTTGGATGCGTGGCAGAATGTGGGACAACCATCTTCCCAGCGCAGACATAGGAGGTCGCCCAAGCGGTACACTGGGTGCATGGCCCTGGTTGGGGAGTGTGTAGATACTGAACCTTCTTCATTCGAGGAGGTAGTGCAGAAAACAGTCTGGGTTGATGCAATGGTAGAGAAGTACGACTCTATCATTTAGAACAGTGTGTGGGATGTTGTCCCAAGACCTTAAGGCAAGTAGTGGTGAGTTCCAGATGGCTTTACAAGGTAAAGTCGGCAGCTGATGGCAGTGTTGAGAAACATAAGGCAAGGTTTGTTACCCGTGGTTTCTCACAAGTAAAGGGGATCGACTACAATGAGAATTTTTCTCTCGTAGTAAGGTACTCATTGATTAGATCAATATTGGCACTATCAGCTCAGATGGGGTGGAAGATCCACCAGATGGACGTGAAGATAGCATTCCTCAATGGGAATATTGAGGAGGAGGTGTACATTGAGTAGCTAGAGGGTTTCGAGACCTTCGATCATGAGGTGCATGTGTACCAACTCAAGAGGGATTTGTATGGGCTGAAGCAAGCACCCCGTGCTTGGTACACTAAGATCGACAACTATTTCTCCAAGTTGGGCTTTACCAAGAGTGAAGAAAATTTGAACCTTTACCATATCATGGTATAAGGTAAACCATTGATCATTGTTCTTTATGTCGATGATCTGATTTTGACAGGTGATGATCAGTTGATACAGTCTTGCAAGGAGGACCTTGCAAGAGAGTTCGAAATGAAAGACATGGGTCTTATGCACTACCTTCTAGGCATGGAGGTGTGGCAGAAAAATGGTGAAGTATTTGTGTCTCAAGGCAAGTATGCCAATGAGATACTCAGGCGCATTCACATGGAGAAGTGCCAGCCCATGCAGACTCCTCTAGTTGGGAACTGGAGGAAGGAGGATGCTACTTGATCAGGAGCTCAGGACCAAGTGTCGTAAAATGGTCAAAAATGAAAGTACTCAGAACTGTTTTGAACCTAAACAACCGGATAGAGCTCGTCCTCCTGATTCTGGCGCCATGAACAGTTCAAAAAATGGTCACCGTATGAGAAAGTTATGCCAAAAACAAAATCGCCCAATAACCCTTAATTTTTGAATATTTTTGGCAACCAATGAGCCAAGCCCGGAGGCCGCCACGTGGCCCAGAGTGACATCAGCATATATGGGCGCATATTATAAAATTTGGTGGCAACCATGTGATTTGATCACACAACCTTCAAGTTGCTAACCCAATGTTTTACTATCATACCACAGTGGCGGATCTTAAATGGTGAGTGGCAGAAAGTATATATGAAGTTTAAACGTGGTTTGAGCAGGGCCCTAAGGGGGCCAACCCCTAACGGCCAGCCCCCATTCCATATTCCCTTATGCCCAAAACTGTGGGCCTACACCCTTAACCGCTGGCACGAAATCCAATGTAAACCACCAACCTAATTTTTCCAGTCATATGCGGGATTTAATGGCCATTAACTGACAGTCAAGTTGGCGGAAATTTTGGTGGAGCGCCAAATTTGGGCAGACCCGCCATATTTGGCGGGCCTAACTGGCTCCAACTAAAGTTATCTGGAGTTTTTGTAGGGGCAACTGGCAGTTGGGAGTAAATGGCCATAACTTTGGCTAGGAAAGTCTGTTTTGGACGATTTATTATTTTGGGTATCTTCGACCGTCTAAAGCCATTGGCATAGGTTTCGTAGCCATCTGAGGTAATTTGTAGGTGTTTTAGCTTCGTTGAAGTTCCAGGAGCCACCAAGGCCAAATCAGTTTGGGAGCTGCATTGGGAATTGTGCAGCCATTGAATGTGGAATAAAGGTCATTCCTAAAGGTTTTCAGCATTTTGAATCCATTTCTACAGCTCTTTTTTCTTGTTGAGGCATTCTTCTCACTGTTTAGCTTCAAGGAAGCTTTCGGGGCCACTAGGGCCATTTTAGTGTTTGAGCTGTTTGGGGGCTATGTTCATCCATTTTTGGTGATTCAAAAGCCTATTTATGCTATTTTCGACCTTCTAAGTCTAATGGCAGAGGTTTCAGAACCAATTGAGCTCATATTCACCTCGAAATTCTCCATTCAAGTTTAAAGGGCCACTAGGGCCAATTGGGGAAAGTACTGTATAAGGTACAATTTCACTGTTTAGTGCTTGGGAAAGAGCATGTTTAGCTAATTCCTATCTTTTGATTCTGTATTTACAGTCAGATATGTCTTTTGAGACACTAATATTTTTGTATTAGCCTTTGTAGCATTTTTAATACAAGAGGACAAGCCTAGTTTGAGAGGCTTGGTCCAGTAGATGTAGCCAAGAAGGGGTGAACTGCTTTATCATTTTGATGTCTTTATTTGGTGAAGATGATATGCTAAACAAAATTGATATAAAGTGTTAAATAGAAAATACACATAACTTGCATACACACATAATCACCTATTCAGCTGCAGAAAGTTATTTGTCTTATTCCGCAAGACATCAAACTTCAAGTATGTGTATGTCAATGACTTCTAAGTGTTTAATTTGTTATTTCTTTAGGCGGAGCCTGTAGAGGGCTAGGTAGTCTCTGGAACTCATCCTCTCTTTAGAGGTGACATGTCCGGTGAATGCCCCTACAGTCTATCTCTGTATAAGAAATAAAAAGTTTTCACACTTTCAGAGGTCACTTGGAGTGTATAGCTCACATTTGCAATCATGGGAAATGGATACCTTGGACCCTTCAACAAGTACATTCCATTTTTCAGATCAGGATGGTATCAGAGCTCGGGTTGAGCATTTGTTTGTGCAAAAGTTGTTAAAGCAGTGTAAGAGATTGATTGTTTTATGTGTTGCAAATGGTTGCTTGAATAAGAAGGGGTTTTTTGTTTGACATTTGGTTAAAGCTTGTCATTTGATTGAAAGCTTTGAGAACTCTTATTTGGACGTTTCGTTTGTTTAATTGACCATTTACATAATGTCAACTTCTTCCACAAGTGAAGTTTCCTCCTTCACAAAATTCTTCAATGATGACATGAAGAATGAGTTCATTAAGGTGAAGGACATGGTGCAGATTCTCATTGAGGATCAAAGAGAAAGTGTTAAGATTCATGCACAATTGTTGGCTATGAAGGATGAGAAGGAAATAATTCTCCAAAGACTCCATGACATGGAGAAACAACTCCTTCAAGCTCAAGAATCTTTGTCCAAGAAAATGCTTGAGGATGAGGTAAATCATTCAAACTTGTCTTCAATTTCCTCAATTGAAAAGTGTGTTGGTTCTTTTGAGAAACATACTAGAGGCATAGGGTCTAAGTTGATGTCCAAAATGGGATATGAAGGAAAAGGATTGGGAAAACATGCACAAGGTATAGTTGAGCCAATAATGGTTGAGGTAAGGCCTAAGAATTTGGGTCTTGGTTATGGACAATCTTATGGAGAAAGTTCCAAAGCAGCCATGAAGGTAATTGAAACGGTTCCTAGAAGGAACTTCATGTCAAGTTACCTACCTCAAGTTGGTAAATATTGTATTCTTGGGGAATGCAATAGTTTGAAGCATACCTTACAAGAAGAAGGTGTGCATAAGCATGCACTTGAACAAGAGAATTGTGGAAGCTCTAAAACCATTGAAGGGATTGATGGTGTTCTAAAAGGAGCTTCTTCTTCATTTGGTTCACCTCCTCATGAAGGTAATGAAGGTGAAAGAGAAAGGTATAAATCTGATTTCAATCATATTTCCTTTAATCATTTAAAGCATGGTAAATTTCCACATAAGCATTGAAAAAGAATCGCATATTCTTTTTGTGGTTTGGTTAACCATAGTGTTTCTAGATGTTGGAAAAGAATGGAAACATACAAGAAACTTTTGAAGGAAAGGAGACAAGAAGCCAAAGTTCCATTGAACAATGCAAATCATGCTGTCAAGAAGATGAACATGTGTTGCACTTATTGCCATAAGCATGGACATACTGCTGAAATGTGTTGGACTCTGAATCCAACAATGCTTCCACAAAAGTTGAAGAAATGGGAGAAAGAGTATGGCAAGAATGGGAAGGAAGTTTCCATCAATGATATGTGTCAGGATGATACACATGTTGATATCGATGTGCAGTTAAAGGAAGCGCCTTTGAAATGGATTGGTAAGAAATGGTTAGAATTCTTATATAATTAAAGTTGCATGTCTTTTGATTGAATGCATTTCTTTTTTAAGGGAATGCAAGTTGCAGGATGGTAAAAGATGAGTATGATACTCACTAGTTTTGTAGCAATGTTTTTCATTTCAACTATTGTCACCCATATGTGTTTTTATTGGGTTGATGTACCTATTGGTCTTTGCAAAAGAAGAGTTGAAGTTGCACCTGTACATAGATGTTTTAGGTGTGTTTATCGAACTGTATATAGTTCATTGTTTGATACATACATGTGTTTGTAAATGTATCTTGTTGTTAGTCGACTAGTGTCGCTTGTGAGCACACTTTTACATTTTCAATTGTAGAACTTATGTTGTCGACTTGTGTCGATTGTGGTGCACATGTTTTGTCGACTTGTGTCAGTTGTGTACACAGTTTTTATGTTGATGGTTGAGTCCATTGTTCAGTATATTTCAGGACAACTTGTTGTTGATGATTTTCTTGTTGCACAAGATGCCTTTGGTGTCATTTTGTGCAGGGAAGGAATTTGGTGCAAAGTTGTGCACAATTCTATGAGCTAGAAAAGCATGCATGCAAAGAGGGCTCAAATTTCAGCATGGGTCTCTACTTCTTTTGAGAAGTTTTTGCAGCAAGTTTCCCAAGAGTTTGGGATGAGCATTTGCAGTACCTTCAACATGCTACAGCCGGTAAAAGCCTTCTCATTTGGGAGGCAGCTCTTCTTCTGGAGCAGAGGTGCCATGGATGGGCATCGTGACAGCTGGCAAGCCCACATGTTCAGAGGAATATTTAAGCTCATATATCAGCAAGTATCATTGCTGGTTTCTACAAATTTTCAGTTTGTCTGACGAACAAGCTTGGTCAGGATTCGACAAGTACTTGGCTTATGCAGCGAAAAGTTGCCATGACGACAGTTGGCAAGGCAAGACATTTTGGTATCATTATGCTCTTTTGGCTGAACAGAAGAGGATATTTCTGTTCCTCAAGTGTGGTACAGTTCAGTTCAGAGATTCAGTGAGCTTTTGGGGACCAAAAGCCTTCTCATTTGGGAGGTGTGATCAGGAGCTCAGGACCAAGTGTCGTAAAATGGTAAAAAATGAAAGTCCTCAGAACTAGTTTGAACATAAATGACCGGATAGAGCTCGTCCACTTGATTCTGGTGCCATGGATGGTTCGAAAAACGGTCACCGTATGAGAAAGTTATGCCGAAAACAAAATCGCCTAATAACCCTTAATTTTTGAATATTTTTCAAAAAAAAAATATTAAAAAAAGAATATTCCGTAGAAAATTCTTTGGAATATTCTATTTTTGGCAACCAATGACAGGAAGCCACGTGGAAAGCCCAGAGGCTGCCACGTGGCCCAGAGTAACGTCAGCATATATGGGCGCATATTATAAAATTTGGTGGAAACCATGTGATTTGATCACACAACCTTCAGGTTGCTAACCCAATGTTTTATCGTCATACCACAGTGGCAGATCTTGAATGGTGAGTGGCAGAAAGTATATATGAAGTTTAAATATGGTTTGAGCGGGGCCCTAAGGGGGCCAACCCCTAACGGCCAGCCCCCATTCCATATGCCCTTACGCTCGAAACCCTAGGCCTAGACCCTTAACCTCTAGCACGAAATCCAATGTAAACCACCAACCCGATTTTTCCGGTCATATGCGGGATTTACTGGTGTTATAGACATTTTTGTGCCTTACATCTCTAAGCATGAAATGTCCATAATCCAAGGGATCCAAAGTCCCTAAAAGTGTATCAATGATGTTTTGTTATATTTGCATGTTTAGCTTAAATCTGATCCTAAGCTATTTATGAATGTAAATCTATGTCTTTGTGTAGTTTTCCTCTTCTATGATCTTGCAGGAACTTGGTGAAGCTGGGAAAGTAAGGGAGCAGGTAGCTGGAAGCTGTCAAATAGGAGAGTGATTGGATCAACGGACTAGCGCAAGACATAGGTTAGTTCATCCTATTCCTCTTCGTTTACATTTCATAAAGAAGAATACGAAAGTAGTTTTTCTTGTTTGTTGGTAAGGCACTGTCACACCTTAGAGTGGGATAGGGGCGTTCTGAGTAGATACTTTTCCTAACAACAAAATGGCGACTCCGCTGGGGAACATGTCTAGTTAGTTTGTTTGTGTTTCTCTTGTTGTTTGTTTCATAAACACAGAAGTAGCAATCGAACTGCATTTGCCATTATCAAATGCAAAGTAGCTGCTACTTCAATCCACTCACTGGATTTGTTTATGATTTGAACAGCTGATCCACAAATGCTCTAATTTCCCTTTGTGATAGCTCTTAGTCCTCCTTTAAATCATCCCTTTGATTGTACCTTACTAATTGCTTTTCCTCGGCCGAAATCCATAGATTAAACTGCAAACCGTGACCCAGAACCTAGATAGAAGTCTCGTTTCTGCCCCAGCGCAAGCTCTGTGAAGAGGTTCTGCATTTCAACGTAGGTCCCGAGAGGGCTACCTGCACTGCAATTCAGTTTCTCTATGCAACAGGTGCGCTGATCAGCCTTTGCCCTATGCAGCTGAGGTTCTTTGCTTCATTTTGTTCAGTTTTATCTCTGATTTTTGCAGCCTGTTATTAGTGTGTGTACCTATCTAAAAACCCCTTTTCTTTGCCTTAATTCCGCCTCCTTTGTACAAAAAGACTATAGGTGTTCTTTGTGTGTTTGTTACATCATTTACAGTTTTCCATTGAAAGAGTAAAATAGTCATACTGTCGTCCTTAGATTTAGATCTGTCGTAAGTGTCGAGTTTGATCTTAGGAGAAAGTCTGTTTACTGTTGACAGTTGATTATACTTTTACTTTTACCTTTGGTTTGAATTTGTCTCTTTCTAGTGTCGAAACGAGTGTTTATTTCAAAATCATAAAGTGTCGTAATCTTCTCTACCTTTTTGATTTCAAAAAGAAGCTTGTTTGTGTTTTTCACTTGAAAGCAAATTCAAATTTGTACATCAACTTTCTTTTTAGGCATCAATATTAAGAAAGTGAAAAAAAATACATGCATATGTGCATTAGCATATTGATAGTTTGTATGGCTTGATTTAGGAAAAGTGCATCTACAGTGTGCTCTTTGCTCTTTGAGAAAATATTGTGTCTTTCTTTTCCCCTTGTAGCTAGGATTTTCATTGTTGAAAAGAGATGAAAGCTTGCTTATCATCTTTAGATTGCATTTAGGAATTACATCTACATCTCGTGGTGATCCCAAAAGACAAACTTCTAAGAAAGATCAACTTAAAATAAATTGAATGAATCTAACAACGCTTTGGAACTTAACGCACAACATAGAGGTCTAGGCTAGAGACGTGTTCCGGCGTCGTAAAGCCTGGTAACTATTGTCCTCACTGATGGTTGCGTGATTCCTCCACTGTGAGACGATAAGTGCCAGTATGGACTGTGCTCCCACGTACCGTCGAGTATATATTGGGAGACCCCTATAGGCTTAAAACCTTTTATCCATAGGAAGCCGTGTCGGCCGCCCTACTGATCGCAATGCACCGAACACAGCATTCGGGAAGATTGACTATCGTACCGTAAAACATATTCTGCAGTTTTGTGATTGGTTTGGCACACCCTCTACCTAGATCTCCAGAGTAGTCCCTTTCATTCCTTTTTAGACTCCTTAACGGAAAAGGTACATCTAAGCACTTGTCACTTCAGGCTCATTAAAAATCGAAGGAGACTAGAGTCATCTTTTGTTTTTTCTCGACTCTTTAAAATTGAAAAAACAAGTTGTGTCCAAGCGTCGTAAAATTTATTTTAAACGGAATATTAATACCCTTTTCCTAAGTTGATCTTGGGTTGAGAAAAATGGAGTCTACCAACCAAGGAATTTCCCTTGGTGGAAATCCTAGTCCCTTATCCTCTTGGGGAGATGTTGGTGCACCCCATATGGCCACATTGTCGCTTCCAGGACTGACAATTGGCTTGCCAGTCTGGCTCTTCTCAACCAATGTCGTTCAGAACACCACTATTCCTGAACAATCGAATCAACAGTTAGACCAGTCCAGAGTTACCCACCAACCTTCTACTTCCTCTAATTCTTCCTCTCCTCCTTCCTCTTCGCTTGATGGGGCTAGCAAAGCCAAAAGTCAAGTTCCTAAGGAGAAGAAGGAAAAGAAGAAGAAAGAGAAGAAGAAGAAGGAGCCAAAAGCGAATGGGGGCAAGCGAGTGTTGTCTAACGAAAATCCACACACTGCACTGACTAGGCCTAAATCGCCATGTGTCATTTGCAAGGGAGACCAATTTCACAGGGATTTTCCTTGCATCCCTCGGATACTAAGGGACTGGTCTCCCCGTTTGCACAATCCGGTGTCGTCAACCTCTGATGGCCATGTTGAAAGCACATCGTCAACTAGCGAAAGTCAAGTCCCGGGACAAAAAGGGAGAGCTAGATCTCCCTGTAAACTATGCGAAGGCGATCACGCCATCCACCGTTGTCCCTTCTTAGACGAAGCTAAAATAGTTTTGGATGATCGTCCAGTTTCACCGTTACGACTTCCTCCTGGATATAAAAAACTCTTGCCGAGTCCTTCGTTAGTTGAGAATCCAGCTGGCCCACTCAAGTGGTCAGCTGAAGTGCCTGTCATTGAAGATGAACCAGCTGAATCCATACCCGAAGAAAGTCAAAAGGTCGAGGCGGTAGTTGACCCAGTCTTGCCTTCAGAGGTTTTATCTTTGAATGACACAGTCACTGGAGAGAGCAAGGATGACACCGTCCAAATTCTCTTCATCAACACAGACTCCGACGAACATAGGGGCAACCTACCCATTCCTTTACCGCAGGAAGGATGTTCGTCAGAGCCGTACCTGGCCGTCTACTCGGTCCCACCTCCAAGCAACCTAGTTGTCTCCTTCGACTGGAATCAACTAGGCAGACCCCGTTTACCAGCAAACATACCATTCAGAATTATCATCCAAATATATAGAATGGTCATGGCTGGTACCATCATAAATGAGGGGGCCTCTGTGAGTATCCTTTCCTCTATTGCTTGGAAAGCGCTTGGTTCACCATCGCTTTTGCTTGAGATGAGAAATCTGACAGGCTTTGATAAAGGAACCAGTCGACCTTTAGGGATCCTCCCCAATGTGCCCATAACATTGAAATGGAAGACAGTTCAAATGAACGTAACGGTTGTCCAAGGGCCCTTAGATTACAATCTACTCCTTGGGCGAGACTATATTTATTGCATGGGAGCCATCGTCTCCTCACTCTTTAGAGTAATGTGTTTTCCGCACGAAGGAAGAGTGGTCAAGCTCGTGGACCAGCTTTCATTTCCCGGATCACGCATCGAAATAGTCATATACCATCCCTAAATGATCTCTTCACCCAAGAAATGTCTCAACCCACAGTCCGTCCTCCCGATGAGCGCGAGTAATTCGGAGGGATATGACTGGAACCCGGGGGGCATGCGTCTTGGTCTGCTTCGGCAGGAAAACTTCGGGTATAGGGTAGGTTTCCGCGGGAGAATATGACTAGTTTGTACCCCGTCCGTTAGTGGAAGAGGGGTTATTCTAGAATAAGATTCTCTTGTCAAAGTTATGTGTGTGGCGCTCGTTGTCACTCACCTTTGTTTATCTCGGTAGACATCGCCGAAGAAGTGTTTTGTTTGCTGCGCGAACAAAACAATCTTTGGGTAACCTGTAAGAGGTAGTACCCTTCCTAATAAAACGAATGTTTTGTCAGCTCGAATAAAGGGTGACCCTTCCTGATAAAACGAATGTTTTGTCAGCTCGAATAGAGGGAGACTTCGAAACTCTGTTTTATACCTGGGGGCATGCAAACCTTTTGGAGTGTGAGCAAGGGGCGGCTATTTATTTTTTTAAATTTTTAGGACCTCTAACCCTTTAAACTCGTAGGATTAGTCGTTTCCTAACTTGCATAAAGAAAGGATGTGGGGAAAAAATCTAAATGTTGCCGTTTTATATGAGACATTCTTATCATATGACTGGATTATCGAGCAGTTTTAGCACATAGTTCATGCTCGTTAAAAATAAACATAAGACCGAGCAAGTGTTTCAATCCGCGTTTAAGCTCGTTAAAAAATGAACTATCCTTCGGTAAATAACCACCGTGAATGTAGCATTATCAGCCATTAAAGCCTTGGTCATGTTTGCACCGTCACCTCCACTTTTCCATTGGCCGATCATTCACCTCCATTTGATTGTTTACCCATTTTGAGGAAAAACTGCGAAGAGTGATTTCAATAGCCATCCTTGTGACACTGCCGTGCTTGGAAAATTCCAACCCTTACCTGGAATCAGCTGCTACCCATTTTATCACTCGTTCCTCAAAAGACAAGTCTTCTTTAAGCTCTTTTCATCTCACTCGTAAAACATGAAAAGGTTGCCGAGTTTTGGCCTTCCAGCTCGTTAAAGCGACCGGAAGTGCTATCCCTCCTCTAGATTTTAATCTTTTTGGACCTGAGGGATTATTGCACAAAAAGATCGAGCGTTTGTGTTGTTCGGCTCGTTAAAACTATCGAAAATTCATCCCTTCTGTATTGTTTTATACTTTTTCGGACTTAAGGGATTAGATGACGAAAAAGGAATTTCGGTGTTACCTTTACGTACCTTTTCAGACTCTCTAAAAATGAAAAGGACCGATTTATCTTTGTCATTAAACTCGTTAAAAACATTAATAGCGAAAAACTTGTCTTTAGACGAGAACGAGTTTCACTATCGCTAGGCTCATTAAAAAATAGCGATGGGTTTGCCCGAAGGGAAAATTATAGAACAAGCATATGTTATCCTCCTCAATCTTGACAAAAATAAAGAGGTACTGGTCAACAATGACTGGGGAAAAATTGGGAAAAACTCAAAGAATCTTTATTGGTAGCAAGTCGCTCTTGAACATGACACTTCCGCTCCGTGCCTGAGCCGGGTTGGGTTGTTTCATTCACCGGTCACATCACCATGGTCACGCCATACCATCCACATTTGGGGTAAATGCTACTGATCCATCACATAATTTTCGCCGACATGTTCAAGAGAAGTCATCCAGAGAAGTCACCCGTCTTCCATCCACTACCATACATTATACTTCATTCCTTCATGATCGCCATCCTGAACCATATATCATCAGATCGTTTTCACCTCCATCAAAATAATTTGCTCCGTTCCGTGTCATTGATGTGGGATTCATCAAGGCCCTCCTTTGATAGATCGCTTCTTGTCGACATCAGCTCATTATCCAAGAAGTTGATCTAGGAACACCCCATTTAGTACTTTGAAGCTTGCATGCCTCAATGGCAAGTTTCTCACTTCCGGCGATAGGTATACATCAATGACCTTCGACCGAAAGATTTTGCATGGTGTTTGACGCCAAGTCCTTAATTCACACCACGTGAATTGTACTGCAGTACCTTGAGGGTCATCATCCTTATCAGTGATTCCTCTCACGCTTGTTAACAATTTACATCATTGACTGGTAATCAAGCGATGTCTTTCCATGTTCGACTTCAAAACATTTCTCACATGGATCGACTTGTACTTTGAGTGAAGATCGGACGAGATTGAAGATCCTGGATCTAGTTTCATCCATCCGGGCTGCGATATATATTCAGGAAAAAATAAATACGTTGACATGTACAGCATTGCAACACAGATAATCATCCTACCAAAAGGATGATGACTTCATCAAAATCATCAGTCTACCATCAAACGATTGTCTGTCTTGTGTACATAAAGATGAATTTATAAAGCTAAGCATGCGAATGCCCGCCTCAGCTAGATCATGAAAACAGTATGAAGATAATGTATTGTATTGTATCTTATTACAGGTATCCTCCCAGCATTGAAAGAACTTCGGATCCTCCTAATAAAGCATTTCACCCGATAAACGGCCTCATACTTTAGGGGGCAACTGTTATAGACATTTTTGTGCCTTACAGCTCTAAGCATGAAATGTCCATAATCCAAGGGATCCAAAGTCCCTAAAAGTGTTGTTCCTACCCCTAGAGGAACAAGGTCAACCAATTACAGCTTCTCCCAGAAGTTCTCCACCAGAAACTGCTCAGAATCAGTCAAATCAGGATCATTTCAGCTGCTCCACTAGCTACCTGTGTTGCATAGCACCCCAGTACACTAGCTAGGTGCGTTGCAACGCACCTAAATGCACTACCAGGGTGCACTGAGCGGGAAATGACAAATGGTAGTGTCATTCAGCGAGGTGGACAGACAATGGAAGCTTCCAGAATCTTCCCCAATGACACTTGCCTCACTGAGTTCGACCAAGGATGAGTAAGAGGCTCTCAGTCTCCAAGTGGAAGCAAGAACTGACAGAGAGAGGCCACAAGTCAAATCATAAGCTGACACATCCTCTCTGCATACATCTATATATGGATCCCTCATCACAGAGATCCAGGAGGCTGGAATTTTGTACTTTGCAGAGAATTGCTGTTGGTTTTGAGATTGAGATTAGTGTATTGGGTGATTTATGCTTTGTTGGAGGTGAAGAATGGATTCCTTTGCTAGGAGGTAGATGCTGGATCGGGACTCACTTGGTTGTATCTCCTCCTGGATCTTCTTGTTATATCAATAAAACTATTTGAGTTTCTCCTACATGCTTGTGTATCAATGATGTTTTGTTATATTTGCATGTTTAGCTTAAATCTGATCCTAAGCTATTTATGAATGTAAATCTATGTCTTTGTGTAGTTTTCCTCTTCTGTGATCTTGCAGGAACTTGGTGAAGCTGGGCAAGTAAGGGAGCAGGTAGCTAGAAGCTGTCAAAGAGGAGAGCGATTGGATCAACGGACTAGCGCAAGACACAGGTTAGTTCATCCTATTCCTCTTCGTTTACATTTCATAAAGAAGAATACGAAAGTAGTTTTTCTTGTTTGTTGCTAAGGCACTGTCACACCTTAGAGTGGGATAGGGGCGTTCTGAGTAGATACTTTTCCCAACAACAACTGGCCGTTAACTGACAGTCAAGTTGGCGGAAATTTTGGCGGAGCACCAAATTTGGGTGGACCCGCCATATTTGGCGGGCCTAACTAGCTCCAACTATCTGGAGTTTTTGTAGGGGCAACTGGCAATTGGGAGTAAATGGCCGTAACTTTGGCTAGGAAAGTCCGTTTTGGACGAATTGTTTTTTGATTTTGGGTCTCTTCGACCGTCTAAAGCCATTGGCACAAGTTTCACAACCATCTGAGGTCATTTGCAGGTATTTTCGCTTCGTCGATGTTCCAGGAGCCACCAAGGCCAAATTAGTTTGGGAGCTGCATTGGGAATTGTGCAGCCATTGAATGTGGAACAAAGGTCATTCCTAAAGGTTTTCAGCATTTTGAATCCATTTCTACAGCTCATTTTTCCTGTTGAGGCATTCTTCTCACTGTTTATCTTAAGGGAAGCTTTTAGGGCCACTAGGGCCATTTCAGTGCTTGAGCTGTTTGGGGGCTATTTTCATCCATGTTTGGTGATTCAAAAGCCTATTTCTGCTATTTTCAACCTTCCGAGTCTAATGGAAAATGTTTCAGAACCAATTGAGGTCATCTTCACCTCAAAATTCTCCATTCAAGTTTAAAGGGCCACTAGGGCCAATTGGGGAAAGTACTGTATAAGGCACAATTTCACTGTTTAGTGCTTGGGAAAGAGAATGTTTAGCTAATTCCTATCTTCTGAATCTCTATTTACAGTAAGATATGTCTTTTGAGACACTCATATTCTTGTATTAGCCTTTGTAGCATTTTTAATACAAGAGGACAAGCCTAGTTTGAGAGGCTTGGTCCAGCAGAAGTAGCCTAGAAGGGATGAACTGCTTTATCATTTTGATGTCTTTAGTTGCTGAAGATGATATGCTAAACAAAACTGATATAAAGTGTTAAACAACAAATATACATAACTTGCATACACACATAATCACCTATTCAGCTGCAGAAAGTTATTTGTGTTATTCCACAAGACATCAAACTTCAAGTATGTGTATGTCAATGAATTCTAAGTGTTTACTTTGTTATTTCTTTAACCAGAGCCTGTATAGGCCCCGGTAGCCTCTGGAACTCATCCTCTCTTTAGAGGTGACATGTCCGGTGAATGCCCGTACAGTCTATCTCTGTATAAGAAATAAGAAATTTTCACATTTTCAGAGGTCACTTGGAGTGTATAGCTCACATTTGCAATTATGGGAAATGGATACCTTGCACCCTTAAACAAGTAAATTCCATTTTTCAGATCAGGATGGTATTAGAGCTCAGGCTGGGCATTTGTTTGTGCAAAAGTTGTTAAATCAGTGTAAGAGATTGACTGTTTTATGTGTTGCAAATGGTTTCTTGAATAAGAAGGGGTTTTTTGTTTGACATTTGGTTAAAGCTTGTCATTTGATTGAAAGCTTTGAGAACTCTTATTTGGAAGTTTCTCTTGTTTAATTGACCATTTAAATAATGTCAACTTCTTCCACAAGTGAAGTTTCCTCCTTCACAAAATTCTTCAATGATGACATGAAGAATGAGTTCATTAAGGTGAAGGACATGGTGCAGATTCTCATTGAGGATCAAAGAGAAAGTGTTAAGCTTCATGCACAATTGTTGGCTATGAAGGATGAGAAGGAAATAATTCTCCAAAGACTCCATGACATGGAGAAACAACTCCTTCAAGCTCAAGAAGTTTTGTCCAAGAAAATGCCTGAGGATGAGGTAAATCATTCAAACTTGTCTTCAATTTCCTCAATTGAAAAGTGTGTTGGTTCTTTTGAGAAACATACTAGAGGCATAGGGTCCAGGTTGATGTCCAAAATGGGATATGAAGTAAAAGGATTTGGAAAACATGCACAAGGTATAGTTGAGCCAATAATGGTTGAGGTAAGGCCTAAGAATTTGGGTCTTGGTTATGGACAATCTTATGGAGAAAGTTCCAAAGCAGCCATGAAGGTAATTGAAATGGTTCCTAGAAGGAATTTCATGTCAAGTTCCCTACCTCAAGTTGGTAAAGATTGTATTCTTGGGGAATGCAATAGTTTGAAACATACCTTGCAAGAAGAAGGTGTGCATAAGCATGCACTTGAACAAGAGAATTGTGAAAGCTCTAAAACCATTGAAGGGATTGATGGTGTTCCAAAAGGAGCTTCTTCTTCATTTGATTCACCTGCTCATGAAGGTAATGAAGGTGAAAGAGAAAGGTATAAATCTGATTTCAATCATATTTCCTTTGATCATGTAAAGCATGGTAAATTTCCACATAAGCATTGGAAAAGAATCGCATGTTCTTTTTGTGGTTTGGTTAACCATAATGTTTCTAGATGTTGGAAAAGAATGGCAACATACAAGAAACTTTTGAAGGAAAGGAGGCAAGAAGCCAAAGTTCCATTGAACAATGCAAATCATGCTATCAAGAAGATGAACATGTGTTGCACTTATTGCCATAAGCATGGACATACTGCTGAAAGGTGTTGGACTCTGAATCCAACAATGCTTCCACGAAAGTTGAAGAAATGGGAGAAAGAGTATGGCAAGAATGGGAAGGAGGTTTCCATCATTGGTATGTGTCAGGATGATACACATGCTGATATGGATGTGCAATTAGAGGAAGCGCCTTTGAAATGGATTGGTAAGAAATGGTTAGAATTCTTATCTAATTAAAGTTGCATGTCTTTTGATTGAATGCATTTCTTTGTTAAGGGAATGCAAGTTGCAGGATGGTAAAAGATGAGTATGATACTCACTAGTTTTGCAGCAATGTTTTTCATTTCAACTCTTGTCACCCATATGTGTTTTTATTGGGTTGATGTACCTGTTGGTCTTTGCAAAAGAAGAGTTGAAGTTGCACCTGTACATAGATGTTGTAGGTGTGTTTATCGAACTGTATATAGTTCATTGTTTTTGATACATACATGTGTTTGTAAATGTATCTTGTTGTTAGTCGACTAGTGTCGCTTGTGAGCACACTTTTACATTGTCAATTGTAGCACTTATGTTGTCGACTTGTGTCGATTGTGGTGCACATGTTTTGTCGACTTGTGTCAGTTGTGTACACACTTGTTATGTTGATAGTTGAGTCCATTGTTTAGTATATTTCAGGACAACTTGTTGTTGATGATTGTCTTGTTGCACAAGATGCCTTTGGTGTCATTTGGTGTAGGGAAGGAATTTGGTGCAAAGCTATGCACAATTCTATGAGCTGGAAAAGCATGCATGCAAAGAGGGCTCAAATTTCAGCATGGGTCTCTACTTCTTTTGAGAAGTTTTTGCAGCAAGTTTCCCAAGAGTTTGGGATGAGCATTTGCAGTATCTTCAGCATGCTACAGCCGGTAAAAGCCTTCTCATTTGGGAGGCAACTCTTGTTCTGGAGCAGAGGTGCCATGGATGGGCATCGTGGCAGCTGGAAAGCCCACATGTTTAGAGGAATATTTAAGCTCATATATCAGCAAGTATCATTGCTGGTTTCTACAAATTTTCAGTTTGTCTGACGAACAAGCTTGGTCAGGATTCGATAAGTACTTGGCTTATGCAGCGAAAAGTTTCCATGATAATAGTTGGCAAGGCAGGACATTTTGGTATCAGTATGCCCTTTTGGCTGAACGGAAGAGGATATTTCTGTTCCTAAAGTGCAGTGTAGTTTAGTTCAGAGATTTAGTGAGCTTTTGGGGACCAAAAGCCTTCTCATTTGGGAGGTGTGATCAGGAGCTCAGGACCGAGTGTCGTAAAATGGTAAAAAATGAAATTACTCAGAACTGGTTTGAACCTAAACAACCAGATAGAACTCGTCATCCTAATTTTGGCACCATGAACAGTTTGAAAAACGATCGACGTATGAGAAAGTTATGCAAAAAACAAAATCACCCAATAACCCTTAATTTTTGAATATTTTTCAAAAAAAATATTAAAAAAAGAATATTCCGTAGAAAATTCTTTGGAATATTCTATTTTTGGCAACCAATGACAGGAAGCCACGTGGCAAGCCCAGAGGCTGCCACGTGGCCCAGAGTGACGTCAGCATATATGGGTGCATATTAGAAAATTTGGTGGCAACCATGTGATTTGATCACACAACCTTCAGGTTGCTAACCCAATGTTTTACCGTCATACCACAGTGGCGGATCTTGAATGGTGAGCGGAAAAAAGTATATATGAAGTTTAAACATGGTTTGAGTAGGGCCCTAAGGGGCCAGCCCCTAATGGCCAACCCCCATTCCATATGCCCTTACGCCCAAAACCCTGGACCTAGATCCTTAACCGTTGGCATGAAATCCAATGTAAACCACCAGCCCGATTTTTCCGGTCATATGCAAGATTTACTGGCCGTTAACTGAAAGTTAAGTTGGAGGAAATTTTGGCAGAGCACCAAATTTGGGCGGACCCGCCATATTTGGCGAGCCTAACTGGCTCCAACTAAAGTTATCTAGAGTTTTTGTAGGGGCAACTTGCAGTTGGGAGTAAATGGCCATAACTTTGGCTAGGAAAGTCCGTTTTGGACGAATTGTTTTTTTATTTTGGGTCTCTTCGACCATCTAAAGCCATTGGCACAAGTTTCACAGCCATCTAAGGTCATTTGTAGGTGTTTTAGCTTCGTGGAAGTTCTAGGAGCCACCAAGGCCAAATCAGTTTGGGAGCTGCATTGGGAATTGTGCAGCCATTGAATGTGGAACGAAGGTCCTTCCTAAAGGTTTTCAGCATTCTGAATCCATTTCTAGATCTCATTTTTCCTGTTGAGGCATTCTTCTCACTGTTTAGCTTCAGGGAAGCTTTCAGGGCCACTAGGGCCATTTCAGTGCTTGAGCTGTTTGGGGGCTATGTTAATCCATTTTTGGTGATTCAAAAGCCTATTTCTGCTATTTTTGACCTTCTGAGTCTAATAGCAGAGGTTTCAGAACCAATTGAGGTCATCTTCACCTTGAAATTCTCCATTCAAGTTTAAAGGGCCACTAGGGCCAATTGGGGAAAGTACTGTTTAAGGTACAATCTCACTGTTTAGTGCTTGGGAAAGAGCATGTTTAGCTAATTCCTATCTTCTGATTCTGTATTTATAGTCAGATATGCCTTTTGAGACACTCATATTCTTGTATTAGCCTTTGTAGCATTTTTAATACAAGAGGACAAGCCTAGTTTGAGAGGCTTGGTCTAGCAGATGTAGCCCAGAAGGGGTGAACTGCTTTATCATTTTGATGTCTTTATTTGTTGAAGATGATATGCTAAACAAAACTGATATAAAGTGTTAAACAACAAATATACATAACTTGCATACACACATAATCACCTATTCAGCTGCAAAAAGTTATTTGTCTTATTCTGCAAGACATCAAACTTCAAGTATGTGTATGTCAATGACTTCTAAGTGTTTACTTTGTTATTTCTTTAAGCAGAGCCTGTAGAGGGCCAGGTAGCCTCTGGAACTCATCCTCTCTTTAGAGGTGACATGTATGGTGAATGCCCCTACAGTCTATCTTTGTATAAGAAATAAGAAGTTTTCACATTTTCAGAGGTCACTTGGAGTGTATAGCTCACATTTGCAATTATGGGAAATGGATACCATGCACCCTTAAACAAGTACATTCAATTTTTCAGATCACTACTTCAGGTGAGGTAGTAGCTGCTATTGTTTATCAACAGCTAGTGGGTTCACTTATGTATCTGGTGAACACATGACCTCACTTATGCTTTGCGGTGAACCAGCTGAGTCAAGCTATGGTTCAGCATACCAAGCTATTTTGGAAGGCAACGAAGCATGTGCTTAGATACCTTAGAGGCACATCTCAGTTCAGATTTTGGTACAAACGAACAGAGGGAGTGAAGCTTCAAGGCTTCATAGATGCGGATTGGGAAGGGAGTCCATTAGACTAGAAGAGAACTTCTGGAGGAATCTTCAACCTTGGTTTAGCTGCAGTTTCCTGGTACAGCAGGAAACAAAGATCAGTTGTACTTAGCTCAATAGAGGCTGAATACATGGCTGCTAGTTAGGCTGCATGTGAGGCCATTTGGATGCATAAGATTCTAGTGGGATTTTTTGGTTAGAGGATTGATCCAACCGTGATCTATTGCGATAATCAGAGTTGAATCAAACTCTCTGAGAATCCAGTTTTTCATGATAGGTCCAAGCACATTGATATCCAGTATCACCATCTTCAAGACTGTGTGGTCAAGAGGATCATGTTGTTGTTGAATGTTTCGACGAGGAACAAGATGTAGATATTTTGACGAAGGCATTGTCAAAATGCAAGTTCAAATTCCACAGAGACAGGATTGGGGTTACTGATAAACCCTTTCTTGTTGAGAGGGAGTGTTGAAAATAGCATCAAGAAATGCTAAATATAGAAGTGCTAAATTTAGTACTGTTATAAATATCATTTCGGGATACCTTCCTATTTTAGTTAGTCCCTGAACTAAAATAGAGAAGTAAAAAATCAAATTTGATCTTAGCAACTATTTGTAAAATAATTAATTAATTCACCACGAGTTAATGAGTTGTAGAAAATCAAACATGAAGTCTATGTGGGGACATGCAACAGTTTCTCCATTAATTGAGGAATTTATCCATCAATTAAAGAGATAAGGATGAGTTGTAATATTGAGTTGTAATTAGTTGGCTTAGTTAACTAAGTCAAGTCCAGTTAGATTAATTCAAAAAGTTTTTTGAATTAATTGTGAGTTTAGCTAGTTAATGCATGCATGCATGTAACTGCTGCACTTCAGATAACTGAATATTCTCTCATAAATAACTCATGCATGTCAGTTCAGACAGAGACCCGGTTGAGATCAGATGGAAGGACGACGTACTATCAGTTGCTAGAATATTCCATTGTGAATATCCCTTGCATGCAAAAGGAATTATTTCCTTGAGGATTTCGCAGTTACTTCTTCAGGTTTTGTGAGTGTGATGAGGCCAATTCACACATGTGGCATCACTGGACCCCAAGAAAAACTGTGGAAGGAAATAGGAGGCTTGGAGGGCTCGAGGAGGACATATACTGTGTCTATTTAGTCTGTGAGTTGTATTTTTTGATTGCAGAGAGAGCAGGATAGCTTGAGAGCTGATTCTTTTTGTAACTTGAACAAGATTTCCACTTGTATGATAATACAAAGATCAGGGCTTTAGGCTAAGGGTTTCCTCGGGTTATTTCTTTTCTGTTATGTGTGATTTATTTCTCATTCTCAGTTACATGTGTTCTCATTGATCTCGCTCAATTTGATTAAGCTTCCGAAAAGTTTGTTCTGGAAGTAGATCTTGTATTTTGCTTTAGTCTTTTGCATAATCTGTTGATCTATAGTGGGAATTTCTATAGTATGTTTCCTATAGGATTACTTGACTTTGACTGTTGCTAACATAATATGTTAGGTCCCTATACTACTAGTGTAACCCCTTATTGTTATTAGTGAAACCCCCTTATTGTATTATTGTACCCATATAGTCCCCATGTTGTTATTATTGTGCCCCATAGAAGCCAACTATTGTTATTGTTGTGCCTCTACAATATTATTGTTATGTAGACTCTGAATGTATTGGGACCCCTTAGACTCCTATATATAGAAAGGAGGCCTTGTCATTTGTATCATCCAAGAATTGTTCATTTGTGCAATATAAAGGAGGTTTACCCCTCAAAGAGGCTGATTTTGAAGTCGTTGATCTATCTTTTCTATCTTTTTGTGAGCTGGTTTCATAACATTTGGTATCAGAGCTTTGGATTCTAGGGTTTCGCTGCCACAAACATGACATCGTGGAAGTTTCACTATAGTTCTTTCTCTACAAAGTTTCAGAAGCTTAAAAAAAATCCATTTTAGCTGAAATCGTTCGGAACCTTGGATCTGAATTTCCAATCTTGTCTCGCTATATTTTTGGAGATATGATCTGTTATGAAACCAGCTCAAGAAAAGATAGAAAAGATAGATCAATGCCTTAGAATTCAGCCTCTTCGAAGGGGAAACCTCCTTTACATTACATAAATGAACAATTCTTGGATGATTCAAATGACAAAACCTCCTTTCTATATATAGGAGTCTAAGGAGTCACAATATAATCTAGCCGACCTAACAACAATAATATAAAGCCACAAAAATAACAATAGAGGGATTCTATGGGGCACAGTAATAACAATATGGGGGCAATAGGGGCACAAAAATATTAATAAGGGGTATAACTACAATAGTAATGGGGTAATCACTAGTATTATGGGGACCCAACATGCCCCTCTCCTTCAAAAAAGTGTTATCCTCAATGCTTGAGTAGTTCTGGATACTTCTGCATAAAATTCTCATCCTCCCATGTGGAATCTTCAGCGGATAAGTTCTTCCACTTGATAAGATACTCTTAAATTGATCGATTTCGTAGCTGTCGAGTTCTTGTTTCTGTGACTGCTTCTGATTCCAATATAATTTTTCCTTCCTCGTCAAGTTCTAGAAATATTGTTTGAATTGGGAGCTTGTCGCCTATAACCTTCTTTAAACATGAAACATGGAAAACTGGGTGCAATCGAGAAGCTGCAGGAAGCTCCAATTTGTATGCCATAGTACCAATCTTTTGCAACACCTTGTATGGACCATAATACTTTGGTGATAATTTATTATCCTTCTTAGCTTGCTTGAGGGACATTTGCTTATATGGTTGTAGCCGTAGGAATACCCAATCACCTACATCAAAACTTCTTTCACTGCGATGTTGATATGCCTGTTGTTTCATTCTATTTTGTGCCAACACGAGGTTATCCTTTAAGAGTTGGAGGACTTGTTGTTGATGTTCGATGTGATGTTCCATGCCTGAACCTTAGAATTTTCTCTTAAATATGATGTGATGGATGGTGGTTGATACCCATAAAGTGCCATAAATGGGGTCATTTTTGTTGCTGTATGGAAGGAAGTGTTATACCACCATTCAGCCAGAGGCAACCATTTGACCCATTGTGTCTGTTTATCAGATACAAAGCAACGAAGATATCCTTCCAAACATTTGTTTACTATCTCAGTTTTCCCATCAGATTGAGGATGATAAGATGAGCTATGAGCTAACTGAGTACCAAGACAAGAAAATAATTCTGTCCAAAAATTTCCAGTGAAAATGGGATCTCTGTCACTTACAATAATCTTTGGGTTTCCATGTAGCTTTTGAATTGTTTCCATAAATGCAGTAGAAACTGTACTGGCTTTAAATGGATGTGATAATGCACAAAAGTGTGCATACTTGGTAAGTCTGTCAACTACCACCATGATGACACTCTTTCCCTCAGACTTGGGTAAACCTGTGATAAAATCCATTGAAACCTCCTCCCAACGTTGGCTTGGAATGGATAAAGGTTGTAATAGACCCGGTGTCTTAATTGTTTCAACTTTATTTTGTTGGCAAACCAAACATTCCGCCACAAACTTTTGAATATCTGATTTAAGGCCATCCCAAAAAAATTCCTTCTTAACCCTGTGGTAAGTTTTTAAAAATCCTGAGTGCCCTCCTAAGGGAGAAGTGTGCAATTCCATAAGAATCTTTTGTTTTAGCTGGGAATTCTTACAGAGGTATAAGCGATCTTTGTACCATAACGAATCATTTTGCCAGCTAAATGTATCAGACGTACTGGAATCTTGTTGTAACTTTCGAATAAGTGCCCACACTTCTTCGTCATTCTTCCATTCCTCCCTTGCTTCATTTATCCAATCTGGTTGGATAATAGAAATGGCGCACAACAATGCTTCCACATCCTCATCCTTTCTTGAGAGTGCATCTGCCACCACATTTTGCTTCCCTTTTTTGTAGATGATTTCAAAGTCATAACCCAACATCTTTGTGACCCACTTTTGTTGCTCTTCAGAGGATAATCTTTGTTCTAAAAAGTATTTAAGGCTATCATGATCCGTTTTTACCTTGAAGTGTCTTCCCATTAGGTAGGGTCGCCATTTCTTAAGTGCATGGAGTATTGCCAACATTTCCTTCTCATAAATAGCTTTGCTTAAAAACTTTCCCTTGATTGGACGACTTTCAAAAGCAATGGGTCTTTCATCTTGCATTAGAACAACACCAATTCCATTTCCTGAAGCATCACATTCCACAATAAAGGTTTTTGTGAAGTCCGGTGTAGCTAAGACCGGTGCTTGGCACATTGCCTCTTTAAGATGTTCAAAGGCCTTTGTTGCTTCCGGAGTCCATGAAAATGCATCTTTCTTCAATAATGTTGTTAGAGGTGCTGCTATTCTCCCATAATTCTTAACAAACTTGCGATAATACCCTGTCAACCCGAGAAATCCTCGCAGATGCTTTATGGATGTGGGGATTTTCCATTCCTTAATGGCTTTAATTTTGCTAGGGTCTACCTTAACTCCTTCATGAGATACAATATGACCCAGATATTCCACCTCCTGGACTCCAAAGAAACATTTGGATCTTTTTGCATATAATTGTTTCTCCTCCAATAGTTGTAGCACCCTGTCAACATGTTCAACATGATCCTTCCAAGACTTGTTGTAGATTAGTATATCATCAAAAAATACTAACACAAATTTTCTAAGGAATGGTTTGAAAATTGAATTCATCAAACCTTGAAATGTTGAAGGTGCATTGGTAAGGCCAAAAGGCATGACCAAAAATTCATAATGACCCTCATGAGTTCTAAATGCTGTTTTCGGAATGTCTTCAATCTTCATTCTGATTTGATGATATCCTGAACGAAGATCCAACTTGGTGAAGTAAATTGATCCATGCAATTCATCCAGTAATTCATCAATGACAGGAATGGGGAACTTATCTTTAATAGTGAGCTTGTTGAGCTCCCTATAATCCGGACACATGCGCCATGATCCATCCTTCTTGTGCACCAATACTACTGGAGCAGAGAAAGAACTTTGACTCGGTTGAATTATACCAGCCTCTAGCATTTCTGCAACCATACGTTCAATTTCACTCTTTTGGACATAGGGATATCTGTACGGCCTGATGTTTGGAGGAACACTTCCTGGAATCAGATGAATAGCATGATCATGATCACGCATAGGTGGGAGACCTTTGGGAGTCTCAAATACCTTGGAATGATTGTCCAAGACTTTTTGGAGATCTGGAGAAATAGATGATTCCGATGTGGAAACATCTAGCGAACATAATTGTGCAATTACACCTCTTTGCTCCTTTTTTAGAAGCTTTGTCATACCATTAGAGCTGATTATCTTTCCTGGTTTCCCTGCAATACCCCTTAATTCAACTTCCTTTCCTTTCGTAGAAAATTTGATGAAAAGTTCTTGAAAATTAAAAGCTATTGTACCCAAGGATTGTAGCCATTGGACTCCTAGTACAACATCAGCACCTCCCATTGGAATGGAAAGCATTGGGCTAGTCAATACATATTCTCCCATGGATAGCTTGATATTATGGCACTTTCCAGAGAAATTTATTGTTCCTCCATTTGCAATCATCACTTGACACTCTGGTGCTGGATATAGGAAGCAATTCAATTCTTTTGCTACCTTACAATGAATAAAATTGTGGGTGCTTCCTGAATCAATCAACACTATTACCTTTTCCTTCTTGATTTGTCCTTCTATCTTGATGGTTTGAGGAGTGGTAATTCCCACCAATGCATTACAAGATATGGTTGGATTTATTTTTTCTTCATCTAGGCTTTGTTCCTGGAGTATATCCTCTTCTTTTGACCTTTCTTGCTCCTTTTCTTCTTCCTCTTCACAATCTATGTAGAATAATTTCTTCTCAGCACACTTATGACCTTTAGTGTATTTGCTATCACAACTGTAACAAAGCCCTTTTGCTCTTTTTTCTTCCAATTGTTGTGGTGTCAACCTTATAGGTTGTGGAAGACTAGGGGCAACAACACTTCTGTCTTTATAGTTGTGAGTGGTATGCTTCCTGGTTGCCATAATTTTGCTTTCCATTTTTCTTGCTAACCTGAATGCCTTCTCTAATGAATCAGGTTCCCAAAGGCGAACATCATGTTGGATATTATCCTTTAAAGACCCTATGAACACATCAATCCTATGCTCCTCTGGAATATATTTTACCCTTATGTTCAATTTTTGGAACTCCTCAATGTGCTCCATTATTGAACCCTTTTGTTTGAGACTTATCAATTGGCTAAAAAAAGTGTTGCTTTTTGTATCCTCATAATGTGCTATCAATTCTTCCGTAAAAATTGCCCAAGTGATAAATTGTTTACGAGAGCAAAGCCATTGATACCATACAAACTGATTTGGTTCCAAATATAAAGTTTCCATACGTACCTTTTGTGTGTTTTGCACATTATTGAGATCGAAGAATTGCTCCATCTGTAATATCCATGTTGCGGGATCCTTGCCATCAAACTTCCTCATATCGATTTTTGGAATATGGTGGGTCTTCGATCCAACATTAGAGTCTATGGAATCATGATTAACATTTCTTTTGTTCTCATCATGAGTTTCCTTTACTACCTTTCACCATTAGTGACCCTTTCTTGTAGCAACTTATTCAATTCTTCCATGTCTGTCTTCAAATCTATCTTCAAATCATCCATCTTAGCTTCTACGCCTTTATTTAAACCATCCATCTTAGCTTCTACATCTTTCTTTAAACCATCCATCTTAGATTTTGTTCCTTTTTGTTCAAGTGACACTTGTTGCACTTGGTCTCGTAATTTTGCTATATCATGTTGCATTTCTTCCTCTTCTTCATAAGTCATGCTAGAGCTTTCAGGCTTCTTACTAGGTGTTTGCATTTTCTTTCCTCGAGGCATCAATTACCGATAATAATTCTTTAATATGCCCTTTGAATTCCTTCAAACCAAGCTTAAGCAAAAAAAAAAAAAAAAAAAACACTACACACCTTTTTTCACTTTGTAGAAGCCTGATATTGAATCTAATGTATCTGTAATTTTGAATCATCCAGTTCTAAAATTGTGATCTGTAGTAGCCTTCTGTGTCCTCTTTCCAATGCCACTAGTCTGATCCAAATATGATTCTCCAAGAAAGAGTTATGCACAATCTCCCGCAGTGACCTGATTGTAGACTAGTTCAGTAGAGCGAACTTTTATGAAGTGCCACGTGTCATTGTTTCGACCTTTGATTCTGAAAAATATATAAACTACAATCCGTCCTCTTTCTATACCTTCTTGCGAAATTTCAATCCGATGCTCAGAAAGAAAGTTATGACGATTTTGCCCAGGTCACCTGTTTGGAATGTAATTCAGGAGTCTGCAAAAAGACCAACTTCCTCATATCATATCTCCGCAAATATAGCGCGAAAAGCTCTGAAATGCGGACCCGAGGTTCAACGTGATTTCTTCTCAAATGGGATTTTTTTGAAACTTCTGAAACATCACAGAAAAAAAGTTATAGCAAAAATGCCACAATGACCTGTTTGGAGCAGCGAAACCCTAGAATCCAAAGCTCTGATACCAAATGTTATGAAACCAGCTCAAGAAAAGATAGAAAAGATAGATCAACCCCTTAGAATTCATCCTCTTCAAGGGGGAAACCTCCTTTACATTACATAAATGAAAAATTCTTGGATGATTCAAATGACAAAACCTCCTTTCTATATATAGGAGTCTAAGGAGTCACAATATAATCCAGCCGACCTAACAATAATAATATAAAGCCACAAAATAACAATAGAGGGATTCTATGGGGCACAGTAATAACAATATGGGGGAAATAGGGGCACAAAAATATTAGTAAGGGGTATAACTACAATAGTAATGGGGTAATCACTAGTATTATGGGGACCCAACATGATCTGAGGAAGTTAGTGTTTTTGCAGCTACAGAATTCCATCTCAAACAGGTCATCGTGGAATTTTCGTCAAAGTTTTTTTCTTTGAAGGTTCAGACTCTGAATTTAAAACTCATTTGAGAAGAAATATTGATGTAGCTCGGGCCTAAATTTCAAATCCTATTTCGCTATATTTTCGGAGATATGGTCGAAGACATTTAGGGTTTTCGCAAGCTCCTGAATTGCATCCCAAACAGATGACCTTGGGAAAATCGTCATAAATTTCTCTATGAGGATTAGATTGAAAATTTTTAAGAATTTATAGAAATAGGATGGACTATAATTTTTTTGTATCATTTTCAGGTCCGAAGGTTGAAACAGTGACACGTGCCACTTCGTATAAGTTCGTTCTACTAAAAAAGTATATAATAAGGTCATCTTGGGAGATTGGGCATAACTCTTTCTTGGAGAATCCAATTTCGATCAGACTAGTGGCATTGGAAAGAGGATGCAAAGGGATACCATAGGTCACTATTTCAAAACTTGGAAATCTGAAATTTCAAAGATCGAGCTCCTAAAATCAAGAAAAAGAATGACTCGAATCAAGAAAATAGAAACACCTAGTAAGAAAAATTGGAGGGATGATTTGAAGAATGTGATCGAAGATATGATCAATAAGATAAATGATATAGAAGAAAAATTAAATGGAAACATGGAATGTTTGAAGAAAGACATGGAAGGATTGAAGGAAGGTGGGACAAAGTCACTACAAGAAAGGCTTCCTAATGCCGAAAAGGTAGTAGAGGAAACTCATGATGAGAACAAAAGAAATGTTAATCATGATTTCATAGACTCTAATGTTGGATTGAAGACCCACCATATTCCAAATATAGATATGAGGAAATTTGATGGAAGGATCCGGTAGTTTGGATACTACAGATGGAGCAATATTTTGATCTATATGATGTGCAACCGCCACAAAAGGTACATTTTGCATCTTTATATTTAGAACCAAATCAGTTTGTATGGTATAGAGGGATTTGTTCTCGTAAACAACTTTTCAACTGGTCAATTTTCATGGAGGAAATGATAGCACATTATGAGGATACAAAGAGAAACACCTTCTTTAGCCAAGTGATATATCTCAAACAAAGGGGCTCAATGGCAAAGCACATTGAGGACTTCCAAAAATTGAATATAAGGGTAAATGATATTCCAGAGAAGCGTAGGATTGAATTCTTCATAGGGACTTTAAATGATAACATCCAACATGAGGTTCGTCTTTGGGAACCTGATTCACTAGAGAAAGAATACAGGTTGGCAAGAAAAATTGAAAGAAAAATTATGGCAACAAGGAAGCCTACCACTCATAACTATAAATATGGAAGTGTTGTTGCTCCTAGCCTTTGACCACCTATAGGGTTGACAACACAACAATTGGAAGAAAAAAGAGAAAAATGGCTTTGTTACAATTGTGATAGAAAATACACTAAAGTTCATAAGTGTTTTGAGAAGAAATTAATTTACATAGATGGGGAAGAGGAGCAAGAAAAGGAATAAGAAACATCAAAAGAAGTGGATATACACCAGGAACCAATCCCATAGAAAGAAGAAATGAATCTAACCATATCTTCTAATGCATTGACAGGAATTACCACTCCTCAAACTCTCAAGATAGAAGGGAATATCAAGAAAAAAAAGGTAATAGTATTAATTGATTCGGGTAGTACCGATAATTTTATTCATTATAAGGTAGCCAAGGAATTGAATTACTTCCTATATCGAACACCACAATGTCAAGTAATTGTTGCAAATGGAGGAACCACAAATTTCTCTGGAAAGTGTCATAATATCAAGCTATCCATGAAAGAATATGTCTTGAATAGTCCAATGCTTTCCATTTCAATGGGTGGTGCAGTTGTTGTATTAGCAATCTAATGGCTACAATCTTTGGGTATGATAACTTTTATTTTTCAAGAAATTTTCTTGAAATTTTTTTGGGAAGGAAAGGAAGTTTAATTAAGGGGTGTCGTAGGGAAATGGGGAAATATAATTAGCTATAATAGCATCACAAATCTTATAAAGAAATAACAATGGGGCGTAATTGCACAATTATGTTCACTAGAGGTTCCCACATCGAAATCATCTATTTCTCCAGATCTCGAAAATGTTTTGGACAATCATTCCAAGGTATTTGAGACTCCCAAAGGCCTCCCACCTATTCATGATCATGATCATGCTATTCATTTGATTCTAGGAAGTGTTCCCCCAAACATTAGGCCTTGCAGATATCCATATGCCCAAAAGAGTGAAATTGAACGTATGGTTGCAGAAATGCTAGAGGTTGGTATAATTCAAACTAGTCAAAGTTCTTTCTCTGCTCTAGTGGTATTGATACACAAGAAGGATGGATCATGACATAGGTGTCTGAATTATAGGGAGCTCAACAAGCTTTCTATTAAAGATAAATTTCCCATTCTTTTCATTGATGAATTATTGGATTAATTACATGGAACAATTTACTTCACCAAGTTGGATCTTCGTTCAGGATATCATCAAATCAAAATGAAGACTGAAGACACTCTAAAAACAACATTTATAACTCATGAGGGTGATTATCAATTTTTGGTCATGCCTTTTGTTATGGAAACAATTCAAAAGCTATATGGAAACCCAAAGATTATTGTAAGTGATAGAGATCCCATTTTCACTAGAAATTTTTGGATATAATTATTTTCTTGTCTAGGTACTTAGTTAGCTCATAACTCATCTTATCATCCCCAATATGATGGGAAACCTGAGATAGTGAACCAATGTTTGGAAGGATATCTTCGTTTCTTTGTATATGATAAACAGACACAATGGTTCAAGTAGTTTCCTCTCGTTGAATGGTGGTATAACACTTCATTCCACACTGCAACAAAAATGACCCCATTTATGGCACTTTATGGATATCATCCACCATCCATCACATCATCTTTATAAGAAAAATCTAAGTTTCAAGCAGTGGAATATCACATCGAGCATCAACAACAAGTTCTCCAACTCTTAAAGGATAACCTCACTTTGGTGTAGAATAGAATGAAACAACAGGCAGATCAACATTGCAACGAAAGAAGTTTTGTTGTAGGTGATTAGGTATTCCTAAGGCTACAACCATATAAAAAAATGTCCATCAAGAAAGCTAAGAAGGATAATAAATTATCACCAAAGTATTATGGTTCGTAGAAGGTGTTGCAAAAGATAAGTACTATGGCATACAAATTGGAGCTTCCTGCAGCTTCTCGAGTGCACCCAGTTTTCCATGTTTCATGATTAAATAAGGTTATAGGTGACAAACTCCAAGTTCAAACAATATTGCCAAAATTTGATGAGGAAGGAAAAATCATATTGGAACCTAAAGTATTCACGAAAACAAGAAATTGACAGCTACGAAATCGATCAATTTCAAAGTATCTCATCAAGTGGAAGAACTTAGCTACTAAAGATTCCACATGGGAGGATGAGAATTTTATGTAGAAGCATCCAGAACTACTCAAACATTGAGGACAACACTTTTTGGAGGAGAGGGGCATGTTAGGTCCCTATACTACTTGTGTAACCCCTTATTGTTATTAGTGAAACCCCCTTATTGTATTATTGTACCCATATAGTCCCCATGTTGTTATTATTGTGCCCCATAGAAGCCCACTATTGTTATTATTGTGCCCCTACAATATTATTGTTATCTAGGCTCTGATTGTACTGGGACCCCTTAGACTCCTATATATAGAAAGGAAGTCTTGTCATTTGTATCATCCAAGAATTGTTCATTTTTGTAATGTAAATGAGGTTTCCCCCTTGAAGAGGCTGGTTTTGAAATCGTTGATCTATATTTTCTATATTTTTGTGAGCTCGTTTCATAACATAATGATAATAACCTTGAAAATCAATATGATGACAACAATGAAGAAACCCAAATGGATTATGAATCTAAAATAGAAAGCAACATTAATGAATCTAACTTTGAAAACCTTGAAAAAGCACCTTCTATCACATTTATTAATGAACATGATGTATTGTCAAATCTTGAAGATCATGAACTAGTTACTTCTCTTTCTTTAACAAAATATCATACAACACACTTATGCTTAAAGAAATATTTAGATTCTATGACTCCTAATGGTTCTTATCTATCTTTAATTTCATGTTTAGAAGAGGATAATAATGCAAATAATGAAAGATAGGTTACATCTGAAATATTGGATTCAACATCCTACCAATCGAACATTTTGTTACATATTCTTGAAGGTCTATTATGAAACCAGCTCACAAAAAGATAGAAAAGATAGATCAACGACTTAGAAATTAGCCTCTTTGAGAGGGCAACCTCCTTTACATTACACAAATGAACAATTCTTGGATGATACAAACGAAAAAACCTCCTTTCTATATATAGGAGTCTAAGCGGTCACAATATAATCAAAGTCAACATAACAATAATAATATAAGGGCACAAAAATAACAATAATGGGCTTCTACGGGGCACAAGAATAATAATATGGGGACAATAGGGGCACAACAATAACAATAAGGGCTGCAATGACAACAATAATGGGGGAATCACTAGTATTATAGGGACCTAACATGCCCGTCTCCTTCAAAAAAGTGTTTTCCTTAATGCTTGAGTAGTTCTGGATGCCTTTGTATAAAATTATCATCCTCCCATGTGGAATCCTCAGCGGGTAAGTTCTTCTACTTGATGAGATACTCTGAAATTGATCGATTTTGTAGCTGTCGAGTTCTTGTTTCTATGACTGCTTCAAGTTCCAATATGATTTTTCCTTCCTCATTAAGTTCTGGAAATATTGTTTGAACTTGGAGCTTGTCAACTATAACCTTCCATAAGTATGAAACATGGAAAACTGGGTACACTCGGGAAGCTGCATGAAGCTCCAATTTGTATGACATGGTACCTATCTTTTGCAACACCTTCTACAGACCATAATACTTTGGTGATAATTTATTATACTTCTTAGCTTGCTTGACAGACATTTGTTTATATGGTTGTAGTGTTAGGAATACCTAATCACCTACAACAAAACTTCTTTCACTGCAGTGTTGATCTACCTATTGTTTTATTCTATTATGCACCAAAGTGAGGTTATCCTTTAAGAGTTGGAGAACTTATTGTTGATGCTGGATGTGATCTTCCACTACATGAACCTTAGAATTTTCTCTTAAATATGATGTGATGGACGGTGGATGATATCCATAAAGTGCCATAAATGGGGTCATTTTTTCTGCAATATGGAAGGAAGTGTTATACCACCATTCAAAAAGAGGCAACCATTTGACCCATTGTTTCTTTTTATCAGATACAAAGAAACGAAGATATCCTTCCAAAAATTTGTTTACTATCTTAGTTTGCCCATCAGATTTAGGATGATAAGATGAGTTATGAGATAACTGAGTATCAAGAAAAGAAATTAATTTTGTCCAAAAATTTCTAGTGAAAATGGGATCTTTGTCACTTACAATAATCTTTGGGTTTCCATGTATCTTTTGAATTGTTTCCATAAATGCATTAGAAAATATACTCATTTTAAATGGATGAGATAATGCACAAAAATGTGCATACTTGTTAAGTCTTTCAACTACCACCATGATAACACTCTTTCCTTCGGACTTGGTTAAACCTGTGATAAAATCCATTGAAACATTCTCCCAACATTGGCTTGGAATGGATAAAGGTTGCAATAGACCTTGGGTCTTAATTGTTTCAAATTTATTTTGTTGGAAAACCACACATTCCGCTACAAACTTTTGAATATCTGATTTAAGGCCATCCCAAAAAAAATCCTTCTTAACCCTATGGTAAGCTTTTAGAAATCCTGAGTGCCCTCCTAAGGGAGGGGTGTGCAATTCCATAAGAACCTTTTGTTTGAGTTGGGAATTCTTACATTGGTATAAGAGATCTGTACCATAACGAATCATTTTTCTAGCTAACTTTATCAGATGTACTGGGATCTTGTTGTAACTTTTGAATGAATGCCCACACTTCTTCGTCATTCTTCCATTCATCCCTTGCTTCATTTATCCAATCTAGTTGGATAATAGAAATGGCGCAAAGAAATGCTTCCACATCCTCATCCTTTCTTAAGAGTGCATCTGCCACAACATTTTTCTTCCCTTTTTTGTAGATGATTTCAAAGTCATAACCCAACATCTTTATGACCTATTTTTGTTGCTCTTATAAAGATAATATTTGTTCTAAAAAGTATTTAAGACTATCATGATCCATTTTTATCTTGAAGTGTCTTCCCATTAGGTAGGGTCACCATTTCTTAAGTGCATGTAGTATTGCCAACATTTCCTTCTCAAAAATAACTTTGTGTAAATACTTTTCTTTGATTGGATGACTTTCAAAAGCAATGGGTATTTCTTCTTGCATTAAAACAACACTAGTTCCATTTCCTAAGGCATCACATTCCATAATAAAGGTTTTTTTGAAGTTGGGTGTAGCTAAGACCGATGCTTGGCACATTGTCTCTTTAAGATGTTCAAAGGCCTTCGTTGCTTCTAGAGTCCATGAAAATGCATCTTTCTTTAATAATGTTGTTAGAGGTGCTACTATTCTCCCATAATTCTTAAAAAACTTGCGATAATACCCTGTCAGCCCAAGAAATCCTCGCAGATGCTTTATGGAAGTGGGGATTTTCCATTCCTTAATGGTTTTAATTTTGCTAGGGTCTACCTTAACACCTTCATGAGATACAATATGACCTAGATATTTCACCTCTTGTACTCCAAAAAAATGTTTGGAGATTTTTGCATATAATTGTTTCTCCTCCAATAGTTTGAGCACCCTGTCAACGTGTTGAACATGATCCTTCCAAGACTTGTTATAGATTAGTATATCATCAAAAAATACTAACACAAATTTTATAAGGAAGGGTTTGAAAATGGAATTCATCAAAACTTGAAATGTAGAAGGTGCATTGGTAAGGCCAAAAGGCATGACCAAAAATTCATAATGAACCTCATGAGTTCTAAATGATGTTTTCGGAATGTCTTCAGTCTTCGTTACGATTTGATGATATCTTGAATGAATATCCAACTTGGTGAAGTAAATTGATCCATGCAATTCATCTAATAATTCATCAATGACAGGAATGGGAAATTTATCTTTAATAGTGAACTTGTTGATCTCCCTATAATCTGGACACATGCGCCATGATACATCCTTCTTGTGAACCAATAATACTGAAGCGGAGAAGGAAATTGGACTAGGTTGAATTATACCAGCCTCTAGCATTTATGCAACCATAGGTTCAATTTCACTCTTTTGGGCATCGAGATATCTGTAAAGGCTAATGTTTGGAGGAACACTTCCTGGAATCAAATGAATAGCATGATCATGATCATGAATAGGTGGGAGGCCTTTGGGAGTCTCAAATACCTTGGAATGATTTTCCAATACTTTTTGGAGATCTAGAGAAATAGATGATTTCGATGTGGGAACCTCTAGCGAACATAATTGTGCAATTATGCCTCATTCTTCTTTCTTTGGAAGCTTTGTCATTCCGTTAGAGCTGATTATATTTCTCAGTTTCCCTATGATACCCCTTAATTCAACTTCCTTTCCTTCTAAAGAAAATTTCATGAAAAGTTCTTGAAAATTAAAATCTATTATACCCAAGGATTGTAGCCATTGGACTTCTAGTACAACATCAGCACCACCCATTGGTATGGAAATCATTGGCCTATTCAATACATATTCTCCCATTGATAGCATGATATTATGGCGCTTTCCAGAGAAATTTATGGTTCCTCCACTTGCAACCATCACTTGAAACTCTGGTGTTGGATATAGGAAGCAATTCAATTCCTTTGCTATCTTACAATGAATAAAATTATGGGTACTACCCGAATCAATCAACACTATTACCTTTTTCTTCTTGATATGTCCTTCTATCTTGATAGTTTGAGGAGTGATAATTTCGGCCAATGCATTACAAGATATGGTCAGATTTATTTCTTCTTTCTCTAGGTTTTGTTCTTGGTGTATATCCTTTTCTTTTGACATTTCTTGTTCCTTTTCTTCCTCCTCTTCACAATCTATCTAAAATAATTTCTTCTCAACACACTTACGACCTTTAGTGTATTTGCTACCAAAATTGTAACAAAGCTCTTTAGCTATTTTTTCTTCCAATTGTTGTGGTGTCAACCTTGTAGGTTGTGGAAGGCTAGGGGAAGCAACACTTCCATATTTATAATTGTGAGTGGTAGGATTCCTTGTTGCCGTAATTTTTCTTTCCATTTTTCTTGCTAACCTAAATGCCTTCTCCAATGAATCAGGTTATGAAAGGTGAACCTCATGTTGGATGTTATCCTTTAAAGTCCCTATGAACACATTAATCATATGCTCCTTTGGAATATCTTTTACCCTTATATTCAATTTTTGGAAGTCCTCAATGTGCTCCATCATTGAACCCTTTTGTTTAAGATTTATTAATTGGCTAAAAAAAGTGTTTCTTTTTGTATCCTCATAATATGCTATTATTTCAATCGTAAAAATTGCCCAAGTGAATTTTTTTTATGAGAGAAAAGCCATCGATACCATACAAACTGATTTGGTTCCAAATATAAAGTTGCAATGCGTACCTTTTGTGTGTTTTGCACATTATGGAGATCGAAAGATTGCTCCATTTGTAGTATCCATGTTGTTGGGGGGAAAGGTATCTAATGCAGAATGCCTCTATCCCACTCTGAAGGTGATAGTACTCCAGAAACAACTGAATGTAAAGCTATTCAAAGTTTCTTCTTTATGAGATGAGAGAGGGAAGAAAAGGATGATCTACTAACCGTTATCTTGCGCTAATAGTCGATCCAGTCTTCACTCCTTGCCGCTTGCTCCCAGCTCCTTGTCCTTTCACCGGCCCAGCTACACACAGATCCTGTAAAAGCACAAGAAAAGGAAACTACAAGAAGCATACATCCATAATCGATTATAGGATTAGCATAAATCAAATATACAAGCATCTATTCATCATAAAGACACATGCATATAGAAGAACCTCAAATACTTTATTGATAATAGAAGTAAAGTTCTGAGAGAGTTACAACCACAATGGGCCCAATCCAGCAACACCTCCCAGCTGAAAGAAATCTCCTCTTCACCTCTTTCAAGCAAAACACCCAATAGCTCTATACACAAACCAACAACACTTCCTTACTTGCACAAAATTCCAGCCTCCTAGACCTCATGAGAGAGCTTTATATATATGGTTTTGGAGAAAGGATGAGTCATCTTGAGACTGGCCTGAAGCTGACTTGTGTCCTCTCCCACTTTAGTTAATCTTCAGTTCTTGAGTCCACTTGGAGAATCTTGCTTCCACTTGGAGATCAAGACCCTCTTACTCATCACTAGGCGAATTCCTTGACCCAAGTGTCAGTTTGGAAGCTTCCTGGGTAGTTGACACCTTGCAGAATGACTGTGCCACTTGGCTAATCTTGCCCAGCGCAGGTAGCCTTCATTAGTTTTGACCTTCAGCGCAGGTACAAGGAGGAGCAGTTGACATTCAGCGCAGATGCTCAGTGGAGCAGCTGACATGATCCAGAAATAGCCTGTTTTTGCGTGTTTTCAGGTGGAGAACTGATTTTCAGTGCTGTGGTTTGCAGACCTTGTTACTCTAAGGGTAAGAACAACATGTTTAGGGACTTTGGATCCCTCAGATTATTGACATTTCATGCTCCATGCTGTTAGGCACAAAAATGTCTATAACACATGTTACAAGATCCTTGCCATCAAAATTCCTCATATCGGTCTTTGAAACATTGTGGGTCTTCAATCCAATGTTAGAGTCTATGAAATCATGATTAACATTTATTTTATTCTCATAATGAGTTTCCTTTACTACCCTTTCGCCATTAGTAAGAATTTCTTGTAAAAACTTTATCAAATCTGTCTTCAATTCTTTCATGTTGCCTTTAAGTTTTTCTTCTAAACCATCCATCTTAGCTTCCATTCTATCCATATTATCTTCCACGTCATTCATCTTAGCTTCCACATCATTCATATTGGCTTCTAAGCCTTTCTTTAAACCATCCATCTTAGCTTCCATTACTTTTTGTGAGAGTGAATTTTGTTGCACTTGGTCTCATAATTTTGATATATCATGTTGCATTTCTTCCTCTTATTCATGAGTCATGCTAGAGAATTCAGGTTGCTTACTAGGTGTTTCCATTTTCTTTCTTCGGGGCATCAATTAATGATAATTGTGCTTCACTATGCCCTTTGAATTCCTTCAAACTAATTTTTCAAACCAAACTTATGCAAAAATTTAAAAAAACTAGACACATTTTTTCACTTTGTAGGAGCTTGATATTATATCTGATGTATCTCTGAAATTTCGGATCTCCAAGGTCTGAAATTGTGAATTGTCATAGCCCTCTGAGTTCTCTTTCCAATGCCACCTATCTGATCGAAATTGGATTCTCCAAGAAAGCGTTATGCCCAATCTCCCAAGATGACATGATTATACACTTTTTGAGTAGAGAGAACTTGTACAAAGATCCAAATGTCACCATTTCAACCTTTGAACCTAAAAATGATGCACAAAAACCTACATTCTGTCCTCTTTTTATAACTTCTTACAAAATTTCAATATGATACTTAGAGAGAAAGTTATGATGATTTTCCCAAGGTCATCTGTTTGGGATGTAATTTGGGAGCCTGCAAAAACCCTAACTTCCTTGGATCATATCTCGGAAAATATAGTGAGACAAGATCTGAAATTCAGACCCAAGGATCATAGAGATTTTGACTCAAATGGGTTTTGTTTTAGCGTCTGAAACGTTATAGAAAAAGTTATAGCGAAAATTCCACAATGACCTGTTTTGGAGCGGCAAAAACCTAGAATCCAAACCTCTAATACCAAATGTTATGAAACCAACTCACAAGAAGATATAAAATATAGATCAACAACTTAGAAATTAGCCTCTTCGAGGGGGAAACCTCATTTAAATTACACAAATGAATAATTGTTGGATCATACAAATGACAAAACCGCCTTTCTATATATAAGACTCTAAGGGGTCAAAATAGAATCAAGGACAACATAACAATAATAATATAATGACACAAAAATAACAACAATGGGCTTCTATGAGGCACAATAATAACAATATGGGGACAATAGGGGAACAACAATAACAATAAGGGCTACAATAACAATAGTAATGGGGGAATCACTATTATTATAGGGACCTAACAAGGTCATCAACAACAACTAATAAACAAAGATATTCTTCCACCTATTGATCCTATTTTAAGCCTCTTTGTGATGAAACAAGGAAGCTATTACATGAACTTATCTTTAACTATTTTGACTTAACTTCACCTGATGTTCATGTTGACTTTTCACAACCCCATGTTTATGACCAATATGATAATCTAATCACGAGTTTAGTTCTTGCTTTGAACATACTTTTGATATTTTTAATACTTTTCAGAATGAGGGCTATAGATAACTCAATTGAATCAATATTTACGCAACATGTTTATGATAACTATGAGGAAAATGAATTTATAAATGAAAATTAAATTAAACACATCAATTATTTCCTTTCATCTCCTCCTAGTTATTATAGTTATAACCAATGTAATAGCCTACAAGATAATCATGATTTAAATTCACACTTTTCTAAACATAATTCTTATAATGAGGAAAATGTAATCTCTCTTGTTTCTAGAGATGATACTTTCTCTCTAAATTTTGAGGTTGTTGCATCACATAATGACGATAATGTTTTTCATTTACAATCTCTTTCGCAACATATTAAAGAATTGGATCATAATAATACAAGCTGTAAATTGGAATATGCTAACTATTTTGGAGAATATTCTTTATCTATTTTAACTCATGAATCTGAAGAATGTTGTGGGACTAGCTCTATCACCATTTCAAAAAGCAGCAAGAAGCCCTCCTATGAAATAATTGCTAAAACTTTCACACTTGAAAATTTTGATCATTTAAAATTTCAAATGGGATATCATGACTTTGTGGAGGAATGGATGACTCAAGTTTTTAAAAGAACATTAATCTCATGTCACTTTTATATTTACTCTCTTCTAGGAAGCATGTTAATTGAAAAAACTTACTCTTTGCTTCCTATATTACAGTTTTGGTTAAGAATGGAGCCCTGTGTTAGGAAGTTTTGGTTACACTCAATTTCGATTTCTTTGATAAATATTGTTATTGAAACACATTGTATATAAATCATGTACATAAATAAACCTTTTTATGCTTATTAGGTTTAGAATGAATAAAGATGAAGGTTTTTTCTTCTTGAAGAGTCTTTATGCGATCATAGTAGAATGGAATACACATCTATGAGTCCTTATTATGAACTATATTAACAATATTTTTTAATACATACTTATAGACTTGGTTTGTAAATCATGTTTAAGGGCTAACAATCTTTAAAGGGTTCAAATCTTAATTTATTAGTTATTTCACCTTCATATTGAATATTCCTCAGCACATCCATCTTTCATACTACTTACACATAAATACTAAGGGATCACATTAAGTCATAAGGGCTAGACCTATAACCATAAGATTGGGCTTTCATAAAATTTAATTGAAGCTTTGGTAGGACTAGTTACATTATAACCATTCATGGGACCTTCCCTTATCACCATACTACCCTATGGATATGCACTGATGTTTTCCTGGGTAGGGCATGTTGGCATCTCTTTCGAGGCTATAGATGCTCACTGGCAGCGGAGTAAGGCCTGTGGCATTAGATTAAAAACTAGTGTGTAATCCTCCCACTCCTTCTATTGAGGTAACTTATGATGGGGAATATTGACATCTCCACCAGGGCTATGGACGCCCGTTGGAAATGGAGCAATGTCAGTGGTATTGGACTATGTCCAGTGCGTAATCCTCCCATCCTATGAATGTTATATTTACTAAATAAATTGAAAGAAGGGCCTCTGACATGAAGAGAAAACAAGAATCCATAAAGTTCTTCATCTTAGGATACTAGATGACTCCGTCAGGACTATGGACACTCGTTGGAAGCAGAGTGACATCCAATTCTGGAAAGTCATGTCATGTGACCAAAAGGGAACAAAAATCCCTGACGGTTATCATCCTCAATTTCAATAAACTCAAAAATGGAAGTCACTCTTATGTATCTTAATTAGCTCCATGGTTTATGTAATTTCTTAATCATTAACTGTAAGTAGGTATGACTTGTTATGGTGTTGGATGTTCTTATGAAGTGATACATTTATCATTTTTTAGATCATGTGCCTTAAACATTATCATAGCTACCTCGATATACTTAGTATACAAACAAATATCTTTTATGTATGTAAATAATCATTGAACTTATTAATTAATGAATATTTTTGGAAAAAATCACATTGCCAATATTTGGTCGACGCATTTCGAACCAGCCAGTGTGGTTCATCTTCAGGACAAGGCTAGTTTGAAACGCGTCGACCAAATATTGGCAATGTGATTTTTTCCGAAAATCTTCATTAATTAATAAGTTATGGATCACAGAAGCTTGAATTCGAAAATCGTTGAACTTGTTAATATATGCGTACTGGGGTCTCACATTTATTCATGTTTAGTTCTTGTTATTGATTGATAGAGCCTTTAAGATGAAAAAGATTTTACTTTATTAAATTTTTGTCTATTCAGTTTCCTTTTTCGACTCCATGCCCAATACGAAGGCTTCTAGTATACATTCTTGATCCTCTGCAAGGGAGCACCATCCCTAGTTGGAGCCAAATGTTGTCGCCAATTTGATTCCAATTAGATCTTGGCTCCTTCTGTCAATTTCACCTCATGTCTCCCTCGTTATATGACTTCCTCTCATATTCTCGTAATAACAAATCACTCCTTGAATTTCCATATTTACCTTACATCAAATATATTATTATAATAATCATTGTAACTTATAAGAAAATCACTATTATATTAAATAAAATATTAAAATCTTAATTTTGAATTAATAATTATAACTCTTAGTTACAATTACAATTATAATAAATTAAAAAAATAAATAAATTATTAAAATAGTTATAAAAAAAAAATATCATTCCAATAACAACATAACATAATAAAAAATAAACTAAACTAAATGAAATAGAAATAAATGATATACGTAAAAAAACAATTAAATAATTAACATATAAAACAAAATGAATAAAATTATAATATAATAATAAACAAATAAATTAAATAATATTAAACTAGTAAAATTAAATAAAATAATGAACAAAAAGTAAAAATGATATAAAATGCAAACCCAAATTACCTTCTAACCTCATACTCTCACACGTTTTCAAACTTAACAAAACTATTAAGTTAACAAAGAAAACAATTATATAAATTTTTATCTCACATGGATATCATACCATCCCTTTAAAATAGCCCGTCGAATTGTGATCTTTATAACCAATTAATAGCTAAGGGTTAACATCATACTTTTTTCATAAACCATCGGATATCAAGACATCGGGTGTTCAGATAGAGGTGAGCCATCTATCACCTCTCCATGCTGTTAGGATATTTCGACACATAGGAAATAGTTAAGTACAACTTGGTCTAGTATAGAGTTAGGTATAGAGTTAGGTAAAGTGTGTTTCTTTACCTTGTACATTTCGACGGTCAGGATATGTAGTGATACGACGGTTCATTCTCTCCTCGGTATTACCGACACTTGATCCGTGGCTTAACACCCGATTGGTCCATGATTTCTATTTAAAGCGCATGGAGGGCCATTTGTAGGGTAATCCATCTATCAGAGAACCATATGTAAATTTTCATTCTTTTATTAATAAATTGCCTGAAATGGTCGCGTTGGCTTAGGCCGTGGACTGTTTCCTTCTTTGAGGGTTTCAACCACGTCGAAAATACTGGTGTATTGATCTGTGATCTGTTTGTGAGCAGTGTCCTTTGGTGTTCTGTCTGAGGAACTGTCCTTTTGTATCTAACCCGTACTCGTCCTGCCATTTCCTTTGTTGTTGGCCTTGTTGCTCGGTTTATGCAAAACCCACGTGAAAGTCATTGGAAAGCAGCTAAAAGAATACTTCGTTATGTTCGAGGTACAGTTCAGTTTGGGATTCATTATAGTGCCGAAGCATCTCCTCTATTGGTTGGTTTCACTGATTCCGATTGGGTTGGTGACCCTGATGATCGGAAGTCTACTGCAGGTTATGTGTTCACTCTTGGTTCAGGACCTATTACATGGGCTTGCAAGAAACAAGGTGCCATTTCTCTTTCTTCAGTAGAAGTAGAATATCGTGGTGCCGTAGAAGCTAGTAAGGAAGCCTTGTGGCTTCGTTAGATCCTGTCAGAGTTTGGCTTTCAGCAGCAGCATCCGACTACACTTTGGTGTGATAATGAAAGTGCCATTCAGTTATGCAAGGATCCAGTCCAACATCAGCACAGCAAACACATTGAACTGCACATGCACTTCATCAGAAAGCTCATTCATGACCATGTCCTTGAAGTGCAATATTGTTCAACAGATAATCAAGTTGCAGACATCTTTACAAAGGCTCTCACAGAGGCGAAGTTCACTAAACTTCGATTTATGGTTGGAGTTCAGGAAGTTGTCACTAAGGGGGGATAGGCTCTAGTGCCTCCTTCCTTCTCCTATTGTGTCATATTTGTAAATCCTTCAATCTTATCCCAAGTTGTTCTTAAGGGGGGATGTTAGGATATTTCGACACATAGGAAATAGTTAAGTACAACTTGGTCTAGTATAGAGTTAGGTAAAGTGTGTTTCTTTACCTTGTACATTTTGTAACTTACAATCTGACGGTCACGATATGTAGTGATCTGACGGTTCATTCTCTCCTCGGTATTACCGACACTTGATCCGTGGCTTAAGACCCGATTGGTCCATGATTTCTATTTAAAGCGCATGGAGGGCCATTTGTAGTGTAATCCGTCTATGAGAGAAGCATATGTAAATTTTCATTCTTTTATTAATAAATTGCCTGAAGTGGCCCCATTGGCTCAGGCCATGGACTGTTTCCCTCTTTGAGGGTTTTAACCACGTCAAAAATACTGGTGTATTGATCTGTGATCTGTTTGTGAGCGGTGTCCTTTGGTGTTCTGTCTGAGGAACTGTCCTTTTGTATCTAACCCGTACTCGTCCTGCCATTTCCTTTGTTGTTGGCCTTGTTGCTCGGTTTATGCAAAACCCACGTGAAAGTCATTGGAAAGCAGCTAAAAGAATACTTCGTTATGTTCGAGGTACAGTTCAGTTTGGGATTCATTATAGTGCCGAAGCATCTCCTCTATTGGTTGGTTTCACTGATTCCGATTGGGTTGGTGACCCTGATGATCGGAAGTCTACTGCAGGTTATGTGTTCACTCTTGGTTCAGGACCTATTACATGGGCTTGCAAGAAACAAGGTGCCATTTCTCTTTCTTCAGTAGAAGTAGAATATCGTGGTGCCGTAGAAGCTAGGAAGGAAGCCTTGTGGCTTCGTTAGATCCTGTCAGAGTTTGGCTTTCAGCAGCAGCATCCGACTACACTTTGGTGTGATAATGAAAGTGCCATTCAGTTATGCAAGGATCTAGTCCAACATCAGCACAGCAAACACATTGAACTGCACATGCACTTCATCAGAAAGCTCATTCATGACCATGTCCTTGAAGTGCAATATTGTTCAACAGATAATCAAGTTGCATACATCTTTACAAAGGCTCTCACAGAGGCAAAGTTCACTAAACTTCGATTTATGATTGGAGTTCAGGAAGTTGTCACTAAGGGGGGATAGGCTCTAGTGCCTCCTTCCTTCTCCTATTGTGTCATATTTGTAAATCCTTCAATCTTATCCCAAGTTGTTCTTAAGGGGGGATGTTAGGATATTTCGACACATAGGAAATAGTTAAGTACAACTTGGTCTAGTATAGAGTTAGGTAAAGTGTGTTTCTTTACCTTGTACATTTTGTAACTTACAATCTGACGGTCACGATATGTAGTGATCTGACGGTTCATTCTCTCCTCGGTATTACCGACACTTGATCTGTGGCTTAACACCCGATTGGTCCATGATTTCTATTTAAAGCGCATGGAGGGTCATTTGTAGGGTAATCCGTCTATGAGAGAAGCATATGTAAATTTTCATTCTTTTATTAATAAATTGCCTGAAGTGGCCCCGTTGGCTCAGGCCATGGACTGTTTCCCTCTTTGAGGGTTTTAACCACGTCAAAAATACTGGTGTATTGATCTGTGATCTGTTTGTGAGCGGTGTCCTTTGGTGTTCTGTCTGAGAAACTGTCCTTTTGTATCTAACCCATACTCGTCCTGACCTCTCCTTTGTTGTTGGCCTTGTTGCTCGGTTTATGCAAAATCCACGTGAAATTCATTGGAAAGCAGCTAAAAGAATACTTCGTTACGTTCGAGGTACAGTTCAGTTTGGGATTCATTACAGTGTTGAAGCATCTGCTCTATTGGTTGGTGATGCAGGAGCATCTAGTTAACAGGGCGAAGACGGAAAGAAGGTTGATATGGATTCTGAAAAGGACAGAGAACACAACTCACTGGACGGACAGCGTGTCTGTCTTTATTTTTATTTATTGTTTTATTTATTTTACTTTTCTGTTAAAAATGCCAAGAATAATGTAATGAGCTCTAATTAGGAACAATAGTAATTAGTCAGAGTCATTCATTTCCGAACAGTTATATTACTGTTGTAAATACAAGCAAAGGAAAACATGCTAGTTAAGAATAAGTTTCGAATACGAAATAACTATTGTAACTGACAACAAAACAACTAACAACAGTTATCCAACTGTTCGAGGACAGTGATACAAAAGGAGGAAAAATAAGCCCAATACGGGTTGGCCAGTGAAGAAGATAATTAACAGAAAGAAATATATTCATTTTTTTTAGTGCACATACAATTCCACGAGTGTCCTCAAATATTGTAAAAAGAAATTCAATGTTGTGCGTTCTTTTGTTTTCCTTTATGGCATAAAAACATTGTTAACAGGTTCACTACAGACTCTGAACCAGAACAGAAGCCCAATAACCAAACAAAGAGCCACCACGACCAGCACAGGTCGCGCGGACATAGCGCTCAGGCGTATACACATTTAACAGGTATGCAAACAAAACCATACGAGTGGTTCCAGATTTATTTCCATATAAAATTCACAGGATAGAACATAGTCATTAAAAGTCTGTATCAGTATTCACATTCTCTGTTCAAAATAACTACAAAACCAACCGAGTTCGCAGACATGGGAACTGACACGGTTGTAAACAAAAGCCCTCAATAAAGAGTTCGAGCCCATCTCCTGAGGTTACCACAAAACCTAGCACCTAAGAAACCAACAGCAGATAGCGGCACAGAGCCAACGAAAACCAAGCAGACCATACAAGAACCCAAACAAGCACAGTTAAAACAACAAGGCGAATCTACCCGTATACTGTCCAGGGTGGCCGGGAGTCCAAGTGTTCGGACCAACGAACAGCTCCACCTGCATAAGGGCAAACGGAGGAAGGGTCAGTCACCAACCACAGCAAACGAAAACAAGAACGGAGAATTGGGAAGAAGCTATTGAGGAAGTTTAATAAGGGCCATTACCTGATAGGCGAGCCGTAGCTGTAAATTCCGCACCCGGACGAGCCCCTGCTCACAGAGGAGCCGGGCCATTAGTCTCAAAACAAATAGCAGAAATAAAATCTAGCAAGGAACGAAAGCTTACCGGTTAAGTTGGCAGAGGGACGGGCAGAGCACGCCACATGACCTGTCGAAATTGGAAGCCGACGAACCCACGCTGAAGTAGATGCCCTCATTAACCTTACAACTCTCGAATAGATATAAACCCTTGTGAGATACGAGCAGACAGTGACCAGAATACATAGAGGCGAATATCAAAGCCGGATATACACTACAACGACAGCGAAGACACATGCAAACGGAACCGTAGTTCAAACCTTACCAGTGCTTCACCAAACAATCGATAGCATACAGGCCAAGACTTGGAACAACAGAGACCACGACCGCAACCAAACGCACACCACACCATCGACCGGGCAGGCAGAGTTCATACATTTCACCATAGAAATCACAGAAGTTACAAAGAGTCGCCAGGAGCTCGCAGAGCTAAAGACCAGTGTAACAATGACCACCAAAGGAGCGCGAACGGAGTAAAACCCAAACCGAGGCGGGTTTCCAAAATCCCGAGAAGGGACAGTTGTCCACCCAGCAGACCATCAAGGTACCCATGCCGTAACCCAAGGAGATTGAAAATCAAACAACATTTATTACCAAATCAATTACATTACTATCCAGATCGTAAGTGCATTACACATCAGCTTTGGAACGGCGGGACCACATGGGCTGGCCCCATCAAGTGGTATCAGAGCAGCATTTTGAGAAAGTAGAGGAAGATGGAAGTACAAAGACGAGGACGTGGGAGAGGTGCACGCAGAGTAGCAGACGAAGGATTGAGAGAACAGTTGAGAATCCTTACAGCTCGCTTGGAAGCAGTAGAGGCAGGTAGGCGAAGAGACCCGGAACTTGGGGATGACAGTGAAGATGAGGCAGCAACTGTTACAGATGGGTCAGAAGAAGAAGCCCCAGAGTTAAGGCTGTTGCGATCAGTTCTGTTAGCCAGCAACAAACCCAAACCGGAGATCCCCAACTATGATGGCAGTCTGTCCGCAGATGTCTTGCTGGATTGGATAAGCGAATTAGACAAGTATTTTGAAAATGAGGAAATCAGTGAGGATAAAAGAGTTAGATTTGCTGCAACTAAATTAAAAGGGCACGCCGCCTTATGGTGGGATAGTGTCCAAGCGGACAGGAGACGAATGAACAAGTTGCCAATAAGAAAGTGGCCACGGATGGTGGCAAAACTGAAGGGCAGATTTTTGCCGAAAGACTACCAGGTTGAGCTTTACCGACGAGTGCAAAATTTAAGGCAGAAGGGTATGACTGTAAAGGAGTATACGGAAGAGTTTTACCGTGTAAATTTACGTGCTGGTTATATGGACGATACTCCAGAAAAAACAGCAAGGTATGTAAATGGCTTGAGATTGGAAATATTGGACGAGATTAGTATTCTCTCTCCTCGAAATATTGAAGAAGCCTTTCAGAGTGCTGTAAAGGCTGAGGAGAAAATCAACAGGAAGCAGAACAATAGGAGAGGGAGAGGGAATGGCAGAGGATGAGGACAGTCCTACGGCAGAGGGAGAACTGCCACAAACAGCGAAGAAGGTAGCAGTTTCAGAGCTTCAGGGACAGCAGAGAAGGGAGAAAGCACTAGAGGAGGTCGGCCATATCAGCGGGGAAGAGGAAATGGTCGTGGAAGAGGGACTAATGTCCAGTGCTACAGGTGCCATAAGTGGGGGCACAGATCCTTCGAATGCCCGGAAGCTGAACACGTTGGCCAGAGGGGAGCATTTGTTGCGCAGCCTGAGGAAGCTGAAGCACAACCCCGAGAGATAGAGAATGTGGCAGAAACGGGGGAAGCTCTAATTTTGAACAAGGTGTTGTTGAAACCAGCCAAAGAGATGGCTCGACAGACCCAGCGAAAAGCGTTGTTTCGAACAGTTTGCAAATCACAGGGGAAGTGTTGTAAATTGATTATAGACAGTGGAAGTACAGACAATTTGGTTGCCACCGAAATGGTGGAGAAGCTGGGCTTGAAGTGGCTTAAACACCCCACACCTTACAAGGTGTCGTGGCTACAGAAAGGCCACCAGTTATTAGTTGACGAACAGTGCAAGGTAGAATTCCACATTGGCAAATATCACGACACGGTGGTCTGCGATATTATGCCAATGGACGTGTGCCATATACTGCTTGGGAGACCGTGGCAGTATGACTGGAGGGTGACACACGATGGAAAGACAAATTGTTATAAATTTGTGAAAGATGGGATCAAACATACGCTTGTACCCATCAAGGAAGAGGATGCAGCAGAACCAAGTGGAACAAAAACATTGTTAATTGGAGGGAAACAGTTTGTGAAGCAGATTGAGGAAAATGAGGTCAATTATGCAATTGTAAGGAGGACAAGACCGATGTTGCTGAACACGGAAAAAGCAGAACTGCCTGTAGAAATCCAGGAGTTGTTGAAAGAATTCCAAGACATTGTGGTTGACGATTTACCTGATAAGTTGCCTCCCAAGAGGAGTATTAGCCATCACATTGACTTTATACCGGGAGCAAGCTTGCCAAACAAGGCAGCGTATAGGATGAGTCCGAAGGACAATGAAGAAATTCGTAAACAAGTGCAGGAGTTGTTGGATAAGGGACTGATCAGAGAAAGTTTGAGCCCATGTGCAGTACCAACAGTACTTGCACCTAAGAAGGGTGGAGAATGGCGAATGTGTACAGATTCGCGGGCCATTAATAAAATTACGATTCGATATAGATTTCCATTACCCAGGATGGACGACATGATGGACTGTCTTAGTGGAGCAGCTTATTTTACAAAGATTGATCTGAAGAGTGGTTATCATCAAATCAGAATTAGGGAAGGAGATGAGTGGAAAACAACTTTCAAAACTAATGAAGGGCTGTACGAATGGCTGGTCATGCCATTTGGATTGAGCAACGCTCCTAGTACCTTTATGAGACTGATGAATGAGATGTTAAAGGAATTTATTGGTAAGTTCGTGATAGTTTATCTTGATGACATTTTAATTTTCGGCAGAACAAAAAGAGAGCATCTTCAACATGTTCGAAAAGTGTTAGAGAAATTACAGCAGAACAAACTGCTGATAAACTTTAAAAAATGCACTTTCCTGCAGAAGGAGCTGGTCTATTTGGGGTTTGTAGTTGCAGAAAATGAATTGAAAATGGACCCTGAGAAGATTGCAGCAATTATAAATTGGCCATCACCGAAGAGCTTATTTGAGCTACGTAGTTTCCACGGATTGGCAAGTTTTTATCGAAAGTTTATTAAAAATTTCAGTGAAATCTGTGCACCAATGTTAGAGACCATAAAAAAGGCCATCCAGCCTTTTTGTTGGACCAAGAAGGCAGAAGACAGTTTTCAACTTTTGAAGCGGAAGATCACAGAGAGGCCAATCTTGAGGCTGCCCGATTTCAATAAACTTTTTCAAGTTCGGTGTGACGCAAGTGGAACAGCTATTGGTGCTGTGCTCAGTCAGGACGACAGACCAGTGGCATTTTTCAGTGAAAAACTGAATGAGAGCCGGCAGAAATATTCCTCATATGACAAGGAATTTTACGCAGTGGTCCAAGCTTTAAAACATTGGAGGCACTACCTACTGGGCAATGAATTCGTACTGTTTTCTGATAATTCGGCATTGCAATACGTAATGCAGCAGCACAAGTTAAACCATAAGCACGCCAAGTGGGTAGAATACTTACAGAGTTTCACTTTCGTGTTAAAACACATAAGTGGGCAAGCTAACAAAGTGGCAGATGCTTTGAGCAGAAGAGCCTTGCTCTTACAGGAGAGTAGCATACAGGTATTGGGATTCGAACATTTAAAAGACTTGTACCAAACCGACATGGATTTTAAGGAAGCTTTTGAAGCCTGCCAAAATCCCGTATTAAGGAATGCAAGCCCATGGTTAGACTATAATTTACAGGAAGGATTATTGTTCAGAGGTGGGAAATTATGTATCCCGGACTGTTCAATGAGGGAGAATATTGTACGGGAAAAGCATAGCGGCGGATTAGCGGGACATTTTGGCATCAACAAAACTTTGGAGCAACTCGGACATTTCTATTATTGGCCTAAAATGAGCAGGGATGTACAGAGATATGTAAACAGGTGTAAAGTCTGCCAACTGTCAAAAGGACACAGTCAGAATACTGGACTTTACACACCACTACCTGTTCCAAGCAGGCCATGGGACTCGGTCAGCATTGACTTTGTTCTTGGACTGCCTAGAACACAGTGGGGGTATGATTCAGTAATGGTGGTGGTAGATAGATTTTCAAAAATGGCTCATTTTATCCCTTGCCGGAAAACTAGTGACGCCACGTACGTGGCACACCTGTTTTTCACGGAGGTTGTTAGATTACATGGCCTACCCAGAACTATCATTTCAGACAGGGATGTAAAGTTCACAGGGCACTTTTGGCGCACCCTGTGGAAAAATTTGGGCATGCAACTGAACTTCAGGTCTGCGTACCATCCGCAGACTCATGGACAAATGGAAGTGGTGAATAGGAGCTTGGGAAATTTATTACGGAGTTTGACTGGAGAAAATTCACGATTATGGGATCGAGCTCTCGCTCAGGCAGAATTCGCTTATAACGATTCGCCCAATCATAGCACCAGACTTAGCCCGTTTCAGATTTTGTATGGCATGCATCCTCGGGGAATACATGAACTACGAGATTTGGGAAAGCTGGAACGACAAAGCGCGGATGGGGAAGACTTTGCAGAAGTAATGAGCGAACTACATGAAAAAGTCAAACTAAGGTTGCAGGACAGCGTACAAAAATACAAGCAGCAAGCAGACTCAAAGCGACGAGAGGTGCATTTTAATGTTGGGGACGAGGTCCTTGCGCATCTGCGCCGGGAACGGTTTCCTAAGGGCACATATAATAAGCTAAAATATAAGAAAATTGGTTCCTGCAAAATCCTACGTAAATTTTCAGCCAATGCTTACGAGATTCAGCTGCCACCTGACATAGGCATATCACCTATTTTCAATGTGGCGGATCTGTTCCCATATAATGCCCAAGCAGAGGATGATAGTGTGGTACAGCCAAAACGGGACACCCAATTTGAAGACAGTTCTTGGAAGAAACAATTGCCTTCGGTAAAGTCCCATGAGATTGAAGGGATCCTCAGCACCCAGGTAGCCAAGAAGACACGCAGGAAGGAATATCTGCATTACCTCGTCAAGTGGAGAGACCGTCCAATGGAGGACAGCTCATGGCTCGACGCGGCACAGATACAGAAGGCTGGTTATTCGGTGGAGGAACTCATGGAACGGAGCCATGAATTTCTTTTACCCCGGGAGCCTGATGCAGGAGCATCTGGTTAACAGGGCGAAGACGGAAAGAAGGTTGATATGGATTCTGAAAAGGACAGAGAACACAACTCACTGGACGGACAGCGTGTCTGTCTTTATTTTTATTTATTGTTTTTTTTATTTTACTTTTCTGTTAAAAATGCCAAGAATAATGTAATGAGCTCTAATTAGGAACAATAGTAATTAGTCAGAGTCATTCGTTTCCGAATAGTTATATTATTGTTGTAAATACAAGCAAAGGAAAACATGCTAGTTAAGAATAAGTTTCAAATACGAAATAACTATTGTAACTGACAACAAAACAACTAACAGCAGTTATCCAACTGTTCGAGGACAGTGATACAAAAGGAGGAAAAATAAGCCCAATAGGGGTTGGCCAGTGAAGAAGATAAGTAACAGAAATAAATATACTCATTTTTTTTAGTGCACATACAATTCCACGAGTGTCCTCAAATACTGTGAAAAGAAATTCAATGTTGTGTATTCCTTTGTTTTCTTTTATGGTACAAAAACATTGTTAACAGGTTCACTACAGACTCCGAACCAGAACAGAAGCCCAATAACCAAACAAAGAGCCACAACGACCAGCACAGGTCGCGCGGACATAGCGCTCAGGTGTATATACATTTAACAGGTATGCAAACAAAACCATACGAGTGGTTCCAGATTTATTTTCATATAAAATTCACAGGATAGAACATAGTCATTAAAAGTCTGTATCAGTATTCACATTCTCTGTTCAAAATAACTACAAAACCAACCGAGTTCGCAGACATGGGGAACTGACACGGTTGTAAACAAAAGCCCTCAATAAAGAGTTCGAGCCCATCCCCTGAGGTTACCACAGAACCTCGCACCTAAGAAACCAACAGCAGACAGCGGCACAGAGCCAACGAAAACCAAGCAGACCATACAAGAACCCAAACAAGCACAGTTAAAACGACAAGGTGAAGCTACCCGTATACTGTTCAGGGTGGCCGGGAGTCCAAGTGTTCGGACCAACGAACAGCTCCACCTGCATAAGGGCAAACGAAGAAAGGGTCAGTCACCAACCACAGCAAACGAAAACCAGAACGGAGAATCGGGAAGAAGCTATTGAGGAAGTTTAACAAGGGCCATTACCTGATAGGCGAGCCGTAGCTGTAAATTCCGTAACCAGATGAGCCCCTGCTCACAGAGGAGCCGAGCCATTAGTCTCAAAACAAATAGCAGAAATAAAATCTAGCAAGGAACGGAAGCTTACCGGTTGAGTTGGCAGAGGGACGGGCAGAGCATGCCACATGACCTGTTGAAATTGGAAGCCGACAAACCCACGCTGAAGTAGATGCCCTCATTAAACTTACAGCTCTCGAATAGATATAAACCCTTGTGAGATATGAGCAGACAGTGACCAGAAATACATAGAGGAGAATAAAAAAACTGGATATACACTACAACAACAGCGAAGACACATGCAAACGGAACCGTAGTTCAAACCTTACCAGTGCTTCACCAAACAATCGATAGCATACAGGCCAAGACTTGGAACAACAGAGACCACGACCGCAACCAAACACACACCACACTGTCGACCGTGCAGGCAGAGTTCATACATTTCACCATAGAAATCACAGAAGTTACAAAGAGTCGCCAAGAGCTCGCAGAGCTAAACGCTAGCGTAACAATGACCACCAAAGGAGCGCAAACGGAGTAAAACCCAAACCGAGGCGGGTTTCCAAAATCCCGAGAAGGGGCAGTTGTCCACCCAACAGACCATCAAGGTACCCATGCCGTAACCTAAGGAGATTGAAAATCAAACAACATTTATTACCAAATCAATTACATTACTGTCCAGATCATAAGTACATTACACATCAACTTTGGAACTGCAGGACCACGTGGGCAGGCCCCATCAGTTGGCTTCACTGATTCCGATTGGGCTGGTGATCCTGATGATCGGAAGTCTATTGCAGGTTATGTGTTCACTCTTGGTTCAGGACATATTACACGAGCTTGCAAGAAATAAGGTGCCATTTCTATTTCTTCAATAGAAGCAGAATATCATGGTGTCGTAGAAGCTAGTAAGGAAGCCTTGTGGCTTCGTCAGATCCTGTCAGAGTTTGGCTTTCAGCAGCAGCATCCGACTACACTTTGGTGTGATAATCAAAGTGCCATTCAGCTATAAAAAGATCCAGTCCAACATCAGCGCAACAAACACATTGAACTGCACATGCACTTCATCAGAAAGCTCATTCATGACCATGTTCTTGAAGTGCAATATTGTTCAACAGATGATCAAGTTGCAGACATCTTTACAAAGGCTCTCACAAAGGCGAAGTTCACTAAATTTCGATTTATGGTTGGAGTTCAGGAAGTTGTCACTAAGGGGGGATAGGCTCTAGTGCCTCCTTCCTTCTCCTATTGTGTCACATTTGTAAATCCTTCAATCCTATCCCAAGTTGTTCTTAAGGGGGGATGTTAGGATATTCCGACACATAGGAAATAGTTAAGTACAACTTGGTCTAGTATAGAGTTAGGTAAAGTGTGTTTCTTTACCTTGTACATTTTGTAATTTACAATCCGACGGTCATGATATGTAGTCATCCGACGGTTCATTCTCTCCTCGGTATTACCGACACTTGATCCGTGGCTTAACACCCGATTGGTCCATGATTTCTATTTAAAGCGCATGGAGGGTCAATTGTAGGGTAATCCGTCTATGAGAGAATCATATGTAAATTTTCATTCTTTTATTAATAAATTGTCTGAAGTGGCCGCATTAGCTCAGGCCATGGACTATTTCCCTCTTTGAGGGTTTTAACCACGTCAAAAATACTGGTGAATTGATCTGTGATTTGTTTGTGAGCGGTGTCCTTTGGTGTTCTGTCTAAGGAACTTACCCTGTAATTCCTAGTTTTCCTTTGTTGTTGGCCTTGTTGCTCGGTTTATGCAAAACCCACATGAAAGTCATTGGAAAGCAGCTAAAAGAATACTTCGTTATGTTCGAGGTACAGTTCATTTTGGGATTCAGTACAGTGCCGAAGCATCTCCTCTATTGGTTGGTTTCACTGATTCCGATTGGGATGGTGACCCTGATGATCGGAAGTCTACTGTAGGTTATGTGTTCACTCTTGGTTCAGGACCTATTACATGGGCTTGCAAGAAACAAGGTGCCATTTTTCCTTCTTCAGCAGAAGCAGAATATCGTGGTGCTGTAGAAGCTAGTAAGGAAGCCTTGTGGCTTCATCAGATCCTGTCAGAGTTTGTCTTTCAGCAGCAGCATCCGACTACACTTTGGTGTGATAATCAAAGTGCCATTCAGCTATGCAAAGATCCAGTCCAAAATTAGCGCAGCAAACACATTGAACTGCACATGCACTTCATCGGAAAGCTCATTCATGACCATGTTCTTGAAGTGCAATAATTGTTCAACAAATGATCAAGTTGCAGACATCTTTACAAAGGCTCTCACAGAGGCGAAGTTCACTAAACTTCGATTTATGGTTGGAGTTCAGGAAGTTGTCAGTAAGGGGGGATAGGCTCTAGTGCCTCCTTCCTTCTCTTGTTGTGTCATATTTGTATATCCTTCAATCCTATCCCAAGTTGTTCTTAAGGGGGGATGTTAGGATATTCCGACACATAGGAAATAGTTAAGTACAACTTGGTCTACTATAGAGTTAGGTAAAGTGTGTTTCTTTACCTTGTACATTTTGTAACTTACAATCCGACGGTCACGATATGTAGTGATCCGACGGTTCATTCTCTCCTCGGTATTACCAACACTTGATCCGTGGCTTAACACCCGATTGGTCCATGATTTCTATTTAGAGCGCATGGAGGGTCATTTGTAGGGTAATCCGTCTATGAGAGAAGCATATGTAAATTTTCATTCTTTTATTAATAAATTGCCTGAAGTGGCCGCGTTGGCTCAAGCTGTGGACTATTTCCCTCTTTGAGGGTTTTAACCACGTCAAAAATACTGGTGTATTGATCTGTGATCTGTTTGTGAGCGGTGTCCTTTGGTGTTCTGTCTGAGGAACTTACCCTGTAAATTCCTACACATGCAATGACCATTCGATTCATACCTTTTAACGGTTAGGATAGAACCAGATATAATATGATTAACGCTTTTCTCTCATCTGACGATAATGGCCTTAGTTTAAATGTCTTTCCTTTATAGATCTTTATATCTTTATATATATATATATATATATATATATATATATATATATATATATATATATATATATATATATATATATTGATTTGAAATTATAAGGTTATGTATATTACTTGAATTGAAAATTTATATATATATATATATATATATATATATATATATATATATATATATATTATATTATTCATAGATTATTGAAACTTATATATTAGTTTATAATATTTAAATGAAATCTATATCAAAATAGAAATATGGAATTTATAGTCGGATTATATATATATATATATATATATATATAAGATTGGTTTTCATTTAAACTCAAAAAAAAAATCTAATAGTTAGTTGAAGAAATTGTGCAGACATCAATTTAGCATGGGAGGAGCATGGAGACTTCATGACAGGGTTTCAGAAATGCAAGCGTTCAACATTTAAAAAGAAAAATTATATTAAATTTAACATTTTATATTCGTGCATTTCTAGAAAATATATTCATGTTAAATACATCATTTATGACCTATGTTTTGTATAGTGAGAAAATTTCACTGTTGTCACCTAAGATAAAAAAATGAATTTCATTTAATATACGTGAGATAATATTATGAGGAGAATATTATGACAGGGTGAGTTATATTTTAGTTTCATTTATTATAATGTTATTATATTAGATAATTAATTTATATCTTTTCTTTTAATGCAATGTTATTCAAAGGATTTTAACATCGAGAATTTGAGCAGGGATTTATTTAAATGATGAAATATGTATTATATTTAATCAAAATAATTATTAATGTAATTTTGTTTGGAAGTTACGAGAACTAAAATTGAAATGAACTTCCATACATTTAAAATAAGATGTAAAAGATTGTTCCAAAGATTTTTTTTGGGTAAATTGAAGGATGGTGATGCATTGGAGATGAAGGCTTATCGTTTTAAAGCCATCAAGTACTTACTTGCTACAACGGTGTTGTTTGTTGTGGCTGTGAGGATTTTTATTTAATAATATTTATTTCTTTCTTTTCTTTTGTGTGTTCTTTTTATGAGAGGTTTTATTTACTGGTTCATCATGCATGTTATTAATATAACATGATTATTCAATAATATTGCACGCAATAACGATTTAAAGACTTGAATACTTTTTATTTAAAGTGCTTTTTAAATTATATTTCAATTTATTGGTTACAAGATGAAACTCTAATAATACATGTTATTTAGGGTTTTAATTGCACATAAATTTAAATACCATAAAATCAATCTTCCTATTTTATTTTATTGTTATTTTGTTTTTCATTTTTTATTTCTTTATTTTACTGGTAATATGTGGTGATTATAAATGCTTTGACATGATCATATTTATTAATCTTCCACACATTAAAATTGGTTTAGTTTTTCCTCCAATATTTACTATTTAGAAAAATTAAATCAAATAATTTAATTGTTTTGTTGCAGGATGAATAATGATAGCACTTGATGCCATATTTTTTGAACTACAACATTTCTATTAAATGCATTTAAAATAGTTTTTCTTAACTTCTATCTTTTCATTTTATTTTAATTTTAGTTTTTACTAACCCTTATGTTTTGTGAGAAATATGATATACTAATTTAAACCTCACTTAGTCATAATGACATTTTATTTTTAATAAATTTTCACATCTTATATGCCTACCCCCTCTATTTCCTAGAAAGCATTATTTATTTAAAATACTTTTTATTCAATAATCTAGCCTATTTATTTGTTAATTAGAAAATATATTTAATTTACATTATTCCACAACGACTATTCAATTTTGATTATCACCAGGGATTACCCCCTATGGTGAAAGGGAGGTCAACCATTATCACCTAGAGCAAGAGGTTCTAGGATCCTCAATGATGTGGTCTTAGGGTGCCCTCAGTTACTAGGACAATTTGAGCACCAACACCTTACAGACCAGGTAGATAGTCATATTGTTAGGATGGAATATATCATTACTAAAGAAGAAATTGTAGATATATTCACCAAACCTTTTCCCAAAGAGTCGTTTGAGTATCTAAGAAAAGTTTGGAGTGATATCTCTCTCATCCCACTAGACTTGAAAGTGTGGGATATGGAAGCTCTTCATTACATGTCAAATCTTGGAGATCTTAGAAAATGATCTATAGGAGAGGAATGGTGAAATGGGAAGCCTCCATTATTTACATAGTTGATATCATTATAATTGGTCAAATTGGCAGGCACAATTGGTATCAAGGCTTCATAACGGGTATCAACATCCCCATCGGTACTTGATGTCAATAATGGGAAACTGGTATCATATTATTCATTGGTGTCAGAGAATCAGTAACAGTTGCTTTATGCTCATGTTCATGGGGATATTTGACAATACAAAGAAGCATCAGTTCAGGAGGAGTTTCGGTTGCACAATATAGATGAGACGATGTGCAATTGGTATCATATGTGCATAATGAGAAGTTTCATTGGTATTGGAATATGTTGATAGATGCCTTTTCCATTGGTGTCAAATTGGGAGAGGTTGGTCATTGGAGAAAAGAGTTGGTCATTAGTGCAAAGAGCTAGCTACTGGAGTATTGTGTTGTAGAGATTGACAATTCGTACAAATCTTGGAAGGTTTAGAGCTTAGAAATTGGCTAAGATATTGAAAAAGAGTGAGAGATTGGCCAATGGTATAGATCTATACTAGTGAAAGCTTGGAAATTGGTGCAAATTAATTGGCTCAAAGTAGGGAGAGAGGTTGACCATTAGTATAACATTTTTCCATTGATGTAGAGCTTGGAAATTGGTGCAGAGAGCTAGGAACTTGGTTTAGAGCTTGAAAATTGGTTGTGAAATTGATACACGGGAAATTGAAAATGGTGAAGAGAGATAAGCAATTGGTTTTTGAAACATTGGTAGGTTGGCAAGTAGTGCTCAAGTGGCCAAGGATGCTAAGGGTTTCCATCAATGAAAAAGGGGGAGATTTTTGAATGTGTTGTAATTAATGTTAAGGTTAGGTGGATTTCCCATTGAATACATGATTGTGAAATTCATGGGGAGTCATTAGTGGAGGCCTTTAACAAAAAAAAATTGATTCCCTTTCTAGAAAAAAATTAGTGTTTTTACGACACACCGGCACAAACGAAATTTTGTGTTTTTCTACACAATCCCCAAAGACATGGTCCAACATGTTAGATATGATCTAATATGTCCCCAGGCATGACATGTTCCAATATGGGTTGAAGGGAAGTGAATATGTTAAGTTAGAGTGAACTTGATATAAACTCGGTCATAACATGTATTTATATGACATGGAATTGGTGGGCCCCTATACCGAGGCACCAAGGTACCATAGCACCAATCATTGGGTGGAATAGAGTAAATGACAAACTAGTATGACATGGAACCATAATGACATGAAAATAGGTCATGTGGTAGTAGCCAAGCGTGATGCGTGGTAGGAAAAGTCATGTTTGGCCATCCAACTAGATTATTGGCAAGTGACACATGCCAGGTACAAATCAGCACCCAAACATATGGCAGATTCTGATTAGTAAAAGAATATTGCATGGTCTGTGATTTGGCAGGTGGTGTATCTCGTGTGGGGCCCCATGCTAGGCCATTAGAGTACTAGAGTGAACACTTGTTGAAGTGATCCAATACATAATAGTCCAATGTGATAGAAATGTTATAGTTTATTGTATTCAAGGTGAAAAAGGTCATCATTTGTAGTTTTTTCTACCAAGCCAATATAGGAAGGTCATAGTTCTAACTATCTTGGTTCAACACAGAGGGACAAGGCCTCAGAATGTGGTTACGGGGATTTGAGAGTTAAGTGCCTAGAGCTAAAAGGTCAAATGAAAGGGCACATCCATGTAGAAATTTAATGTGTAGATTCAAAATTTCTCATGAAATTTACTAGATCACGAGACTTGAAGCTAGTTTACTCATCTGCAGAAAGAAAACCACAATCAAGAACACAAATCATTCACATGCATCAAGATTCAACACACATACTCAAATATTTATTTAGGGGAAAGAAAATTCTGAAAACCCCTTACTCTTTGTATTTCATTAATAAAATAATATAGAAGAAATACAATGCTTGCTCAAGCCCGAGCAACCCCTCCACTAGTATAATCTATCTCACTACCTTATAGACTAACTCAAGCCAATACTTAGTCAATTTCTCAGCCTGCCAAGCTCTTATTTCCTTGCATCGTTTGACGAGGAATTAGCCCCCTATTAATTAGGGAAATTACTCATTGAGAATTGCACAATTACTTTAGGCCCTTCTTTGACTGCATGCACCACCTGTACAACTTGGAAATTTCCACAATTGATAGTGCAATGCCCTTGAACTCAAATCTCAATTGAGTGATTCAGATTCTCTGCATGCATGAGTTCATTTAGGTTAATTTATTAGTTTAACTAAATGATCACTCAGTGTCAAAAAAGTTACACGCCCTTGACTAAACCTCCACTAGTTCTACTAACAGTGAGAACTAGTTACACTGACAATAACTCAAATTAACTGAAATATATTGTTAAAAAATAGAAATCAATCATGTAGAACTAAACTCAAGTGTCTCGAACTTTAATTTACTGAGTTAACTGAGTGAAAAGACCCATGTCACCTAAGTTAACTACCTCCAAGTATTTTACTGAAATCGAAATTTGAATTTATCCTAATTTAATTAAGGGAAAATTAAATTATGATTTTCTTGCTGCATTTTCAACACTCCCTCTTAGTAAGAAAGGGATTATCAGCTATCTCAATCCTCCTTATATGGAAATCAGATTTTCTTCTTGAAAAATCCTTTGTCAAAATATTTGCATCATGTTCCTTTGTCTAAATGTACTGCAACAACATAATCTGCCTCTGCACACAATCTCGTAGATGGTGATACCGAATGTCGATATGATTGGATCAATCATGAAATACTGGATTCTTGGAGAGTTTGATACAACTCTGGTTGTCACAGTAAATTATTGTATTATCCATATTATGATAAAATAACCCAACATGAATCTTTCTCATCTAGATATCCTCACATACTACTTGACTTGTAGCCATGTATTCTGCTTTTGCTAAGTTGAGTGCCACAGATATCTACTTCCTATTGTACTAAGAGATTGTTGTTGACCCAACACTAAAAATTCCTCCTAAATTTCTCTTCATGTATGATGGACTCCCTACCCAATATGCCTCTGTGAAGCCTTTCAGCTTCACTTTCTTTATCCATTTGTACCAAATACCAAACTGAGTAGTGCCTCTGAGGTATCTTAACGCATGCTTTGTTGCCTTCCAATATAGTTTTATTTTCTTAATCATGGCTTGACTAAGCCAGTTAACTACATAACACGTGCATTCGTGTGTTCACCAAATACATGGGTGAACCCACAAGATGCCTATAGATGGTAGCCACCACTTCCTCACCTGGAGTGGCATCACCTTTCCTCCAATTACCTGCTAGAGGAGTGTCCATGGGTTTGCTACTCTCCATGCCAAAATTCTTCAGTATCTCATTGTCATACTTTCCCTAAGAGACAAACAGTTCCCCATCTCCTTGCCATACTTCTAAACCAAGGAAATAATGCATGAGTCCCATGTCCTTCATCTCAAACTCTATTGCAAGTTCATCATTGCAATACCTAATCAAATTCTCATCACTGATAAGGATCAAGTCATCGACATATAAAAAATAATAAATAATTTACCTTCTACCAAAATGTGATAAAGGTTTTCATTTGCTTCAATTTTGGTGAATCCTAAACTGGTTAGATAGTTGTTGATCCTGGTATACCAAGCATGAGGGGCTTTCTTAATTCCATACAATGCTCGCTTGATTCTGCACACATGCGACTCTCTTTTGAAAGTATCAAACCCCTCTGGTTGCTCAATATACACCTCCTACTAAATAACTCCATTGATGAATGTTGTCTTCACATCCATCTGGTGGATCATCCATCCCATCTGCATTGACATTGCTAGAATCTACACTAATAGTGCTAGACTTGACCTGATGGATGAGCACCTTGCTACTGGAGCAAAAGTCTCCTCATAGTCAATTCCCTCCACCTAAGAGAACTCCTTGGCCACAAATTTGGCCTTGTGTTTCTCTATGCTCCCGTATGTTGAATGCTTTACCTTGTAAAGTTATCTCAAACCAACCATTGATTTGTCTATTGGTCTTAGGGCCACTTCCCAAACACTTTTTTTGACAATGGAATCATATTCCTCTACCATAGCATCAATCAATAGTGGTTGTTGCACTGCGTCCTCGAATGAGGATGGTTCTTTCATTATTCATTCATGACTCTAGAGATGCAATGACAGGATGTGAGATCCTTTCTAGAGCAAGAAATGAGTATCCCACCAAAATATGAGCTTCTAGCTCCTAAGGAAGAGCCTCAAACAAAGATTTAGAAAGTTGTGGAGCAGCCACATCCAGAGGAACAGACAGGAAGCCAACCGGAGGCACCCACTCAACCAGCATCTTCTAGAGAGGGTAGGAACAGAACCAGAGAAGCTGACATATTTGTATAGGATGCATGGGAGAATGTGGGAGCTCCTACATCTCAGCGTAGGAAAAAGAGGTCACCATACATCTACATTGCGTATATGGCTCTCATGACAAAACACATTGAGTCATATATTTCTTCATTTGAGGAATAAATTTATCAACCAGTGTGGGTTGATGCCATGGTGGAGGAGTATGACTCCATCATGAAGAACAATGTATGGGAGGTGGTGGCAAGGCCAGAGAATAAGTTAGTCGTTGTTTCCAAATGGATCTACAAAGTGAATCATGCAGCTAATGTGAGAATCGAGAAGTACAAGGCTAGACTTATTGCCAAATGCTTCTCTCAGGTAGAGGGAGTAGACTATGAGGAAACATTTACCCCAACGTCAATATATTTCTCCATCATAACCATTTAGCATTAGTTTCACAGATTGGGTGGAAGATCCATCAGATGGATGTGAAGATTGCCTTTCTTAATGGTGTTATTGAGGAAGAAATTTACATAGATAAGTCAGAGGGATTTGAGACATATGACATGGATACACATGTGTGTAGACTCAAGAGAGACCTATATGGTCACAAATAGGCACTCGAAGCATGGTATGCTTGGATCGACACATATATCAGTGGATTGGGATTCTCCAAAAGTGAAGTAGATGCCAATCTCTATCACATTGTGGTAGATGGCATGTTTCTTATCTTGCTTTTGATGTTGATGACTTGATATTTATAGGGGATGAGAAGTTGATCCACTCTTACAAAGAGGACCTTCGTAGAGAATTTTAGATGAAAGATATGGGCTTGATGCATCACTTCCTTGGGCTAGAAGTATGGCAAGGTGATGCTGAGTTGTTTGTGAGTCAAGGGAAGTATTCCTATGAAATACTTCAGAGATTTCCACATGGAGAACTGCAAGCCTATGGACACACCTCGAGCTACTAATTGGAGGAAGGAGATTGCTTCTTCAAGAGAGGGAGAAGATGCTACCATCTATAGAAAACTTGTGGGATCCTTGATGTATATGGTGAACACAAGGCCCAACATATGCTATGCAGTTAATCAGTTAAGTCAAGCCATGATGAATCCTACCAAGCTACATTGGAAGGTAGAAAAGTTTCATTGAGGTACCTCAGAGGCACAACCAAGTATGGGTTATAGTACAGGAGGACAAAGAGAGTGAATCTCCAAATCTTCACTGATGTAGATTGGGAAGGGAGTCCATTGGATAAGAAAAGTACTTCAAGTGATATCTTCAGTGTTGGGTCTGCAACTATTTCCTGGTATAGCAGGGAATAAAGGTATGTGGCACTCAACTCAACAGAATTTAAATACATGGTTGCAAGAAAAGTAACATGTGAGGCCATATGGATGAGGAAAATACTTATGGGTCTTTTTAGTCAGCAAATGGATCTGACAATTATTTATTGTGATAATCAGAGTTGTATTAAACTCTTTGAGAATCCAGTATTTCATGACAGGTCCAAGCACATTGATATTAGGTACCATCACTTACAGGATTGTGTGCTGAGGAGAATTATGATGCTACAGTACATTCCAACTAAGGAGAAGGATGCAGATATTTTGACAAAGGAATTTTCAGGACGTAAATTCAAATTCCGCAAGTGCAGGATATGGGTGGTGTAAAACCCCTTTCTTGCTAAGAGGGAGATTTAGAAATTGTAGCAAGAAAGGATAAATTTCACTTGTGGCTTAGTCAAATTTAGTAATTCAATTTTCCACATCTGCAGGATGACTTGGATGGAAGTTAATGTTAGAAAATTATAAATTACAGAGAAATGGAACACATAGAATATTGCATAAATATAAACACAGAAAATTCATAAAACCAGAGAGACACGGATATACGTGGTTCACCCAGTTTGGGCTACGTCCACCCCGAACAGCTAGTCCTTCCTTTCTATTATCCAACAAAATGAAGAGACACAACCTACAGCAGATCCATTGTAATATCCTCTGTTTTCTCTCATAGTCTCACCTCTTTGTTTCTCACTTGGAGAATAGACATCTATTACACAGCCTCAATACAATGCCCTCATACAAAGAGAGGGGGTTGCCTTCTAGGGAAAAAAACCCTAAACTAAACATAAGTTCGACCGTCAGATCATCTACCTAATGAACGGCCCAGATTGACTAGAAATTACTATACTTTTACAAGGCAATTTTACATATGTTTTTAGCTTCGGGGGTGCTGCCCCCAAAACCCCCGCCAGGGGACTGCTAGCCCCCGGACCCCCCAGCTGGGGGGGATGGACCCCCCCGCACCCCCCCACATGGAGGGGTGTACAAAATTCCTAGGGTATACATCCGGCTGAAACAAATAACTCTAAATAATCATGCTCAACACCTAACAATCTCCCACTTGGAGAATGATTACAGCAACTCCACTGCTGCTTCATTTGCTGGAAAATGACTCCTCTTTGGACCTGGCTATTTCTCATCTTCATCGTCATCCTTGAAGACCAAATGAAACTGAGCATATTCTCAGTTTCTCCCTGGTTACAACTTTTGTTAGCATATCTGCATGATTCTGGCTAATGTGTATCTTTTCCAGCTTCAACTCTCCATCTTCCAACACTGATCGTATGAAATGGTACTTGAGCTATATGTGTTTAGTCCTGGAATGAAATGCTGAGTTCTTTGGAAGATGAATGGCACTTTGTCTATCACTGTATATCGTGCCCATATCATGCTTCTTACCCAATTCACCCATAAACCTTTGTAACCAAATCATTTCTTTACTAGCCTCTGTAGCAGCAACATACTCTGCTTCTATTGTTGAAAGTGCAACAACACTTTGGATTTTTGAAACCCAACTAACAGTTGTTCCACCTACAGTAAATATATATCCTGTAGTACTCCTCATGTTATCTTTGTCACCTGCCATATCTGCATCAACATATCCCTGTAGAGAAATGTTTGAACCACCAAAGCATAATGCTTGATTTGTGGTACCTTTCAAATATCTGAGAATCCATTTCACTGCCATCTAATGTTCCTTTCCGAGATGGTTCATGTACTTGCTTACAACTCCCACTGCATGTGCAATATCAGGCCTTGTGCAAACCATTGCATACATTAAGCTTCCAACTCCTGATGCATATGGAACTTTAGACATATAATCCATGTCTTCTTGGCTCTTTGGGCACATTTCCTTACTAAGTTTGAAATGGCTAGAAAAAGGTGTACTAACTGGTTTTGCATTGTGCATATTAAATCTTTTCAACACCTTTTGTATGTACTCATTCTGAGACAAAGTTAATGTGTGACTTTTCTTGTCTCTAGTTATTCTCATACCAAGGATTTGTTTTGCAGCTCCCAAATCCTTCATTGCAAATAAATTTGCCAATCTTCTTTTGAGCACATTTATTTCCTGCATGTTAGACCCTGCAACAAGCGTGTCATCTACATAGAATAACAATATAATATAGCTGCCATCATTTTGATTTTTCAGATAAACACAATGATTAGAGTGGCATCTAGTATAACCTTGTTCATACATAAACTTGTCAAATTTTAGATACCACTGCCTTGGAGCCTGTTTTAAGCCATACAACCTCTTCTTCAACCTGCACACTAGTTTCTCCTTCCCTTTTACCTGATATCCTTGTGGCTGTTGCATATATATCTCTTCCTCCAAATCCCCATAGAGAAAGGTTGTCTTTACATGTAACTACTCAAGATGCAAATATTCAACTACTAATAGAGTTAAAATAGTTCTGATTGAAGTCATTTTAGCAACAGGAGAAAATATTTCATCAAAATCAATACCTTTCTTCTGTGCAAACCCCTTCACCACAAGTCTAGCTTTGTACCTTTGTTTTCCTCCATCTTCTTCCTTCAGCCTATAAACCCATTTATTCTTCAATGTAGTTTTTCCTGCAGGCAACTTGACTAAGTCCCAAGTTTGGTTATGCATTAAGGAGTCCATCTCTTCTTCCATGGATAGCTCCCACTTCTTCCTGCTTTCAACCTGCATTGCTTCTTCATAACATTCGGGTTCACCAGAATCAATCAACAATAAATAATATAATGAAAGAGAGTATCATTCAAGGGGTATACTTATCCTGGTAGATCTTCTAACACCACTTTCAGGTGTTTGGGGTGCCTGTTGCTGTTGTGGTGGTTTTTGTTGTTGTGGTTGTTGATTATTATTATTTTCAGGCACCTTTACTTTGACAGTGATCTCATCAAGAACTGTGTATTCCTTGTTTTCTTTTTCCTGTTTCTTTTCTTGCAGCTGATTCTTATACAAGACCTTTTCATTGAATATTACATCTCTGCTCCTAATGATTTTTTGATTTTCATAATCATATAAGCGATAACCAAAATCATTAACATCATATCCAATAAAGGTACATTTCTTTGATTTTTCCTCAAGCTTTGTTCTATTTTTTATTAATATGGAAAAAAGCCTCACAGCCAAAAGGCTTTAAAAAAGAGTAGTTTACCTTTTTACCTGTCCATGCTTTCGTTGGAACACCACCATCCAAGGAACTTGAAGGCCCTTTGTTTATTAGATAAACAACAGTATCTACAACATCTGCTCAAAATTGTAAAGGCAATCCTGCATGCAATCTCATGCACCTTGCACGCTCCATGATTGTTCTATTCATCCTTTCTGGCACACCATTTTCTTGTGGTGTTCTTGGAACTATGTTCTCTCTACGAATTCCATGCTCTGAACAGTACTTATCAAACTCTTTGCTACAATATTCACCTCCATTGTCTGATCTGAGACACTTCAATTTCTTTCCTCTCTCAATCTCAACCAAAGCTTTCCATTTCTTGAAAGTATCAAATACATCAGATTTATTCTTAATACAATAAATCCAAGTTTTTCTAGTTGCATCATCAATAAAAGTAACATAATAATGAGAGCCATCGAGAGATGATACCTGAGTAGGTCCCCATACATCTGTATGCACAAGCTCTACTTTTTTGCTCTTATTTTCTTTCCCAACTCTAAGAAATTTGACTCTCTTCTGTTTTCCATTAATGCAATTCTCACAGAAGTCCAAATCAACATTCTTTAAACCCGGCAACAAATTCCTTGAGTGAAGAATCTTCATCCCCTTCTCACTTATGTGTCTGAGCCTATGATGCCATAATGTTGCATCTGCTCCTTTGGAAGTTAAATCATTAATAGAGTTAGAAATACCATTGCATAAATACAATGTACCAACCTTTTCGCCTTTTGCTATTACCAAGGCTCCTTTGGTGACCTTCCAAGATTTATCTGTGAAAGTTGTCACACAACCTTCACCGCCTAACTACCCTATTGAAATCAGATTTTTCTTCAAATCTGGAACATGCCTTACCTCCTTTAGTAGCCATTGGTTTCCATTCTGTTGTTTTAGAAGAACCTTACCCATTCCAACAATTTTATAAGGTTTATCATCACCCAAACAGACTTGTCCAAAATCTCCTTAAACATAGTCATGAAAATATTTCTTATCAGGTAGCATGGAATGAGGCCCCTGAATCTACCACCCAGGACTCAGTAATATTTTTTAAAGAAAGAATCAAAGCATCTTGTAACACCTCACTTGTCACATTTGCTTCATGATTGTTTTCTTGAGTGCATCTCCTTATTTTCCCTTTCGAGATCTACAGTCTTTCTTTAGGTGTCCTTTCTTTACGCATTTCCAGCACACTATCCTCGATCTAGACTCGGATCTGCCTTTCCTTGATTTACTACGATATCCTGAGCTCTTTCCTCTTTCCATTTTTCTTCCCCTAGACTTTTCACTCAAAGAATTACCCGATGTCTCACCGGAGATTTTATGTCGCATTTCCTCGCTAATAATAGCACCAGCAACACCATCAAACTTTAAAGTATGAGATCCAGAAATAGAGTTACTAATGGCCATTACTAAAGCATTCCAACTTTCTGGCAATGAGCACAAGAATAACAGAGCTCTAACTTCATCATCAAAGTTTACCCCTATAGAACTTAACTCACTTGTAACAATATTAAAATCATTTAAATGGTATGCAACAAATCCACCTTCCGACATCTTCATATTAAATAACTGTTTCATAAGAAATGCCTTGTTTGAGGCCGAGGGTTTTTCATATAGTTTCACCAACGCCTTAATCAAACCCCCTGTCATTGTTTCCTTCGAAATGTTGAAGGCGACCGATGCTGCGAGGTACAACTGTACTATTCCGAGTGCCTTTCTATTGAAAAGGTTCCATTCTTCATCTATCATACCCGTCGGCATCTTTGTTTTTCCGCCCAATGGTAGGTACAAATCTTTCTGATACAGATAATCCTCTATCTGCATCTTCCACAGCGAGAAGTTTTGGCCATTAAATTTCTCGACCCTAAACTTACCATATTCCGCCATTTCTCCAACTCAAACGAGGAACCCTTCTTTCTTGCGAGTTTATCAGCCAAATAGACCTTCGGCTTTGATACCAATTGTTAGAAAATTATAAATTACAGAGAAATGGAACACATAGAATATTGCATAAATATAAACACAAAAAATGCATAAAATCAAAGAGACACATATATACGTGGTTCACCCAGTTTTGGCTACATCCACCTCGAACAGCTAGTCCTTCCTTTCTATTATCCAGCAAAATGAAGAGACACAACCTACAGCAGATCCGCTGTAATATCCTCTGTTTTCTCTCACAGTCTCACCTCTTTGTTTCTCGCTCGAAGAATACACATCTATTACACAGCCTCAATACAATGCCCTCATACAAAAAGAGGGGGTTGCCTTCTAGGGAGAAAAACCCTAAACTAAAGATAAGTTCTACCGTCAGATCATCCGCCTAACGAACGACCCAGATTGACTAGAAATTACTATACTTTTACAAGGCAATATTACATATGTTTTTAGCTTCGGGGGTGTTGCCCCTGAAAACCCCATTGGGGGACTGCTAGCCCCCAGACCCCCCAACTAGGGGGGATGGACCCCTCCAAACCCTCACGGGGGGGACAAGTCGCCCCCTCACCCCCCCCCCGCGTGGAGGGGTTTACAAACTTCCTGGGGTATACATCCAGCTGAAACAAAGACCTCTAAATAATCATGCTCCACACCCAACAATTAACTTGTGTGACATGGCTTTGTCTACTAGTTTACTCAGTAAATTCAAGTTATAGGCTAGAAGTAGAATTGTACATGTAGTGATTGCTAAGTTTTAGCAATCTAGTTCAGTTATTTTCAATTTGACTCAGTTAACTGAGTTCAAGTAACAAGTTGAGTTAGTTGAAGGTCAGTTGAGTAGTAGAACTATTGTTAACTCAATGATCTCTCAGTTAAACTAGTCAATCAACTAAAAATATCCCAGACATGCATGGAATTTTAATTGCCTAGATGGAGTGGAGGAAAAAGGCACATTGTAATTATCAATTGTATACTAGTTGAGTGTACATGCTTGGCAGTTAAGCAGGTGAATCATTCCTTGGGAATTGTGCAACTAAATAGGAGAAAAATCCTATATTTTAGGAGCTAATTTCCTCTAGGATTACGCAAGGAAATAGGAGCAAGTTGGGGCCTTGAATTGGCTAAGTGTTTACCAGAGAAAGACAATCAGCAAGAGAACAGGTTTACAGTGTAGGGTGTCCTTTAGGATCGAAGCAAGACATTGCAATAGTTTCTCATTCTCATATGATTAATGAAAATCAACAGAGGGATTTTTTCCAATTGGGTTCCTCTGTAAATTATTGTGTTCTTGTAGTGTTTTAATGCTTGCATGTCATTGCATGTGTTTCTAAATTGTGATTTCCATTTTGTAGAATAGTAGAGGAAATTTGTAATCTCTTGATTTTAGTTTGATTTCATTAGTAGTAGAAAATTTTATTAATTTCTACAAGAATTTTGATGATTTAATGTCTATCTATATTTTAATGTAGCATACTAAATAAAAATACACATTTAATTACAAGGAAATCATTAAGTTGAGGGATATCATAATATACCCAACATTATGGCCATCTTTTTGAACTCTATGTTGTAATCTTTCATGCTTTCCTCCAAATTTTTCCTAAAGTAGTGCCATTGAATCCATTTGTCCTCTAAATACCCAATATGGTAAAATTGTGACTTAATGAGGGTTTTTAAGTCCTCCCACTTAGTCACTAGAGGTTCTACCTCTAACTTCAATGTCTCCATGTGGTTTTCCCAGAAAGTCGAGGCATGGCCCTCTAATTTCAGTTGTGCAAATGAAATCTTTTGTTCTTCCTCAATTTGATGGACACTTAAATAAATTTCCAATCATTGCAGCCAATGATTCAAATTAAGATTGATCTCACCATGGTACAAATTAATATCAACCTTCACTTCCATTTTTAACAGGGACTATGAATGATTCAAGGCACTCGATCTGGGTTGATCTTTCTCAGGTCCTTTCTTTGACTAGTTCTCCTTTTCTTCTTGATCTCCTTATCTCCCCTATCATTTTTCCTCTGAATTTGCAGCCCCATCTTCTCCAAATATCCCAAGCTTATCGCTTAAGGCTGCCATGAGGATATTTACATTGTGATTTATATCTATGACTTTTTGTTCTAGCTGCAAAAAAATTTACTCCACGGGATCACAAGGGTTATTCACAGATTCATTGATCGTGATTAGGGTTTTATGAGTTTTGGCTTAACCAATCTACATCCCCCACAAATATCCACAATATACCCAAAGAAACCTATTATGCTACCAATATGATCCACAAATTTCCATGGATATTCCACTAGATAGTTCGTCACAACAAATCTGATAAAATTATATTTAAAATATGAAATTCTAAACTATTACAATTTTATTTCTTTTTAGATTTCCGGATCTATAGAATATTCTTAATAGTGCATGCATGCAAATTAAAAATTATGCAGAAAATAAAGAACAACAAAATAAAAGCTCACACGCAGATTTGACACAGGAAAGATTCAGGAGAAAAACCCAGTTGGAAGATGTATGAATAGAAAATGTTTGTGAGTACAAAGAAGTGTGGTTTGTGGCATGTGGGCTGCTACAATGCACAAATCCTCTCTTTATGCTTTATCTCCTATCCCTCTTAGCTATTTTCTATCTGCTATGGGACAAATGCAATCAAAATAATGGAACCCCTTTTCCTCATAGTGACCCTGTTATAACACAACCTGATAGCCTACTAGTGGTTAGGCTTGACTACCTCCACTATTAACCAGAGTTAAAATATAGACTCTTCTAGATTCTTTTTAATCATAATCATGTGCGTATTGTTATCGAGAAAACTAGTGTCCATTCAGAGCTGTTAGTTGCACTAAGACGAGTAGACATCTTAGAAACAAACAAACCAAAGTTACTTTTGATTTCCTTTATGAGAGATAGATGAGAGAGAAGCAAAGAGTACCAACCTCAATCTTTCGCTAGTCTCCTTGCTTATTTCCTCTCTCCCTTGATAGAGCTTTCGCCACTCCTTTCTCACTTGTCCCACTTCAAAGAACACCTGTAGAGACAAAGCAGAAAAATACCATCAAAGAATAGAGATCTATAACCATAAACAATATAGGATCAGATGTACATTGACCATACAAATGCATATATAAATACAAGATTCAGAGATATACAAGTATATGGAGGAAAACTCAAATAGCTTTATTGATAGCAATAGTAGAAGAGAGGATTACAACCAAGCTGTCTGATCCAACATCATCCTCCCAACATGAAAGCCCTCTTCACCTCATAAAAAGCAAGATCATCCAACAATACAATGTCTCAAAGAGAAACCAACAACACTTCCTTACAAATTACAAAATTCCATCCTTTAGATCACTAGGATGAGGGATCCATATATAGATGTTTGTAGGAGAGTGATTCAGCTTCTGGGATTTTTTTTAGTGTCATTTCACTGATAGTTCTTGGTTCCACTTGAAGATTTCATGATCTCTTAATCATCCCTGGGCGAATTCAGAGAGGCAAGTGTCATATGAGCAGTTTCTAGAAGATTCTTTGAGTTTCCGCCTAGCAAATTGCTTTTGCCATTTGTCTTCTCTCGCTCAACGCACCCTATAGACGGGATTTTCAGTATGCATCACATCCTTTGTGTGTAGCAGGGGAGATGCATCACACCCTCAACATGGAGCAGTCTGTATGGTCCAGTTTTGACCAGTTCTAAGTAGTTTTTTAGGGAGAACTTCTGGGAAATGATGTAATTAGTTGACCTTGATCCTTTAGGGTATGAAACAACACTTTTAGGGGTTTGAGAGCCCTTGGTTTATGGGCATATGTGATTGGGATTATAGTGCCCAAATATGTCTATAACAATTGCCCCCTAAAGCATGAGGTCATAATTCTTCTGATGTCGGGTGAAATGCTTTATCATGAGGATCCGAGGTTTTTCGAACTGAAAGGTGAACTATAATAAGATACAATACAATACATTATATTCATAATATTTTCATGATCTAGTTGAGGCAGGCATTCCCATGCTCAGCTTTATAAATTCATTTTCATGTACATAGGACAGACAATCGTCTGTGTGGCAGACTAATGATTCTGGTAGAGCCATCATCCCTTAGCTTGGATGATTATCTGTGCAGCTATGATGTACATTTGATGTCTTTATTTTCCTGAATATATCGCAGCCCGGATGGATGAAACTAGATCCGGGGTCTTCAAACTCGTTCAATCTTCGCTCGAAGTACAAGTCAATCCATGTGAAAAGATGTTCTGATGTCGAACATGGAAAGACATCACCTGATTACCAGCCAATGATGTAAGTTGTTAACAGGCGCGAGAGGAATCACTGATAATGATAATGACCCTCAAGGTACTGTAGTACAATTCACATGGTGTGAATACATGAGTCGATGTCGAACACCATGCAAAATCTTTCGGTCGAAGGCCATTGATGTAAACCTGTCGCCGGAAGTGAGAAACTTGCCATTGAGGCATGCAAGCTTCAAAGTACTGAAAGGGTTGTTCCTAAGTCAACTTCTTGGATAATGATCTGATGTCGACAAGAAGTGACCCATCATAGGAGGGCCTTAATGAATCCCACATCTATGACATAGAATGGAGCAAATGATTTTGTGGAGGTGAAAATGATATGATGATACAAGGTTCAGAGTGGTGGTCATGAAAGAATATAGTGTTAAGCTATTGCAACAGATGAGACGTTAGTTGGGTTGGTGAATTCTTTGAGTGACTTCTCTTGAACATATCAGCGACACTAGGATGGATTCGTAGCGTTAACCCCAAAATGGATGGTATGGAGGACCAATGGTGATATTACCAGTGAACGGAATATCCCAACCCGACTCAATCATGGTGATGGAGGGAAAGTCTCATGTTCAAGAGCGACCTACTACCAATGAAGTTCTTCAAGTTTTCTTCTCTTTTTCCCAAGTCATTGCTGATCAATACCTCTTTATTTTTGTCAAGCTTGAGGAGGATAACATATGCTTGTTCTATAATTTTCCCTTCAGGCAAACCTGTCGCTATGTTTTAGCGAGCCTAGCGACAATGAAACTCGTTCTTGTCTACATGGACAAGTTTGTTGTTATTGTTTTAATGAGTTTAAAGACAAAGATAGCTCGGTCCTTTTCAATTTTAGAGAGTCTGAAAAGAGACAAAAAGGAAACTCCAGTAGTCCTTTTTCGTAATATAATTCCTTAAGTTTGAAAAAGTATAAAATAATACGAAAGGGAGGACTTTTCGATACTTTTAACGAGCCAAACAAGACAAACGCTCGATCTTTTTGTGTAATGATCCCTCAAGTCCAAAAAGATTAGAATATAGAGGAGGGATGGCACTTCCAATCACTTTAATGAGATGGAGAGGCCAATTTCTTGACAATCTTTTCATATTTTACAAGTCTAAAAAGAGCTTAAAGAAGACTCGTATTTTGAGGAACGAGTGATGTTTTTGGATAGCAATTGGTTCCAGGTAAGGTTTGGAACTTTTCAATCATGGAAGTGTAAAGAAGCTGGCTAATAGAAACACTCATCACAGTTGTTCCTCAAAAGGGTAAACAATCAAATGGAGGCGTATGATCGGCTAAAAAAGAGTGGAGGTGATGGTAAGAACATGACCAAGGTTAAAACATTGATACGTATGTGATCGCAAAGGTTATTTACTGAAGGTGGGTTCATTTTTTAATGAGCTTGAACTTTGGGGGAACATATGCTCATTGCTAGGTTTATTTTTTAACAAGCTTGAACTTCGCGTAAACCTGCTCGTGCCAATCATATAATAAGGATGTCTCTCATTGGTAGGTTCAATTTTTAGGGAGATTTCCCCATCGAAACTTTGCTCCGGAGCCTTTTGTATGCAAGCTAGGAACAACCAACCACTATCCTAGGGGTCAAAGAACTACTAAGGTTAGGTAGGATATTCTCTCAGTGGGAAACAATCTCCTTTACTTGTCGATGCCATTTGGCCCTTGCAAAGGCGAATGGTTGATCAGACCAATCACCTAACTTAAGCAGTTGAAGTTAGTAAAAACTACAGGGTTAGAGCTACGCTGGTCACTTTTCACTTGTGTAAAAAGGTTTGCATGCCCCCAGGTACAAAGAAGAGTAAAGTTTCCAGCTTATCATACGGAAGTTCTTGCATTAGCAAGATTGTTTCGTCCGCATTTGCAGACAAAACACTTCCTTGGCTCTGTCCAAAATAGAAAAAGGTGAATGGTGGGAATTTCCAATCACATAACCTTTGACGAGGAAATCCTTTCCCAATCTAATCCCATTTTCCTAAACGAACGGGTGTGTAAAACTAGTCATATATCCTACAAGGAAACACATCTTATATCTGGGGTTTTTTTGCCGAAGCAAACCAGGGCGCATGCCTCCTGGGTTTAGTCACATTCACCGAATCACTTGCACTCATCAAGTGGATGGACTGGAGGTTGATGAGACATTCCTTGTGCAAAGAGACTAGTTAGGTATGGCATTTGACTAGTAGTTGTGTTTGAACTGGGGAATGAAAGTTGGTCTACTAGTTAGACCATTCCGCCTTCATACGAAAAACACATCACTCAAAAGAGTGAGGAAACAATAGCTCTCATGTTGTAAATGTAGTCATTCCCAATGAGTAGATTGTAATCTAGAGGCCCTTGGACTATCATCATGTTTAGATGAATGGTTTTCCTTCTCAAAGTTATAGGAAAATTTGGAAGGATCCCTAGCGGTCGACTAGTTCCTTTATTGAAGCCTGACAGATTTTGAATCTCAGGCATAAGTGATGGTGAACCAAGCACTTTGCAAGCATTTGAGGAAAGGATACTCAGGGAAGCCCCTTCATCTATGATAGTACCAACCATGATCATTTTGTAAGCTTTTACTATTATTTGGAATGGTACATTAGATGGTAGGCAGGGTCTCCCTAGTAGATTCCAATCGAAGGAAATGACTAGATTGCTTGGAGGAGGGACCGAATAAACAACCAGATGAATATCTGATGAACTTCCTTCCTATGGTAGAGGAATGGGTATATTTCCCCCATGTTCATCATATTCTGTGTTAACAAAAAGAATTTGAACAATGTCATTCTCATTCTCTTTGGTGACTGTATCATCTGAAGGCGGACCTTCTGAAGACAAGACTAGGTCAATTGCCGTCTCGACCTGTTGACTTGGGTCTGGTGTGGAATCATAGGGTTTATCTTCAATGATAGATGCTTCGACCAACAACAGAGGTGTGTCAGTTGGATTTTCAACTAGCGATGGACTTGGCAAGAGTTTCTTGTATCCAGGAGGAAGTCACTGCGGTGAAGCAAGACGATTATCCAAGACTCTTTTAGCTTCATCCAAGAAGGGACAACGGTGGAGGGCATGATTGCCTTCACACAGTCTACAAGGAAATTTTGCTCTTCCTTTCTGTCCATTGACTTCATTTTCACTAGTTGATGCTATGCTCTCAACATGATTGTCAGATGTTGAAGACACCGGATTGTGCAAGTGGGGAGACCAGTCCCTCAGGATCTGTGGGATGCAGGGACAACCTCGATAATAGTGGTCTCCCTTGCAAATGACACATGGAGATTTAGGTTTGGAAGGTGCAGTGTGTGGATTTTCGCCAGACGATGCATGGTTGCCCCATTTTGTTGTTGGCTTCTTCTTCTTCTTGTCCTTCCCTTTCTTCTTCTTCTTAGTTACTTGGTTTTTAGTGTTACTAGTTTCACCAAGCGAAGAGCAAGAAGGAGAGGGAGAAACAAACGAAGAAGAAGGTGGGGGAGCGACTTCAGGATCATCTGGTTGTTGATTTGATTGATGAGGAATTGTGGTGTTTTGAATGACAGAGGTTGAGAAAAGCCATACTGGCAAGCCAATTGTAAATCCTAGAAGGGACAATGTAGCCATGTGTGGAGCACCAACATCTCCCCAAGAAGAGAAAGGACTAGGATTACCCCCAAGGGGAAAACCTTGATTGGTGGGCTCCATTTTTCTCAACCTAAGACCAACATGGGAACAATGATTTTATTCCAATTAAAATAAATTTTATGATGCTTTGACACAACTTGCTTTTTCAATTTTTAAGAGTCCAGAAAAAGCTAAATATGACTCTAGTTGCCTTGGATTTTTAATGATCCTGAAGTGACAAGTGATCAGATGGACCTTTTCTTTTAAGGAGTCTGAAAAGGAATGAAAGTGACTACTCTGGAAATCTAGACAGAGGGATTACCAAACCAATCGCAAAACTGTAGAATAATTTTTACGGTACGACAATGAATCTTCCTGAATTTTGTGTTCAGTGCATTGCGATCGATAGGGCAGCAGACACAACTTCCTAAGGATAAAGGATATAGCCTATTGTGGTCTCTCAATTGTTATAGACATTTTTGTGCCTCGCGACATGGAGCATGAAATGTCAATAATTACAGGGATCCTCAGTCCCTAAACATGTTGTTCTTACCCCTAAAAGAACAAGGTCATCAAACCACAGCACTTCCAATCAGTTCTCCACCTGAAAACACTTCAAAACAGGCTATTTTTGGATCATGTCAGCTGCTCCACTGAGCATCTGCACTGGAATGCAACTGCTCCTCCTTGTACCTGCGCTGGAAGTCAAATCTAATGAAGGCTACCTGCGCTGGGCGAGATTGGCCAAGTGGCACAGTCATTCTGCAAGGTGTCAACTGCCCAGGAAGCTTCCAAACTGACACTTGGTTCATGAGATTCGCCCTGTGATGAGTAAGAGGTACTTGATCACCATGTGTAAGCAAGGATCTCCAAGTGGACTCAAGAACTAAAGATTAACTGAAGAGGGAGAGGACACTAGTCAGCTCTATGCCAGCCTCAAGCTGACTCATCCTCTCTTCTTCTCTCCTATATATAGAGCTCTTCTATGAGGTCTAAGGGGGCTGGAATTTTTTGTAAAGCAAGGAGGTGCTGTTGGTTTACAGTTAGAGCTATTGGGTGATTGTTTTACTAGAGGTGAAGAGGAGAGTTCTTGCTGCTGGGGAGGTGCTGCTGGATTGGAGCCATCAATGGTTGTAACCTTCTCAGAACCCTGTTACTTCTATCAATAAAGTTTTGCATGTTCTCCTATATACTTGTATTGCATTGATGTATTGTATTTACTTGTATATTTGATTCACTCTAATCCATGCATCAGTTATGAGTACATGTATCTTGTAGTTTCCTCTCTTGTAGCTTATCTACAAAAGACTCTTTACTCTTTGTGATAGCTTTTCATCTTCTTGATCATCCCTTAGCCTGTACTTGACCTATAGCTTTTTATTTCAGCAAAAACAGTGCATTTTTGAGCTTTTTATGACCCGGAATTCCTTGTAAACGCAACTCTCGTGTCTCAGTGCAGGCTGTCCACAGGCAGTCTGCATTCCAGCACAGGTACTCCCTTCGGGAACTGCGCTGAGAATCAAACTGACAGACCAGAGCCTGCGCTGGTCCAGTTAGCCAGTGTCTTGCTGAGGTTTCCCTTAGTGTCTGAGCCCTGTTTTCACTGAATTTTTTGTTGATTGCTTGCTGGTCATTGTACTTGCTGTAAATCATTCTCCTTGACATTATTCCGCCTCAGTTGTGTGATGAAACTGTGAATGTTCTTTCAGTATTTCTTGTTTCAGTTACAGTTTCCCATTGTGAAAAGCGAACCAGTATAGCTGTGGCCTCTTAGATCCTGAACTGTAAAAGTGTCTTTGTGATCTTAAGAGCTAGTTTTATTACTGTTCATGGCTGTTTGAGTTTGTTTGTTTTTCATTTTATGGTTTGGATCTATACATTTCCTGTGTTTAAACAAGTCAATCATAAGGTGTCTTTTTTATTTTGGACAAGCTTGTTTATTTCTACTTGAAATTAGAATTCGAAAATTATACAACAATTTCCTTTTGTCTACATCAACATTAAAGGAAAAGAAAAGAAATACATGAATCTTGCATTTGCATTTTTGATAAGTTTGCGTGTCTGATCTAGGAGAAAGTGCATTAGTTTGTGCTTTGTGCTCTGTGTGGAAAGATATTGTTTTTCTCTCCCCTAAGTAGTTAGGATTTTCAAGGCTAAAAAGATTGTGAAAGCTTGCTTATCATTTTAGCTGCATTTGGGAATTTGTACCAATACATCTCGTGGTGATCCTGAAAGACAAACTGATAAACAAGATCAACTTAAAATATATTGAATGAATCTAAAAACGCATTGTAACATAACGCTCACAATAGAGGTCTAGGTAGAGACGTGTTCCGGCGTCGTTAAACGTAGTGACTGTCGATCTCTACGAAGGTGGGTGATTCCTCCTGAGGGACGATAGCACTAATACGGACTTGAGCTCCCGCGTATCGTCGCGTATATTGGGAGACCCCTATAGGAAATTATCCTTTATCCTTAGGAAGCCGTGTCGGCCGCCCTACTGATCGCGATGCAGTGAACACAGCATTCACGAAGATCGACCACCCGTACCGTAAAACGTATTCTGTGGTTTCGCGAAAGGTTTGGCACACCCTCTGCCTAGATCTCCAGAGCAGTTTCTTTTGGCCCTTTTCAAACTCTATAACTGAAAAGGTCCAACCGAGCATTTGTCACTTCGGGCTCGTTAATACATCGAAGGCGACTAGAGTCATCTTTAGCTTTTTCTCGACTCTTAAAACATGAAAAAGCAAAGTTATGTCTAAAAGCGTCTAATAAAATTCATTCAATACGGAAACATAATTCCCCTTTTTGTATTTTAGTTGATCAAGTAATCCGCAACCGTGGAGGAAAGTCAATTAAAACTCCGTCGTTCGGGGAGACTTGCGAGTCAACCACCTTTGTCTCCGGAACCGAGAGTAGTACGGACAAAGCGAACTCGCTGGACCAGGTCAAAATCTCCTTTTAAAGTTAGAACGGAAGTTCCAACAACATCTGAGATTCTGGTCACTCCCAATATTTCTGGAATCCCTGCCTCTTTTGAAGAAGTTCAACAGCAGCAGAAGGACAGTTGTACTGATCCTAGTCTGAAGACAAGTACTTGCATAACTGAACCAGTTCCATCTGAAACCGGTCCACAGAGTCTTGTTGTTCAGACAACTGTCGCTGTCGAAGCAACCCCTTCTTCGGCACCAGAAATCTTTTACGGACCTGACGGTCTTCCTCTTCCTCTTGGTCTGATTGCAATAGAGGAAATCGTAGAGGACCAGCAAGAAAATACTCCAACTCATTTTGGAGTAGGCACCACTCTTTTTCCTTCTGCATCAGAAGTTTGTCCATCGCCATTGGAAGTTCCTGAAGAATCGTTAGGAAGTTTATTGGATAGACTTAAAATGTCTGAGCAACCGTCGACATCTAGGACTGTGCCAAATGACACAGCGATAGCAGAAGTTCCTGCTGTCACTCCAACGATGTTTGTCGGCATACCATCTGTCCCAACTAGTTCTCATCAACTAGAAGGAGTCCACCCAGGGACTATTATGACAACTTGGTCTATTCCAGTTTGTTCTTGCGGTATAATACCCGGTAATTCTTATGTTGAAACTAGACAAATTGATCCCTTTGGGAATCAGTTTAGACCATCCAGTCCTCAAAGGCAATCTATACCCTTGAGCTCCGGATTGTTACCGTATGGGGGGCAATATGCCTTTTCACTTCCTCTTCCAGAGGGATACCCATACGGCAGTTTTCAACCACATTCAGGTTTAACTGAGGTAACGACGAGTGGTTGGGTACCTATGTTACCCCAACAACCAAGAGTTGTATATTCCATGCAACAATGTGTACCTATGTCTAATATCCCGACGACGCCAACAATTGTAACCGTGTCGCAAGTTCAATCGATGCCTGTTGTATGTCAACCACAAGTTGTAATGCAACAGCCTATTGACCCTGCAACACAACCACAATCGCCGACTGCCGGAACGACACAGATACAAACGGGAACCATAACCCCGCATCTTGGACCGTCGGTTAGTGTCGCACAGCAAAACATGGCTTCGCAACCATGGATGGTGCAATACCAACAACCTCAGTTTCAACAGGTGTACCAGGGATCTGAGCAACAGATCTTTGCGAATAGTGGGCAACCCTATATTCAGAACGGGTTAAATCAACCACTTTACAGTGGCCAAGCCCACCAACCATATCAGTCATATCAACATCAGTTGCATTATGCTGGTGCGCAAAGGCCTACTGCTCAGGCGATTCCATCGTATCCTGGGTACGCCTCGCCAAACCTGAATCAGCAGTTGCCATTCGTGGCGACCTTAGAATTACCAGACTTACATCGATTGACGAACGATCCAATCGCCTATGCCCATTGGTGGCCAGCGATTCCTCACAAACTTCCTTCGGACATTCCTAAATTCAATGGAAATCCTGGCGAAGACCCGTCGAATCATGTGATGACATTCCATCTGTGGTGTTCGTCGAATACCTTGAATGATGATTTGATAAGGCTTCGTCTTTTCCAGAGGACATTGACTGGTCCGGCGGCTAAATGGTATATTGAATTACCTAGAGCCTCGTTCGACAATTTTAGTTCCCTAGCCACGACTTTCTTAACCCACTTTCAGTTACCTATAAGGTACGAAACTGGAACAGAGATCTTGACCAATTTTAAGCAGACAACGGCCACACATATATCAGATCATATACATGAGTGGCGTCGTCGGTGCAGAATGGTAAAAACCTATGTTCCAGATCAGCTATTAGCTGAGTGGTTTATAAAGTCGCTTCTGCCTGCTATAACAGAAGATGTGGCCAAGGGAGGCGTCGTAACGGAGGAGCAAGTTATTGCTCGTGCTCAATATTTGGACTTAGTGTATACTCAGTCGGGCACGCTCTATGATAAGATACCTGACGCCCCCAGACCGGAATTTTCAATCCCTCCTCCTCCCGGATCGAATAGTGACTCTCATGCCGGTGATGGCGTGATTGGAACTGCAAACGCTAAGTCGACAAGGGATTCGAATAAGAAAGCCCGTAAGACTTCGAATCAAAAAGCAAATCAAGAGATTCTTGCTTCGGAGGTAAACGCTATATCTACGGATAAAGACAAAAACTCCAATCAACCAGGAAGCAAGAAGAAACAAAACAAAGGGAAGAAGAAGAAACAAGGTGGGTCATCCCCTCAAAAAACTTCTTCAAACCCTCCTGGGCAAGGGAAACAATTTTATCCATGTCAAATATGCGATGAAAATCATTTGACAAAGAACTGTCCGTTCAAAGCTGAGTTAAAGAGGTTCTTTAAAAGTTCCCAAACTTCAGCTGTGTTAACTGATCCATTTCCCGCCCCAGGTCAGAATATGGTTGATAGTGGAAATGCTTCCCCGTCTCAAGTGCTTATGTTGTCAGTTTCTAAGCAAAATGATGCTTTGATCTCGACTAGGAATAAAGATTATGGGAATCCGCCGGTGTCGAACGACAAAGGGAAAGATCAACCCAGTAGTTCGACAACAACTTCGGCAGAAGTTGTACCCCCCCTCACGCATGAATTAACAATAAAGCCACCTAAGGGAGTAGTACACAAGTCGACATTTAACCCTCGCGCCAGAGCGGCGCAACACTATAATATAGTGGAGGATTTGGCCCAATCGCCATCTGCTATGTCGACTCTTGAGGTACTACAAAATTGTCCATCCCAAAGACAGGCATTGTTATCAGCAATTGGTGGAGTGGATCCTAAAGATTCCAATCTTGTATCCTTTGATCACAAAGGATATGATCCTCAGTTACCAGCGCAATTAGCTTTCCTTATTCATGTGAAAGCACTCAACAAAACTGTTCATAGAACGATTATTGATGAGGGAGCATCGACATGTATCATGTCGATGAGTTGCTGGAAAACTCTTGGATCTCCAACCTTGTCGCGATCTTCGACGACATTGAAAGCATTTGACGGTAGGTCGTACACTCCGTACGGAATCCTAAATAACTTTAAAATTGAACTAGGAGGAAAAACAGTGGAAATAGATGTTGAGGTCATTGATGGCAATCTTGACTATAACATCCTACTGGGAAGACCATGGATATATGCCATGGCAGCTGTAGTGTCGACATATTTTAGGAAGATCGCATTCCCATTTGAAGGAGGGATTACGATCGTCGACCAACAGAATTTCCTCCCTAATGGTTCACAAGTTACTGGAAGCATTCCCCTGATCCATGGAAGCGACCATTCAATACGAGATATCGGAGTAGGCTTGCTAAAAGATCCCACAATGATGGGAACTTTCGCGTTACCACCTCCTTTCCATGTAGTGGATATCCCGTTTGTAGCAACATGCAACATGGTATCTTCTTCGAAGGTCGCAGAAGACAAAGTCGTCATGGATTATCAAATGGTTTTGCCACCTAGCCCTATAGAAATATTGTAGCAATCAATATTTCAGGCATGGGAGGCGAGCCCAAATCAACGCTCATCAAGCGTTTGGGTAGATAGGTCTGGAGAATATGGTACCCCATTAGATCCATGGTCAAAAGTTCATGGGACTGACGAAGGAATCTTACAATCAATGATGATTGAGGGGGCACCGTGGAATGATCACCACCATCGTTCCCTTCTTCCAGAGTGTGAAGAAGAAACTCAACACGACCTATATCACCCTTCAGTGTTTGAATTCCTAACAAATACTATAAATACGGTGGATTCAGAGCGAAACCTATCCAATATTGAAGAGACCGTAGCCGTAAACATCTCGACAAAATCTGATGTTGTAGAGAATATTCATGTCGGCAAAAGTTGTTCCCCTTCAGAACTGGAAATATATGGTGCTCTCTTTCGCGAATTTAGAGATGTCTTTGCATGGTCATATGATGAAATGCCAGGCATTGACTCGAGCATAGTTGAACATGAGATTAAAATGTATCCTGATGTCAAACCAGTAAGACAACGGCTTCGACAGGTACACCCCAAGAAAGCCGCTGCCATTAAGGCAGAAGTTGAAAAACTTCTCCATGCTGGATTCATCTACCCGGTTCCTCTAACCGATTGGGTATCGAATATTGTCCCTGTTATGAAAAAACAAGGGACGATAAGAGTGTGCGTCGACTATAGGGATGTAAACCAAGCTTGTCCAAAGGACAACTACCCTACACCCTTCATCGACCAGATAATTGATGAATGCGCCGGATGTGAAATCTTTTCCTTTATGGATGGATTTTCCGGGTATAATCAAATAAATATCCGCCCACAGGACCAGTCTAAGACTGCATTTATTTGTCCGTGGGGCACATTCGCTTATCGAAAATTACCCTTTGGTTTAAAGAACGCAGGGGCGACGTTTCAGAGGGCAATGAATTATGCCTTCCATGACATCAAGAACATCGTTCAACCTTACCTCGACGATCTTCCGGCTCATTCGTGAAAGCGGACTGATCATCCGCGGCATTTGAGAGCAATATTTCTACGTTGCCGACACTACAAGATAAGACTCAATCCGCACAAGTGTGTGTTTTGCGTCGGTTCTAGTCGTTTACTTGGCTTTGTAGTCTCTAAGGATGGGATTCGTCTCGACCCCTGTAAGGTTCAGGCAATCATTAATTTGCCTCCACCTTCAAATTTGCTTCAGATTCAGAAACTCCAAGGGAAAGCAAACTTTCTGAGGAGGTTCATTCCAAATTACGCAGAACTTGCCAAAGGTTATACTCATCTTTTGAAAAAGGATGTACCTTTTGTCTGGGACCAGGTTGCGCAAGCTTCCTTTGACGCTCTGAAAGATTCTCTAGTAAGAGCATCATTAATGTACGCCCCGGACTATCAAAGAGATTTTAACCTGTATCTAGCTGCAGCAGATACGACCATTGCGATGGTCTTAGTGCAAGAAGTCGATGGAATTGAACATCCTATTTATTATTTAAGTAAAAACTTAAATGACACAGAAAGTAAATATTCCTATGTTGAAAAACTAGCGCTTGCTGCTGTTCAAGCGATTCAAAGGTTTCGACATTATGTCCTCTTTAGGAAAACTACCATTCTGTCAGATTGCAACCCCATGACGTATATACTGTCGCGACAGTTGCTTGGGGGCAAATATTCGAAATGGATAGCGATCCTTCAAGAGTTTGATCTGGATTTTGTAAAATCCAAATCGAAGAAAGCTCTAGTTTTCGCGGAATTATTATGCGATCTCCCATCGTCGTCCAACGATGAAACATCAGAAGAGTCAATCGTGGATGAAAATTTGTTTTTGATATCAGTAAGCGATGAGTGGTATGGAGACATCATTGTTTATCTCCAAACCCAAAAATTTAGGCCTAATACCTCACACTCGGAACGGAAGCGTATACGATACCAGTCTAAAGACTACATGATCGTCGGTGATACACTTTACCGTCGTGGTGTCGATACGGTTCTGAGGAGGTGCCTTACCCATGAGGAGGCCGAAAAAGCCCTGAATGATTGTCATTCAGGCGCGTGCGGGGGGCATCAATCTGGATATGCAACAGCACAAAGAATCTTACGAGCAGGATACTTCTGGCCAACTATGTTTAAAGATTGCATAATAGTTGTCAGAAGTTGCCATGCATGTCAGATCTTTGATAGCAAAACCAGGAGACCACCCGCACCCTTGCAGCCTATAGTTGCTGTTGGGCCTTTTGCCAAGTGGGGCATCGATTTCATGCAATGTAACCCCACCTCGACCGGGGGGCATGGGTATATTATAGTCGCTGTTGACTATTTTACCAAATGGGCCGAGGCGATGGATACATTGGATAACACTGGTGAAACAGCTGCCCTTTTCTTTTTCAATCATGTAGTCGCCAGGTTCGGCGTTCCGCAAGCTATAGTGACAGATCATGGATCGCATTTTCGCAATCACATGATGGTTGAATTAGCTGCCAAACTAGGGCTATCTCACGACAGCTCTACCCCATATTATCCACAAGCCAACGGACAAGTTGAGGCAATCAAAAAGGTCCTGAAGCATATGTTGCAAAGGATGATCGGGGTTCACAAGAGAAGATGGCATCTAATCCTGTACTCAGCATTATGGGCTTACCGAACCTCGGTAAAAAATGCCACTGGGTTCACACCATTCCAATTGGTGTATGGCCTAGAGGCAGTATTACTGATCCAGTGCGAAATTTCGTCTCTTAAACTCGCAATTGACCTCCTCCCCGGAACCTCAGAGGAAGAGGCTCGTTTCTTGGAATTGATCCAGTTGGATGAAAACCGTCGTGACGCCGCTTTGGCGAACGAAGCCCATAAGAAACGAGTCAAGGCGCAGTTCGACAAGAATGTCAAACCTCGTATCTTCTCTGAGGGTGACTTGGTTTTGCTTTACGACCAAGAATCCGACAAATTAGGAGCAGGAAAATTTCAGTCCTTATGGATGGGTCCCTATATTGTTAAAAGGGTGTTAGCAAAAGGAGCCTACGAGTTAATGGATTATGATGGAATACCACTGGCACAACCCCGTAACGGGTTGTACCTCAAGCGTTACTATGCCTAAATAGTAACCTGAGTGCTTTTGCTGTATTTTGTTTTCGCTAAAATGTTTGTTTCGGTTAAGTAATCCGCCCCTCTCATTTGTTGCAGATGTCGAATTATTCTGAGATATATGCGGGATATGCTAACGGAGCGAGTCGTAGTACGCGGAATTTGTCCTCCGCAGCCTGGGCCATTTTTGATCCAAGCGGCAAGTTAGTGAGTTTCAGAGGTGTGTGTATTGGGCGGTCAACGAACAATATCGCTGAGTATAGCGCGTTGATTGAACTCCTCTCTGATACCATCGCTCATGGTATACGCCGACTAATTGTTAGGCTAGACTCACAACTTGTGATACTACAACTCACTGGTATATATTCAGTCTGCAATCCAGCTATTTATCGTATGCTTCTAAGGGTTAAGATTTTGGAAAGAGAGTTTGATTTAATTCAATACCAACATATTTCCAGAAACTTGAACACATTAACAGATTCATTAGCAAACTATGTATTAGATAGACATTTACGACATATATAAAAAGAGATGCATCGGTGCTATGCAAGTGGATCACAAAAATACTGAAATAAACTCCGAAAATCAAAATATATAAAGCTGTTTATAGTTTGTACATAATGTGCTGTAATCAAAACAAAATTGGTCATATGACCTAGAACTCAAAAAGATGCTAGGGGGCACCCTAGCCTAGTGGTGCTCATGAAAGTACGTCACGGTCTGTGCGATCATGCGCAAGAGACGATTCCATCGTCTAGGCACGCCAATAGTGTGCCGCTGCAACTGTAAAGGTAACTCGTCAATCTGTACATCCGGAAGACCACGAGTAAGGCTCTCAACCTGCTCCTGCACAGCTGCAAGTATCTCAGTATCACCAAGGTCGCGAATAACAACTCTCCTAGAAGGCTCTACTGCTGGGGCAGCAACTGGCGATCGTGGACGAACTACTGGACGAACAGGACCAACATCTGCATGCACCCAAGAGTTTGATCAGTTTTGAACAGTAACATCATGAATAAAAACAATAAACAGTGATATGGTCAGAGATTTTACCAATAGCGCCCCATTGCTTGCCATCCGGAAGCACCAAGTCCGGATCACCTCTGTAGTCCATACCCACATATGGATACTCAGAAAATGCCATCTCCTGACGCTCGAACCACCTAAAGAAGGACTCAGTGAAAGTAATATGAGGTTGACCAGCATGCCTGGACATATGGTCAACCCACCTCTGCATGCGTGGCTCGGTCGGAGAAGGCAAATCAAGCATGATGTACTGAGGTTGCATCAATGGGATTTTCTCCAAGACAAAGGCAGTCAGAATAGAACCAAATCCAAAGTTCTTCAGCCCCCCGTCCTTTACCTTGGTCAATTGACTTTTCATCTGAACAAGTACTGCATCACACCAGTTAAACACTTTCGGTCGGAGACACTCCAAGGCATGCTGCATATAAGATCTGTTGGCAACATGTAAAGCTGTGCTACCGGCCATCCGACCAATGGTAAACAGAATGGACCTGAGAGACCTGTCAGTGATGTCACGGATATTGATCTTACCGTCTTTGCTCGGCTGTGAACCTTCCCGGCAATACTGACGAATGTAATCTCTGGTGGAATTAGTCCCTCGGACCGTACCTGACAAAGAAATGGGGGCACCCCGCCTTGACAACCCAGTCAAGAAGTACATGTCCTCTATGGTCAAGGGGATGGTCTTCCCCCTAATCTGGAATACTTGGTTAACAGGATCCCAAGCATCAAGCATATACTGCAGTAAAGAAATCTGTGCTCTCATGCTAGAGATACGGAAGAACTTCAGTAGGCCACAGTTCCGAAGCGCGTTCACCGTGACCGGGTCGTGGAGCGCAACCATGTCTTCTGCTTCATGTTCTCGTTCTCGCCATGTAAGGGACATTTTGTCCAAAGTTCCCTACAATCAAACAAGAGAAGGAGTAAGTTCCTGATTTTGATGAAAATCTGGCGAAAAATCATCAAAAAACTCATGCAGGATCAGCTTTTCTAGGCCCAGCGCAGGCAGAGAGTCTTCCCCTTGCGCTGAGAGTCAGTCTGCCATAAGGCTGCCTGAAATACAGCGCAAGTTTCGAAAGGGGAACCTGCGCTGATGCCAGGGCGCCCTGATGAAACCCCTGGGGCTCAGAAACCCTGAAAAACATGCATGAAACTAAAAAAGGAAACCATGAAAGTGAAGGGCTAAGGTTTAGCTCCTACCTGGTCCAAACGGCGCCGAAAATCGTCCACAGAATCTCCTGGAATCAGCTGGTGAAAATCAAGGAAGAAGAGGCACCTCCAGAGCTCCAACAAGCAAAATGCAAATGAAATGGTAAATGAGAGGTAAAAACCCCTTTTTATGACTTTTTACACAGTTTAAAGTTAAATATTAGGGTTATAATCTCGTTTTCATGCAAATATTGTCCATTTCTAACAAAATTTGTTGCAGCAATTGAAGATGAAGTACTACATTTGAAAAGAGAAAAGCTAGTAAAAGTAAAAAATTAAATTTGACCATGAATCGAGCAGTTTTACCACAGAATTTATGCTCGTTAAAAAATAGAAAAGTATGAGCAAAGTTTCCAAGCAGAGTCCAAGCTCATTAAAAAATGAACTTATCCCGGTAGACAACCATTGCGATCGTAGAGTTATCAGCCTTAAAAACCTTGGTCGTGTTTTCATCCATCACCTCCACTGTCATTTGGCCGGTCGTTCACCCCCATATGTGTGTTTACCCATTTTGAGGAACATCTGCGAAGAGTGATTTCACCTAGCCATCCTTGCAACATTACCGTGATTGGAAAATTCCAATTTGTACCTGGAATCTGCTGCTATCCCTGTTTATCACTCGTTCCTCAAAAAACGAGTCTTCTTTGAGCTCTTTTCACTGACTCGTAAAATATGAAAAGTTTGCCGAGTTTTGGCCTTCCAGCTCGTTAAACAACCGGAACGCTATCCCTCCTCTAGATTTTAATCTTTTTGGACCTGAGGGATTATTGCACAAAAAGATCGAGCGCTTGTCTTGTTCGGCTCGTAAAAGTACCGAATAGCCATCCCTTCTGTATTGTTTTATACTTTTTCGGACTTAAGGGATTAGATGACGAAAAAGGAATCATGGAGTTGACTTTCTGTACTTTTTCAGACTCTCTAAAAATGAAAAGGACCGAGTTTTCCTTGTCGTTAGACTCGTTAAAAAGATTAAATAGCGACAAACTTGTCTTTAGACGAGAACGAGTTTCCCTATCGCTAGGCTCGTTAAATCATAGCGATGGGCTTGCCCGAAGGGCAGGTTATAGAACAAGCATATGTTATCCTCCTCAAGCTTGACAAAAATAAAGAGGTACTGGTCAGAAATGACTGGGGAAAAATTGGGAGAACATCAAAGTTTAATGGTAGCAAGTCACTCTTGAACATGACACTTTTCCTCCGTACCACATCGGGTTGGGTTGTTTCATTCACCGGTCTCATCGCCATGGTCCTCGCCAAACCATCCACATTTGGGGTAATGCTACCGATCCATCGCATCAGTGTCGTTATATGTTCAAGAGGGGTCATTCTGAAAGTGTCAACCGTGTCCCATCCACTGCCATACATTATCCTTCATCCATTCATGATCGCCACCCTGAATCATATGTCACAGTTTGTTTTCACCTCCACTAAAATCATTAGCTCCGTTCCGTGTCATTGATGTGGGATTCATTAAGGCCCTCCTTTGACGGATCACTTCTTGTCGACTTCAGCTCATTATCCAAGAAGTTGATCTAGGAACACCCCCGTCAGTACTTTGAAGCTTGCATGCCTCAATGGCAAGTTTCTCACTTCCGGCGACAGGTATACATCAATGACCTTCGACCTGAAGATTTTGCGTGGCGTTCGACACCAAGTCCTCTATTCACGCCACGTGAATTGTACTGCAGTACCTTGGGGATCATCGTCATTATTGGTGATTCCTCTCGCGCTTGTTAACGGTTTTCATTATTGACCGGTAATCAAGCGATGTCTTTCCATGTTCGACTTCGACGAAATTCTCACATGGATCGACTTGTACTTAGAGTGAAGATCGAACGAGTTTGAAGACCCCGGATCTAGTTTCATCCATCCGGGCTGCGATATATATTCAGGAAATATAAAAGCATTTGCCATGTACATCATTGCAGCAGATGATCATCCTATTCAAAGGATGATAATTTCAGCAGAAAATTATCAGTCTACCTTCAGACGATCGTCTGTCATATGTACCAAAATGTATTTATAAAAGCTGAGCATGGGAATGCCCACCTCAGCTAGATCATGAAAATAGAATGAAAAATAATGTATTGTATTGTATTGTATTACAGGGCGCCTCCTCAGCACTGGAATGAACTTCGGACCCTCTAGATAAAGCATTTCACCCGATAAACGGCCTCATACTTTAGGGGGCAACTGTTATAGACATTTTTGTGCCTCGCGACATGGAGCATGAAATGTCAATAATTACAGGGATCCTCAGTCCCTAAACATGTTGTTCTTACCCCTAAAAGAACAAGGTCATCAAACCACAGCACTTCCAATCAGTTCTCCACCTGAAAACACTTCAAAACAGGCTATTTTTGGATCATGTCAGCTGCTCCACTGAGCATCTGCGCTGGAATGCAACTGCTCCTCCTTGTACCTGTGCTGGAAGTCAAATCTAATGAAGGCTACCTGCGCTGGGCAAGATTGGCCAAGTGGCACAGTCATTCTGCAAGGTGTCAACTGCCCAGGAAGCTTCCAAACTGACACTTGGTTCATGAGATTCGCCCTGTGATGAGTAAGAGGTACTTGATCACCATGTGTAAGCAAGGATCTCCAAGTGGACTCAAGAACTGAAGATTAACTGAAGAGGGAGAGGACACTAGTCAGCTCTATGCCAGCCTCAAGCTGACTCATCCTCTCTTCTTCTCTCCTATATATAGAGCTCTTCTATGAGGTCTAAGGGGGCTGGAATTTTGTGTAAAGCAAGGAGGTGCTGTTGGTTTACAGTTAGAGCTATTGGGTGATTGTTTTACTAGAGGTGAAGAGGAGAGTTCTTGCTGTTGGGGAGGTGCTGCTGGATTGGAGCCATCAATGGTTGTAACCTTCTCAGAACCCTGTTACTTCTATCAATAAAGTTTTGCATGTTCTCCTATATACTTGTATTGCATTGATGTATTGTATTTACTTGTATATTTGATTCACTCTAATCCATGCATCAGTTATGAGTACATGTATCTTGTAGTTTCCTCTCTTCTTTTGTGCAGGATCTGTGTGTAGCTGGACCGGCAAAGAGAGCAAAGAGCTGGGAACAAGAGACAAAGAGAGAGGATAAGGATCGACTAAGCGAAAGACATCAGGTTGGTTAATATTTTCTTCCTTCTCTCTGTACTTTCATAAAGGAAAATATCAAAGCTTTACTTTCGGTTGTTGCTAAAGACTGTCACCTTTAGAGTAGGGATAGGGTCATCCAAGTCGGATACTTTTCCCCACAACATCAATATATACTCAATGTTACGTGGGAGCACAATTCTGTACTGGGACTTTTCGTATCAAAGAGGAGGAATCACCCAACCTACGATGAAAACGATAGTTACCAGGCTTTACGACGCTGGAATACGTCTCTAGCCTAGACTTCTAGATGTTGTGTGTTAGGTTCCAAAGTGTTTTTATGTTCATTGAGGTTTATTTTATAGTTGATATTTCTTAAGAAGATTTCCTTTAAGGTTCACCGTGTGATGTAGATATAAAATTCCTAAACATACAATCTAAGATGATAAACACTCATTTACTTTCTTTTAGCAATGAAAATCCTAGCTACTAAGGAAAGAGAAATAAAATTCTTTCAACATAGAGCAGAGAACACACACTAGATGCACTTTTCCTAAATCAATTTCCGCATGTAGTCTAAATGCAAATGCACATGCATGTATTTGTTTTCTAGTTTGCTTAATGTGAGAATGACAAAAAGAAAACTAAGTATAGATTTGAATTATTTTCTTTCAAAGAAACAATACTAACAATTTTATCTTTTTGAAACAAAAAGGAAGACTAAGACGACGCTTTCAATTTTGACTTGAAAACTACTTTTGACATTTCAAAGAATTGATGATTCAAGTAAAATACAATAGTAAAAGTGTAATCGACTATCTAAAAGAGGAATATTTTACGACACTCTTTTTCTTGACTGAAAACGACAGTTGTGACACTTTCAAATCAAAAGACGACAGTTCGATTAAGCTACTATTTGCAAAGGAGAATTGTAAATGATGAAAAATACATAAAAAAACATTCACAATTCTTTATCAATGGAGGCTGAATAATGCAAAGGAAGAAGGTTTCAAAAGTTATATACTAATCATAGATAGCAAAACTACTGAATAAAGCTGAATACAATAAAGAAAAAACCAAAATCTGGAGGCAGAAACAGTCTTACTCAATCATTGCACTTGTAACACAGGGAAACAGGGATGCATCTCACCTGCAACACACGAGAGGTGCAATGCATCCAGATTTCCAATGAGAGACAGTACGATGGTCTAGGGACGAGACTAAGCTTGGTTTTCACTCACAGTCTGCAGCTAAGTTCAGGGATTTAGGCTAAGCTAATGGTAGACAATAAACACAAAGTATAGGGACTGATCTAATGAGGTTATTTGAGCTACCGCCAGGGCACTTAGGATGTTTGCAAGTCAGATGTTCAGTTCATAAACTAACCAGAAGATTGACTGAAGCAGCATTGATCTACTTTGCAGTTGCATAGAAAAAGAAGTTTCAAGGCTAGCTGGCTTAACTGAAGGCTCTATATGTAGTTTATAAAGCAAAAAACAGTAACAATACAAACAAACTATTCTCTCCCCAGCGGAGTCACCATTTTGTTATTGGGAAAACTAGTGTCCATTCAGAGCTGCTAGTCCCACTAAGATGGGTAGCTATCTTAGAAACAAACAAACCAAAGTTACTTTTGTTTTCCTTTATGAGAGATAGATGAGAGAGAAGCAAAGAGTACCAACCTCAGTCTTTCGCTAGTCTCCTTGCTTGTTTCCTCTCTCCCTTGATAGATCTTTCGCCACTCCTTTCTCACTTGTCCCACTTCAAAGAACACCTATAGAGGCAAAGCAACAAAATACCATCAAAGCATAGAGATCTATAACCATAAACAATATAGGATCAGATGTACATTGACCATACAAATGCATATATAAATACAAGATTCAGAGATATACAAGTATATGGAGGAAAACTCATATAGCTTTATTGATAGAAGTAGTAGAAGAGAGGATTACAACCAAGCTGTCTAATCCAACATCATCCTCCCAGTATGAAATTCCTCTTCACCTCATAAAAAGCAAGATCACCCAACAATACAATGTCTCAAAGAGAAACCAACAACACTTCCTTACAAATTACAAAATTCCAGCCTCTGGATCTCTAGGATGAGGGATCCATATATAGATGTTTGTAGGAGAGTGAGTTAGCTTCTGGGATTTTGATTAGTGTCATTTCACTGATAGTTCTTGGTTCCACTTGGGGATTTCATGATCTCTTACTCATCCCTGGGCGAATTCAGAGAGGCAAGTGTCATATGAGCAGTTTCTAGAAGATGCTTTGAGAGTCCACCTATCAAACTGCTTTTTCCATTTGTCTGCTCTCACTCGTCGCACCCTACAGAAGGGGTTTTCGGTATGCATTGCACCCTTTGTTTGTAGCAGGTGAGATGCATCGCACCCTCAGCATGGAGCAGTCTGCATGGTCCAGTTTTGACTAGTTCCGAGGAGTTTTTCAGGGAAAACTTCTGGGAAATGATGTAATCAATTGACCTTGATCCCTTAGGTATGAAACAACACTTTTAGGGGTTTGAGATCCCTTGGTTTATGGACATATGCGATTGGGGTTGCAGTGCCCAAATATGTCTATAACACGTATCCCTTTTTTCATGAATAATGGGGGTTGACGTGACATCTTCTCAATTATGGTGGTGAAAATAGGAAGGTCAACTTCTGAATGGAATAAATTTCTCATACAGATGTTGATTGATGTGATTCTTGTATTGTTCGGAAGGTATTTTTATGCAGAATAGGAAAAAATGGTGCAACATTAAAGCAACAAATTTTTACCCCCAAAAAATTATATTTGATACCTAAAAATGCTCTTACAAGGTTTCATACCTCGTTTTTCAAACTAGGCCTCATCGATAAAAGGGGTCCTATGAGATTATTCCTCCACTTTTTCCACTTTGAAATCATCGATATGGATTACAAACAATATAATGATCCAAACTATATTAGACTATCTTGTAGTTGAGAAAAAAATCAAGAATTTCCCTTCTACTTTGGAAGATGTAGCCCTATGGTGGTTCATGAGTTTTGAAGGGAACATTATTTCTAATTGGGAGTGGATTAAACAAACCTTTAGCAACATATTATTATAGAGCTTGAGATACAAGGGATTAGATATTGAGAATGACCCAAAGAAACAATGAATCCTTGGAAGCAATTTAAGAGATATTTTAATTAAAGTACAAGAGCACACACAAATGCACCCTAGATGAAGACTCTCTGAAACTTTTTCTACTGAGAGGAGTAAGAAAAGATTTGATGGAGACATCTACCAGCTAGTTTATGCCACTATCAAGGAAATCTTAAAAAATCAATTCAAAGTAAACAATAAGAAAGGTAGATCTAGTAGAATTTTGGTAATTCCTTCTTTTTCTTCCCTATACTTACAAAAAATGAAATAAGAGGAATTTTAGAAGATATGAAAATAGAAATCTTGCACTAATTAGCTTTATAAATGAACACATTGTAGGATAAATAAGAATCAAGATGTAACATGCCTCCTCCCATATCTACCTTCTTTCACCGACTTGGAAATGGAGCCGATAAAAGAAGACCTTACTAACTTCCCTTAGGTGCTACAGGACCACCAAGAGTTAACCAACCACTCTAGGTGCCCAACCCCTGAGTTAACTTTCCTTAGACCCCAAGTTGCTCCCATGACAAGGCCTCCAAGTGACTTTAACCCTCCAATCGCTCCTATAAGGCTACTTCCCAACGACTGCAATCTTTTTCACTCAATCTTGTGCGATCAACCCTGAGATATAGGCCAATTTTTCAGGGCTAGGATCTAGACCTCTACCTAGAACTTAATGCAACTCCTAGAAAGGATAAATAACATAAAGAAAAATCCTCTAACACAAAACTTAATCAAGGACTTTACCTAGCCCAATCTAACCATGACAGTCATTCCATCAAACACCTTGAGAACATACGATCTACATGTCATGAATGCATATATGAACATAGGGATATGAAACTTATCTGAGGTTTATCATGAAGGACTAATTCCATCTCACAATAGTTGTAATAACATCTATTAGGTAATGCATTCATTAACCATTCATTTATCAATCATACATGATAAGAGCCATGACATGAATCTGTCATAAAACTAGCTTATAACCAACATATAAACATATAAATGAAAATCATAGAACAACCATACATTAACTCATAAAATACAATAAGTAAATTAGCTCTTATTGACATATTCAACAGCCAACCAAGTCAAGGACTTCCACATGTTAGCATTAGGTTTACACCTTCATTTCAAGGCAATGATATCAGTCCATCTTTTGCAATTTCATGATTATGAAAAGGATGTATTGTATTTTTTGTAAATTTTGTAGAAATTTGAATAATATAACACTTATTCACAGAGATTATCCCGATTATACACTATTTATGGAATGCATGAATAATACATAACCTCCTCTACCATTGATCATCAATTTGCGGAATTGAAAAAAAACAATCGCATGCGCACATTGAAACATCAATCACACATATCAACACAGTATGTAATGGGGAAAGCATACATCTGAAAACCCCCAACTATCTATATATTATAATGGTAGAGAACATGTAATAATACATAGTACAATGCTCCTCACAAGTACTCAATACTATCTCCACATGCTACACACAACCTAGCTCAGATCTGAACAAGTCATGGGTTCAAATCTCCTCCACTGTTTGCCTGCCTCTATTGCGCAATCCAAGTTGAGAATAGATCAGATCCAAGTTCGAATTCCCTTAGCTTGTACCACACAATCCTCATTGGCAATCTTAATCAATGATTGTGCAAATCTCATGCACAACTACAGTCACAACTGATAGTAGTCTCACCCTTTCACCCACCTCTAACACTTGTCTCCACTAAACTGTCCATGCACTGAGTTAACTAATGTATTCTTTAGTTGATTTATGAGTTAATAATTAGTGAGTTAATTAATAATTAATTCACATCACTCATCACTAGTGTATTTGGCAGTTAGACTAAATACAACTAGTTCAACTAAGTCAAACTGAACACAACTCCATCAACTCCTCAATCAACTCCACCAAGCTCAATCACTTGAGTTCTAACTGAAGTCCATCATGCAATAGCTCAACTAACCCATAGGGAAAGCGTATTTCCTTCTGGCAGTTGCATGTTCCACATCCATAGCTCGAACTGAAGTGCTGCAAGAGGATAATATAATGTTTATAGTCCAAATATTTTTAAGAGCTAATAATATTTGATTGTTCTATTTTTTTGACTGGCAGTCTAAAAATAGACTCCACCCATATGTCTAAAAATAGAGGTCCATCTATTTTTACCAACATGACCAATCATCCATAAATAGCATCTTGCAACTCATAGACCATGATCCATATGTCCAAAAATAGACATAGTCTAAAAATAGACTTTGCGCTAAAAATAGCATGCGGGCCCACTTAGTGAAGGCGACTTCTTTGCACTAAGCTCCATCATCTTATTGCATTTTCAAAAAAATTTGCTACCTGAACCTAGGAAGTTGTGTCATTAAACCTCTTTCACCTAACACTAATATTATGCAAAATTTCTCACAACGTTTTGACCTATAGTAAAAGTTCGGTTGGCACTACGAAATGTTTTCGTAACGTGTTTTGAAATAAATTAAAACTTGATTTTTGACCTGTTAATCCCATTTTTCTGAGTTCTCAAGTGTCGATTTATAAATTATTGGTCCTCCTCCTGCATGATATGACATTTTCTAGCATTTTATACCCAATAGAGTCATTAAAGAACTAACCCTAATTTGCCCTTTTTCCCTAAAATAGACTTTTCGAGCAAAACCAGATTTGTAGTTTTCATGTGCAAGAAGGTTGTTGAGTGTCTTGCAACTTTCATTTAGAGTATTTCAAGGTTTTTCAAAGTGTTTGTAGGTCCAGAAGCTTTGCAAGATGGGTTGGTCTGGCCATGTGAATAGGTTTATGTCAAAACCCTAGCTCAGGAAACTAAGGAAGCATGTAGACACCTTCATGTTGAAAAACATGATGAAGCCCCTGTGAAAGTATCAAAGATTGAATATTATGAAAGGAAAAATAGAAGCCAATGGAGAAATATAGTAGAAGATTAATAATCGAAACATATAGCATCACAAAGCAAAATGGGCAAGCAAAAAGAGACAAAGAAAATAGACCATGTTGAAAAGAAGAAAGAAAAAACACTAGACACTAACAAAAGTACACAAAAACCTACTAAAAGGGTAACAAGGAGTCATAAAAAACTAGACATCCTTTCTGAGGCTGCAGATGACATAGATAAATGATTAGTTTACTTCATGGGGAAAAGTATTACACAAACCCTAGTTTTGTTGCACAAAACTTAATGGTCCCTCAACATTTCGGCCTACTAAGTTTAATATTTAAGAAGTAAATTATCTTTTGAGAATATTGTGGTCAAATATTATATATTTTTGTGGCTAAGGAAGTGCATAGAATACAATAAACATAAGGAAAAACACCTTGAAGTAACAATTTTACCAACACTCTATTTTTCATTTTTTAGTCGCTGTGTTCAAACAACGATTCCAAGTAGGTGGTATTGAATTTTAAAATAACCAAAGGATTTTTTTGATGTGAACAGGATGATTTCAAAAATACTATTTCATATTTTACCTAAACCTCATTTTTTAGAAACTACAGAGGAATGTTTGAGGCCTAGTTTTCAGATTTTGTAATTCTGTATTTTCATGTTTTAGCAATTCTTTTCAAAAGAGTTTTATGAACATATGGAGATGAATTTTAGAAAAAAACAAGAGGTTTTCATAGCTAATGGATCAGTTCACAAAATCATTCATTCATGTTCTGATGGGTGTCATGGTTTGGAAGATAAAAATACACCTTTGGACCCTATTTTTAGGAGTTTGCCATAATTTTCAAAATTTTATTTGCTATAAAAATGTCAAGTCAACAACAGAGAAAATTCGACTTGAGGATCATACTAAAGATGGGTTTTTACATCCATTTATTTTGTATCTTGATGGATATTGTAATTAATACTTTACATAAATCGTGGTTCTGAATCTCTATTGTATTTTCCTATATATTACATGAAAAATATGGAGAAAGGGTTGGTTTTCTGAAAACATATAGTCACTATTTTTGTGTTTTGAATGCTTTATTCATTTCATTTTCCAATATTGGTAGATTCTGACTAGTGATATAAATATCCATGCCATAGTAGGTCCTAGTATGTACTCTCTCTATGTTTTTTCAGTTTCGTCTTTATAATCTCATGAATGTATTCCATGTGAATGTTTGGAAAATATTAATTGATTCAGAATTCATCTATATTTGATGCTCTGAGTTAAGTTTTTCAAAGGTTCACATTTTGATCCTCTAAAGCTACCATAGGATTCGTTCTATTGCCCTATTTTAGTGGATTTTTCTTCTTTTTCTTCACCCATCTATAACAAATGGAAAAGGTATAGGATCTACTATCCACTTTGCCTTTATCAATCCTGATAAGACAACTAGTTATTTTGGTAAACCTATATAAACCCTAGCTATTTGGCTCCATCACCCAATGATATATTGATTTCAAGCCCAACCAAACCCTACATCAACACAACCTATCTAAAGATCTAGCCACAGTGTAAAGGTCAGAGAGAGCCCTCTTTGGATTGAAGGGGCTAGCCTTCAATCTATAAGTTGGATTGAAAAGGTTACCTTGGAAACTTCTCTCCTACAAACAAGAGAAAAATTATGAGAGCTAACATCTTAGCAACCATACGGGGGAAGAGTAACTCATCTTCCCATAACTTATTACTATTGCTTCAGATCTGATTCATGATGGTGGACATAAATTAGACATGGAAGAGAGGTTGTACATTATTCACCTGGTGACTCCATTGTCAACGAGATCCATATTTTAAAGTGTCATTGGTGACTCCACAATGCGAAGATGGATTCCAAGGAGGCTTATAGATCTATAAGGTGCACTCCTATAAATTCCTCACATTTTCCTAGTTTTCCAAACTGTTTTCCCCACATAGACTGGAAAACATGACTCCCAAAGTTAAATGATGAGGAAGGAGATGATGCAATTTTGCAACTGATTAAGTTTCATATACATATATAAGCTTGGGATTAACTTTCATGAGGATTTTTTAATGAAGATGTTTATGGCTAGCCTAGTAGACAAAGCCAGATCATAGACTGAGAGATGAAAACTAGGTAGCTTATACTCTCTTAAAGATTTCCACATAGTATTCTTGGAGTATTATGTAACACTTCATCCTTCTTTGTCACTGTTCCAAAACTTTTTTGAGTATTGTGAGGATTTTTTTTAGTACTTGCAAGATATTTATGATGAGGAGGAGCATATGGATGATGAAATTATAAAATCCCTTTATGAATATTCTTCTCAACAAGAGATAGTATAAACTACTGCTATGATAATCATAACAATTTTCAGCAAATTAGAGTTTCTCCTTTGATTGAAAATGAAATAGATCAGCTTGTTGGTGTAGACAGTCATGTTTCATCCCCTCAAATTTTATGTGACCAAGAGTATGAGGATAGTCATATAGTTGCCTCTTCAAATCAATCATTTTCTGAGTTTTTGTCCCATGATGAAATTGTTGAAATTTAGAATTGTGAAAGTGTTCATATTGGTGTTTTCTCACATTCGCAAGAGAATCATGTACAAGAACTTATTTATCTTCATTCATTTGAAATTAAAATTGACAGTCTCCAAACAAAGTTGATGAAGGTTAATGAGGTGAGATCAAAAAATTTTGATGAGAAAGAGGGTGTTTTTAATGCACATGATGTGGCTATCATATTTGAACCTATACTAGATGGTATAGATTTTTTTTCTGATGACAATGATGAACAATCCACCCCCATATTTTTTTAGACTGATGTTGAGAATCAAGGTATAAAGAAAGAACATCCAAAAATTGTAAATGAAGTTTTTTCACCTATGTTTTCTCATAAAAAAGAGGTGAATTTTCATGTTTTCCATGATCCTTTGGCCACTCTATTGTAGTCATCAGTGAAGGTGGAGTTTGTTTTATTCATAAGTTTAGGTTTTGGATTCAATTTTTTGTTTTGAGTTGCCATCCTTTACATTTATCTACCTGCTTGCGGAAGGTGTAAGAGAAATTCCAATGAGTGGCCATATCCTTCGTTGGTTGTACTAAAAATTGTGTATCATCTAATTGAGAAAATACTTTCAATAGTTAAGAGTAGATAAGCATGGGTAATAATATTTTCTGGGAAAGCATTTCTTTCATAAAGTTTTGAGTTCAGTTTCGTACGTTTTTCAGTTTTCAATAGTGTACAACGTGGATTTCAGTTTGGTTTTAGTTGCAAGTCAGGTTAAAGGTTGTAGGGTAAAGCTTGGGAGAAACCCAATTGATCAGGCACGGGGTCTGCATGTTTTTCTCTACCTCCTCGGGAGATAGTATCCCCATTGGAGCCTATTTTTAGCATCAGTTTTACACCCTCATTTCAAGGCAATAATATCAGTCCATCTTTTGCAAGGTCGTAATTATGAAAAGGAGGTATTGCAGTTTTTGTAAAATTTTCTAACTAAGTATAGGAATATGTCTCATTAAGCCTCTTTCACCTAACCCTAAGCTTATGCAAAATTTCTCGCAACGTTTTGATCTATAATAAAAGTTTGGCTCGTGCTACAAAATGTTTTTGTAAAGCATTTCAAAAAAATTGAAAACTTTCTTTTCAACCTGTTAATCCCATTTTTCAGAGCGCTGAAGTGTCGATTTATAAATTATTTGCTGAGAATGCAACAAGATGATGGAGCTTAGTGGAAAGGAGTCGCCTTCACTAAGTGGGCCCGCAGGCAAATTATGGCGCAAAGTTTATTTTTAGACTATGTCTATTTTTAGACATATGGATCATGGTCTATGAGTTGCAGGATGCTGTTTATGGATGATTGGTCATGTTGGGAAAAATAGATGGACTTCTATTTCTGGTTCACAGCAGGAGTGATCAAAGTCTATTTTTAGACTGCCAAGTTAAAAATAGAAAAGTCAAATATTATTGTCTCATAATAATATTTAGACTATAAACTTTATCTTATCCTCGTGGAGCACTTCAGTTTGAGCTATAGATGTGGCACATGAAGCTGTCAGAAGGAAATACACTTTTCTTGTGAGTCAGTTGAGCTATTGCATGCAGGAAATTAGTTAGAACTCATGCATGTGAGTTTTGTGGAGTTGGATGTGGAGTTGATGGAGTTGTGTTCAGTTTGACTTTGTTAAACTAGTTGTAATGAGTCTAACTGCAAATATACTAGTGATGAGTGATGTGAATTAATTGATTAAATTAATTCAGTAATTATTAACTCATAATGCAATGTTGAAAAGTGTGCAACAAGAAATGCTTGTTGAGAGTGCAACAAGATGATGGAGCTTAGTGAAAAGAGTCGCCTTCACTAAGTGGGCCCGCAGGCTATTTTTGGCGCAAGTCTATTTTTAGACATATGGATCATGTCTATGGATAGCAGGTTGCTGTTTATGGATGATTGGTCAAGTTGGGAAAAATAGATGGACTTCTATTTTTGATGGAAGTGTGAGTGATCAAAGTCTATTTTTAGACTGGCTGTCAAAAATAGAAAAGTCAAATATTATTGTCTCATAATAATACTTGGACTATAAACTTGATCTTATTCTCTTGGAGAACTTCAGGATGAGCTACGGATGTGGTACATGCAGATCCCAGAGGAAAATATGTGGTTACCTATGGGATGACTAATATTTGCATGCAGGACTTCAGTTAGAACTCAAGTGAGTTGAGTTTAGTGGACTGGAGGTGCAGTTGATGGAGCTGTGTTCAGTTTAGCTTTGTTAAACTGGTTGTATTTAGTCTAACTGATCAATAGACTAGAGATGAGTTGGGTGAATTAGTTATTAATTAATTCACAAGTTATTAACTCATAATACAACTATAGAATACATCAGTTAACTCATTTGCATGTCAGTGCATGTTCATTTCAACAGGGACAGGTGGTAGAGAATCAGATTGCTATCAGTTGTGACTATAGTTGTGCACCAGATCTTGCACAATCAAGGGATTGATATGCCAATGAGTTTTCTCACGTATTTGCCCAGTATTGTAGCCTTTTCTCACGTCCAACAAAGTGTGAGTGATTATTTTGAGTTGAAATACGAGTTTGGGAAGCCATTCTCATCAGTTCTTGAGCAGGTATTGAGCAGTGGAGGCAGGCAAGAAGTGGAATAGATTTGGAGATCAGATCTGAGCTGTATTGTGTGTAACAGGTGGAGATACTTGTGAGAAGTATTATGTTGTGTATTGTTACATGATTCAATCAATATAATATACAAATAGTGTGGGGTTTTTAGCGAGATGCTTTCCCTGGGATACATACTATGTTAATGAGTTTGATTGATGCTTCTATGTGTGCCTGTGAATGTTTCTGCTTCTGTAAATTGATGATCAACGTAGAGGAGATTATGTATTATACATGTTCCGCTTATAGTTGTATGATCAGGATAATCTCTGTGAATATGTGTTAAATTATTCAAAATTTCTACATGGTATCAGAGCTAGATAATTGTAGAAAAAGTTTCTGCATGGTATCAGAGCTGCTTGATTTGTAGAAGAGATTTTTATAAGATATCAAGCGAGGATTTATCATCAGATCTATTATTCAGGAAGTGTTTACATTTTATTTCTTCAGGAAGAGTCTGTAATTGGGCCAGGTAGCCTCTGGATTCATCCTTCTTTTGGAAGGTGAGATATCCGGTGAATGCCCATACAGTCAATCTCTGTACAAGAAATAATTTGTTCTCACAAATTTTAGATCGAAGGCAGTTGAGTTGGTTGCTGGTGGAATTCGAATTTGCAGTAGTGTTTTCTTGGTGACAACACAGTAATGTCTTTCACAGGATTGCGATTGGAGTATGCCCTTGAGGGCAGCTCAAACTATATTGCATGGAAGGACAGGATGGAGGCAGTATTGGATGATAACGGGCTGAAGGAGTTCATAGATACGGATATCTCAAAGCCTACTGATGCTACTCAAACTGATGCTTGGCAAAAGAAGACCGCAAAATGTCGAAGGATTCTGTTGGAGGGCGTGAAGGATCACATTGTGTCTAGCCTCCATGGAAAGGCTACTCCATATTTGATGTGGAAATCATTAACAGAATTATTCCAAAGCAAGAGCGATCAGAGGAAGCTGGCGCTCAAAGATAAACTCAGAAACATCAAATGTGAGAAGGGTGACAGTATTCCCAAGTATCTCACGAAGTTCACTCAGTGTCGAGATGAGCTGGGAAGTGTGGGGGTTACTGTTGATGATGAGGATTTGGTGAGCTTGGCTCTCCTTGGTCTTTCGAAGAGTTGGCATTCCTATCAGGACTCTGGCAATGGTCGAGAGAAATTGCCAGGATGGGAAAGACTGTGGTCAGATCTTGTGCAAGAGGAGATTAGATGGAGCACCAGAGATGGTTCTTCATCCATGCAGGATGAGGAGAACTGTGCCTTAGCGAGTAAGGCGAAGAAGGGGAAGGGGAAGGTTTCTCTTTCCGAATCCAGTTCTTCCAATGATGGGAAGAAGGTTGACAAGGCGAAGGTGAGATGCTTTCGTTGTCATGAGTTGGGTCATTATGCTACTAATTGCGCAAAGAAGAACTCCAAGAAGGGATCCAGGGAAGGATATGAAGGTGAGGGAGCCTCACTTGCTTCACAGTTTGAGTTGGACTTCACACTCTTCACATGCATGGTTTCATCCATGGTGGGAAGTGGTTGGTTTCTTGACAGTGGAGCTTCTTTCCACATGACCGGTGACAAAAGTTTGTTTAGTACTTTGGAGGAGAAAGATCTCCAGATACTCATAGGGATGGGTAATGATGAGAAGTATAGTGTCTCAGGTGTACGCACAGTTATTTTCAGAGGGAGCATGGAGCTCACCTTACCTTGACCGATGTCAAGTATGTACCAGGACTGAAGAGAAACTTGGTGTCGATCGCGATGCTGGAAGACAGAGGCTATGATGTAGTCTTCAGTGAGGGAAAGGTTTTCCTTAGAAACATCATCACTAGACAAGTGAAGCAGATTGGTTCACGGGTCAAGAACATGTATGCTCTTGAGGTTCAAGATGCATGCAAAGCCTTGAGAAGCGAGGCAACTGATGGAGACTTGGTGGTTGAGAGGGAGTGTATATTACCTCTCAACATGCAGAGCCAGAAGAAGTCTCAGACGATTATGGAGGAGCCACAATTGGTGCAGCAACTTCAGGAGGTTGCGGAGCAACCACAACAAGGGAAGCTGAGAGGAGATCGAGTAGAGACATCTACTCATGCAGAGACCTCCAGTAGGGGGAAACTTCGAGCCAGGTGGGCTGAGGGGTCGCATGCAACCATACCTCCAGGTAGGAGGTGGGGTGATGTGGATTGATCATCCCAAGGAGGAGGGGCAGGATCCTTGAGGTACCCAACCTCTTGGATGAGACCTTGCTACAGGAGCCCCAATGTGTAGTAGCAGGAACTGACTGATTGGGTAGAGACAGATGCAGACCAAGCGGCAGAGAGAGCGACAGTGCAAGGAATCCCAGGACAGCACATAGCTAGCAGGCTATAGCAATGCAAGAGGCACAAGTGTTTTGCACAGTGCTAGGTGGCACACAGAAGTGTGCAATGGTGCGAGATGCATGGAGATGTTGCAGTAGCGCAGATGTCAGAGACGGAGCACTTGTCAGCAGCAGGTAGAGCTTCAACATCAGAGGGTGTTTCTATCCCAACAGGGAGGTTAGTTGGGAGGTGCAGTGCGGATGCAATGCTGGGAGATAGAACCAGCAGCAGCACGGATGCAGTCAGAGATCAAAGTGACAGAGGCTAGAGCAGTCAGATACTGAAGAGCACAAAGATGCAGTCAGAGTTTCAGGACAGAGGCAATAGCAGTCAGAGACTTTGATGACAGAGCAAGTGGACCAGCCAGATGTGTTGCATGGAGAACATTCCAGAGTTACAGGATCGGCTTTGAGAGGAAGCCTTTCTTGTTGAGAGGGAGTGTTGAAAAGTGTGCAACAAGAAATGCTTGTTGAGAGTGCAACAAGATGATGGAGCTTAGTGAAAAGAGTTGCCTTCACTAGGTGGGCCCGCAGGCTATTTTTGGCGCAAGTCTATTTTTAGACATATGGATCATGTCTATCGATTACAGGTTGTTGTTTATGGATGATTGGTCAAGTTGGGAAAAATAGATGGACTTCTATTTTTGATGGAAGTGTGAGTGATCACAGTGTGAGTGATCAAAGTCTATTTTTAGACTGGGTGTCAAAAATAGAAAAGTCAAATATTATTGTCTCATAATAATATTTGGACTATAAACTTGATCTTATTCTCTTGGAGCACTTCAGGATGAGCTACGGATGTGGTACATGCAGATCCGAGAGGGAAATACGTGGTTACCTATGGGATGACTAATATTTGCATGCAAGACTTCAGTTAGAACTCAAGTGAGTTGAGTTTAGTGGACTGGAGGTGCAGTTGATGGAGCTGTGTTCAGTTTAGCTTTGTTAAACTGGTTGTATTTAGTCTAACTGATCAATAGACTAGAGATGAGTTGGGTGAATTAGTTATTAATTAATTCACAAGTTATTAACTCATAATACAACTATAGAATACATCAGTTAACTCAGTTGCATGTCAGTGCATGTTCATTTCAACAGGGACAGGTGGTAGAGAATCAGATTGCTATCAGTTGTGACTATAGTTGTGCACCAGATCTTGCACAATCAAGGGATTGAGTATGCCAATGAGTTTGCTCACGTATTTGCCCACTATTTTAGCCTTTTCTCACGTCCAACAAAGTTTGAGTGATTAATTTGAGGTGAAATACGAGTTTGGGAAGCCATTCTCATCAGTTCTTGAGCAGGTATTGAGAAGTGGAGGCAGGCAAGCAATGGAATAGATTTGGAGATCAGATATGCGTTGTATTGTGTGTAACAGGTGGAGATACTTGTGAGAAGTATTATGCTGTGTATTGTTACATGATTCAATCAATATAATATACAGATAGTGTGGGGTTTTTAGCGAGATGCTTTCCCCGGGATACATACTGTGTTAATGAGTTTGATTGATGCTTCTATGTGTGCCTGTGAATGTTTCTGCTTTTGTAAATTGATGATCAACGTAGAGGAGATTATGTATTATACATGTTCCGCTTATAATTGTATGATCAGGATAATCTCTGTGAATATGTGTTAAATTATTCAAAATTTCTACATGCAATTGAAGAATACATCAGTTAACTCAGTGCATGTACAGTTCATTGGAGAGAGGTGTTAGAGGTTGAGATTGATAGCAGTTGTGACTATAGTTGTGCATGAGATCTTGCACAATCAAAGGGATTGAGATATTGCAATGAATATTACGCAATGTGGGCCAATACAAGGTATTATAGCCCGTGCTCACGTGATTTCTAGAGTGAGTGATTCTCAAGCATTTTTCAGTGGAGGAAGGCAAAACAACGGAGGAGATTTGAACCTGTGACTTGTTCGGATCTGAGCTAGTTTTGTGTGTAACAGGTGGAGATAGTGCTGGATACTTGTGAGGAGTATGTACTATGTAGTGTTACATGTTCTCAATCATTAATATACAAATAGTGTGGGGTTTTCAGCTGTAAGCTTTCCCCGGGTTACATATTGTGTTAATGTGTGCATGTGCTTGATGTTTCATTGTTTTTGATGCTGCTAAATTGTTGATCAACATAGAGGATGTTATGTATTATGCATGTATTCCGCAATAGTGTATAATCGGGATAATATCTGTTGAATATGTGTTTATTATTCAAAATTTATACATGGTATCAAAGCAGTTGATCATCAGATATAATATTCAGAAATTGTTTACATTTTATTTCTTCAGGAAGACTCTGTAATCAGGCCAAGTAGCCTCTGAATTCATCCTTCCTTTGGAAGGTGAGATATCCGATAAAAGCCCATATAGTCAATATCTGTACGAGAAATAATTTATTTTCACGAATTCTAGATCGGAGGCGGTTGAGTTTGGAGCTGGTGGAATTCAAATTTGCAGCAGTGTTTTCTTGGTATCAACGTGGCAATGTCTTTCAATGGATTGCGATCGGAGTACGCTCTTGAGGGCAGCTCAAACTATATTGCATGGAAGGACAGGATGGAGGCAGTATTGGATAATAATGCGCTGAAGGATTTCATAGAGGCTGATGTCCCAAAGCCTACTGATGCTACACAGGTTGATGCTTGGAGGGCGTGAAGGATCACATTGTGTCCAGCCTGCATGGTAAGGCTTCTCCATACTTGATGTGGAAAGTGTTGACAGATCTATTCCAAAGAAAGAGCGATCTGAGGAAGCTGGTGCTCAAGGATAAACTCAAAAACATCAAATGTGAGAAGGGAGACAGTATGCTGAAGTATCTCACGAAGTTCACTCAGTGCAGAGATGAGCTGAGAAGTGTGGGGGTGACAAAGGTACTATGTTATTTTTATTGATGATTTTTCTCGTAGATGCTGGATCTACTTTATGCAAAAGAAGGATCCGACCTTCTTGAGGTTTTGTGAGTTTAAAGCCTTGGTAGAGAAAGAATCTGGAAAGAAAATAAAAGCCTTGTGTAGCGACAATGATGGAGAGTATGTCTCTCAACAGTTTAAAGACTTCTATGTTGTAGAAGGAATTATACAAGAATTGACGGCACCCCATAACCCACAACAGAATGGGGTGGCTGAAGGAAGAACAGATCTATTGTGGGAGCAGCTCGAGTGATGTTGCATGACCAAAGCCTACCACTGCATTTGTGGGCTGAGGCATGAAATACAGCCATATACTTACAGAACAGAAGCCTGCACCATATACTAGGGATGAAGACACCTATGGATGCCTTTTCCAAGAAGCGACCTGATGTAAGTCACTTTTGAATCTTTGGATCATCAGTTTACTGTCATGTGACCAAAGATGTCAGGAAGAAGCTAGACCCAACAGCTGAGTTGGGAATACTTGTGGGGTACATGGATACACCCCACAACTATTGGGTGCACCTACCTACCACTCAGAAGACAGTGGCACACAGGGATCTGAAGTTTGATGAGTAGAAATCCATGTGATTATCACTTGAGAGGGAGCTCAAGTTGCATGCAAAGGAGGAACTTTCAGTTCCTAAGGAGGAGGAGCCTCAGATTGATGCGGAGCAGCCACATGCAGAGGATCCGGGAGGGGAGACATTCACTCATGGTGATACTTCCAGAGATGGGCGGAAACACTCAAGAGAAGCTGACAGGTTGATGTTGGATGTGTGGCAGAATGTGGGACGACCATCTTCCCAGCGCAGACATAGGAGGTCGCCCAAGCGGTACACTGGGTGCATGGCCCTGGTTGGGGAGTGTGTAGATACTGAACCTTATTCATTCGAGGAGGTAGTGCAGAAAACAGTCTGGGTTCATGCAATGGTAGAGAAGTACGACTCTATCATTTAGAACAGTGTGTGGGATGTTGTCCCAAGACCTTAAGGCAAGTAGTGTTGAGTTCCAGATGGCTTTACAAGGTAAAGTAGGCAGCTGATGGCAGTGTTGAGAAACATAAGGCAAGGTTTGTTACCCGTGGTTTCTCACAAGTAAAGGGGATCGACTACAATGAGAAATTTTCTCTCGTAGTAAGGTACTCATTGATTAGATCAATATTGGCACTATCAGCTCAGATGGGGTGGAAGATCCACCAGATGGACGTGAAGATAGCATTCCTCAATGGGAATATTGAGGAGGAGGTGTACATTGAGTAGCTAGAGGGTTTCGAGACCTTTGATCATGAGGTGCATGTGTACCAACTCAAGAGGGATTTGTATGGGCTGAAGCAAGCACCCCGTGCTTGGTACACTAAGATTGACAACTATTTCTCCAAGTTGGGCTTTACCAAGAGTGAAGAAAATTTGAACCTTTACCATATCATGGTATAAGGTAAACCATTGATCATTGTTCTTTATGTCGATGATCTGATTTTGACAGGTGATGATCAGTTGATACAGTCTTGCAAGGAGGACCTTGCAAGAGAGTTCGAAATGAAAGACACGGGTCTTATGCACTACCTTCTAGGCATGGAGGTGTGGCAGAAAAATGGTGAAGTATTTGTGTCTCAAGGCAAGTATGCCAATGAGATACTCAGGCGCATTCACATGGAGAAGTGCCAGCCCATGCAGACTCCTCTAGTTGGGAACTGGAGGAAGGAGGATGCTACTTGATCAGGAGCTCAGGACCAAGTGTCGTAAAATGGTCAAAAATGAAAGTGCTCAGAACTGTTTTGAACCTAAACAACCGGATAGAGCTCGTCCTCCTGATTCTGGCGCCATGAACAGTTCGAAAAATGGTCGCCGTATGAGAAAGTTATGCCAAAAACAAAATCGCCCAATAACCCTTAATTTTTGAATATTTTTGGCAACCAATGAGCCAAGCCCGGAGGCCGCCACATGGCCCAGAGTGACATCAGCATATATGGGCGCATATTATAAAATTTGGTGGCAACCATGTGATTTGATCACACAACCTTCAAGTTGCTAACCCAATGTTTTACTATCATACCACAGTGGCGGATCTTAAATGGTGAGTGGCAGAAAGTATATATGAAGTTTAAACGTGGTTTGAGCAGGGCCCTAAGGGGACCAGCCCCTAACGGCCAGCCCCCATTCCATATTCCCTTATGCCCAAAACTGTGGGCCTACACCCTTAACCGCTGGCACGAAATCCAATGTAAACCACCAACCTAATTTTTCCAGTCATATGCGGGATTTAATGGCCATTAACTGACAGTCAAGTTGGCGGAAATTTTGGTGGAGCGCCAAATTTGGGCAGACCCGCCATATTTGGCGGGCCTAACTGGCTCCAACTAAAGTTATCTGGAGTTTTTGTAGGGGCAACTGGCAGTTGGGAGTAAATGGCCATAACTTTGGCTAGGAAAGTCTGTTTTGGACGATTTATTATTTTGGGTATCTTCGACCGTCTAAAGCCATTGGCATAGGTTTCGTAGCCATCTGAGGTAATTTGTAGGTGTTTTAGCTTCGTTGAAGTTCCAGGAGCCACCAAGGCCAAATCAGTTTGGGAGCTGCATTGGGAATTGTGCAGCCATTGAATGTGGAATAAAGGTCATTCCTAAAGGTTTTCAGCATTTTGAATCCATTTCTACAGCTCTTTTTTCTTGTTGAGGCATTCTTCTCACTGTTTAGCTTCAAGGAAGCTTTTGGGGCCACTAGGGCCATTTTAGTGTTTGAGCTGTTTGGGGGCTATGTTCATCCATTTTTGGTGATTCAAAAGCCTATTTATGCTATTTTCGACCTTCTAAGTCTAATGGCAGAGGTTTCAGAACCAATTGAGGTCATATTCACCTCGAAATTCTCCATTCAAGTTTAAAGGGCCACTAGGGCCAATTGGGGAAAGTACTGTATAAGGTACAATTTCACTGTTTAGTGCTTGGGAAAGAGCATGTTTAGCTAATTCCTATCTTTTGATTATGTATTTACAATCAGATATGTCTTTTGAGACACTAATATTCTTGTATTAGCCTTTGTAGCATTTTTAATACAAGAGGACAAGCCTAGTTTGAGAGGCTTGGTCCAGTAGATGTAGCCACAGGACGAGGTTCATGGAGTGGAAGAGACCACTCATGCAGCGCCAACCATCAGAGGGTGAAAGTGCTTGACAGAAGCTGAGCGACTAGCTCAAGATGCAGAGAAAGTTATAGAACCACCTACAGCCCAACGCAGGTAGAGACAGTCACTTGATTGGTACACTGGATACATGGCTCTTATGATCAAATGTGTTGTGACTGAGCCATCCTCTTTCAAGGAAGCTGTAGAGGATTCTGCATGGGTAGACGCCATGGTGGAAGAGTATGATTCGATTGTCAGAAACAGTGCATGGGAGATTTTTCCTAGACCAAAAGGGAAATCAGTGGTGGCTTCGAGATGGATCTACAAAGTTAAGCAAGCAGCTGACGGGAGTGTGGAGAAGTACAAGGCAAGATTTGTTGCCCGAGGCTTTTCACAGATAGAGGGGATCGATTATGAGGAGACCTTTGCACCTATCACAAGGTATTCTTCCATACAGACGATTCTTGCTCTCTCAACACAGATGGGTTGGCACATTCATCGGATGGATGTGAAGACTGCATTCCTCAACAGATTTATTGAGGAGGAGGTGTACATTGAGCAGCCCGAAGGTTTTGAGATCTTCAGCAGTGAGTCGCATGTGTTCAGGCTCAAGAGAGTGTTGTATGGGTTGAAACAAGCACCACGTGCTTGGTACACACGAATAGATAGTTATTTCACCGGACTTGGATTCTCTAAGAGTGAGGTGGATCCTAACCTATACCAGATTGTGGTGGAGGGTAAGTTTCTTATCATTGTACTTTATGTAGATGATTTGATTCTAACGGGTGATGCGGTGTTGATACTTTCATGCAAGGATGATCTTGCTAAGGAGTTTGAAAAGAAGGACTTGGGCGTCCTTCATTATTTCTTGGGATTGGAAATTTGGCAGAGCAGTGATGGACTATTTGTTTCTCAGGGTAAGTATGCTCGGGAGATACTATAGAAGTTCAACATGCATGGCTGCAAGCCTCTTGATACTCCTCTTCCTGGAGGTTGGAGGAAGGAGGATGCCACTTCAGTAGAAGAAGTGGATGCCACTGTTTATCGACAGTTGGTGGGGTCGCTTATGTATCTGGTCAATACACGACCCGATATATGCTATGTTGTTAACCAGCTTTCACAAGCTATGGTTAAGCCAACCAAGATATTTTGGAAGGCGGGCAAGCATGTATTGCGTTATTTGAGAGGCACATCGGGATATGGTTTGTGGTACAGACAGGAGGATGAGGTGAAGTTATTTGGCTTCACGGATGCAAATTGGGCAGGGAGCCCAACGGACAGAAAGAGCACATCAAGAGGGGTCTTCAGTATCAGGTTGACAACAGTTTCTTGGTACAGTAGGAAGCAGAGATCCGTGGTGCTCAGTTTAGAAGAGGCCGAGTATATGGCAGCAAGTTTGGCTGCATGCGAGGCTATATGGATGATGAAAATTCTGGTCGGTTTGTTCGGTTCTCACTTGGATCCTACTGTGATTTACTCTGATAACCAGAGTTTCATTAAACTCTTGGCTAATCCTTTATTTCATGATAGATCTAAGCACATTGACATCAGGTACCATCATATCAGAGATTGTGTGCAGTGGAGAATCATGTTACTTTCATACATTCCAACGGAGGATCAGGATGTTGATATCTTGACGAAGGCGCTCACCAGGAGCAAATTTGAATACCACCGAGGTAGGATAGGGGTTGCTGATAATCCATATATTGTTGAGAGGGGGTGTTGAGAATGAAACAAGATGATGGAGCTTAGTGGAAAGGAGTCGCCTTCACTAAGTGGGCCCACAGGCAAATTATGGCGCAAAGTCTATTTTTAGACTATGTCTATTTTTAGACATATGGATCATGGTCTATGAGTTGTAGGATGTTGTTTATGGAAAAATACATGGACTTCTATTTCTATTTCACAGCAGGAATGATCAAAGTCTATTTTTAGACTGCCAAGTTAAAAATAGAAAAGCCAAATATTATTGTCTCATAATAATATTTAGACTATAAACTTTATCTTATCCTCTTGGAGCACTTCAGTTTGACCTACAGATGTGGCACATGCAGCTGTTAGAAGGAAATATTCTTTTCTTGTGAGTCAGTTGAGCTATTGCATGCAGGACATCAGTTAGAACTCATGCATGTGAGTTCTGTGGAGTTGGATGTGGAGTTGATGGAGTTGTGTTCAGTTTGACTTTGTTAAACTAGTTGTAATGAGTCTAACTGCAAATAGACTAGTGATGAGTGATGTGAAATAATTGATTAAATTAATTCACTAGTTATTAACAAACAATGCAACTGAAGAATACATCAGTTAACTCAGTGCATGTACAGTTCAGTGGAAACAGGTGTTAGAGGTTGAGATTGCTATCAACTGTGACTATAGTTGTGCATGAGATCTTGCACAATCAAAGGGATTGAGATATGCCAATGAGTATTACGCAATGTGGGCCAATACAAGGTATTATAGCCTATTCTCACGTGATTTCCAGGGTGAGTGATTCTCAAGCATTGTGCAGTGGAGGCAGGCAAAGTAGCGGAGGAGATTTGAACCTGTGACTTGTTCGGATCTGAGCTAGTTTTGTGTGTAACAGGTGGAGATAGTGTTGGATACTTGTGAGGGTTATTGTACTATGTAATGTTACATGTTCTCAATCATTAATATACAGATAGTGTGGGGTTTTCAACTGCAAGCTTTCCTCGGGTTACATACTGTGTTAATGTGTGCAAGCGATTGATGTTTCATTGTTTTTGATGCTGCTAAATTGTTGATCAACGTAGAGGAGGTTATGTATTATGCATGTATTCCACAATAGTGTATAATCGGGATAATCTCTTTTGAATATGTGTTTATTATTCAAAATTTCTACATTATTGGTCCTCCTCTTGCATGATATGAAATTTTCCAACATTTTCATGCCCAATATATCCATTAAAGAACAAACCCTAACTTGCCTTGTTTTCCCTAAAATAGACTTTTCCAACAAACCCAAATTTGCAGTTTTCATGTGCAAGAAGGTTGTTGAGTGTCATGCAACTTTCAGTTAGAGTATTTCAAGGTTAGTGAAAGTGTTTACAGGTCTAGGAGATTTGCAAGATGGGTCGGTCTGGCCATGTGAATAGGTTTATGTCAAAATGATAGCTCAAGAAACTAAGGAAGAATCTAGTCACCTTCATGTTGAAAAACATGATGTAGCCCCTCTGAAGGTACCAGGGATTAAAGCTTATGAAAGGAAGAATAGAAGCCAATGGATAACTGTAGTAGAAGATGAAGAAACAAAAAATATAGCATCACAAACCAAAAAGGGCAAGCAGAAAGAGACTTAGGAAAATAGACCATGTTGAAAAGAAGAAAGAAAAAACACTAGAAGCTCACAAAAGTACACAAAAACCTGCTAGAAGGGTAACAAGGAGTCAGAACAAGCTATACATCATTTCTCAAGCTACAGAAGACATATATAAATGATCATTTTACTTCATGGGGCAAAGTATTACATAAACCCTAGTTTTGTTTCATAAACCCTAATGGTCCCTCAACATTTTTGCCTACTCAGTTTAATCTTTAAACAGTAATTTTTTTTTTTGAGTATACTGTGGTCAAATATTAGATATTTTTTTGGCTAAGGAAATGTAGAGAATACAAGTCAACATAAGGAAAAACAACCTTGAAGTAACATGTTTACCAACACTCTGTTTTTCTTGTTTTAGTCGCTATATTCAAACAACGATTCCAAGCAGGTGGTAATGAGTTTAAAAAAAAGGACTTTTTTATTGTGAACATGATGATTTCAAAAAGCCTCTTTCATATTTTACCCAAAACTCATGTTTTAGAAACTACAAAGGAATGCTTGAGGCCTAGTTCTCATATTTTGTATTTTTGTATTTTCATGTTTTAGTCATTTTTTCAAAAGACTTTTCCGAACATATGGAGATGAATTTTGGAAAAGAACAACATGTTTTTCAAGCTAATGGATAAATTTAAAAAAAAATAAAAATCCCCTCTCTCTTCTAAGAGGTGTCATCGTTTAGAAGATACAAACACACCTTTGGACCCTATTTTTAGGAGTTTTCCATATTTTTCGAAATTTTGTTTCCTATAAAAATGCCAAGTCAACAACTGAAAAAATTCGACTTGGGGATCATACTAAAGATGGGTTTTAAGATCCATTTATTTTGGCTCTTGATGGTTATTGTAATTAATACTTTCCACAAATTGTGGATCTGAATCTCTATTGTATTTTCCTATATATTGCATGAAAAATATGGAGAAAGGGTTGGTTTTCTAAAAAGATATAGTCACTATTTGTGTGTTTTGAATGCTTTATTCATTTCATTTTCCAAGATCGGTAGATTTTGACTAGTGATATAAAGATCCATGCCATAGTAGGTTCTAGTATGTACTCTCTCTATGTTTTTTCAGTTTCTTCTTTATAATCTCATGAATGTATTCCTTTTGAATGTTTGGAAAATATTAATTGATTCAAAATTCATCTTTGTTTCATGCTCTAAGTTAAGTTTTTCAAAGGTTCCAATTTTGATCCTCTAAAGCTACCATAGGATTCATTGTATATGCCCTATTGTAGTGGATTGTTCTTCTTTTTCTTCATCCATCTATAACAAATGGAAAAGGTCTAGGATCTACTATCCACCTTTCCTTATCAATCCTGATAAAACAACTAGTTACCTTGGTAAACCTATCTAAACCCTAGCTATTTGACTCCATCACCCAATGAGTTATTGATTTCAAGCCTAACCAAAACCTACATCAACACAATATATCTAAATATCTAGCCATAGTGTAAAGGTCAGAGAAATACCTCTCGGGATTGAAGTGGCTAGCCTTCAATCTATAAGTTTGATTGAAAAGGTTACCTTGGAAACTTCTCTCCTACAACCAAGAGAAAATTTCTAAGAGCTAACATCTTGGTGACCATACTGTGGAAGAGCAATACATCTTGCTATAACCAATTACTATTGTTTCAGATCTAATTCCTGATGGTGGACAGAAATTAGACACAGATGAGAGGTTGTACATCATTCACCTAGTGACTCCATTGTCAATGAGATCTAAAATTTAAAGTGTCACTGGCGACTCCACAATACGAATATGGGTTTGAAGGAGGCTTACATATCTATAAGGTATGCTCCTATGAACTACTCACATCTTCTTGGTTTTCCAAACTGTTTTCTCCACATAGATTGAAAAACATGTCTCTAAATGTTCAATGATCAGGAAGGAGATGATGCAAATTTTCATTTGATTAAGTTTCATAGACATATATATAAGCTTGGGATTAATTTTCATCAGCATTGTTTAATGAAGATGTTTATGGCTACCCTGGTAGACACTGCTATATCATGGTATGAGAGATTAAAATCGGGTAACTTATACTCTCTTAAAGATTTCCACACAGTATTCTTAGAGTATTATGCAACATTTCATCCTTATTTGTCACTGTTCCAAAACTGTTGTGAGTATTGTGAGGATTTTATTCAGTACTTTCAAGATTTTTATGATGAGGAGGAGCTTATGGATGATGAAATTATAGAAGCCCTTTATGAATATTCTTCTCAACAAGAAATAATAGAAACTAGTTGTTGTAGATAATCAGAACAATTTGTAGTGGATTAGAGCTTCTCCCTTGAATGAAAATGAAATATACTAACTTCTTGATGTGGATAGTCATGTTTCATCCCCTGAAGTTGATGAAGATATGCAACAGGTTTTTAAAATTTTATGTGACCAAGAGTATGAGGATAGTCAAAAAGTTGCCTCTTCAAATCAATCATTTTTATGAGATTTTGTCTCATGATGAAATTACTAAAAATCAAAATTTTGAAAGTGCTCATATTGGTGTTTTCTCACATTCACAAGGGATCTATGTACAAGAACGTAATTTCTTCATTCAGCTGAAATTCAAATTGACAATTTTCAAACAAAGTTACTAAAGGCTAAGGAGGCAAGATCATAATTGTTTGATGAGAAAGAGAGTCTTTTTAATGCACATGATGTGGCTGTCATATTTGAGCCTGTTCTAGATGGTATAGAGTCTTTTTTGATGAGAATGATGAACATTCCACTACCATGGTTTTTTAGAATTATGTTGAGAATCAAGGTATAAAGCAAGAACAACCGACAATTGTAAATGAAGTTTGTTCACCTGTGTTTTCTCATCAAAAAGAGGTGAATTTTCATGTTTTCGATGATCCTTTGGCCAATCTAATGGATTCATCCGTGAAGGTGGAGTTTGTTTTATTCATAAGCTCATGTTTAGGATTCAATTTTCGTTTTGATTTTCCATGCTTTACATTTCTCTGCATGCTTACGGAAGGTGTGAGATAAGTTCTAACGAGTGCCCATCTCCTTCATTGGTTGTACTGAAAATTGTGTGTCATATAATTGAGAAAATACTTTCAGTAGTTAAGAGTAGATAAGGGTGTGTAATAAGATTTTTTGGGAAAGCATTTCTTTCAAAAAAATTTGAGTTCAATTTCATAATTTTTTCAGTTTGCAATAGTGTACAACGTGGATTTTGGTTTGGTTTTAGTTGCAAGTCAGGTTACAGGTTGTAGGGTAAATCTTGGGGGAACCCAATGGATCAGGTACAGGGTCTACGTGTTATTTACTACCTCTTGGGGAGAGAGTATCTCCATTGGAGCCAGTTATTAGCATCAATTTTACACCTTCATTTCAAGGCAATGATATTAGTCCATCTTTTGCAAGGTTGTAATTTTGAAAAGGAGGTATTGTATTTTTTGTAAATTTTGCTAACTAATCCTAAGAATATGTGTCATTAAACCTCTTTCATACAACCCTAAGCTTATGAAAAATTTCTCACAGCGTTTTGACCTATAATAAAAGTTCGGTTGGTGCTACGAAATGTGTTCATAACACACTTCGAAAAAAATTAAAACTTCCTTTTCGACCCATTAATCCCATTTTTTTTAGTGCTCAAGTGTCTATTTATAAATTATTGGTCCTCCTCCTGCATGATATGACATCTCCCAGTTTTTTATGCCCAATAGAGCTACTAAATAAAAAACCCTAATTTTCCTTGTTTCCCCTAAAACAAACTTTTCTAGCAAACCCAGATTTACAGTTTTGCATGTGGAGGAAGGTTGCTGAGTGTCTTGCAGCTTTTAGTTAGAGTATTTCAAGGTAAGTGAAAGTGTTTGTAGGTCCAAGATCTTTGCAATATCAGTTGTTCTAACCATGTGAATGTATCAAAGATTAAATATTATGAAAGGAAAACTATAATCTAATAAAGAATTGTAGTAGAAGAGGAAGAAACAAATTAGAGAGCATCGCAAAGCAAAAAGAGACAGAGGAAAATAGAGCATGTTGAAAAGAAGAAGGAAAAAACACTAGAAGTTGACAAAAGTACACAGAAACATGCTAGAAGGGTGACGAGAAATTAGGACAAGGTAGACATCCTTGCTTAGGCTACAAAAGATAAAGAGAAATGATCAGATTACTTCATGGGGAAGAGTATTACACAAACCCTATTTTTGTTGCACAAACCCTAATGGTCCCTTAACATTTTGGCATACTCAGTTTAATCTTCAAGCATGTTATAGTGTTTTCTCCTCGAAGGTGTATGAAAAGAAAACACTTAAGGATGTGGATGACAAACAATCTCAACAATATAAATGGTTGTTAAACATTGCAGCTCTACATCAAATGATAGAAAAAAAACCTGCCAAAGCCCTTATCTATGCCACAATCATAGTTAAACAACAAAATGAAATAGAAATAAATGTGGGTAACTCCACTAATCCAATGGAAACCATATATACAAAGATATATTTTATTAAATAAAACCTATGAAGGGAACAAATAAATGTTACGAGTCCCTCTCTATGGGATGGGTTTGTGGCTATCCTCAAATATCTTCAACTTTTGTAGAATTTCTCTCCTCTATAATATGTAAACCCAACAAATAAAATGTTTGAGCTCAATGGGAACTCAAATGGAAAATAAAAATGGTGTGCGACAATGATAATAATAAGAGTTACAATAGTGAGTGCAACAATGAAAATAATCAAAAGTGAATAATGAATGGAAAACTCTTCTATTTATAACAAAATATTGAGTTATCTTCGAATAATGAGAAATAATAAATATTATTAACCCCATTCTAGGAGTAACCACTTGGAATATCTTATTATATTTGGTTAGGAGGGAAAAAATATTTAAACTTTTATTTAGAAACAATAAATAAATAAATGATTTATTTATCATCTCAAGAAATATGGTTAAGGAATAATAAACAAATAGTGATTTATTTAATTATTCCTAAGGGATTTAGTCAAACTTGACAAGAAATATTAATTAATTAATGATTAAATAATTATTCCTAGAGAAAAATAAGATAATTGATAATTTATATGTTTATTTTTCATAATTGGGTTAAATATGACGAGGAACATTAATTAAACAATGGTTTAATTAATTATTCCTAGAAGATAATTAAATAAATAGTGATTTATTTAATTATTTTTCATGGGTTTAATTATAAATTTCTTAACAAATGTGGTTTATTAATTAATTTCTCATAGTGAAAGCAATTTTACTATGGTAAAATTGGCCTTACATGGTGTACTTTGATCCATTTAGTAAATTAAGGCTAGATGATCAATCTTTTGTGATTACAAAGCAGTAAATTATTTTTTGAGTATATTGTGGTCAAATATTAGAGATTTTTTTGGTTGAGGAAGTGCAGATAATACAAGTCAACATAAGGAAAAATAGCCTTGAAGTAACAAGTTTACCAACACTCTTGTTTTCTTCTTTTATTTGCCATGTTCAATCAGAAATTCCAAGTAGGTGGTAATGAATTTTAAAAAAAATAAAGGAGGTTTTTGTTATGAATGAGATGATTTCAAAAGACTTTCATATTTTACCCAAACCTCATGTTTTAGAAACTACAGAGGAATTTTTGAGGCCTACTTTTTCAGATTTTGTAATTCTGTATTTTCTTGTTTTAGTCATTTTTTTCAAAAGGGGTTTCCAAATAAACGGAGATGAATTTTGGAAAACCAAAACATGTATTTACATCTAATGGATCAATTAACAAACAACTCCCTCCAATTTCAAACAAGTGTCATGGGTTAGAAGATCCGAATGCACCTTTGGACCTTATTGATGAGGCTCATCAATAGGTAAATTATATGGGCCTTAATGCCACTCTCCAGCTTATTATAATCAAATTTTCTCACATTTCTTTATATATTTTATTTTATTTTTCTTAGTGAGAAGGGTAAAGGTGAGATGTTATGTCATGTGGCCTATTGTGCATTAATTGCAGGAATTGGAGCAGGTTTTAGCTAATTGAAGTGCAGGAACTCAAAGAAGATAAGCAAGAGGGATTTTAGGAGATTGGGTCTCCCTCCTTAACTCCTCAATCACTCGAAGATTCCTCCACCTGATCTCATCAGCTCGGAGTTACAAGCAGTCAAGCCCACCGAGTTCCTTGGAAACCAAGCCAGTGATAGTTGAAGACAAGCTAATCTCAAGTTTGGGAGCCAAGCCTCCCTAATTTAATGTAGTTGTTGGTAGCTTCAGTTGTATAAATAAGAAGGCCTAGGGCCTCATTAGGATTGGACTTTTTATTGTATCCAAGGGGCAATTTCGAGCTTAAGATATTGTGATTGTTATTCTCATGTTATTTTTAACATTTTGGTTATAATGAAAAGGGTTCCTTTGATCTAGCACTGAGTTGAATCAGAGGGATGAAGCTCTTGGGTTAGGGCCCAACCCTAGAATTATAGGTTTCTCTTGTTTTTGTACATGTATCCTTATATTAGAATCATATATTAGCTACTGAAATTATTTATGTTTTATTTAATTTACAAGTATTTGGATGATTGGTTAGTTTTGCTTGCATTAGTTGGAGAAATAGATTAGTGTTACAGTAGGGAAAGAAAAGACTTCAGAAAATCTTGTGACAGTGGCCTCATACCCATTTCCCTCATGGGATCATGGTTTGAATACCCCACTCTCACAATCCCAAAAAGAGAGTTATCTTGTGGTTATTACATAGCTTAGGGTTTCTTGTTTAGTAGGTCATTGTTCATGATTCCTTAGAAGCACTTGCAATTGTCATTTTGGTTTCTTAATTTTTTTTGTAGGTTAGAAAGCATTCCATTCCATAGAGTTGGTCCACTAGACATTAATAAATCAGTTTTCTTAAATTCAACTCATCTTTTCCACATTTACCTAAAGTTGTGTATAAATGAAGAAATGAAAGTGTGTTGTTGTAGGAGTTGTTGAACTGTAGAGATAAATGATTCCATTAGCCTCATCTAAGTCTTCTCCACCTCTCGCAAAACCCTACCAACCATCAATTCAAATTTCTGTTTTGTAGACCATCATGGACAACCACCTAGAGAAAATCCAACCATTCTAAAGAGTTGGGTTGATCCTTGAGTAGTGTGCACCTTTCCCATACCTTATTCCACCATCATCCACCATCGCATCACTTACTTTCACCTTCCCTACCTTCCTATAGCTTTCAGCTAAGTTTCTTGTAGTAAACGAGGACATCCTATAGTAACTATAGGAAATCATGTAGCAACTATAGGAAACCCTGTAGCAGCCTGTTTTAGACTGTTTTGGGAAGAAATAATGACCAGAGCCTAGGGTAGGCCTTCATCTTGAGCTCCATACCCCTCAATGCCATTTTTTACCAGTCTTCACATACCTTCCTCCCCTACAAAAGATTAGCTTGATTAGTTTAACGTTTACATTTATAAATTGAAAACCAAAATACTCTTTTCTACAATATTTAGCTACTACATGCATATATTAGTCTTAAAAAATTTAAGGATCATTTCCATGTCTATTTAGTCTAGATAACTAGATGATAGAATGCAAGGTTAAATTAGGTCTATTTTGCAAGTAATGTGTGTTAATTCTTAGCTGGGTGATTTCATGTCATTTTCTTAGCACTTTCTATTCAACACTTTCATTTCCTTAACATAGGCAAGCATTTACTTTCTGCATTAAAAAAATAGCTTTACATTCACTGTCAGTAATCATCCTCCTTCTAGTCAATAGAAGACAGGTTTGAAAAACACTAATGTTCTATCGCCCCAGTTGAGAAGTGACAAGAGTAGACTATTGCATCTGCTATGCATAGAGCACTGTCACCTCCAAGTTTGTACGAACCTCAGGTTTATAAAGTAAAGTTGGTCGCCCTACGAGTTGCAGTATCCTTGCTGCAATACTGTGGTTCATCACTTTTTAGTGCCGTTGCCGGGGAGGTGTCTAGGTAGATGTGATTTCTTCTTTCCTTTCCATTTAACATTCAGTAAATAGATGCAATTCCTTCTTTCCTTTTGTTTTGCATTCAACATATAGTTGAATTTTTTTCTCTTTCCATTCTACAAGTAGTTACATTCATAAAATAGTTGCAAATTCTACTTTCTTTCCATTTAGAAATTCTGAAAAACCCTAAAAAAGGAAAAAAAAAAATCCTTTCATGCCTCGTAGGAGTAGAGAAAACTTACGAAAGTTTTTGCCAAATACCCCCACACCATCTAGCAACCAACCTTCCCTCTTCTTTGGTGGCTATGAGCTATAGGACCCATTAGGCAAACAACCAGATATACTTAAAGAGCCTATTGAGGAGGAAGAAGAAGAAACCATTCCACCAACCTCCATCATGGTTGAAAATAAAAATGGGATTGAAAACAGAAATGGAGCTACAAATAGAACTGAGAGTGCTTTCCCATCAAAGAAAATAATGGAGATTCTAGGATGAAAAACATAAGTCCCTTTACCCTTCCTCACTTCCATGGCTTAACCTCAGAGAACCTTGATACCTTTTTGTTTGAATTTGTTTCCATATGCAAAACTTATGATTATACCTTTGATGACTAGAAGTTGAGATTTTTCCCATCCACCCTTAAGGATGTAGCCTTGCACTGGTTCATGGTTTTACCTGGGAACAAAATAACTAACTTGGCGCAAATGCAACAAGCCTTCAACAATAAGTACAAGGATTATTGTAGGTCCAAAGAAACCAAAGAGGAAATCTTTAGAATGACCCTGGGACATGATGAGTCTTTGGAATATTATGAGGAAAGGTTCCAACTCGGCTATAAAAGGGCCAAATGCTCCCTCGATCTTGAATCACTCAAGCTAGTCCTTCTTAGAGGGATCAGGGAAGATCTCTTAGAAACCCTAAACATGTTGTTGGGAGGGACATCTACTTTTTCAAAAATCATTCTAGGGCAGCCAGAAAGAAGGGTAGGGCTAGTCAATCTTTGGCCAGTTCATCCTCCTCCAACAAATCCATTAAAAGTTAAATTGGGAACATGTTGGAAGACTTTAAGAGTGAAATTTTGCATACCCTTTATCTGTAAATGGACACCATTCAGATCAAGAGGAAGCAGGAGGAAACAAAAATATCCTTAGTTGTATTTTTCCCTAGATGCACCAGGAGCCACCCTAGAAATGAATGTCCATTGAATCTTACAAATATCTATTCGATTTGTGAGGAGAAGCACTCCATATACAAGTTCCCTTCTCTACCTAGATTGAAAGTTGTGTATCAAGGACCTGAAGGTGTGACTGAAAAACTCTGCGATATCAACCAAAGGAGGCCTCAAGGACCTTGACCATACCAACAAGTCATGCAAGGGGTATCTTATTCATATTACAACCCTTACCAGAATGCATCCATTCCCCCTTCGTGTCCTCCTCCTCATCCTTCATGGTCCACACCTTCTCCCTAGTCTTTTGCACCTCAATACCATTCCCAACCTTCCAATCAATCATTTCAGCCATATGCTCCCCCACAACCTCAATGGAATACACCATCACGGGGATGGATGCCCCCATACAACCAATCTACAACCTTACTACCTCCTCCTCCATCTCAACCACAACTCCTTCACCCTACTCCACCTAAGCCTCAGATGCCTTCTCAGCCAAATCTGAACCCGAACAACAAACAGGCACAACAGGTCTATAGTGGAGAGACATCCTACCCTGCCTATGCTGTGGAAATTCTATAAATCAACCTTGGGTCTGGAAGAGTGCTTCCAGATAATCAACCTTCATCTCCACCTAAGGAGTTTGAAGAGAAAAAGGAGGAGAGTGTTCGCCAAGCCAATACACCTACTTTTCCTGAGAGATTAAGCCATCCTGTCCAACACACCCTAGAGGACACTGAACTTCTGGGTGAATTGAAAAACTTGTGTGTTAAAATCCAACTCCTCCAAGCTATCAAGGATGTCCCCACTTATAACAATTTAATCAAGGAGAAATGCTTCAAACATCCTAGGAGGCGAAAGAAAGACACCCCTACCATTAATGGCATTGGACAACTCTCTGACTTAATGTTGGGGCGAGTGATTTTCCCAAAGTATCTAGACCTTGGAAGTCTTGTAGTAGATGTGCACATCAATGGTATCATGTTCCCCCATACCTTGATCAGTCTTGGGGCTACCATCAATGTGATGACTAAGGAAACTATGCTTAAACTGAATCTCCAAGGATAATTAAGGAAGAACACAACAATATTGCAGCTTGCAGATAGATCCACAATAGCTCCCGAGGGAGTTGTTGAGGATGTGATGGTCTACATTGATTCTTGGGAATACCCTGGTAACTTCTTGGCTCTCCAACCTAAGGCCAAGTTCAATGGTTATCCTCTCATCCTTGGAAGCAAATGGTTATCCACTATTGATGCTTACATAAGTTGCAGGGCTGGGAATATGACCATTAAAAATGGGCATTTTCCCAAACAATTGGTCTTGTACCCTCTTTCTCAACCATCTCTAGAGCATGAATTACCTTTATGGTTGGAAGAGGAGGAGGAAGATGAAGTCTAATCTGCCACCTCTTACCATTTTGTACCCTATATGCTACAATAGGAGGAGGGAAACCTGATGAAGACAACCTGATTAATCAAATCCTCCAGAATCACCCCCCCAACACCATGTCTCTTGATGAGTTAGTAAAGAAAGTTGAAGATAAACCTTGGATTGATTTGTGCCTCGCTGATTCAATTCCTACTCATGTCAAGGTGATAGAATTTGGTCCAGGAAGAACATTGAAAATCAACCCCTCTCTCTCTGCACATCAAGAAAAGGAGTTATGTGACATGCTAAGAGAGCATCTAGATGCCTTTTCTTGGAGTTATAAGGAAATGAAGGGAGCGCACCCTTTAGTGTGTACTCACAACATTTACATCAAGGATGCAAGCCAGAGCACCAACCTCAGAGGAGAGTTAACCCAACCCTCAAAGATATAGTTAAAGAATAATTGCAGAAATTGTTGGATGCAGGGTTCATTTACCCCATCTTAGATAGTGAGTGGGTGTATCCTCTCATTCTGGTCCCAAAGAAGAATGGAAAATGGATGATCTGTGTGGACTACAAAGAGCTAAAAAAACCACCAAAAAGACCATTTCAATCTAAATTTCATTGATCAAGTCTTGAATGGCCTTGCAGGAAAGAAGTTATTCTCTTTCCTCGATGGATTCAATGGTTACAATCAGATCTAGATTAGCCCAGAGGACCGATATAAAACCACTTTTACTTGTCCTTGGGGTACCTTTTCTTATAGGGTCCTTCCTTTTGGATTATGTAATACCCCAACCACTTTTTAGAGGGTAGTCTTGAGCATATTTGCAGAGCTAGTCCATGACTCTGTAGAAATTTATATGGATGATTTCACTTCCTATGGGTGTGATTTCCTGGAGGGTCTCTCTAACTTGGGGAAAGTATTAAACAAATCCATTGAAATTAACTTATCCCTTAGTCCTAAGAAGTGTGATTTCTTGATGAATGCAGGGACTATTCTAGGTCACTCAATAACTCAGGAAGGACTGCAAGTGGACCTAAATAAAATTGCTATGATAAAGAGGGTCCCTACTCCTCAGAAGTAGAGGGATGTTGGAAGTTTCTTGGGCTTAGCTGGATACTATAGGAGATGCATAACCGATTTCAACAAAGTAGCCTCACCTTTGTTTGCACTATTGGATAAGGACGCTTGTTGGCATTATGATACAAGTGTTGTCCCTAATGGCAACCCACTCACATGTCAGTTCAGTTTTAATAAAAGGAAACTCACAGTGTAACAAAAGAACAGGAAGATGGAACTAAGTTCTATTGATCAAAATGAAGAAGTTGAAGGAAAAGGATGGTGTAAAGCAATTTAAGATGTATACATAGTGTCACACGGAATAAGTCGATCTTGCGGACAAGATAGACCTTCCTAGAATCTAAAGAAGACCTAATGACAAGCAAACCAACCAGACACTATCTTTCTCTAAATATGCTTTTATAAACAATGGCAAACAAGTGTTTTTATCGCCTACCTTCTTCGATCCAAATGAGCTCCTTTGTCGCGAATCTGCAAACACAAACAAGGCAAACAAATTAAATAGCACTTGAAAAGCCAATATCATAAAACATATTTAACATGAAAGTCAAGGAGTCCATGAAACAAATAACATGAGATACTTGTTGAGAAAAATGAGTTTGATTGTATTAATTCAAAAGAAGAAGAACTTTACAACATGTGCCTTGACGTTGTACAAGATCCTCCTAGGGTCCAGCAAGAAGTCTCCTCTACTTTGACAAGTTTCACTCACTCCCCAATGAAGCCAAAAAAGGTATGTGATCTCTCCTCTTAAGCTCAACTAGGAAGTCTTGATTTCACCAGCATTTACCCTCAAAAATTTTCAGCTTCTAACCTCTCTAGCAACCAGCCCAATGCCTGAATTTATAGTGCAATGGAGGGAGGTTACTAGGTCCTCCCTCAAAGGGATAAAGTCCTCCTTCAAAGGGATAGCTCCTCTCATCAAGGGATTAGCTACTTCTCTTTTGGGATGCATGAACCACCTCAGAGCGAACAATCCACATCAAAATTCCTTCTAGAATCCTCTAGAATTAACCCAAAGTGAGTTTTTTAAGATAAAACTTGTGCCTTTTGACTTTCACAGGGGTCCGCACCCACACCTTTAGGGACAGAGCGGGCAGGTCCGCAGTTTTTGTAAACAGAAGGTGCGGGACTGCAGGTGACAGTGAAAGGAAGTGCAGAACCAGAGTTTCATTGATTTTTAATGTCTTTCTCTCATTTTCAAAGCTTGACTTGAAGAGCTGAGGTCTGAGACTTGCTTAGGAGGACAGTACAAGTGATGATAGACCCATACTGACTGCAAATAATCATGGTGACGATATTTTTGTGTAATAGATTGCCCCCTAAAGTGCGAAGTCTCTAGTAGATGAGGATTTCATTTATCATTTAGGAAGAGTGAAGTACTTTATCATTTCGAGGACCATCTTGTGGAGAGCCCGATTGGAACCTGTAAAAACGTTCAATGCAAGATATATATATGAGATCATATCATCGCTGAGGTAGGCATTCCCATACTCAGATCAAAACTGACTAGAAAACTAACTACTGCTATGATACAAGAATGATATTGTAAAACATCACAAGTATAGACTCATGTGGACATAGTATGGATGCAGCCATCTGTTTATGAATAGTCCATTATATAATGAATACAAAATTCCTCACAGCCTGGATTGTGGAAACTAGATCCAGGATCTTCATTTCTACTTCCCGAAACAATACGATTCTATCCATGCGAATGAATGTGTTGATGTCGAACATGGCAGAAACCACTTGATTACCAGTCAAAGATGTAAAATGTTAACAAGTGTGAGAGAAACCACCATTGATGTCAATGGCTCTCAAAGCACCCAGTACAATCCATGAGATGCGAATAAATGTGTCGATGTCGAACATGTCACAGAATCCTTTGATCGAAGGTCAATGATGCAACCTGTCGTCAAAGGCGAGAAACCTGCCATTGAGGCATGCAGATCTCAAGGTACTGACGATTTCTAGATCATCTTTCTAGATAATGAGTTGAAGTCGATAGAAAGCGATCCATCGTAGGCAAGCCCACAACACGAAATCATAGATCAAGTCGAAGAAATTTAGTTGCAAGGACTGACTCAGGGATGGTCAAGATGGATGACAGATATTTTGTAGATGAATGGCTTATTGGCAGTGACCTCTTGAACACATAACGACACGACAGATGGTTTGGTGACAAATGACCCAAAGATAATACCCAAAAACCGGTTGAAGACTTTCATTGTGGTTTGATCAACTGTTAGGCAAAGTACATCCCAACCCAAGTGAATAAAAGTGTCGTGTTCAAGATCGGTTACAAAGTATGACAAACAGGCACATTTTTCTCTCTTTTCCCCCACCATTTCTGGCAAGTACCTCTTTATTTTTGACAAGCTTGAGGAGGATAACATTTGCTTGATTATAAGCTCATCCTTCGGATGAGTCCAACTTAGTTTAAATTCGAACCCTAAGAAGGAGTGGTTCGTTCCTGTTTGTAATTGAACATGTCCTTTACTATGAAATTTTAACGAGTCCAGTATAGGAGAAACTCAGCGTTTTTCAATTTTAGAGAGTCTGAAAAAACTTAAGAAAACTCCAGGGTTGACCTTTTTCGTAAGTTTGTGTCTCCCAAGCCCGAAAAAGTATAAAATAATACTTGAGAGAACCGCTTGATCTTTTACGACCAAGGAGTAATTTTCATAATTAGTGTCCCTAATCCGAAAAAGTAAAAAAGCGATCAACGACACGTCGTTTTATAACCAATATCGAATTTAAAACGACAAAAATCTGGAAATCTTTTCATGTTTTTACGGTCGGAAAAGAGCTGTAAGTGGACCGTCTTTTAATTCTGTTTTAACAAGTTTAAAATAAAAACTCGGCGATCTTTTCATGTTTTAGGAGTCAAAAAAGAGCTTAAAGGTGACTCTAAATGTTTTTCGTCGAAAATGATAGATTTCGCCTGAATAATCCGTTATCCTGCACAAAAACACAAACATTACTCATACCTATTTGAAATGGATAAAAATGTCGCAAAAATACCTTTCCAAAGTGAAACATAAACAAATTTGCAATTTATTTACTCAAAAAACTTATAAAAAGGGCCTTCGTCAATTCATTTTTACCATTTGATTTTTGAGTGAGAAAATAGTGCTTTTTTTCAGAAAACTTCCCGTGAAGATTGCGGAAAATCCAACTGTCAGAATCGAACGTCATCTTCTCCAGGTAATCCACATCATCCTACTCTTCATTTTTTACCGTTTCAATTTTTGTTTTAGTCATTCATTTCATTTTTTGGGAGGGTTTTTAGGCTTAAAACCTGTGCGCAGGGGCGCGCAGGTTTACCATTGCTAGCCTGCGGACCCTGACTTTTTCTCCATTGGGAAAAAGCCAGGGGTCCGCACCTTCCATGTAGACAAGGTGTGGTCCCACGCACTATGTCTAACCCGGAGGGTGCGGTCCCCGTCGAAAGGGTTTTTAACCCAGAAATTCTCAAAATTGGACCAAACAAAATAATTTTTAGCATTTTAATTTATCTTTATACTTGATGTAGAGAGTACATCATGCTAGATTGGCATGAACGAGAGCATGAGGACGTGGATGCTGCCGCATGGAATCATCAGTCTTCACTTGATGCTTTGAGGGCGTGTGGCTTGTACAAATTCTGGGCCATTCCTGGCATGAGGGCTCAGGTGGATTTCTTACAGTGGTTGGTTGACAGATAGAGCATACAGGACCAGTGATTCTTCATTGGTGGCCACCAGCTCGAAATCGAGCCGGCGGACATATATTTCTTGACTGGTTTGCCTAAGAGAGGCGAAGACTTGACTCTGTTTGGGGCTAGGCCAGGTGACCAGTCTGTCGATAGCCTCTGGCTAGAGTTCTGCAACAGCCAGGCTAGAGACAAAGGGATAGACATAAAGACCATATCTCGTCCTGAACTCATGGTGATTGCGTTTACTGTCACCAGACTTTGCGGGGCTGCCGCATTACATATTTCCACTGGATCCCAGATGTGTATGGCAGTTGATTTCTTTCGAGGCACCATCTTCAACTGGTGCGATGCCGTGTTGGCCAATCTGAAAGGCCAACTGACCAGGGCCAAAAACAGACAACTAAAGACCTTTGGTTATGGGGCTTTGGTTGTGATTTTGGCCTGGACAGGGTTCCCATGTTGATCCCGCAGCACCTTATTGTTGGAGCTGGGCTTCCTCGAGAGCCCAAACTTATGCGATGGGTCGCAGTTATGGCCCATCACCCGGACAAGAGGACAGAGGTTGCTCGATTCACCAGGTCTTTTCTATTCAGGACTTCCCTTACACTGCGGTAGATTTTTGTGGTGACCAAGACATGGCTCTTCCCCCAGGAGAGCAGTGGGATGACTCAGGTAAAATCATTTTCAACATTTTTCCTATTTTAATTTTTTTATTATTTTTCCATCGTCTCAAAACTGATAGCAAAAGTTTCAAATGCAGATGTGGGTCCACAACAACCAGCCGCTCTCCGGCCTTACGAGAGGAAACAACCAGTTGCAGCCACGCCAGCCCCACAGGATGAATCAGCAGAGGTTTTGCCCGAGTTGGAGGGTCATCTCAAGCGCTTGACATGAGATATTCCGGAGACCACTATAGATGGCATTCCTCGTCGACTTCAGCGCTATGTGATTGGGGTCCCGGGACCTTTTAGGAGGTTCCTTTGCAAGGTGGCCGGTGCAGTGGTTTCTTATCGAGATCATCACCATTGATAGGATGATCACCTATTGTGGGCACATATGACATTTTTGTCTTTTGTACTTATCATTTTTGCCGATCATAAGGTGTTTTTCAACCTATGATCGAGGACGATGTATTTTTTGACACACTCCTATATATATATATATATATATCACTATTACCGGCTTATATTGTAAATCATGTTATGGAATCATTTTAAATTTACATGTATGATTATTGCAAATGTCTATTTAATATTTGAGAAGCAATTGCATCTGCTAATGTATTTAAAGATCTTGGAATATGCTGATATTCAATATAATCAAATTCATGTTCCAAGAGACGCACTCTCAAAAATAATCTTAATAACACTGGATTTCTAATGGCATACACTCTATTAAGCTGTAATACAACAAGTTCAGAATCTAACCTCACTATCAAACTCCGAATCCCAAATGAAATAAATTCAGATAATAACTCAATCACTGCACTATACTCGACAATGTTGTTTGTTGTTTGACCGAGACTTACCCCATGCATAGATACTAACTCGTCAAAGGGCGAATAGATAACCCAAGCTGCGGAAGAAATGTTCCATGTATTACGACAATCACCATCAGCGAAACCAATGTATGTTTGGAGAGGCATTAACATCTGCAATATCAAGAGTAAAACCAAGATAAGCAGGAATAATGACGAAAAAACACTCTCTAAGCTAAGCACACTGTTTAAACTAAAACTCACCAACTAGAAATAAAAACTATCCTAACTAAAAATCTCCATACCCATTCCTTTAAGCATAATACCTCTTCAAGTAAAGACCATTTCTGGGTTTACCCAAAGAGTCCCCGTCAAAGTCTACCAATTCATAGGACCCTTTTGCAAGCTTTCGCTTGACAACATAGGGACCATGCCACATAGAAACGAATTTTCCAGTGCCTAATTTATCATTAGCTTGATCGTAAACTAAGACTATATCTCCTTCCGAAAAATTTCGAGGGGTCACATTTCGATCATACTGAGCTTTCATGCATTTTGCATGAGTCTCGATCATCAATGCAACATCACGTCGATTCTCATCTAATTGAGTCAAGTATAACAAACGCTTTTCCTCTTCGGAAGTGGTTGGAAGTAACTCAATGGCCATTTGAAGTGACGGGATTTCGCATTCAATGGGTAACACAGCTTCCAAACCATAGACTAGTTGGAAAGGAGTGAACCCTGTTGATGTTTTTACTGAAGTTTGTTACGCCCAAAGCACTGAAAATAGCATGTTATGCCAATTCGACCGATGAATCCAGACCATTAGCTTGTGGATAATAAGGGTTTGAACTATCGTGACGTAAACCAAGCTGGTCTGTAAGTTCGGTCATCATAATGTTTCGAAAATGATGCCCATGATCAGTGATTATCGCTTGCAGGACACCAAACCTAGCAATTATATGATTGAACACGAAAATTGCAGTTGTCTTGCCGTCTGCCTCAAATGTAGGCATCGCCTCGGCCCACTTGGTAAAATAATCTACTGCAAGGATGATATACGCATGCCCCCCGGCCGAGTGAGGGTTACATGTAATAAAATCGATACCCCATTTGGCAAAAGGACCAACGACAATTATAGGGTGGAGAGGAGCAGGTGGAGCGCGCATCTTTCGTTAAAAAATTTGGCAGTTGTGGCATTTTCAGACCGTTGTAATACAATATTTAAATAAAGACGGCCAGAAGTAGCCAGCGCACAATATCTTTTGGGTTGTGGCATACCCAGACATGTGAACACCACACGCTCCAGAGTGACAATCATTTAGAACCCTTTCAGCTTCCTCGTGAGTTAAGCAACATCGAAACACAGAGTCCGCCCCACGGCAATAAAGAGTATCTCCAATAATCCTGAATTGTTGGGATTGGAATCGATTTTTTCAACGTTCTGACCTTGAAATTTCTAGCCGAAAGGATTGGGTCTGGAGATAAATGATGATATCCCCATACCAAGGATCTCAAGTGATGATTAGAAACAAGGATTCGTCTGCAATGGGCTCCTCCGCCACAGTTTCTGTGTCAGCACGTGGGAAGTCACACATTAACTCCACAAAAACTAAAGATTTCTTAGACTTGGATTTCTCAAATTCCAAGTCGAACTCCTGCAGGATAACAATCCATTTAGAGTACTTGCCCCCTAGCAATTTCTTGGTAAAAATGTAGATCATAGGGTTGCAATCAAAATTACTGTAGTTTTACGTAGTAAAGTGTAGTGACGAAAACGTTAGACAACTTGAACAGCTGCCAATGCCAATTTCTCCACATGTGAGTATTTTAGCTCACTTGGATTTAAAGTGCGACTAAGGTAATATATCACATGCTCAGTTCCGAATTCGTCTTCCTAAACTAAGACCATTCCAATGGTGGAATGAGAGGCAGCAAGATACAAGAAGTAATCTTGTTTGTAGTTGGGAGGATGCAATAACAGTGCATGGGTCAACGCGTGTTTAAGTGCATCAAAATATTTCTGAGCTATCTCATCCCAATAGAATGGAGTATTATGTTTCAACAACCTGGTAAAACCCTTTGTAACCTCAGCGTAGTTAGGAATGAATCATCGTAAAAAGTTTGTTTTCCCTTGCAAACTTTGGAGTTGGCGAAGATTCGAAGGAGGAGGAAATTTGATGATAGCTTCGACCTTGGAAGGATCAACGCGAATGCCGGCTTTCGAAACTACAAACCCCAGCAATCGACCAGTTTCAATACAGAAGACACATTTGTGTGGGTTCAAACGAATCCGATAACGCTTACACCTCATAAAGATTGCTCGTAAATGGAGGAGGTGATCAGCTCGATGTAATGAATGAGCAGGCAAGTCATCAAGATACGGTTGCACAATGTGCTTGATGTCATGAAACGCATAAGACATGGCCCTTTGAAAAGTTTCTCCAGCATTCTTGAGCCCAAAAGGTAACTTGCAATAAGAAAATGTCCCCCATGGACAAATGAAAGTCATTTTTGGTTTATCGGCAGGTAGAATATTGATTTGATTGTATCCGGAAAAACCATCCATGAAGGAGAATATTTCGCTGCCGGCACAATCATCAATGATTTGATCGATATAGGGAGTTGGGTAATTGTCCTTTGGACAGGCTCGATTAATGTCCCTATAATCGATGCATATTCTTATTGTTCCCTGCTTTTTGTTAATCAGAACAATATTCGATACCCAATCTCTTAACAGGATCGGATAAATGAAACCTGCTTTGAGTAATTTTTCAACTTCTACTTTAATTGCAGCAACTTTTCTTGGGTGAATCTAACGCAAACATTGCCGGACGGGTTTAGCATCCGGGTAAGTCTTGATCTCATGAACAACAATCGCAGGATCAATTCCTGGCATTTCCTCATAGGACCAGGCAAACACATCGCAGAATTCTTGAAATAGGGCCTTATATATCTGAATGTCATCATCTGTACATGAGGCAGCTATATGAATTTTCTCAACAATTCCAGGCTTAACCGAAATGTCAATAGGAATAGTTCGAGAGATGTTTCCCAAATTTAACTCTGAATCGGGATGTTTCATGGGATTCTGAGGTTCCTTGACATATTCAGTCGTAAAAAATGATGAGAAATCATTTTCAAAACGATCATTCTCGGGTAAAAACGAAGATCTGTGATGGAGATCTTCCCATGGTAAATCATCTACACATAAGACTTCACGAATTTGCTCGTCAGAGTGAACAAGTTCAGAAAACATGATTAAATACGAGGTTGATGTGAAAAGTGATTCTTCACGGACCACATTCATGAAGTCATTTTCGGTTGAAGATGGGTCGGTAAACGATTGCACGGCCTCATACGCAATTTCATATGGACTCAAAGGCATGACATCACCAAATGAGTCTATCTCAGATTCAGAAGGAATGATCCAAGGATCATCATAAACTATGGTGTCTGATGTAATCATATGAATGGTTGCAAATGAAGATGGTGCGTTGATCAGAGGAAAAGGAAAATTTCCTAGTAAACCGGCATCTTTAACTAGTCCTACTCCAACATCCTTATATGGGATAGCCGTTTTACCGACATGCTGAATACTCTCAGAAGAGGCTGGGTTGGAAGAAAAGTAAGCCAGCTGGTCTATTGTTACGATCTTTCCATTATGTGGAAACTTTATTACCCGAAAGATCGATGAAACGACCGCTGTCATAGCGTAAGACCAACTTCGACCCAAGAGAAGGTTGTAATCTAGAGGGGCATCAACCACCTCCACATCCAGACTAACGGTTTTTCCTTCAACCCCTATAGGCAAATCCTGTAGAATGCCAAAAGGATGAAACCCACAGCCATCAAAGGCCTTTACGTTGGGGATTGATTTAGCGAAGGAGAACCAAGCGATCTCCAACATTGTATCGACATAATACACGTTGAGGCTCCCTCATCAATTACAGTCCAATGAATAGGCCTGTTTTTTACTATCACTGGAATCTGAAAAGCCATTTGATGAGCCAAATGTGGTGTACTATTTTTTAGATCGAAAATTATTAGGTTCGAGTCCTGAACGTCAACAGCTCCTATAGCCGACAAAAGTAATTTACGTTGTGCTGGACATGATTGTAGCACTTCCAAAGCCAACATTGCTGAGGGTGAAACAGCTAAATACTCAAAAATGTTATAACTCTGAGCCACTCTCGCATGTGGATTGAAAGCTAACTTTCGAAGTATACCCTTGGCGGGCGGTTTGATTACCAAGTCTGGATTAGGTTTCTTGATCTTTAGTGGATCAGAACTGGGAGCTGAGGTTGATGGATTAGAATGAGAAGATTCTGCTTCTTTACCATCAATAGTACTTTTACTACCATAATCTTGCGATCGAGTCGCAATCCTAACATGGGACATCATCAGTATGGGTTCTTCATTGGCGCTCGAGGATGAACCTATCATATTACTGTCTTGAACTGGAAAAGGATCCTTCAAAACAGCATGAGTTTGGGAACCTTTGACAATCTTCGCAACCTCTGCACGATGAGGGCAATCTCTTGTAAAATGTTCATCGTCAAAAATGAGACAAGGATAACAAGGTTTGCGCTTTTCATCATTGGATTCCGATTTTTCAGGTCTCTCCTTTGAACTTTTGTCCGTTTTATTCTTCTTCTTTCCTTTCTTCTTCCCACCGGATTTTGATTTGGCTGTAGATGACTCTACAACGTGAATATCGGCGGAAATCTCTGCAGAAGAATCTCCTGTTGGGGAATCAGGAAAGGTTATGATAGGAGAAGAATTCTTGGAATATTTCTTCTTACTTTTAGTGTTAACCGTACCAATCATACCATCGGCGGCATGAGATCCCGAAGGAGCTGCAGCGATTTGATTTTCCTTGGGAAGATCGGGGATTTTCTTGTGTAACGTACCTGACTGAGTATAGACCAAGTCAAGGTACTGTGCTTGAGCAATTACTTGCTCCTCAATAACAACTCCAGCTTTAGCTACATCCTCAGTGATCTTTGGCAACAAAGATTTTACAAACCACTCGGCCAAGATCTGATCCGGAATGAACACCTTCACTAAACGTCATCGACATCTCCACTCATGAATATGATCTGAAATGTAAGTGGATGTCGATTGTTTTAATGAAGTTAACAATTCTGTGCCATTGTCATATCGGACTGGCAACTGAAAATGAGTTAAAAATGAGGTAGCTAACTGACTAAAATTATAAAATGTGCCTCGCGGTAACTCAATGTACCACTTGGTCGCGAGACCAATTAGAGTGCACTGGAAAAGTCTAAGATAGATTGAATCATCTGAAATGGAGTTAGATGCACACCAGAGGTGGCAAGTCATCACATGGTTCGACGGGTCCTCTCCTGATTTACCTTCGAACTTAGGAATGTCATTGGGCAACTTATTCGGCATTGGCGGCCAAAAGGGAAGATAATTAATGGGATCATTCTTTAGGCGCGACAAGTCAGGCAAGTCCAAAGTTGCGATAAACGGTAATTGACAATTAGGATCCCTAAAACTCTGGGTCATGAGACCAGCCCCAGGAGGAGGATATCCGGGATAACCAGGAATAGGAATTGCATTTGGGATATTGTATCCTCCCAGAAAACCAGGATTAACCAGACCGTACTGGGGTTGTTGAGGTTGTTGATAAGTGTACCCAGGATATGGTTGATACTGATAGACTGGCTGCTGCACAGCAGGACCGAATTGGTACTGTCCGTGGTACGGTTGATAAGTAAATTGTGGTTGACTTGTGACAACCGTACTTGAACCAGGTTATCCTACAAGCATCTGAACCGAAGTTTGAATCGTAGATCCAGACGGTGGTAAAGATGTCTGAGGAGTAGATACAGGAACATTAGAAACCGGAGTTGTTGATACTCCAGAAGTAGGTGGGGTAGATTGAACAGATGTTGCGGCAGTTGTAGCGGTCGTTTAAGGCGGAGTACGAGGCGTACTAGGCCCAGGCTGAGAAATTACCAAAGGTACAGAAGTTTGAATGTTAGAGTGGACTGGTTGCTGGGGTGTACTAGAAACTAAGGGTTGTCCAATTTGAGATGACAACTGTACATTTGGCTACAACACCTGTTGAGTTTGTGATGGATCCCACACTATATTCATTCCCGGGTACTGACCCATAGCAGATTGAGAATATTGAGGACCATAACCGGGTTGAGGGTAGGATTGATAATTTAAAGGTACATTTCCCGTTCCTTGAACATAAATTTGACCGGAGGGTGGTTGGAAACCTTGGTTCAAGTACTGACCTTGGGGTTGATACCCTTGAGGCATGTACTGATACTGGGGTTGACCTTGAGGTATAAATTGATACTGGGGTTAACCCTGGGGTACATATTGAGTCTGGGGTTGACCTTGAGGAACGTACTGTCCCATAGGTATGTACTATCCTTGAGGTTTCCCCCCAGATGCAAATTGGGTACCTTGAGGTTGCCCCCCAGGTGATAATTGAGGTTGCCCCCCAGGCGGTAACTGGCCACCTTGAGGTTGAGGATTGGGAATAGAACCTGACATCATGAGAATGTATTCTACGCTCAACGTCTTAGTACAATTGCTTCCAGTTAATAACCCTTGCTCAATGGGTTGAGGAGATGCTCCCGAAAAAGTACCAGAAAGTGACTGATACCCAAAGGGAATAGAAGGACCGCCGTACAAAAAGGATTCAGGTGATTGAGTAAACATGGATGACTATCCTGACATATTTAATGGACGATAATAACCTCTAGGTGTTGGGTGATAAAGAGTGCGAGGTGGTGAAAAACTTAACCCTGAGTTTTCTAAAAAATTAGTCAAAGAAAGATACCAAGTACTACTCCTAGGCGGATTGTACAAAATTGATTCATGCTCCCTTAGCTCAATAACAGGTTGATTTTCAGGGATAGGGATGCCTACTTCTTCTTCCGTAGTAGCAAGTTCTTCAATAGCAATAAGTCCAGAAGGAAGACCTTGGGTGATTACTCTTTCTACCCTAGGTGAACTAGGACCACTAGAAGCTGGAGACACAAACCCCGACGTCGGAGTAGCAGCAAATTCACTTTCAGGCTTGGATATTTCAGGTTCCTCACCTATATCACTAATAGATGAAAAGCTACCAGTCACTTCGGAAACAGACACTGACTGTGGATTATAATCTGTCACTAACGTTTGAAAATCAGGATGTACTATCAAAGAAGATTCTCCTTCTTCAGGTGACCCAACTCTACCATCTCTAGGAGTTACGAGGACTTTCAAGCCTTCAAGCTGGCTCGAGACTTCCTCAGGAGGTTGGCCCCGAAGTCTACGGGAATTCCTCAATAATTCAGCCATGGTTAAAAACTCAGGAGGTTGGCCCCGAAGTCTACGGGACTTCCTCAATAATTCAGCCATGGTTAAAAACTCAGGAGGTTGGCCCCGAAGTCTACGGGACTGCCTTGGTAATTCAGCCACAGTTAAAAAAATTTAACTACTTCACATGCAAACAAAGTAAAATCTCAATGAAAACCACCTAAAGCCTCTAAAGAACCAAACAAATTTGAATCACATGCTTAAAGAATATAGGGGATCAAACACACACAAACAGTAACTTTCCATACTGAAAACACTAGTTGGTGATGAAATCCAACGTCGCAGAGTTCAATACAGAAATGGCAGTTGGAACAGTTACCTCGGAAACCTGCTTAATGAATAGACTGGCACAAGTTCCTCCACTTAACTGTCTCGAGTGAAGAGAATCCCCCAGAAAATCCAAGTGAGTCTAGCCGACGTCTGCTCCAGGTACAGTGGGATCTTCCCACCACTGTCACCTTAGGAAGAATCCTAAAGAATATGGCCACTAAGGTTACCAACTGAAACAAATATACCTGGGGAACAGTCTACGATCCGATACGCACGCAAGGGCAGAGTAGCAAGCTCAATCCCCTTGAAGGTTCCTTGACATAATCCAAGGTTTACCAACAAGTGACCCCAGGCTCCTCGACAATGGTTAATCCGAGGTTTATCGTTTTTCATATGTGAATATCTGGCGTCGTTCCCAACGAGGAAGGATTGATTCCCACACTGGTTCGGACACAATATCGTGCTTCTCCTTTAAGAGGAGCTTTCCCAGAGCATAAATGCAACAATTGGATTTCTTCCCTACCACAAGATACAACTACTTGTTTGTTTCTACTGCCTTGGAGAGTTAATTACTCTCCTACTCCAAGACACTAGCCTAAGCTAAGTTGGTGTATCAGAGCCCTAGAAATAAAAATATTACTAGATGAATTTTACTTTAAGCATTTATTTTATTGGTTTTTGTTTAAGTCAAAAGGTGTGGAGATGAAACTCGTGGTATGAATACTCGACTCAAAATCACTAAAAATGCACCTAAGATGATTTAAACAATCTTTTTCTCTTCGATGAACTTCTAAACTAAGAAAGAGTTTGAGAATGCAAATACTTTGTAAACACAAATCCTTCTTAAGAAACAAATTAAAAGAAGAGCTTTTGTCCTTTCCAATGCACTCAAAACGAGACAACTAGTTATTTCACAAAAATTTCCCTTTTTCGTTTCAAAGCACTCAACCACTACAAAAAACAAACTTTTTTCCAAAAGAGATTTTTATTTTTTTTTATAAAACACTCAAAACTATGGAAATGACTAACTTTGAGATCTATAAATTATAAAAACCTATTTGAAGTCAAAGCCTACTAGATGTCTCTTTTAAGGATGTTTTACCTAGATAGATGTAAGCTAAGGACCAATTTATGCAGAATCAGAAATCAGTCAATAACAACCAATTTTGTTTTCTTTTTGAAAATGAAAATCCAAACATTTAAACACAAGCTTTTCGAAGTTTTGTAAAGAGAAAACTCAAAGTGGATTCCTCAACAAGGGGAGATTTCATAAATGATCAGACTCATAAGAAGGCTGGTAGACACTAAGGTGATCTGAAGTCCCTACAGCTTCTAAGCTCAGAGCCACTACACAACCAAAATGAAAAATAAGCCCAACAAGCAAAACTCCTAGGAATTTCACCTAAAACCCTAACACTAATGAAATCAACCTAAGGAAAGCTTCTGACAAGTTATATGCAGGTCTGGGTAGTGGATAACAATTTCTAAACAAAAACTAAGCTGACTAACAGAGGAAATCTTAGGTTTTTCAAAATTTTGACAGGGTCCGCAGGCCCACAGTTGACACAGGTGCGGATAGGTACACACCATGTCAAAAGGCTAGGGTGCGGTCCTCTCCCAAAGCTATGAAAAATGAAAAATAAACCTAGATCTACAAACTCTACCCAATTTTACACACAACAAGCCAAAAACAGAAACAAAAACATAGTTTCTCAGGTCAAAGTAAAAACAAGGAAAACAATCAAGCTCCCCAGTGGAGTCGCCATTTTGTCACACAGAATAAGTCGATCTTGTGGACAATATAGACCTTCCTAGAATCTAAAGAAGACCTAATGACAAGAAAACCAACCAGACACTATCTTTCTCTAAATATGTTTTTATAAACAATGGAAAACAAGTGTTTTTAGGGCCTACCTTAGGTCCAACGTAGGTTTGTGGATGCCCTCGCTCCATCGATCCAAATGAGCTCCTTTGTCGTGAATCTGCAAACACAAACAAGGCAAACAAATTAAATAGCACTTGAAAAGCCAATATCATAAAACATATTTAACATGAAAGTCAAGGAGTCCATGAAACAAATAACATGAGATACTTGTTGAGAAAAATGAGTTTGATTGCATTAATTCAAAAGAAGAAGAACTTTACAAGCTGTGCCTTGACGATGTACAAGCTCCTCCCAGGGTCTAGCAAGAAGTCTCCTCTAATTTAACAAGTTTCACTCACTCCCCAATGAAGCCAAAAAAGGTATGTGATCTCTCCTCTTAAGCTCAACTAGGAAGTCTTGATTTCACCAGCATTTACCTTCAAAAATGTTCAGCTTCTAACCTCTCTAGCAACCAGCCCAATGCCTGAATTTATAGTGCAATGGAGGGAGGTTACTAGGTCCTCCTTCAAAGGGATAGCTCCTCTCATTAGGGGATTAGCTCCTTCTCTTTTGGGATTCATGAACCACCTCAGAGCGAACAATTCACATCAAAATTCCTTCTAGAATCCTCTAGAATTAACCCAAAGTGAGTTTTTTAAGATAAAACTTGCGCCTTTTGACTTTCACAGGGGTCCGCACCCACACCTTTAGGGACAAAGCAGGCAGGTCCGCAGTTTTTGTAAACAGAAGGTGCAAGACCACAGGTGACAATGAGAGAAAGTGCGGAACCAGAGTTTCATTGATTTTTAATGTCTTTCTCTCATTTTCAAAGCTTGACTTGAAGAGCTGAGGTCTGAGACTTGCTTAGGAGGACAGTACAAGTGATGATAGACCCATACTGACTGCAAATAATCATGGTGATGATATTTTTGTGTAACACATAGGTCCCCTTAGTCAAAACAGTGTATACACACTGGTTCACAGAACAAATCTAACGTATATATATACACGCACATTCACAAGAGGAAAAGTGCATACATGTTGGAAAATCAAGGAAATTCAAGAGTAAAGAATACCAAGGTCAATACCATGGTATTAGCCCAAAATATTGAGTGGAGTAATGACTATTTGATCCCATCCAAGAATACCATGGGTCCTAAGTGGTTTTGATCCTAGGTATTTTTTTCTCGGCAATTCTAACTACTTTGTATTAATATTTACAGTAAAACATTTACATCAAACAGACAAGCTGCCCAGGGCCACCTATGGCTCCTTGGGTGGTGATAGCAAACTTGAATTTTTGCCTCGCAGGGCACCTGTTCCAGAGAGCTTGACAAAACATGACTATGTGATTTTCCACCATGACTACAAAACGGCCCGCGCAGGGGCAAACCAGAAGAGACGCGGAGTACAGACAAACTGAAAAAACTGGTGACATTACCGTAAACCGACACGATACAGGTAAAGACATATAGCTAAGACCCGACATTAGACTCCGGACCCAGTGCAACTGAGGTAGCCGCGAGCCGGACTTACAGATATAAAGAGAATAGACTAAGATGCACATTGAAAACTTGAAATTAGCCAGTATCCAGACCCCAACCTGAGAGAAGGAAGCAAAAACGAAGGGGAGCCGCTGAGGACTACTCTTCTGGTTCTTCTTCCACAATTCTGCTCCAACCCTGCCCATCTGGAACTCCTTCCCACATGGCCATGGGGTTCTGCGCAGTAGATGACATTTCGGGCTGTTGAAGTTGGGCGGGGGGATGAGGCAGCTCTCCTTCAGAATGGCTCGCTGCGTTGGAAGACTCCCCCATTGGGCGTTTTCCTTTTTCCTTTGCTGAATTGTCCTCCGCCAGAACCAGTGACGAGCTATCCTCATCTTCCTCAGGGATTTTTGTAAAAAGCACAGAGATGTGGGCATTAACACCTGCAGTGTCTCTGGAGCTGCCCAACGTGAAGGTGACTGAGCTAAATGCTGGGAGAATTGGCTCACCCTCGATGGAGCTTCCCACTTCCATGAATTGACCAGCTGGGATTTGGGTGACTCCCGCCCTCCGATAACAATAGCAACAGCAGCAATGATGATGAACATCAGCTGCAGGAGGATGAGAGGATTCCCCCCTTCCTGGGCCTCTTCGGCTAGGCATCCTCTTCTCGGTCGCACCATGGAATCCTCCAATTCCGCTTCCTGAGCCCGAGCAGCGAAGGGCCGACAGTGGCTATGCCCCTTTCCCTTATCTTGCAGCACCCAAATTGGGTATGTACCGGCGTAGACTGAACGAATACAGAGCCCAGACAGCACCAGAATGGCGCGGACCTTACCCGAACCTCCAAATACCAAGACGAGATATTGACTCTCAGGATTCTGAGAATTATGCCAATCACTCTGAGCTCCCTTACCCACCGAATCGGCATATTTAAGCTCCTGCACATTCCCTCTGAAAAGACCTCCATTAACTGCGTCTGGCTGGACTGCCATCACCTCCCGCAGCGCCATTAAAACCTCCTTTATGCCTCTCGCTTGCTGAAGGATCGGCGGCTTGAGGCAATAAAGGCTCGCTTTCCTCACGTGTCGGCCCATGCCCGCCATGTGGCCTCCCATGGATTAGCTCGAAGACACCCGCATCCGGGGGGTTTTGATCCTAGGTATTAAGAATGGCCAAAAACTATATAAGGAGGAGAAGATCAAAAGGCCACTATGTGCAAGTGAAAGAGTTTCTCAGGAATACTTCTATCTAAATTATATTTTATGTTGTAGGAGCTATGTTTGTGATTTGATCTGAAATATTTTGTGCACCTTGAATTCAATGTTGGATCACGATCATGAGACCTTAAATGACTTATCATTGAATGATATGATATTGATTGAGCTAGTTCTGATTGCGTACACCTGTTTTATTCTTTAAATGTCATGATCTGGGTTTGTCTAAAGTCTGAAATAGCATCAAAGTTGTGAGTTAATATTTGTAGATCTATACGTTGGTTCACCTCGGTAAAAGAATGTATACATGCAGGTTCTACTCTTCCAAGTAGCGTATACAAAAGAAAATCCTATTCTTCAGAAATTACTGATCTATCTGATCAGTTCTATTGTTTTACTATTGTCTGTCAATGAATTCTTCTTAGATCTGAATGTAAAACTGAATGTGTTGGAAACGGGTTCCTCCAAGAGCAGTTTCGAGGCTAAATCCCATGTTTTGGGACAATTTTGTAATAAAGTTGTAAAGTCTCCACATTTTGTGGTTCTAGAGCGCGAAGGTGTCAAGAGTCATAAAGGGTTGTCCTACCTTATTTTGTAAAGTGTCAAGTCGGCTGTAAAGATCTACCTATGGTCCGTGGACCATGGGATTGTATAAAAAGGAGCTAAGTAAGTAAGCTCTAGGCAGTTAGAATAATTAAGCTTTGGGAAGTTTCGATAAAAAAGTCTAAGTGTTTTCGGGTCTTAGCGTAGGTAGAGGCTCTATAGGTGAGTACGCAGAGGCCTAGGGTGGAAGTCCACAACTGAGTGTGTGGACCCCTGTAGCTGTATGCGTAGGGTGGATAGAGTCTATACTAAACTGGAAGATATCAATAAAGATAAGTATTCTACAATTATTGTGTATTTAGTCTCTGTCAATGCATCTGATTATATTGCAATTTAGGTTTATTTTACAGTGTTTATTTGATGCGCGAATGTATGTGATTATATCTGTTAATTGAACACAAGAAAGAATATCATTTTACGCAGCGCTAACTATAATTGATTGGTAAGATAAGTAAAACACTTGAGATAACTTGGGAACCTATATAATACAATGTCATAGCAGCGCGAATGTCAATCGTACACCTTCGTGAAGGTACTGAAGGGTGGGATAGAGAGTAGATAGATAAAGCCTTAAGGCTTAGAGACTTGCATGAAGGTAGGAGAAGGGGGTATAAACCGACATCATGACCACCTCAGGGTGCAGATACTTGGTTCCAGTATCACCCCATACTGCTTCGGGTGAGACTTTAGTCTGCGCTCCGCGGGCTGATGCCGAAAGGGCCAGTAGTGTAGGGATTTATTTGGCTGACTAATGCTGAACCTGGGTCAGGGCCCACAAACCAAAAAATGGTTCCATTTCATTCCGCGATCAATGCGCTTTGCAAGTGATCAGTGAGCAGTAGATCAATAATGTGTAGTTGTCCCTACAGCTAGACTCTGCCATCGCCACCGTGAATGATGTAACCGACTGAAACAAGTGCATTGTTCAGGTTGTGGAGGAAGCACGTCGAATGGTCCTGGAGTTTTCCATCCGTGAGGGAGAACTGGTAGAGGTGCGCATTCACAAACTTGCTATAGGGGTGTACGATGCTCGTACAGAGTAAAGGAATAACACACAACCACTATCACAAAGGCAATAGTGGCAGTAGACAGTGCAGTAGCAGACTGCACAAGCTTGTTTGAACAATCTTTCGAGATCCTGACCAGTCTGCAAGAAGATCCTAATGTAAAAAGGCTGGAGACAGAGGCATGAGAACTACAACAGTGCTATGACGAGGTAAAAGGAACAGCGTGCACCGTTGCCCTCACATAGAGACTTGTGAAGCTACAGGAGGCAAAAACACTGAAGGAATAGGTAGATGCAATGCAACACAAAGAGGCAATGTTGAAGGCACACTTGAAGCCTTGGTTGGACAAAGCTTATTTGGTCACGACCTCCATTGAAGGCAAGCTTGCTAGTTTGCAGGTGACGCGATAGAAGCTTTAGGCTGACAGTTCAGAACCAGCGATAAAGAAATTGGTTGAAGAAGTGAAGCAGGCGGCCACGCAGTGCACCGCCGAGGTTTCCGTCATACAGGTCGAGTTGGGAGGTCTTCGCGCCAAGATCTCTGTGCCTGTAGAGTGACTTGAGGGCGAGTCACCATGTTTGTGTTGGAGGCATGTTGGGAACAGGTTCCCCCAAGAGCAGTTTTGGGGCTAAAAGCCCATGTTTTGGGACTATTTTGTGATAAAGTTGTAAAGTCTCCGCATTTTCTAGTCGCGGAGCGTGAAGGTGTCAAGAGTCATAAAGGGTTGTCCGCTCTTATTTTGTAAAGTTTCAAGTCGGCTGTAAAGGTATACCCATGGTCCGCGAACCATGGGATGGTATAAAAAGGAGCTAAGTAAGTAAGCTTTAGGTAGTTAGAACAATTAAAATTTGGGAAGTTTTGGTAAAAATGTCTAAGTTTTTTCGGGTCTTCGCGTAGGTAGAGGCTCTGCAGCTGAGTGCACAGAGGCCTAGGGTGGAAGTCTGCAGTTGAGTGCGCAAATCCCTGTAGCTCTGTGCGCAGGGTGGATAGAGTCTGTATTAAACTGGAAGATATCAATAAAGAGAAGTATTCTGCAATTACTGTGTATTTAGTCTCTGTTAATGCATCTGATTATATTGCGATCTGGGTTTATTTTACAGTGTTTATTTGATGCGTGAATGTATGTGATTATATTTGTTAATGGTTAGTGTTGCGTGAAGGTTAATCGTACACCTTCGCGAAGGTACTAAAGGGCGAGATAGAGGGTAGATCGATAAATCCATGAGGCTTAGCAACCTGCGCAAAGGTAGGAGCAGGGGGTATAAACCAACATCACGACCATCTCACAGTGCGAAAACTTGGTTCTAGCATTCCCCCATACTTCTTCAGGTGAGACTTCGGTCTACGCTGCATGGGCTGACGCTGAAAGGGCCAGCAGTGTAGGGATTTGTTTGGATGACTAATGCTAAACTTGGGTCAGGGCCCACAAAGTTGTTGGCATTATGATACAGGTGTTGTCCTTGATGGCAACTCTCAACAATGTAAACTTTGAAACGGGAACTGTAAACTGAAAACGAGAACTCTAGTCAAAAAACCCCTTAAAAACATCAAAAACAGTGCTAAAAAAAAGTGTTGATGCTGGAATAACACTTTTTTTTTTATAGGGTAAATTTTGAGTGTGTTTTAAAAATGGTGGTGAAACCAATTTTTTATGCAAAAATTGTCCCAAAAATGCCCTCAAAACAAAAAGTGTTAATGTTGGAATAACACTTTTTTTTTCCCTTTTTTTTCAAGGGTAATATTTCAACATTTTGAAATAATAGCGTAAAATATTTTATCATGACCCTGAAAAAGATTAAAATTTCAAACAAATAATGAAGACATAAAATAAAATTAAAAATAAAACAATTAAAAAACACAAAACAACAAAAATTTTAAAAATTAACAAAACATAAATTCAAGCATATACTAAAAAAGAACATTAAAAAAAAAAACAAAAAAAAAATCAATCATAAAAATGTCAAAAAAAACTAAATTAAAAAAACTAAAAAACAGTTAAAATTATAAACAAATAAATAATAAAAAAAACATATTTAAAAAAATGGGAAAAAAATAATAATAAAAAATATCAAAAATCTGTAAACAATAAAAAAACATTGTCAAAAGAAAAGAAAAGAATATATATATATATATATATATATATATATATATATATATATATGGAAAAGAAAAAAAAAATTATATAAACTATAAAATTTAGGTAAAGAAAAAAAAAAATTAAAAAACATTATCAAAAAACTAAAAAAAAAAATGAAAATTAAAAACAAACTAAATTTAATAAAAACATAGAAAAATAACAAAAATAAAAATAAAAACTATTAAAACAAACTAGATTTAAAAAAAAAAAAAAAACATAGAAAATCCACAAAATTAAAAATAAAAAACTAGCAAAATTAACATCGTAAACATTTAAGAAAAACTAAAAAAATAACCATACACTGAAATTAAAACAAAAAAAACCAAAAAAGTTAAAAAAATTTAAAAATATGTCTTTTCAAATTAAAAAAAAAAAAAAAAAACCAAAAAATTTAAAATTTTTAAAGAAACATTTATTTCTCTATTTATAAAAAAAAAAAAAAAAAAAAAAAAAAAATTAACACATATGGTTTTTTTAATTTAAAAAAGTATATATTAATTTTTTTTTAAATTAATTGATAAACAGGGCTTTTTATTATTATTTTAAAAAACAATGATTGAAAAAATTATTTAAAAAAAACAAAAATTAAAATTAAAAACAAAAATTTATTTTTAAAACAAAAATTTATTTTTAAAACAAAAATTTATTTTTAAAAACAAAAATTTATTATTTTTTTTTTAATTATTAAAAAAAAAAAAAAAATTGCCCCTCGGGCCCACCCGGTCGGCGGAGGGTACCGGGCGGCCCGCGGCGGCGCGGCCCAGGGCGGAGGCCTGCACAACGACAATCTTCAGTTAGTTTATGAGTGATGGTTATTAAGATTAACAAACTAAAGAGAAAAAAGAGTCATATGTATGATATCATTTAGGTGAAATGATCCTTTATGATTTGACAGAAACCAGGGCTCAGTCTAGCCACTATGAGGTTTTCTCCTTTGCAAGGAGACTTAAAAAATAAAATAATCGTGCAACTTGTTTTATGATGCAAAATAACATAAAAGGGGACCTCTCTTGACTAAGTATGCGATAACCTTATCCCTAGTAAAGAGCTAAAGTGTTCTAATAGGAAAGGGAAGAAATGAGTTTGATCTTAGGATGAAGTTTCACTGGCAAGTCCTAAAGCAATTTGTAGATCTATGAATGTCTTTAGCACAAACATAAATAAAACAACCCTAGTAGAAAACTAAAAAATGACTTCATTTACATGCCTCAGATCAATTATAAAATGAATTAATTATAAATTTTATATAAGAAGAGAGAATAATCTTCTTCACTTGATACAAGTCCACACTAATTTTTTTTTGTAAAAATAACAAAAAACAAATAACAAGATTATCATTTTTGTTCATTTCTTTTGTATAAAGAAAAACCATTTTTTCAAAAATACTAAATGTCATATAATAATATATATGGATATGCTATTATATAAAGGAAATATCATTTAATTTATATATATATATATATATAAACCTAATCTATTAAAAAAAATTGGCATTTACATGGAGTATATATCAAAACGTTAGACAGAAACGACATCAAAATCCTTTTCCATAAACAAAATGGATATAGATATGCAAAACAGAGGTACCAAAGCCACGTTAAAATATGACTACACAGAGGCATGCCATGGATAAGAGGATGTTATCTGCGCACACCAAGCAAGGCGATATGAACCGTAGCAAACCAATTTGAATTTCAGCATGTCAAATTCGAACCAGAGCAAATCGATTCGAACTCTCCAACAATTAAATTTGACTCCTTCGGCGTTCTGCCTTCTGTGTTCTGCCATCTGTGTTTCGAATCCCCATACAGAGTTCCAAACCCTATATTGATTTCTCAAAACCTTCTACCCCCTATGTTCTCCCTCTTCCCCCCACCACTTTTTTTACTACAGAGACTGATTTTTATATGTTTTCTGGACTATTTACAAGATTCCCTTATTATTATTACAGTGAAACTAGTTTTTAACTAATTGCAGAGGCAACCACTCATAAATGAGGAATAATTTTTAGTTTTTAGTTGGAACTGCACAAATCTCATGTATTGGGTGTGGATTCTGATTATCTTCTTTATTCAGAGGAATCGCTGCATTGAACCCAGTGACAGCAATCTCGTAATGTGGCAGAGGCGACCACCCAGTGACAGAAATCTCGTAATGTGCCAGAGGCGACCACTCAATTTGTGAGAAGTAATAATTCTCAGTTGGAACTGCATCAATCTCACGCTGTTCGAAGACGTTGTCACCATGCTATGTATATCAAAACTGCTTTAAATTTGTAGGAAATGCTGAAAACTGATGAAACAAAATCTGCTTTTTTGCATTTCCTTTGGTGATGAGAATCTCACCCACGATGAAAACTTGATATTCCGAATTGGTTGTACTTTCACCGAGATACCTACGAACCTACAAAGGAAAATGATGTGCCTAGCTGCATAAATTCATCCCAATCACAATACAGATTGGCCCAACAATGTTGCCCCAGACATGGCATTTGGATTTCTTTGCATCAAAATGGCACTTACTGGGATCATTAAATATCTTCTCTGTTTCTTCTTGGCTTATCTAGAGGGAAGCACCAAAGATTCGTCTCCCTTGTGGGCTTTTGCACCTCCAAATATAGAGTTTCGTCTCCCTTGGGGGCTTTTGCGCCTCCAATTATAGCCGTCTGTCAATTTATCGCCCCTCACAACCGTTAATTGTATGTGGTCATAGCAGGTTTTTAAGTGCTCCAACCAGGCTTCTATGTGGTCGCAACAACGCTTTAAGTGTTTTGGCCAGGCTTCCAGGGAGGACACTTGCAACATAAGTGAGAAACGTAAATTTGATTAGGTGAATTTATAAGATCAAAGCATATGGTTTTTCCCATCAATGATGTAGAATATAGTTTATTTACCCAGGTGACCAATGAAATATGCGGTTCGATGCCAAAGACGCCCTCATTGTTGTGCTCAACTCTATCACTATCTACCAAATTTTAACACTGTGTGTATCAGCCAATGGAGTGACTTTGTTTGTAAGAACAAAGCTGCCAAGTTTAAAAGTTCCATTCCAATGAAATTTTCGAAGCATTCCGGTAGAGTTTCGAGCATGAAATTCTTTCCCACTCCTCTCATTCCAAAGAACAACTAAACCCAAACCTTATTGCAATATCCATGCAATGGAGTAACGACATCAATGACATCTTACGTATCTACAATATGAGAGCATTCCGGGAAGGTCGATTCCCGGAATCGACCCTCCGCCCACCAGGCGGCCCGCGGCGGCCGCGCCGCCGCAGGCCGCTGGTGGGCGGAGGGTCAATTCCCGGAATCGACCCTCCGCCCACCGGGCGGCCCGCGGCGGCGCGGCCCAGGGCGGAGGCCTGCGTGCAAGCCCTCCACCCTGGGTTGCGCCGCCGCGGGCCGCCCGGTGGGCGGAGGGTTGATTCTCGGAATCGACCCTCCGCCAACCGGGTGGCCCGCGGCGGCGCGGCCCAAGGCGGAGGGCCTGCATGCAGACCATGACCTGGTCAACCTATCCACGATAGCTCATGACTCATCGAAGCCAATCCACGATGACTATTCACTCCACGATGGTTCATTAAATCGTATCTCCAAGAACGTGGCATAACTCCAAGCACTTTTTCACGTGGCATAAAGAAGTAGTTTCACTACTAACAATAATACCACCTTCCACATCACAACGATGCGTCTTTCTGGACTTTCGGCCATAAAAAAGAGAACGCTAAAACTCAAATCAATCCAAATTTCAATGCTTGGTCATTTTACACTAGGTTTTTATTTATCAAAGTTTAATATGTTAATATGCGAAGTTATGATCATCGTGGCATTAATTAATGCAAGGGTTAGATCATTGTAATTATTATTACAACGAGTTTCACACTTACAAGTTTTTGATACTCTATTTGTTTTGGATTTGTTTGTAGGTTCGCAGGTATCTCGGTGAAAGTACAACCAATTCTGAATATCAAGTTTTCATCGTGGGTGAGATTCTCATCACCAAAGGAAATGCAAAAAAGCATATTTTGTTTCATCAGTTTTCGGCATTTTCTACAAATTTAAAGCAGTTTTGATATACATAGTATGGTGACAACGTCTTTGAACAGCGTGAGATTGATGCAGTTCCAACTGAGAATTATTACTTCTCACAAATTGAGTGGTCGCCTCTGCCACATTACGAGATTGCTGTCACCGGGTGGTCGCCTCTGCCACATTACGAGATTGCTGTCACTGGGTTTATGCGGTGATTCCTCTGAATAAAAAAGATAATCAAAATCCACACCAAATATATGAGATTTGTGCAGTTCCAACTAATAACTAAAAGTTATTCCTCATTTATGAGTGGTTGCCTCTGCAATTAGTTAAAAACTAGTTTCATTGTAATAATAATAAGGGAATCTTGTAAATAGTCCAGAAAACATATAAAAATCAGTCTCTGTAATAAAAAAAGTGGTGGGGGCGGGAGAGGGAGAACGTACGGGGTAGAAGGTTTTGAGAAATCAATATAGAGGTTCGGAACTCTGTATGGGGTTTCGAAATGCAGATGGCAGAACACAGAAGGCAGAACGCCGAAGGAGTCAAATTTACTTGTTGGACAGTTCGAATCGATTTGCTCTGGTTCGAATTTGACATGCTGAAATTCAAATTGGTTTGCTACGGTTCATATCGCCTTGCTTGGTGTGCGCAGATAACATCCTCTTATCCATGGCATGCCTCTGTGTAGTCATATTTTAACGTGGCTTTGGTACCTCTGTTTTGCATATCTATATCCGTTTTGTTTATGGAAAAGGATTTTGATGTCGTTTCTGTCTAACGTTTTGATATATACTCCATGTAAATGCCAATTTTTTTTAATAGATTAGGTTTATATATATATATATATATATTTTTTTTTTTTTATATACAAATTAAATGATATTTTCTTTATATAATAGCATATCCATATATATTATTATATGACATTTAGTATTTTTGAAAAAATGGTTTTTCTTTATACAAAAGAAATGAACAAAAATGATAATCTTGTTATTTGTTTCATAATTAAAAAATGAGTTAAATGGGATTTGTTTGTAAGATAGATAATTATTTATTTATCTTTACAAATTATTTTTAGTGTTGACTTGTATCCAGTGGAGAAGATTATTCTCTCTGGTTATATAAAATTTATAATTAACTCATTTTATAATTGATCTCAGGCATGTAAATAAAGTCATCTTTGTAGTTTTCTACTAGGGTTGTTTTATTTATGTTTGTGCTAAAGACATTCATAGATCTACAAATTGCTTTAGGATTTGTGAGTGAACCTTCATCCTAAGATCAAACACAGTTCTTCCCCTTCCTATTAGAACACTTTAGCTCTTGACTAGGGATAAGGTTATCGCATACTTAGTCAAGAGAGGTCCCCTTTTATGTTATTTTGCATCATAAAACAAGTTGAACGATTATTTTATTTTTTAAGTCTCCTTGCAAAGGAGAAAACCTCATAGTGGCTAGACTGAGCCCCGGTTTCAGTCAAATCATAAAGGATCATTTCACCTAAATGATATCATACATATGACTCTTTTTTCTCTTTAGTTTGTTAATCTTCATAACCATCACTCATAAACTAACTGAAGATTGTCATCGTGCAGGCCTCCGCCCTGGGCCGTGCCGCCGCGGGCCACCCGAGGGGCAAAGAAATTTTTTTTTAATATTAAAAAAAAAAAAATTTAAAAAATAATAATAAATTTTTGTTTTTAAAAATAAATTTTTGTTTTCAAAAATAAATTTTTATTTTTAATTTTTGTTTTCAAAAATAATTTTTTGTTTTTAATTTTTTATTTTAATTTTAATTTTTGTTTTTTTTTTAAATAATTTTTTTAATCATTGCTTTTTAATAAATATTAAAATAAAAAACAAAAATTGTGTTTAAAAAAAAAATTAATAATTGTTTTTTTTAAATAATAAAAAAAACAAATTTGTTTATAAATATCAAATTTGTATAAATTTTTTTATATTTTTTTTGGCGCGTTTTAAATAAAAAAAGGTAAGTTTAGAAAATTTTAAATTTTCTTAAATTTATTTATTTATTTAATTTTTTTTTTTTTTTTTTGTGTTTAATCAATTTTTTTTTTTTTTTTTTAAATTGAAAATACATAATTCTTGGAAATTTTAATTTTTAATTTTAAATACATGTTTTTTTAATTTTTTTTTTGTTTTTTTTAAACATATATTTCTAAAATTTCTATATTTTTATGGTTTTTTTTTGTAAATTTCAGTGTATTTTTGTTTTTTTAGTTTTTTTTTTAATATTTTTAATGTTAATTTTACTAGTTTTTTATTTTTATTTTTGTTAATTTTCTATTTTTTTTTTTTTAAATCTAGTTTGTTTTCATTTATTTTTTATTTTTTTCTTCTTGTTTTTATTAATTTTTTTTTATTTTTTCTATTTTGACTTACTTAATATATATATATATATATATATATATATATTAAATTATGTTTTTTTTTTGCCAAATTCTTTTATAGTTTATGAAATGATTTTTTTTTTTATTAACATTTTTATTTTGTCTTATTATATATATATATATATATATATATATATTATATGACTTTCTTGAAATTATCAACATTTAAAAAAATAAAAATAAAACAACTTAAAAAGTCTTTAAGTAATCATAATTAAAAAATAAATAAAATGGACATAATAAATTTTAAAGTGTGAAAAATAAGTCCTCTAAGAAAAAAAGTATGATGTATAACGACGTTTCAAAATCAACATAAAAATCACTAACATTTAAAAACGAATATTTATATTTGATACATGAGAATATTTAAATTGTCAAAAATATGCTCCAAAAAATAATTATTGTATTCTGCATCACCACTTTTTAAAATCGGGTCATGTTTTTACCACCTCTATGAAACGGGTAATCGTATCGGTTATTTAAGGTTATTTAAAGTGCCAAAAACTATGTTCTAAAAAAAATATGTGTATTCTGCATCGCCCCTTTTTAAAATCGAGTCATGTTTTTACTACCTCTATGAAACGGGTAATCGTATCGGTTATTTAAGGTTATTTAAAGTGCCAAAAACTATGTTCTAAAAAAATATGTGTATTCTGCATCGCCCCTTTTCAAAATCGGGTCAATTTTTTGCTATCTCTACGAAATGGGTAACAGTATCAGTTCCCGTTTCAAAGTTTACATTGTTTCTCTCAGATGATAGTTCAAAGTGCAACAGTTTAACAACAAAGGATTACAGATCAGACTCCTAAGAATGAAGAAAGAGAGGTATACACTGGTTCACTTTGTCCAAGAAGCGTATACACGTGGGTTAACAGAACAAAAGAAGTGTATAACATATACACGCACTTTCACAAGAGGAAAAGTGTGTACATGTTGGAAAACCAAGTATTTGATCTAAGGTATTTTGATCCAAGGTATTTGGCTCGAGGTATTTGGTCCTAGGTATTGACCCTCGATATTTGGTCCAAGGTATTGGTCCTAAGTGGTTTTGGTCCAAGGTGTTGAGAAAGGCCATGTGTAAACAATAAGATTCTAAGGAATAATTTTATCTGAAGTATATTGTATGTTGCAGGGTTATGTTTTGGAGTAGATCTCAAAATATTCATGTGCACCTTGAGTTCAATATTGAATTAGGAATCATGAGACTTGAAATGACTTATTCTTGAATGATCTGATATTGGGTGAGACTAGATCTGATGTTTTGCGCCTATTCTATTTGTTATCTATCATGATCTAGGTCTGTCTGAAGTCTAGAATTGCAGCAAAGTTCTGAGTCAATATTTGTAGATTTTTACGCAGGTTCATCTCAGCCAAAGAACGTATCCATCCAGGTCCGGTTCTTTCAAGTAGCATATATAAAAGAAAAGCTTCTTTTTAGATCTGGTTGATCTATCTAATAAAATTCTATTATTTTACTATTGTATGTCAATGAAGTCTTCTTAGATATGAATGTAAAAATGAATGCATAAGGAGGCTAGCATTTGATTGTTGATTTTATAAGTGAGAAGAAGTGATCTCTGTCCCTGCCTGTGTAAAGCTCTGAAAGTTGACAGTAAATATTTAGAATATTGATAGTTGGTACAGACTTGAGTCAAAAGTTTATATTTACAGTAGTTTTGAAGGTATACGCAAGTTCAATTAACTAAAGTAGCGTATACACGTATTTTGGATGCAGCCATGTAGCGTATACACTCTAATGCATGATTTTTGAGGTTACAGCTAGTTCTGAATGATGACGTAGGGTTCTGGGTTCAGCACAATTTTCTGGTGTCAGTGATCTGATTGTTCAGATTATTTGAATATTGGTTGATGCAGTTTAAGTTTAAAAGTTATGATGGGTCCAGTGTGAAAATCTGATGAAACATGTCCTTCAGATTATGGTGTTGTGATCCAGGGGTATCCAGTGTGAAAATTCATGAAACGTGGTCCCTGGTGGAAGAGTGGAGTTTTCCTGTAGGCTGGCACCTACGTACTCGTAAACATATTGGCTCGTATAAAAGCTAGGGGGTTGCGACTCCCTTCCAATAGAAGCTGGATAATGAGAGAAGGTTGTAACCTTCTGTAGGTAGAAACCTGCGTACTGGTATGAGTCTGCACCAGTGCAAGATTTTTAACATATTTTCTTATTATTAAAATAATATAGAGACGACAACAGCAGGTGGTTTTTACTCACATTAGGTTTCCACCTTACGTCTTGGTGTTCATGTGTGTTTCTTATGTGTGATGCTTTATTCTGCTTTTACTGCACTATTTAAGAAATCTCTGATATACTGCTTTAAGATCAACACATGATAAATTGTCTAAATCACAATTTCTCTGGATATATGATGGTTTCCTTAATCACAATCGCGTGTACATGCTAATTCACTTCATTGAAGTAGCGTATATAAATCTGTTTGGAAAATAAAATTATTGATCTGATAATACTGATTCACCCCCCTCTCAGTATTATTTCCAACAATTGGTTTCATAGCAGGTCCTTCAGAAGAAGCTTGATCGCTTGAAGGGAGATCCATCAACATGAATAATCAAGAAAGCATGGGATCCATTAGACCGCCAATCTTCGATGGGAGCAACTTCGTTTATTGGAAAATAAGAACCACAGCCTATCTACAATCGCTTGGAATGGATGTCTGGGAAATTGTGGAAGGAGGATATACATTTCCAACAGAAATTCCTATAGATGCGGCAGGTAAAAAGCTATATGAAACCAATTCCAAAGCTATCAATACTTTATTGGGAAGTTTGTGACAATCAGAGTTTTTCAAAGTCATGCAACTCAAATCAGCCAAAGAAATATGGGACAAAATTGTTCTGAGCTACAAAGGAGACTCTCAAGTAAAACGTGCTAGGCTTCAAACTCTCAGAATTCAGTGTGAAAATCTTAAGATTCATAGTGATGAAAGTATAACTAGTTACTTCTTACGTATAGATGAGGTTTTTAATTGTATGAAGAATCTGGGTGAATAAATAAAATAAGTTACCTTAGTTGAGAAAGTTTTTAGATCCTTATCTGCTAAATTTGAATCAAAATTGTCTTCCATAGAAGAAAAATAGGATCTACATAATATCACTATGACACAAATTCATGGAATATTAATTGCCTTTGAGATGAGAAAAGGAGGACCATCAGATATGAGAGAAGCTGCATTTAAAGCCTCGGCAAAAGGAAAGGAAGAACACAATGAATCAGGACATATTTCAGAAGAAGAAGATGAGGTAAACTTTGTCAAGAAGCTTCAACGGGGTTCTAGAAGGTTTAGAGGTAAGCTACCCTTCAAATGCTTTGCTTGTGGTAGAGTCGGTCATTATGCTGCCAGATGTCCTCATAAAGATAAATATGAAAAAGGAAAGGAATATGCAAAAGGGAATAGAAAACAAGTTGTGAATAAAAGGAGTTACTATACTCATGAAGATAGCGATGGTTTATCTAATAGTGATGAAGATGAAACTGGACAAGATTACAAACTTCTCATGGCTTATGATAGCAATGATTTTTGGGATAGTTTAGAAGAGGATAGTGATGGTTTATCTAATAGTAATGATTATAGACTTCTCATGGCTTATGACGATGATAATTTTTGGGATGATTTAGAAGAGGAAGACCTTCATGAGAAAATCTCTAAACTCAAAATTTGTTTAGAAGAAAAGAATATGATTATAGATACCTCGACATGCCAACTTGCTGAAAAGGAAAAACACAATGAAAAACTAGAATGTGAAATTGTGGGTCTAAGAAAGGATCTTGAGAAAACGGAATCTCTCAATCTTAGATTTGCTAAAGGATCAGAAAATTTAAATGAAATTATCAAAGTTCAATGTTCTCCTCTGATAAATACAAGTCTTGGATATACTGAAGAAGCATCTCAATTACAGAAGTCGTCAACCTCCACCAAAAGCTATCTTGATGCAGCAAGGACCAGTGAACAGTATGACAATCGTCAGCAAAGGCATAAAGTTGATCACTAGGTAAATCATACTCAATTTACTTCAAGAATGAATAGTGCGAGCTCTGCTATAAGACTAAGCTTTCAATGGGTAAAAAACAAGTTTGGCAGTTCCGGTTGTGCCTTCAAGAGGTTCACAACAATTGGTTTCATCTTCCCCTTCATTCTCCTTATTCTCCTTTAAACCCCTTTATCCCTATTTATACTCTCATAGCCCTCATCGTTTCCTCTTTTCTCCAAGTCCTAGAATAAGCCCCTTTTTAGTTAAAACCCCTAGTGCTAAGGTTTTAACCCATGCAAGTGCGCGCTTCCACACAATATTTACCTGTCACACCAGTCGAGCAAAACATGTGTTAAACCCCACCATCCGATCGTCCATGTATGTGATCCGACGGTGTTCACTAATCCCGATCCCGCAAGTTGCGCACACAATAATCCACGGGGAGAGTGGTTTGTACCTTGTCACATCCGCCACGTGGCACCCTCCTATTGTGATCGCTCGGCTATGTACGAATACCACCCACCTCCAATAAGTGGTGTGGGGAAACTACTTACCGCCATCCCATATGATTCCCGCCCATTCTCCCGCTCGTTAAATTCCTTGTAGCTTCCGCGCCCATTGACCGTTGGATCTCCCCGCCCGAGATCCAACGACCTTCGGTCTCCCTGCTCCCCTATCTTCCGATATCCTCCATCAAATGATCTCCCCTGTTCATATATTTGATCTGATGGCTTGCATTTGTTGTTCCCCCTTCCTCCTTATAGCCATTGCAGAGTGCTCTCCGCCGTCGATCCACGCTATCCAACGGTGGATCTTCCTCCATGTTGCCCATGTCCATAGCTTGTTCTCTGCTGCCAAAGAACGAAGGCGATCAGCTACCCTGTACCTGGTGCAGTTATTCCTCAACAACCGCATTCAACAAGCAGCATGGCCGAGGAAGAAAAGTACAGGAAAGAGTAGTTAAAGGCATTAATCATTCATGGAGCCATATACATATTACACTCCATCTGCTCAGATAAGGACGGCTGAGCAGCAGAAAGGTCAATTTGTTCATTAAAGCAATAGATTGTATCAGAGACCCATATCAAAGAATTAAGGTGGTTAGTGGTCCATTATGACCCCTCCACGCATAGCATAGCAGCCTTTTTGTAGTCAACCTCCATATATACCCAAAAACAAGATGTAATGAGCGCTGATGAATGTTATTTTGATGTAAAGTTCAACTTTTGGAGACTGTAACTGCTGTGATACCTATAGCATCTGGTCTTCATTTTCAACTAATGCAAGCTTCTTTTGCTATTAATTGCTCACTTTCCACTTCCTCTTTGTTCCAGGTTGTGCTTGTTATGCATTTTTCATGTGCTCTTGATGTTTAGAATTAGAGGGGTTGTCATCGCACCTCTGTGTTAGAATCTAGTATGTATTATTGAAGGTGTATGCAGGTTTCTGTTTTCTCGGTGCTAGAGAGTTGTCATCCTGTCTGTGCATTAGGAAATAGATTTACAGACATTCTAACTGGTTGCAATCGGCCATCACATGGTCTTGTGCATCTGCTAGTGTGGTCAGTATTCTCTATCTTCACTGTTCCTCAAGCTGTGAGTAATTGGTGGTCTAAAGCCTTGTAGTCTGGGGCTGTTCACCCATGTCTAGGGTTAAGCATAGTAGAAGTGGTTATCTGGTTTGAATATGCATCATTCCTTCCATTCATCCACGATTTTCCAACATTTATGTTGAGTTTGTAATGTTCCTAGGCATCTCTAAGATACAACCTAGGAGAGTTTCTTAGGGTGATAACATTAATTGGCGCTGTTGCTGGGGAGAGGAGATTGAAGCTTAGCTTACCTGGGAGAATGACACAATTCCATATTTTGATGATAGACAAGGTCTGGGGACATTTTTGGTTGTAATCATCTATCTGGAGACTCCACTGGAGGAAGACCAACCTTTGGTGACTCCACATTGAAGTTCTGGCTTAATTTGTAAGACATACTCGAAGAAATCCTTATAAATCACCAGCTGAACCAGTGCCTAACCCTGAGAGGACTATTAAATCGAAGAAAGCATCACAGAAAGGAGCATCAGGATCAGGTAAGGCTAAGAAAACTCATGCATCTCTGAAAGATAAATTCATAGCTAAAGATATAAAATTTGAAGATTTAGAGCCCAACACTGTTAATAAGGAAATTCCTTGAAAGAGTAATTCAGCGCCTTGTGCAGTTAGTTCCCCTTTGAATCTCAATCCAAAGAAAGTTTCCCATTCAGCCCAAAACATCCCTTTGTCTCTGCCATCCATCACATTACTTCCTACCATTCAATCTACCAGCATCCTTCCACATATCCCAATCATGGCAGGCCAGCAAGCACCCACGAAGATAGAAAGAATTGTTGCTGCTAAATATGGACCTTTGGTCTTGCCTGTTCCTTTGAATCCCATGCCTATGGGAGAATATCAAAAATATATGCCTAAGTTCACTAGCACAGAGGGAGTGACAGCAGAAGAACACCTAGAAGCTTTTTACAGTTTTTGTACAGAGCCTTGATGGAGAGGCCAGAAAGTGGTTCAGAGAATTACCCCAAAGATCTATTGTTGATATTGAAGCCTTAGATGATGCATTTCTGAAGCACTGGGGAGATAAAAAGGACTTGTTGTATTACCATATAGAGTTTGATAACCTAAAGAGGGAAAATGGGGAACCATTGCCTGATTTTAATAAAAGATTCAATCGTATGTATAGTAAGATACCAGCTGAGGTAAAGCCTACCCCCACCTCTACCAAAATCACTTATGCCAATACTTTTGACTTTGATTTCTGCTTGGTATTGAGAGAAAGGAGATGTGCCACTCTAGTCGATATGCAGGATGCAGCATTGGAGGTGGAATCCAATATTATGGCTGCAGAAAAGCTCAAAGGTCAATCTGACAGGAGGAGGCAGAGAGGTCAGGCTTCTACCTCCTCTACATCATCTTCAGAGCCTAAGTTAGATAAAATGACTAAGATGATAGAGTCATTGGCTGCTGAAATTTATAATCTGAAGGTTAAGCAGAATTCAGGAAAGACAAGGCAACAGAACACATTTGTTGCAAGAAATCCAAATCTATTTAGAAGAGCAAATGAACAGTTGCAAATTATTTAGAGGGGTGAAGAATCAAAAGAAGATCAGAAAGTGAAAGCTCCTTTCCAAAATGGGATAGAGAAGTTTTCCTACAAACTGAGAAGCAACGAAGATATAACCTGAGGTCGAATGCGAAAAAATGTCAAAGAGAATCCTACCCAAAGAGCTGTTGTCCAAACAGAGTCACAAAATATCAAACAGAGAAGACCAGCAGTTGATCCAGCCATCCTCAAAGCACGAGTTCAAGAAGTAAAAGGTTCTGATAAGTTATCTTCTTCTTTCGGCTTTGAGTCAGAAGTCCAGAAATTAAAAATATTTGTGCCCCTGATAGAATTGGTGAAGAGTGACATGTTTAGAAAGCCTATCCTTGAAGCCCTTGAGCTGGAAATCACACAAACCTCCACTAACTCTGTCAATTTGCAAGATGACAAACCTACCATTGTGATTAGCCCCATGATTGAACCTACTGATAATAATTCTCCATCTTTTTATGTCTCCTTGACCATTCATGACAAAATCCTCCACAACTACCTGCTAGATACAGGGGCCAGCCACAATTTAATGCCTAAAGATGTCATGGAAGAGTTAGGCCTTGATATCACTAGACCATATCATGATTTATTCTCTTTTGATTCAAGGAAAGTGAAATGTCTGGGATTGATCAAAGATCTAGCCATTACCCTAACTCAACTACCCATGAAGAGTATGATGATGGATATTGTGGTAGCAGATGTCCCTCCCAAGTTTGGCATGCTGCTGTCTAGAGGGTGGATTAAGAGACTAGGTGGGAAATTACAGAATGATCTATCTTATGCAACAGTCCCAGTTTTTGGAGGAGAAAGTAGGAGATTGTACAAAGAATCACAGTTGGCATATATCATCCGTGATGAGAAGAATCCTACTAATCATCCCATATATGTTGTGGACACTGAATTTGGAGCATGTGTCCTCCAAATAGAAAAATCTCAGAAGGCCTCAATGCAGCTCAGGAAACCAACAAATTAGGCCGAGAAAGAGCAAGGAAGTCAGGTTTGGGAGATGTTCTTTGATGGAGCATGTTCTAGGGAAACTACAGGAGCAGGGGTGGTGCTAGTATCTCCAAAACAAGAAAGAATTCAGTTGTATTTTAAGCTGGCTTTTCAAGTCACAAACAATATAGCAGAGTATGAGGCTCTGTTGTTGGCCTTAACGTAGCAAAAGACAGAGGAATCAAGAACATAAAAGTGTTTGGAGATGCTGATTTGATCATTCAGCAAGTAAATAAAACAATTCAAGCAAAGCACCCAAGGCTGAAAGCATACAGAGATGAGGTATGGAGAATCAGAGATTATTTTGATTATTTATGTATTTCATATATCCCTAGAGCCAAAAATCAGCTTGCTGATTCCCTTGCTGTGTCTTCTAGTCTATTTATCCCTCCTATGCCTCCCAGACTAGTATAAGAACTGCAAATCAAATATAGACCATCCTTTCCTGATAATGTCCAGCATTGGAAAGTTTTTGATGATGATGATGAGATAAATAGGTTTCTGCAATTCATTGATGAGTTTTCCGAAATGCAAATTGACCAAGAAAATGAAGCCTTGGAAGAAACCCCCCAATCCTAGCTTAGAAATAAAATTGGTAAAAATAACATTGTCCAACTTCCCAACAATCATATTTCTAAGGGTTTAATTCCTCTATAGACATTGCTTGACCAAAATGATGTGCCTTACAAGGCCGCCCAAAAAGAAGACCAATCTACAGTCTGTAAGCATGATATAGGGAATCTAGGTTAGCCTAGATACATAAATTTTTCCACTCATTTTTCTGCTGACCAGAGTGCTGAATATTGCAATTTAATGAAGCAATTTTCTAATGTGTTTGCCTAGGAGTATAGTGATCTGAAAACGTATGATAAGAAGATAATTCAGCATAAAATCCCTCTGGAAAAAGACACTATTCCTTTCAAATAGAAGTTGAGATCAATAAATCCTATGCTTCTTCCTCTAATTGAAAAAGAAATTAAAAAATTGTTGGTTGCCAATATTATAGTTCCTCTTAGATATTCCAAATGGGTAGCCAATCTAGTTGTGGTGAGGAAGAAAAATGGAGAAATCAATCTGTGTGTTGATTTCAAAAACTTGAACAAGTGCTCAAAGAAAGACAACTATCCTCTACCCAAGATGGAGCATTTGCTACAGAAGGTCTCAGGAGCCAAAGTAATGTCTTTCCTGGATGGATTTTCAGGTTTTAATCAAATTGTTGTGCATCCAGATGACCAAGAGAAGACTGCATTTACCACTCCTTGGGGCACTTTTGTGTATGCCAAGATGCCTTTTGGATTGATGAATGCTGGAGAAACCTTTAAGAGAGCTATGGACATAGCATTTATGGGGGAGAATGATAAATTTGTTCTTATCTACCTTGATGACATAACAGTATATTCCAGCAGCCATCAAAATCATTTGTTGCATTTTAAAAAAGTGTTTTTTAAGTGCATAAGGTTTGGGATTTCAGTCAATCCTAAAAATTCATAATTTGCTTTAAAAGAAGGCAAGTTATTAGGACATGTTGTTTCTGTTGCAGGTGTCTGAATTGATCCAGAAAGGGTAAAAGTAATACAGTCCCTGGCTATTCCGAGATCAAAGAAATATATCCAGTCCTTTCTGGGCAAAATTAATTTTGTCAGGAGCTTCATACCAACTTTTGCAGAATTGGTGAAGCATGTTACCTCCATGTTGAAGAAAGGGTTAGAGGTTAGATGGATTGATGCAGCGAAAATCGTTTAAGTCTATTAAAAAAGCTAATATGGAGGCTCCCACATTAATAATTCCATATTACAACAAGGAGTTCCATATATTTTCATTTGCCTCTGAGGACACCATTGCAGTAGTTTTATTGCAAGTAGATGAAGAAGGTTCAGAGCATCGGGTGGCATTTTTCAGCAAAAACTTAAGGGATGCAGAACTGAGGTATGACATTATTGAAAAATAAGCATATGCCCTTATCAAATCCTTGAAAGCTTTCAGAGTTTATATCTTGCATTCAAAGATAATTGCATATGTACCCTCTGCTACAATAAAAGATGTCTTAACACAACCTGACGCTGATGGAAAAAGGGCTAAATGGATTGCAAAGCTGATTGAATTTAATATAGAACTGAAGCCCACAAAAACTTGTCAAAGTTCAAGGTCTTGCCAGATTGTTAGCTGAAGAAAATTGCAGAACATTGGACATTGATTTCCTGTGCACATTTGCAGAAATTGGTTAGACAGATAAAAAAAAGGAAGCAGTTGAACCAAAAAGAGAGCATTCAGTGGCAGAAAATATAGCTTCTTGTGATTCGTATTCTGCAATAATTAATTTCTTGTTGAAGCTAGAAATCCCTTCAAGATTTAATCAAAGTCAAGCCAGAAATTTAAAACTTAGGGCAATGAAATATTGCATTAATGAAAATCTTCTCTATTGGAGGGATTCATCTAGAATGCTTTTGAGGTGTCTGGACAAAGAACAATCAATAGAAGTCATGTAGCAGTTTCATTCCATCATGTGTGAAGGGCACCATTATTGGAAGACTACAACCCACAAAATCCTTAGAGCTAGGTACTACTGGCCCTCCTTATTTTTTGATGTATTTTCATTTGTTAAATCTTGTGACAGGTGCCAAAGATTTGAAGGAAAGCAGCAGTTGAAGTCCCTACCATTAAAACCAATACAGGCAAAAGGACCTTTTTAGCAGTGGGGCTTGGATTTCATTGGAGAAATCAATCCATATTCCAGTGGCCAGCACAGATGGATATTAGTAGCCACTGGTTATTTTACTAAGTGGATTGAAGCAATCCATACCAGGAAGGTTGATCATAATGTGGTCATGAAGTTTTTGACAGAGAATATCTTCAGCGGATTTGGTTGTCCACATAAACTGGTCACAGATAATGCAACAGCCTCCAGGCAAAAGAATTGTTGGAAATGTGTGATTCAATGGGTATTAAACTGGTTCATTCCACCTCATATTATCCTCAAGTAAATGGTCTAGAAGAATCCTCTAACAAAAGCCTAATAAGGATAATTAAGAAGATGTTAGAGGACAATAAAAAGAATTGGGATTCTAAGCTCAAGTATGCACTATGGGCTGACAGAGTGACCATTAAAAAATCCACAGGGAATTCTCCTTTCAAGCTGGTATATGGCACTGAAGTTGTATTCCCAATTCAGTTAACTCTCCCTATGGCAAAGTTCCTTCAAGAAGAACAGAATGAGGAAGAAGAAATGGCAAAGAGGATCACTGATTTAGCAGAAGTACATTAGATTAGAGAATAGCTGATTGAAAAAGCTATAGCACATCAGAAAAAGATCAAGGATGCTTTTGACAGGAAGACAAAGATAGATAATTTTCAGGTTGGAGACTTGGTCCTTAAATGGGATGCACTGAAAGAAAAGAAAGGCAACCATGGAAAATTTGATGCTTTCTGGACAGGGCCTTTCATCATTTCTCAGATTCAAGGGAACAACACCTTCATACTAAAAAGTATGGGAGGAGAGGCAATTTTTGATGGCCCAGTTAATGGGCGTTTTCTGAAAAATTATGTGGTTTAAAGTCTTTGGCCTTAAAAGTTGTAAATATTTGGTTTTTATCAGTTTTGTATAAGCAAAGTAGACTCCATGCCCAATGGAACACTAGGAATTTTTGGTTAATTTGTTTTCAACTGAAAAGGCATTGATCTGCAAGTTCTTGAGACCTCATAGGGAGGATCTCATCCCCAGAAGGAGCCAGTGTTAGATCTGCTATAATATTAAGCTTTTGATGGGTAAAAAACATGTTTGGCAGTGCCGATTGTTCCTTCAAGAGGTTCGAAGTAGTTGGTTTCATCTTCCCCTTCATTCTCTTTATTATCCTTTAAACCCCTCTATCCCTATTTATACTCTCATAACCCTCGTCATTTCCGCTTTTCTCCAAGTCCTAGCATAAGCCCCTTTTTAGTTAAAACCCCTGGCGCTAAGGTTTTAACCCATGCAACCGCACGCTTCCACATAGTTTTTTACCTGTTACATCAGTCGAGCAAAACATGTGTTAGACCCCGCTATCCGATCATCCATGTATGTGATTTGACGGTGTTCACTGATCCCAATCCCTCAATTTCCGCACACAATAATCCACGAGGAGAGTGGTTTATACCTTGTCACATCCGCCATGTGGCGCTCTCCTATTGCGATCGCTCGGCTATGTACGAATATTGCCCGCCTCCGATAAGCGGTGCGGGGAAACCGCTTACCGTCATCCCGTACGATTCCCGCCCGTTCTCCCACTCATTAAATTCCCCACAGCTTCTGTGCCCGTCGACCGTTGGATGTCCCCGCCCAAGATCCAATGGCCTTCGATCTCCCTGCCCCCCTATCTTCCAATATCCTCTGTTAAATGATCTTCGTCGTTCATATATCTGATCTGACGACTCGCATTTTTTGTTCCTGCTTCCTCCTGATAGCCATTGCAGAGCGCTCTCCGTCGTCGATCCACGCTATCCAACGGTGGATCTTCCTCCATTCTACCCATGTCCATAGCCTTTCTCTGCTACCGAAGAATGAAGGCGATCAGCTATCCTGTACCTGGCGCAGTTATTCCTCAACAAACGCATTCAACAAGCATCATGGCTGAGGAAGAAAAGTATAGGAAATAGTAGTTAAAGTCATTAATCAGTCATGGAGCCATATACATATTACACTCCATCTTCTCAGAGAAGGACGGCTGAGCAGCAGAAAGGTCGATTTGTTCATTAAAGTAACATATTGTATCAGAGACCCATATTAGAGAATTAAGGTGGTTGGTGGTCCATTATGACCCTTCCACGCATAGCATAGAAGACTTTTTGTAATAAACCTCCATATATACCCAAAAACAAGATGTAATGAGGGTTGATGAATGTTATTTTGATGTAAAGTTCAACTTCTAGAGACTGTAACTACTGTGATACCTGCAGTGTCTGGTCTTCATTTTCAACTAATGCAAGCTTCTTTTGTTGTTAATTGCTCACTTTCCACTTCTTCTTTGTTCTAGGTTGTGCCTGTTATGCTGTTTTCATGTGCTCTTGATGTTTAGCATTAGAGGGGCTGTCATCGCACCTCTGTGTTAGAATCTAGTATGTATTATTGAAGGTGTATACAGGTTTCTATTTTCTTGGTGCTAGAGAGTTGTCATCTTGTCTGTACATTAGGAAATAGATTTGCAAACCTTCTAACTGGTTGCAACCGGCCATCGCATGGTCTTGTGCATCTGCTGGTGTGGTCAGTATTCTCCATATTCACCTGTTCCTCAAACTGTGAGTAATTGGTGGTCTAAAGCCTTGTAGTCTGGGGGTGTTCACCCATGTCTGGGGTTAAGCATAGTAGAAGTGGTTATCTGGCTTGAATATGCATCATTCCTTCTATTCATCCAACATTTTCCAACATTTATGTTGAGTTTGTAATGTTCCCGAGCATCTCTGAGATACAACCTAGGAAAGTTTCTTGGGGAGATAACAAATAGAAGCCACAACCAACGTCAGGCAAATCATACTCATTTTGCTCCAAAGATGAATATCAATAGAAGCTACAATCACCAGATTAATAGATTCGATAGTCGTAGGAACTTCTTTAATGGGCAATATTTTTCATGTCATAATTTTGGGCACAAAGTTGCTCAATGTGTTGCTTAGAAAACCATCATGACTAGAGAAGCAAGAAATCAAAGGAATGTAACAGGAATCAAGAGAAGTTCCTATAATAACTTTTCTCCTCTTGAAAATAAAATTTAATGCTCAATCTGTAAAAACTTTGGTCATGAAAAATCTGAATGCAGGAGCAAATTTTGGCAAAAATCTCAAAAGGAGCAAATGCCATTAAATCCCAAGATATGGAGAAGGAAAGAATCTCAAATAGAAATATGTGGTATAGCCCTGTATGCAGAAGGAAAAGAAAATCAGTGCTACATCGACAGTGGATGATCCAAACACATGACAGGTGACAAAGTAAAACTTCACTCATATAATGCCTTAGAAAATGAAAAGAATGTCTCGTTTGGAAATGACACTCCCGCTGTCATAAAAGGTAAAGGTTTTGTTTTCTTGAAATAAAAGGCTAAATCTTGAAATGTTATGTATGTAGATGGTTTAAAGCATAGCCTATTGAGTGTCAGTCAAATGTGTGATCAAGGAAATGAAGTGGTGTTTCAATCAAACAGATGTGTTGTTCGTGAGCTTGATACAGGAGAGACCATGCTCAAAGGTACAAGAACTCCAAACAACTTATACATACTCAAGGGAGGACAACAACAGTGCTATCTAAGAAAAAATGATGAAAACTGGTTGTGCCACAGAAGATTGGGATATCTAAGCTTTTCTCAAATAAGAAAAGCATGCAGACTCGAGGCTGTTCATGATCTTCCAGATATCAACATCCCAGAAAATACAATATGCAAACCATGTCAACTCAGTAAGCAAATCAGAGTTCACTTCATGGAAAAAGAAGGGTCAGCTAGTAAGCCTCTTGAACTTGTCCATATTAATTTATGTGGACCATCAAGGAAAAGGTCACCTCGTGGATAAGAATACTTTATTTTTTTCATTGATGGTTTTTCCAGAATGTGCTGGAGAGGTCTTCTAAAGCATAAAGATGAAGCATTTGAAAAGTTCCAAGCCTTCAAAGCCTTGGTTGAAAATTAATCAGATCAAAAAATAAAATGCCTCAGATCTGATCGAGGAGGGGAATTTACATCCGATGAATTCTTTGACTTTTGTGAACAACATGGAATAAAAAGGAAATTCTCCACCGCTAGGAATCCTCAACAAAATGGTGTGGTAGAAAGAATGAACGGAACAGTTCAACAAATGGCTCGAGCTATGCTAGATGAATTTGGAACTCCTGCAACCTTCTGGGGCAAAGCTGCATTCATTGCCTTAACTATTCTCAACAAAGTAAATGTTCAGGTAAATAGCACTCAAACTGTACATGAACTTTGGTATGGTAAGACTCCTACTTTAAAATACTTTAAAGTCATTGGAAGCAAATGTTTTATCAAAAGGACTGGTGAAAAACTTGGTAAGTCTGAACCGAAAGCAGATGAAGGTATTCTTCTTAGTTATTCTTCCAGAAGTAAAGGATATAAATGTTATAATAAAAGACTTGAGAAAATTGTTGAAAGCATTGATGTTGTACTTGATGAAGCATGCAAAAATCCAAAACAAATAAAAATAGAAGATTATGACATGTTACACTAAAAAATGTCACCTTGACTACTTACAGTTAGTATGGCTCAAAATCAACAGTCATGCTACCCTCTTAGGCAAGTCTATGCCTTTGTTATCCATCTCAAACTCAAAGAAGAGAGAAAGTCTTGTAAAAACTTTGTTTATCTCTGGGGTCGCAGGTTCTCTCTAGCCTTACCTGCGGGGACGCAGGCCATGTTCACAAAAACTGCGTCCAGGGACGCTCTGTATGTTAAAGGACAGGTGCGTCCTCCTGTAAAAGGCAAAATGCGCAAGTTTTATCTTGAGAAAGTTACTTGTGGTTACTTCTAGAACATTCTAGAGGTCGGTTTGATGAAATGGATGCGCCTCCAGTTGGTTCATGTATCTCTATAAAGAGGGAACTTATCCCATCAATAAGGGAGATATCCCACCCATAGAGGGGGATGATCCCATTGATAGTGGACCTGAATAACCTCTTTACAGCACTATAAATAAAGGCATTGAGCCAGAAGGAGAGGAGGTTGGAGCTATACATTTTCTTTGGGTAAATGCTGCAGGATTTAGGTCTTCCATTAGAACCTTTGTGAGGAGAGATTGTCTTTACATGATTCTACTTGGAAGTGGGTGAGCTTTGTCAAAGTAGAGGAAGACACTTGATGGACCCTGGGAGGAACTTGCACAACACCAAGGCCAGGTTGTAAGAGTTTCTTTGTTTCGTTATTAATACAAACTGGTTTATTTTTCTCAATAGCTTATGTTAATGAGTTATTTCATGTGTTCCTTGGTCTGCATGTTGAATCTATGTTTTATTATATGAAATACAAGTGCTCGGTAATTGTTTGATTGTTTGTGGTTGCAGGAATTGACTTGAAGGAAGAGCTCATCCGGATTGGCAAGAACGGACTACAACAATAGCGTTTTGGAATAAGGTAAGCCTAAACACTTGTACTTTTCATGTTGTAAAAGGTAGATTTAGAGAAAGATCACTCCATTTTGTCTTGTTTGTCGCTAGCGAGTTTATACTCCTAGGGAGGTCAGTTGTGTCAGCCCAAATGACTTTTTCCGCCACGACAAATTGGCGACTCCGCTGGGGACTCCATTAATGGATAAGTCTTTTCCTTTATATGAACTTTGCTTTGTGAAAATCATTTTTATTTTTCTGGTTTTTGGCTGTGGGAATTAGTATTTGGGTGGTTTAGCTGTAGATTTAGTTGGCTTTAGTTTTTCTTCCTTTTTCCAGAAGGACGCAGTATCTGTGTGCTGCACAGTGCGTCCTTGGACGCGTTGTTGTCGACTGCACAGTGCGGGGCCGCACCTGTGACAACGGGTGGCCTGCGTCTTCCTGTAAAAGTTAAGAAAATTCCATTTTGCTTTAAATTACTTTTAGATTTTGTTTTTCCTTAGTGTTTTCTGCCCAGATCCTTTAGTACCCTGTCAAGAATTCTCTCCTGAACTGGTTTTGTGAGCTTTGAGTGTTTTAGTGGATTTCAACGAAGTTTAGACCTAGGGTTTGATTTTTGAATAGGTTCTGTAGTGACTTTGAGCTTAGAAAGTTGTCCAGCCTTAGATATCTCTGGTTAGTCAACCTTCTTAGAAGTTGAGCCTGTCGTAAAGTCTCCTTGTTTGAGCAACTTGTCATTTGAGTTGTTTTGGGTCAAATTTCGCATTGCTTGTCTTTAAAGTATTGATTTCCATTTTCAAAAAAAGACAAAAAGATTAGAATTTTGTTTTGACTAGTTTTTGGTTCTGCGATAAGCTAGTCCTTGATTCGTTCATAATCAAGTAAAACACCTTAGAATAATCATTGTTACTTTTGACCTTGTTAGAATTGCTTAGAATAAATTTGCCTTTAGTTTGCTTATGAGTGCATTTTCATAGGTTTTGATAATTGTTAAAGATTGCTTTTGGTTATATTAGTTTTATTTGCTTTATTAAAAGAAAAATACAAAAACATCTTCTTTAAAAAGTCTTGTTTCAAGTAGCTTTTTGTTTTTTCAAAGAAGAAAAGAGTTTTTTCGTGCATGTAAAGAGAAGTTATGTTTTTATGCTTGGAAAAGAAAATCGAATTGTTTCTTTGATTGTCTTCAATTAAGAAGTTGCTTTTATAAAGATTGCATTCTCTCAACTTTTTAGTTAAAACAATTCATCGAAAAAGCAAAAGTAGTGGATAAATCATCCTAGGTGCATTTTGTAGTGGTTTTGAGTCGAGTCAACACACCACAAGTTTCACTTCCATCACCTTTTGACTTAAAGAACAACCTTAAAAGTAACGCTTAAATTAAAATTGATCTAGTAACTTTTATTTTTTAGGGTTCTGAAGCACCAACATAGCTTAGGCTAGGGTCTTGGAGTAGGTGAGTACTTAACTCTCCAAGACTACAAAACCAAACAGTTAGTCTATCTTGAGTAGAACAAATCCAATTGTTTCAGTTACATTCTGGGAAAGCTCCTCTTAAAGGAGAAGCACGAGCTCGTGTCCGAACCAGTGAGGGGATCATTCCTCCCTCGTTGGGAACGACGCCAGGCAGTACGTATTAAAAACGGTAAACCTCGGATTAACCATTGTCGAGGAGCCAGGGGTCACTTATCGGTAAACCTTGGATTACTGTCAAGGAGCCGGTAAGGGGATTGGAGCTTGTTACTCTGCCCTTGCGTGCTGTCGGAGTTTAGACTGTTCCCCCAGGTGTAATTGTTGTGATTGGTAACCTTAGTGGCCATAATATCTAGGATTCTACCCAAGGTGACGGTGGAGGGAAGGTCCCACTGTACCTGGAGCAGACGTCGGCTATACTCACTTGGATTTTCTGGGGGGTACGCTTCACTTCGAGACGGTTAAAGTGGAGGTACTTGGTCCAGTCTATTCATTAAGCAGGTTGTCGGCGTAACTGTTCCACCTGCCATTTCTGTACTGAATCCTGCGAGGTTGGGCCTAATCACCAACTAGCGCTTTTGGTCCGGAAGATACTGTTTGTGTGTGCTTTGACACTCTAGATTATTTAGGCGTATGCTTCAAATTTGTTTGGTTCTTTAGAAGACTTAGGTGATTTGATTTGAGATTTTTTACTTTGTTTTCGTGTGTTGTAATTAAAAATCATTAATTGTGGCGGAATTACCGAGACGGTCCCGTCGAATTGGGGGCCAGTCTCCTGAAATTGTCACCGGATTAGATTTATTAAGAAAACTCCGTCAAGCGCGGGGTGAATCTTCTGAAGACAGTCCGGGTAATTTAGAGGGTTTAAAGGTCCTTGTAACTCCTAGTGGCAGTAAAGTAGGTTCACCTGAAGAAGGAGAGTCTGCCTTGGTAGTCCATCCAGATTACCAAAGTTTAGAAATAGGTTACAATCCCGAAGCTGTTACAGTTTCCGAGCTTACTGGTAGTTTTTCATCTGCCAGTGAAACAGGCGAAGAACCTGAAATTTCCGAACCTGTTACTCCAACTCCTAGTGTTCCTGATTCACCAAGAATAGAAAGAATTATCACCGAAAATCTTCCTGTTGGGTTAATTGCTATAGAAGAACTTGTTCCAGAGGAAGAACTAGGCGTTTCTGATTCTGAAGATATAATTACCCTTGATCTAAGGGAGCGTGAGTCCATCTTTTACAGTCCTCCTAGAAGTGAACCTTGGTACCTTGCTTTAACCAATTTTTTAGACAACTCAGTAGGTTTTTCTACACCTCGTACTCCTTTTCCACCCGGAGGAATTCATAATCCTGTAAATATGTCTGGTCCGTCATCTGTGTTTTCACAAAGTCCTGAATCATTTTTACTTGGTGGTCCTTCTGTTCCTGCTGGGTATCAGTCACTTTCTGGTACTTTTTCAGGAGCATCTCCTCGACCCATTGAGCATGGGTTATTCGTTGGAAATAGTGGTAATGTTCCATTGAGTATAGGTGATGTTTATATGATGTCAGGTTCAACTCCCGTTAACCAACCTCAAGGTGGCCAATTACCGCCTGGGGGGCAACCTTCGTTAATGCCTGGGGGGCAACCTCAAGGTGCTTCATTCGTGTCTGGGGGGCAACCTCAAGGGTATCAACCCCAAGGGTATCAACCCCAGCCTCAATATGTACCCCAAAGTCAACCTCAGTATCAATACCAACCTCAAGGATGGCAACCTCAAGGATGGCAACCCCAAGGGTATCAACCCCAAGGGTATCAACCTCAAGGATACCAACCCCAAGGTCAAGGTCAACCCCAGTACTCGTATTTACCTCAAGGTTATCAACCTACGGGTCAATACCCTGGTCAAAGTTATCAACCACCTCAAGGGCAATCATATGGGATTGCACCTTACAGTTATCAACCCTATCCTCAATACGGCTATGGATCTCAGTATCCTCAACCTGTTACGAGTCAGTACCCTGGATGTTAACATGGGATCCGTCACAGGGTCAACAGATGTTGCAGCCAAGTATACAGTTGGCACCTCAAGCAGGACAACCTGTAGTTCCTGGTCCACCCCAGCAACCGCAACCTGTCCAGTCAAGTGTTCAGACCCCTGTAACTTCGGTAGTTACTCAGCCGCCAATTGCACCTAGTACTCCACCTCACACGGCTGCAGCAACTACCGCTTCATCTACCATGCTTACTTCTGGAGTATCGGCAGCTCCGGTTTCTACAGTCCCTGTAACCACTCCTCAGACATCTGTTCCGTTGTCTGGACCTACAGTCCAAACCACAGTCCAAATGCCTGTAGGACCACCTGGTACAAGTACGGTTGTTACTACTCAACCTCAATTTGTTCAACCTCCATACCAGGGACCGTATCAACCTTCGCAAGCTGCCCAACAACCGGCTTACCAGTATCAACCGTATCCTGGGTACACTTATCAAAAACCTCAGCAACCCCAGTACGGTCCGGTTAATCCTGGTTTTCCAGGAGGATATAATATCCCCAATGCGATTCCTGTTCCTAGTTATCCTGGATATCCTCCTCCTGGGGCTGGTATTGTGACTCAGAATTTTAGAGATCCTAACCGGCAGTTACCTTTTATTGCAACTTTAGATTTACCCGACTTGACGCGCCTAACAAATGATCCAATTCAATATCAACAGTTCTGGCCGCCAATGCCAAATAAGTTGCCCAGCGATATACCCAAGTTCGAAGGTAAGTCTGGAGAGGATCCATCCAATCACGTGATGACTTACCACCTCTGGTGTGCATCAAACTCCATCTCAGATGATTCCATCCGCTTACGTCTTTTCCAGCGTACACTCATTGGTCTCGCGGCCAAGTGGTACATTGAGTTGCCACGGGCCTCTCTTTACAACTTTAGCCAGTTAGCTACCTCGTTCTTAACTCATTTTCAGTTACCAGTCAGATATGATAATGGTACAGAATTATTAACTTCTCTAAAACAATCGACATCCACGTACATTTCTGATCACATCCATGAGTGGAGACGTCGAAGAAGATTAGTGAAAGTTTTTATCCCGGACCAAATCTTAGCTGAATGGTTTGTAAAATCATTATTACCACGAATTACTGAAGATGTAGCTAAGGCCGGAGTAGTTACTGAGGAGCAAGTCATTGCTCAAGCACAATACCTTGACTTAGTTTATACTCAGTCGGGTACGTTACATGAGAAAATACCGGATCTTCCCAAATCAAACCAAATCGCTGCTGCTCCTTCGGGATCTCATGCCGCTGATGGTATGATTGGTATCGTGACTACGAAGAGCAAGAAGAAGTCTTCCAAGACTTCAACTACTCCAATTATCACTTTACCTGATTCTCCGACAGGAGAGTCTTCTCCTGAACTCACCGCCGACATGCACGCTGTAGAGTCATCTACGGCCAAATCAAAAAACGGTGGAAAGAAGAAAGGAAAGAAGAAGACCAAAGCAGATAAGGCTCCAAAGGAGAAAGTAGAAAAATCGGAAACCAATGACGAAAAACGCAAACCTCGTTATCCTTGTCTCATTTGTGAAGAAGATCATTTTACGAGAGACTGCCCTCATCGGGCCGAGGTAGTGAAAATCGTTAAAGGTTCTCCCACTCCTGCTGTGTTAAAGAATCCATTTCCCGAGCAGGAAAATAAGATGATAGGTTCTTCTTCGAATGCCAGTGAAGAACCCATTTTGATGATGTCTCATGTCAGGATTGCGACTCGATCGCAAGATTATGGTAGTAAGGCTCCTGTTGATGGTAAAGAAGCAGAATCTTCTCACTCTAACCCATCAACCTCAACTCCTGGTTCCGATCCACTACAGATCGAGAAACCTAACCCAGACTTAGTGATTAAGCCGCCCGCCAAGGGTGTACTTCGAAGGTCTGCTTTCAACCCACATGCGAGAGCAGCCCAGAATTACAACATTGTTGAAGACTTAGCTGTTTCACCTTCAGCAATGTCGGCACTCGAAGTGCTGCAATCATGTCCAGCGCAACGAAAATTGCTTTTGTCGGCTATCGGAGCTGTCGATGTTCAGGACCCGAACCTAATGATCTTTGATCTAGAAAATAGTACACCACGTCTCCCCCATCAAATGGCTTTCCAAATCCCAGTGATAGTCAAAAACAGGCCTATTCATCGGACTGTGATTGATGAGGGAGCTTCTACGTGTATTATGTCGATTCAATGTTGGAGATCGCTTGGTTCTCCTTCGTTGAACCAATCCCCCACCATCCTTAAGGCCTTTGATGGCCGTGGGTTCCGTCCGTTTGGTATTCTACAAGAATTGCCTATAGGGGTCGAAGGTAAAACCGTTAGTCTGGATGTGGAAGTGGTTGATGCCCCTCTAGACTACAACCTTCTCTTGGGTCGAAGTTGGTCATATGCTATGACAGCGGTCGTTTCATCGGTCTTCAGAGTCATTAAATTCCCACATAACGGTAAGATCGTGACTATTGATCAGCTGACATACTTTTCATCCGACCCATCCTCTTCAGAAACTATCCAACATGTTGGTAAAACGACAATCCCTTATAAGGACATTGGTGTAGGTTTAGTTAAGGATTCCGGTTTACTGGGAACTTTTCCTCTCCCTCCACTCAATGTAGATCCTTCATTTGCAACGATTCATATGATCACGTCAGAAAACATTATTTATGATGATCCTTGGTATGTTCCCTCTGACTCTGAGCTAGATTCACTCGGTGATGTTATGCCGTTGAGTCCGTATGAAATTGCTTATGAAGCTCTTATGTCTTTTACTGATTTTCATTCAACCGAAACCGACCAAATGAATGTGGTCAGTGAAGAGTCACTTTTCACCTCACCTTAGAACGGATAACGTTTCCCGAAGAAGTGTCATCTGACGAACGACTTCGCGAAATCCTAAGTGTAGATGATCTACCATGGGAAGATCTCCATCACAGATCTTCGTTTTTACCTAAGGGCGATGCATTTGAAAATGATTTTTCATCTATCTTTACCGCTGATTATGTCAAAGACGCTCAGGATCCAACGAAACATTCTGATTCAGAGCTGAATTTAGGGAATATTTCTCGTACTATTCCCATTGATATATCAGTGAAGCCCGGAATTAAGGAGAACATTCATATAGGTGCCGCATGTACTGACGAAGAAATTGAAACTTACAAGGCCCTATTCCAAGAATTCCGCGACGTGTTTGCCTGGTCCTACGAGGAAATGCCAGGAATCGATCCTGCCATTGTTGTTCATGAAATCAAAACCTACCCGGATGCTAAACCCATTCGGCAACGGTTGCGTCAGATTCACCCTCGAAAAGCAGCTGCAATCAAAGCCGAAGTCGAAAAGCTGTTGAAAGCAGGTTTCATTTATCCGATCCCGTTAACGGATTGGGTATCGAATATTGTTCCCGTCAATAAAAAACAAGGAACAATAAGAATCTGTATCGATTATAGGGATATCAATCGAGCTTGTCCAAAAGACAACTATCCTACGCCTTATATCGATCAAATAATTGATGATTGTGCCGGAAGTGAGATGTTTTCCTTCATGGATGGTTTCTCAGGTTATAATCAAATCAATATTCTACCTGCCGATCAACCAAAAACGGCATTCATTTGTCCATGGGGGACATTTGCTTATTGCAAATTACCTTTTGGCCTTAAGAATGCCGGTGCTACTTTTCAACGGGCCATGTCTTATGCATTTCATGACATCAAGCACATTGTGCAACCCTATCTCGATGATTTGCCTGCTCATTCTTTACACCGAGCTGATCACCTTGTCCATTTACGAGCAATCTTTATGAGGTGTAGGCATTATCGAATTCGGTTGAATCCCCACAAGTGTGTTTTCTGTATAGAAACAGGTCGATTGCTGGGATTTGTTGTTTCCAAAACCGGCATTCGCGTCGATCCCTCGAAAGTCGAGGCTATCATCCAATTGCCTCCTCCTTCGAGTTTGCGCCAACTCCAAAGTTTGCAAGGGAAAGCGAACTTTTTACGCCGATTCATCCCTAACTACGCCGAGGTCACTAAAGGTTTTACACGGTTGTTGAAACAGAACGTACAATTCTTTTGGGACGAGATTGCCCAACAATCTTTTGATGCATTAAAACACGCGTTGACCCATGCACCGTTATTGCATCCTCCCAACTACAACCAGGACTACTTCTTATACCTCGCAGCTTCGCATTCCACCATTGGAATGGTGTTAGTTCAAGAAGATGAATTCAAGGCAGAGCATGTGATATATTACCTTAGCAGAACCTTAAATCCAACTGAGTTAAAATATTCACATGTGGAGAAATTGGCCCTGGCAGCCGTTCAAGCTGTCCAGCGTTTTCGTCACTACATTCTTCTCCGCAAAACTACTGTTATTTCGGATTGCAACCCTATGATTTATATCTTGACAAAACAACTGCTAGGGGGCAAGTACTCTAAATGGATCGTCATCCTGCAAGAGTTCGACTTGGAGTTTGAGAAGTCCAAGTCTAAGAAATCTTTAGTCTTTGCGGAATTGATGTGTGATTTCCCGAGTGCTGACACAGAGACTGTGGCAGAGGAGTCCATTGCGGACGAATCTTTGTTTCTTATTAGCACTGTAGATCCGTGGTATGGGGATATAATCATCTATCTCCAAACCCAAACCTTTCGGCCTGAAGCTTCCAAGGAAGACCGTCGAAAAATTCGGTTTCAATCCCAGCAATACAGAATTATTGGAGATACACTTTATCGCCTGGGGGCAGACTTAGTTTTTCGACGTTGTTTAACTCACGATGAGGCTGAGAGAGTTTTGAATGATTGTCACTCTGGAGCATGTGGCGGTCATATGTCTGGGTATGCCACAGCTCAGAAGGTGTTGCGCGCTGGCTATTTCTGGCCGTCTATGTTTAAAGATTGTATCCTTGCCGTCAGAAAATGCCACAACTGTCAAGTGTTTGATCGCAAGATGCGCGCTCCACCTGCTCCTCTCCACCCTATAATTGCCGCTGGTCCATTCGCCAAATGGGGCATTGACTTTATTACTTGTAACCCTCACTCGGCCGGGGGGCATGCGTATATCATCCTTGCGGTTGATTATTTTACTAAGTGGGCCGAGGCGATGCCTACATTCGACGCAAGCGGCAAGACAGCTGCACTTTTCGTATTCAATCATATCATAACTAGGTTTGGTGTCCCACAAGCAATCATTACGGACCATGGAAGCCATTTTCGAAATGTCATGATGACTGAGCTTACAAGCCAGCTTGGTTTGCGCCACGATAGCTCTACACCTTATTATCCGCAAGCCAACGGTTTGGTTGAGTCAATCAACAAAGTTCTAGTCATCATGATTCGACGGATCATTGGTATCCATCGAACGAATTGGCATAACATGTTATTTTCGGCGCTATGGGCATATCGAACTTCAGTGAAAAATTCAACAGGTTTCACCCCTTTTCAGCTAGTTTATGGCTTAGAAGCTGTGTTACCTATTGAGTGCGAAATCCCATCACTTCAAATGGCTGTCGAATTACTTCCAGCTACTTCCGAAGAGGAGAAACGGTTGTTATACTTGGCTAAATTAGATGAGACTCGACGTGACGCTACTTTAGCCATCGAGACTCACGCAAAACGAATGAAAGCCCAGTACGATAAAAATGTAACTCCTCGAAGTTTTTCAGAAGGAGACCTAGTACTATTATATGATCAAGCTAACGATAAGCTAGGTGCCGGAAAATTCGTTCCCATGTGGCATGGGCCCTACATTGTAAAGCGAAAGCTAGCAAAAGGGGCTTATGAGTTAGTTGATTTTGATGGGGACTCTTTGGGCAAACCCAGAAATGGACTTTACCTAAAGAGGTATTATGCTTAAAATGATGGATGGAGAAATTTTTAGATAGGTTAGATTTCCTTTCTAGCTAGCAAGTGTGTTAGTTTAGTCAGTGTGCTTAGTTTAGCGAGTGTGGTTTTCGTCATTATCCTGGCTTATCTTGGTTTTACTCTTGATATTGTAGATGTCGACGCCTCTCCAAACATACATTGGATTTGCTGATGGTGCTTGTCGTAGTACACGGAATATCTCTTCCGCAGCTTGGGTTATCTATTCACCCTCTGACGAGTTAGTTTCTATGCATGGGGTAAGCCTCGGTCAAACAACGAATAACATTGCAGAATACAGTGCAGTGGTTGAATTATTATCCGAATCTATTTCATTTGGAATTCGACGTTTGATTGTGAGGTTAGATTCTGAACTTGTTGTATTACAGCTTAATAGAGTTTATGCCATTAGAAATCCTGTGTTGTTAAGGTTGTTTTTGAGAGTGCGTCTCTTGGAACGTGAATTTGATTACATTGAATATCAACATATTCCAAGGTCTTGAATACATTAGCAGATGCAATTGCTTCTCGAGTGTTGGACAGACATTTATAATAATCATGCAAGTAAATTTAAAGACATTTCATCATACATGTTAAACAAGATAAGCCGGTAATAGTGATATATAGATATAGATAGAAGTGTGTCCAAAAATATATACATCGTCTTCGATCATAGGTTTAACACACCTTATGATCGGCAAAATGATAGTACAAAAAGTCAAAAATGTCACATGTGACTACAAAAGTGACTAGTCAATCACTGGTGGTGCTCTCTGTACGACACCACTGCGCGGGCTACCTTGCGCAGAAATCTCCTAAACGGTCCAGGGACCGCGACTACAAAACGTTGAAGCCTGATAGGAATGTCGTCCATAGAAGTCTCAGGTATGTCTACCGTGAGACGATCTAGGTCATGCTCCAACTCAGCTAGTACGTCCGCAGCCGCGTCCTGTGGGGCCGGTGCCGGTGCAGCTGGATGTCGTCTGTCGTAAGGCCGGAGATTGGCTGGACGCTGTGGTCCAACATCTGCATTTTTAAAATTTTACTGTTAGTTTGAGACGATATATATGAAAAATAAAAAATACATAATTAGAAAACTTGTGAAAATGAAAGTACCTCTGTCGTCCCATTGTTCTCCCTGTGGAAGAACCATGTCCGGATCACCTCTGAAATCCATTCCGGCATATGGAAAGTCTTGTATCACAAAAAGCTGGCCCTCTAGCCAGTCGAAGTAACTGTCTGAGAATCGAACCACTGCAGCACCCTCGTCAGGATGCCGGGCCATCACCGCTACCCATCGAACAAGCTTTGGCTCCCGAGGACCCAAGTCATCAACAGTGAGTTGCTGAGGGATCAGCATAGGAACTCTCTCCAAGGCAAAGCTCACGACTATAGGCCCATATCCAAAAGTCTTTAGTCGTCCGTTCTTTGCCTTGGTCAGTTGGCTCTTCATATGAGCCGACACAGCTTCGCACCAGTTGAAGATGGTGCCTTGGTAACAGTCAACTGCCATCCGCATTTGGGATCCGGAGGCAATGTGCAAGGCGGCCGCGCCACAAATCCTGGTGACCGTAAATGCAATAACTCTAAGTTCCGCCAGAGCGATGTGTTTTATCTCCACGCCTTTTTTATGGCGAGTCCCTGGTCTGCACCACTCCTCGCGGAGATCATCAAGGGATTGGCCACCCGGCCTGGTCCCCGCAAGGTTGAGTTGCTCACCTCTGTTTGGCAAGCCAGTGAGAAAGTATACATCCGAGGGCTCTATCTCGAGCTGGTGCCCTCCAATGTAAAAACATTGATCTTGAACGTTCCATCGCTCAACCAGCCATTCCAAAAATCTTACCTGGCCCCTCATGCCCGGTATGGTCCAATATTTGTACAATCCACATGTTCTTAAGGCATCCAGAGAGGGTTGGTGGTTAATCGCAGCTTCATCGTCCTCTACGTGCTCTCTCTCTCTCCAGTCTAACATGTTTAAGGTCCTGCACATCAAAAGAGTCAATTAGAAATTAATTTGAGCAAATTTGGTGGTTTTTTGAGAGAGTTGGGGTTTTGAAATGCGCCCTTTGCGGAGGACGCACCCCGGCTTTGTAGCACAGGGCGTCCGGACGCAGCTTGCCTGAAGGCGGGCTGCGTCCCCCGACCTTTTTCCCGTGTGAGAAAAAGTCGGGGGACGCAGGTCACCCGAAGGGCACCTGCGTCTGCCGAGGGGCGCATTTTGAACCCAAACCCCCCCAAAAAATGAAACAGAGACCAAAAACTAAATTCTAAACGGATAGAAATGAAGAGTGGGATGTGTAAAATACCTCGGTGAAGCGGCGTTCGATTCCGACGGTCAGATTTTCCGCAGCGACCACGGGAAGTTTCTTGTCAAAAGCTCCTTTTTCAACCTCCAAAGTCAAACGGTAAAAATGACATGGTAAAAGGTCTTTTTATAGGTTTTTTGGGTGAATGAGTTCATTTTTTACCATGAAAAGATGTTTTTCGATGTATTTTTGCCTATTTTAAACAGGTATGAGTAATGTGTCGCTTTTGTGCAGGACAAAGGGATTTCGAGGGAAATTGTAAATAAAAATATCAGAGTCATCTTTTAAGCCCTTTTCTGACTCCTAAAACATGAAAAGATCGCCGAGTGTTTCTTTTTCACTCGTTAAAACGGAATTAAAAGACGGTCCCCTTTTAGCTCTTTTCTGACCGTAAAATCAGGAAAAGATTGCCGGGTTTTTGTCGTTTCAAACTCGATAAGGAACTAAAACGACGTGTCTTTGATCACTTTTTACTTTTCAGGTCAACGACACTATTATGAAAGTACTCCTTGGTCGCAAGATCAAGCGGTTCCCCCAGGTATTATTTTATACTTTTTCGGGCTTGAGGGACACAAACTTACGAAAAAGTTCAACGTGGAGTTTCCTTAAGTTTTTCAGACTCTCTAAAAATGAAAAACGCTGAGTTTCTCCTATACTGGGCTCGTTAAACTTTTACAGTAAAGGACCTGTTCAATTACAAACAGGAACGAACCACTCCTTCCTAGGGTTCGAATTTAAACTAGGTTGGACTCGTCCGAAGGATGAGCTTATAACCAAGCATATGTTATCCTCCTCAAGCTTGATAAAAATAAAGAGGTACTTGCCAGAAATGGTGGGGGAAAAGAGAGAAGAATGAACCTATTTGTCACCTTTTGTCTCAAATGAAACTTTATTACCACTCTTGAACACGACACTTTTGCATTTCACCTGGGTTGGGAAATCTTTTACCTCACAGTTGACCAAATCACTTTGAAAATCTTTAACCGGGTTCAGGGATCAATTTTGAGTTATTCGTCACCAAACCATCTGTTGTGTCGTTATGTGTTCAAGAGGTCTGCAAGCAAAAATTTCATCTGCAAAATACTTATCATCCATTTGACCATCCCTGAGTTAGTCCTTACAGCAACATTTCTTCAACTTGAACAATGATTTCGTGTTGCAGGCTTGCCTGCAACGAGTCGCTTTCTATCGACATCGACACATTATCTAGAAAGATGACTTAGGAATCGACAGTACCTTGAAGTCTGCATGCATCAATGGCAGGTTTCTCGCCTTTGACGACAGTTTACATCATTGACTTTCGATCAAAGGATTCCGTGAAGTGTTCGACATCAGAACATATATTCACATTTCACGGGTTGTCCTTGGTACTTTGAGAACCATTGACATTACTGGTGGTCTCTCTCACGCTTGTTAACAGTTTACATCATCGACTGGTAATCAAGTGGTTTCTAACATGTTCGACATCAAATCATTTAATCACATGCTTAAAATCGTACCAATTCGGGAAGTAGGAGTGAAGACCCTGGATCTAGTTTCTACCATCCAGGCTGCGAGGAGTTTTGTATTCATTATCTATGTAGACTAATCATAAACAGATGGCTGCGTCCATACTGTGTCTACAAAAGTCTATAAAATGATGTACTGCAAGATCATTCCTGTATCAGAATAGTTAGTCCATTAGTTAAAGTTTTGAATCTGAGTATGGGAATGCCTACCTCAGTGATGATATAATCTTATACATGTATTTTGTGTTGAAAATTGCAGGTTCTAACCAGGTCATCCACAAGTCAATCCTTGAAATGATAAAGCGCTTCACCCTTCCTAGAATTATAAAACACCAATCTATTCCAGGCTTCGCACTTTAGGGGGCAATCTGTTACACTAAAAAATGTCACCTTGACTACTTATAGTTAGTATGGCTAAAAATCAACAGTCATGCTACCCTCTTAGGCAAGTCTATGCCTCTGTTATCCATCTCAAACTCAAAGAAGAGAGAAAGTCTTGTAAAAACTTTGTTTATCTCTGGGGTCGCAGGTTCTCTCTAGCCTTACCTGCGGGGACGCAGGCCATGTTCACAAAAACTGCGTCCAGGGACGCTCTGTATGTTAAGGACAGGTGCGTCCTCCTGTAAAAGGCAAAATGCGCAAGTTTTATCTTGAGAAAGTTACTTGTGGTTACTTCTAGAACATTCTAGAGGTCGGTTTGATGAAATGGATGCGCCTCCAGTTGGTTCATGTATCTCTATAAAGAGGGAACTTATCCCATCAATAAGGGAGCTATCCCACCCATAGAGGGGGATGATCCCATTGATAGTGGACCTGAATAACCTCTTTACAGCACTATAAATAAAGGCATTGAGCCAGAAGGAGAGGAGGTTGGAGCTATACATTTTCTTTGGGTAAATGCTGCAGGATTTAGGTCTTCCATTAGAACCTTTGTGAGGAGAGATTGTCTTTACATGATTCTACTTGGAAGTGGGTGAGCTTTGTCAAAGTAGAGGAAGACACTTGATGGACCCTGGGAGGAACTTGCACAACACCAAGGCCAGGTTGTAAGAGTTTCTTTGTTTCGTTATTAATACAAACTGGTTTATTTTTCTCAATAGCTTATGTTAATGAGTTATTTCATGTGTTCCTTGGTCTGCATGTTGAATCTATGTTTTATTATATGAAATACAAGTGCTCGGTAATTGTTTGATTGTTTGTGGTTGCAGGAATTGACTTGAAGGAAGAGCTCATCCGGATTGGCAAGAACGGACTACAACAATAGCGTTTTGGAATAAGGTAAGCCTAAACACTTGTACTTTTCATGTTGTAAAAGGTAGATTTAGAGAAAGATCACTCCATTTTGTCTTGTTTGTCGCTAGCGAGTTTATACTCCTAGGGAGGTCAGTTGTGTCAGCCCAAATGACTTTTTCCGCCACGACATGACAGTGAAGAAGATGGGGATTATTTTCCCACATCAAATCAAAATGATATTGAAAAGGAAACCAATGAAGCACCAGAAGAAGAGATAATGGTTGAAGAAAACACTCCGTCCAGGTATGTTCAGAAAAATCATCCAGAAACTCAAATTTTAGGGGAAAAAGAGGCAGGTGTACAGAGAAGAAGAACCAATACAGGGACCTCAAGCTATCTAGCATTACTATCCTCCACCGAACCTCAAAATGTAAATGAAGCATGCAAAGATGAATGTTGGGTCAAGGCCATGCATGAAGAACTTAAGAAAATTGAAAAGAATGATACTTGGGAATTAGTTCCTAGACCTCATGATAAAAATATTATAGGAACTAAATGGATATTCAAAAACAACCTAAATGAAAATGGAGAAGTCATTAGAAACAAGGCCATACTTGTTTGTAAAGGGTATGCTCAACAAGAAGGTATAGATTTTGAAGAAACTTTTGCATCGGTTGCCAGACTTGAAGCCATAAGGATGTTTCTTGCTCTTTCTAGCTTTCAGAAATTCAAAGTATACCAAATGGATGTAAAATCAGCTTTCCTTAATGGAGATTTAGAAGAAGAAGTTTATATTCAACGGCCAGAAGGATTCATTCTTGGAAATGATGCAAAACTTGTATGCAGACTCAAAAAGGCTCTCTATGGTATGAAACAACCTCCAAGGGTCTGGTATTACTGCCTTAACAAATATTTACACCAACAAGGTTTTACAAAAGGTTCAGCAGATAGAAATCTATATACAAATATTGAAACTAATAAATTGCTAATTATTATTGTTTATGTTGATGATATCATTTTTGGTAGCAATGGAGAATCCATGAGTCAGAATTTTGCTTCAGTAATTGTTGTTGGGAAAAGTATCCAATTCGGAATGCCCTTATCCCACTCTAAGGTGTGATAGTGCCTTAGCAACAAACAAGGTAAACTAATTGAGTATTCTTCTTTATGAAATGCAAATGAGGAAGAAGGATGTGACTAACCTGTGTCTTCCGCTAGTTTGTCGATCCAAATCACTCCTCTCTTCAGTAGCTCCCAGCTTCTTGCTCCTTCACGGGCCCAGCTTCTCCGAATTTCTGCAAGATCACAAGAGAGAGAAACTACACAAAGATACATATATACATTCATAAAAAGCTCAAGATCAGATTAAGCTAAACGTGTAAGCATAACAAAACATCATTGGTACACAGCATGTAGGAGAAACTCAAGTAGTTTATTGATAGAATAAGAAAGTCCAAGAGGAGATACAACCAAGTGAGTTCCGATCCAGCATCTACCTCCCAGCAAAGGAGTCCCTTCCTCTCCTCCAACAAAGCATAAATCACCCAATGTACTAATCTCAATCTCAAACCAACAACAATTCTCTGCAAAGTACAAAATTCCAGCCTCCTGAACCCCTGGGTGAGAGATCCATATATATATGTAAGCAGAGAGGATGAGTCAGCTTATGTTTTGACTTGTGGCTTCTCTCTGTCAGTTCTTGCTTCCACTTGGAGGTTGAGAGCCTCTTACTCATCACTAGTCGAATTCATTGAGGCAAGTGTCATTAGAGAAGATTTTGGAAGCTTCCAGGGTCTTTCCACCTCGTTGAATGAGCTTGCCATTTGTCATTTCCCGATCAGCGCACCCTGGTAGTGCTTCCACCTGCGTTGCAGTGCACCTAGCCAGTGTAGTCTCTGCATTTCAACGCAGGCAGCTAGTGGAGCCTCTGAATTGATCCTGAATTGACTATTTCTGAGTGGTTTTTGGTGGAGAACTTCTGGGAGAAGTTGTCATTGGTTGACCTTGTTCCTTTAGGAGCTGTAACAACATCTTTAGGGACTTTGGATCCCTTGAATTATGGACATTTCATGCTTATAGCTGTAAGGCACAAAAATTTCTATAACAGTTGCCCCCTAAAGTATGAGGTTGTTTATCGGGTGAAATGCTTTATTAGGAGGATCCGAAGTTCATTCAATGCTGGGAGGAGGCCTGTAATAAGATACAATACAATACATTATTTTTCATACTGTTTTCATGATCTAGCTGAGGCGGGCATTCCCATGCTCAGCTTTATAAATTCATTTTTATGTACATAGGACAGACAATTGTCTGATGATAGACTGATGATCCTGCTGAAATCATCATCCTTTGGTAGGATGATTGTCTGTGCTGCAATGCTGTACATGTCAATGTCTTTATTTTTCCTGAATATATATCGCAGCCCAGATGGATGAAACTAGATCCGGGGTCTTCAAACTCGTTTGATCTTCACTCTAAGTACAAGTCGATCCATGTGAGAAATGTTCTCAAGTCGAACATGGAAAGACATCGCTTGATTACCAGTCAATGAGGTAAACCGTTAACAAGCGCGAGAGGAATCACCGATAATGATAATGACCCTCAAGGTACTGTAGTACAATTCACGTGGTGTGAATAAAGGACTTGGCGTCGAACACCACGCAAAATCTTTCGGTCGAAGGTCATTGATGTATACCTGTCGCCGGAAGTGAGAAACTTTCCATTGAGGCATGCAAGCTTCAAAGTACTAAAGGGGTTGTTCCTAGATCAACTTCTTGGATAATGAGCTGATGTCAACAAGAAGCGATCCGTCAAACGAGGGTATTGATGTATCCCACATCAGTGACACGGAACGGAGCAAATGATTTTGATGGAGGTGAAAACTTTCTGATGATATATGGTTCAGGGTGGCGGTCATGAAAAGAATGAAAGATAATGTATGGTAGTGGATGGGACATGGTTGACTTCTCTGGATGACTTCTCTTGAACATATCGGTGACACTGGTGTGATGGAGGGAAGTCCTTTAATCACACCACGTGAATTGTACTGCAGTACCTTGAGGGTCATTATCATTATCGGTGATTCCTCTCGCGCTTGTTAACGGTTTACATCATTGACCGGTAATCAAGCGATGTCTTTCCATGTTCGACTTCAGAACATTTCTCACATGGATAGACTTGTACTAAGCGTGAAGATCGAACGAGTTTGAAGACCCCGGATCTAGTTTCATCCATCTGGGCTGCGATATATATTCAGGAAAAATAAAGACATTGACATGTACAGCATTGCAGCACAGACGATCACCCTACCAAAGGATGATGATTTCAGCAGGATCATCAGTCTATCATCAGACAATTGTCTGTCCTATGTACATAAAAATGAATTTATAAAGCTGAGCACGGGAATGCCCACCTCTGATAGATCATGAAAACAGTATGAAAAATAATGTATTGTATTGTATCTTATTACAGGTCTCCTCCCAGCATTGAATGAACTTCAGATCCTCCTAATAAAGCATTTCACCCAATAAACGGCCTCATACTTTAGGGGGCAACTGTTATAGACATTTTTGTGCCTTACAGCTATAAGCATGAAATGTCCATAATTCAAGGGATCTAAAGTCCCTAAAGATGTTGTTACAGCTCCTAAAGGAACAAGGTCAACCAATGACAACTTCTCCCAGAAGTTCTCCACCAAAAACCACTCAGAAATAGTCAATTCAGGATCAATTCAGAGGCTCCACTAGCTACCTACGTTGAAATACAGAGACTACACTGGCTAGGTGCACTGCAACGCAGGTGGAAGAACTACCAGGGTGCACTGAGCGGGAAATGACAAATGGCAAGCTCATTCAACGAGGTGGAAAGACCCTGGAAGCTTCCAGAATCTTCTCCAATGACACTTGCCTCAATGAATTCGACTAGTGATGAGTAAGAGGTTCTCAACCTCCAAGTGGAAGCAAGAACTGACAGAGAGAAGCCACAAGTCAAAACATAAGCTGACTCATCCTCTCTACTTACATCTATATGTGGATCTCTCACCCAAAGGTTCAGGAGGCTGGAATTTTGTACTTTGCAGAGAATTGCTGTTGGTTTGAGATTGAGATTAGTACATTGGGTGATTTATGCTTTGTTGGAGGAGAGGAAGGGACTCCTTTGCTGGGAGGTAGATGCTAGATTGGAACTCACTTGGTTGTATCTCCTCTTGGACTTTCTTATTCTATCAATAAACTACTTGAGTTTCTCCTACATGCTGTGTACCAATGATGTTTAGTTATGCTTACATGTTTAGCTTAATCTGATCTTGAGCTTTTTATGAATGTATATCTGTATCTTTGAGGCAAAGAGAAGGGGTTTCAGATAGGTACACTGACTGATAACAGGCTACAAAAAACAGAGATAAAACTGAGCAAAAGGAAGCAGGCAACCATAGCTGCACAAGGCAAGGGCTGATCAGCGCACCCTCAGCACAGAGAAACTGAACTTCAGTGCAGGTATCCTTCACGGGACCTGCGTTGAAATGCATAACCTCTTCACAGAGTCTGCGCTGAAGCAGAAACGAGAGTTGTTTCTGGGTTCTGGGTCACGATTTGCAGTTTAATCTATAGTTTTTGGCCGGATCAAAGCTATCAATTAGGCCTCAGTTGTATAAAGAAACTATATTTGTTCTTTGTGTATTTGTTACATCATTTGCAGTTTCCCATTACAAAAGTAAACTAGTCATACTGTCGCCCTTAGATCTAGACTTGTCGTAAGTGTCGTTTTGATCTTAGGAGTGAGTTTGTTTGTTGTTCACAGTTGATTACGCTTTTAATTTTGTCTTTTGGTTTGAATTTATGCATTTCTAGTGTCGAAACAAGTAAATCATAAAGTGTCTTAATCGTCTTTTTGATTTCAAAAAAGGAACTTGTTTATGTTTTCACTTGAAATCGAATCCAAATTTGTACAACAGCTTTCTTTTTAGGCATCAATATTAAGAAATCCAAAACAAATACATGCATATGTGCATTTGCATTTTGATAGTTTGCATGCTTTGATTTAGGAAAAGTGCATTTACAGTGTGCTCTATGCTCTTTGAGAAAAGATTGTGTCTTTCTTTTCCCCTTGTAGCTAGGATTTTTATTGTTGAAAAGATATAAAAGCTTGCTTATCATCTTTAGACTGCATTTAGGAATTGTATCATACATCTCGTGGTGATCCAAAAAGGAAAACTTCTAAGAAAGATCAACCTAAAATAATTTGAATGAACTTAACAACGCTTTGTAACTTAATGCACAACATAGAGGTCTAGGCTAGAGACGTGTTCCGGCGTCGTAAAACCTGGTGACTGTCGATCTCGCTGATGGTTGGGTGATTCCTCCTGAGAGACGATAGCGCTAGTATGGATTGTGCTCCCACGTACCGTCAAGTATATATTGGGAGACCCCTATAGGCATAAAACCTTTATCCTTAGGAAGCCGTGTCGGCCGCCCTACTGATCAAAATGCACTGAACACAGCATTCGGGAAGATTGACCGCCCGTACCTTAAAAATTATTCTGCGGTTTTGCGAAAAGTTTGGCACAACCTCTACCTAGAACTCCAGAGCAATTCCTTTTGGCCTTTTTCAGACTCTATAATGGAAAAAGTCCATCCGAGCATTTGTCACTTCGGGCTCGTTAAAACATCGAAGGAGACTAGAGTCATCTTTAGCTTTTTCTTGACTCTTTAAAATTGAAAAAGCAAGTTGTGTCTAAGCGTCGTTAAAATTTATTTTAAACGGAACAATCACCCCTTTTTCCCGCGTTGATCTTTAGGTTGAGAAAATGGAGCCCACCAACCAAGGAATTCCCCTTGATGGAAATCCTAGTCCCTTCTCCTCTTGGGGAGATGTTGGTGCGCCCCACATGGCCACATTGTCGCTTCCAGGACTGACAATTGGCTTTCCGGTCTGGCTCTTCTCAACCAATGTCATTCAGAACACCACTATTCCTGAACATTCGAATCAACAGTTAAACCAGTCTAGAGTTGCCCACCAGCCTTCTACTTCCTCTAATTCTTCCTCTCCTCCTTCCTCTTCGCTTGACGGAACTGGTAAAACAAAAAACCAAGTTCCTAAGGAGAAGAAGGAAAAGAAGAAGAAAGAGAAGAAGAAGAAGGAGCCAAAAGCGACTGGGGGCAAACAAGTGTCGTCTAACAAAAATCCACACACAGCACTGACTAGGCCTAAATCGCCATGTGTCATATGCAAGGGAGACCATTTCCACAGAGATTGTCCCTGCATCCCTCGGATACTAAGGGACTGGTCTCCCCGTTTGCACAATCCGGTGGCATCAACCTCTGATAGCCATGTTGAATGCATACCATCAAATAGCGAAAGTGAAGTCCTTGGACAAAAAGGGAGAGCTAGATCCCCCTGTAGATTGTGCGAAGGCAATCATGCCATCCACCGTTGTCCCTTCTTAGACGAAGCGACAAGATTTTTGGATGATCGTCTGGTTTCACCGTTACGACTTCCTCCTGGATATAAAAAACTCTTGCCGAGTCCTTCGTTAGTTGAAAATCCAGCTGGCCCGCTCAAGTGGTCAGCTAAAGCACCGATCATTGAAGATGAACCAGCTGAATCCATACCCGACAAAAGTCAAAATGTCGTGGCGGCAGTTGACCCGGTCTTGCCTTCAGAGGTTTTGTCTTCGAATGATACAGTCACTGAAGAGGATAAAGATAACACCATCCAAATTCTCTTCATCAACACAGACTACGACGAGCACGGGGGCAATCCCCGCATTCCTTTATCGCAGGAAGGAAGTTCATCAGAGCGATACCCGGCCGTTTACTTGGTCCCACCACCAAGCAACCTAGTTGTATCCTTCGACTGGAACCCACTAGGCAGACCCTGTTTGCTAGCAAGCATACCATTTAGAATTATCGTCCAAATATACAGAATGGTCATGGCTAGCACCATCATTGATGAGGGGGCATCTGTGAGTATCCTTTCCTCTACTGCTTGGAAAGCGCTTGGTTCGCCAGCGCTTTTGCCTGAAATGAGAAATCTGACAGGCTTTGATAAAGGAACCAGTCGACCTTTAGGGATCCTCCCCGATGTGCCTATCACATTGAAAGGGAAGACCGTTCAAATGAACGTGATGGTCGTTCAAGGACCCTTGGATTATAACCTACTCCTTGGACGAGACTATATATATTGCATGGGAGCCATCGTCTCCTCACTCTTTAGAGTAATGTGTTTTCCGCACGAAGGAAGAGTGGTCAAGCTCGTGGACCAGCTTTCATTTCCCGGATCACGCATCGCAAATAGTCATATACCGTCCCTAAATGGTCTCTTCACGCAAGAAATGTCTCAACCCACGGTCCGTCCTCCCGATGAGCATGAGTAATTCGGAGGGATATGACTGGAACCCAGGGGGCATGCGTCCTGGTCTGCTTCGGCAGGAAAACTTTGGGTATAGGGTAGGTTTCCACGGGAGAATATGACTAGTCCGTACCCCGTCCATGATTGGAAGAGGGGTTGTTCTAGAATAAGATTCTCTTGTCAAAGTTATGTGAGTTGACAGAACTAAGTCAATCACCTTTGTCTATCTTGGTAGACATTGCCAAAGAAGTGTTTTTTTTGAAAGATTAATAGAACAATCTTTGGGTGACCCATAAGAGGTAGGCCTCTCTCGCTGAAACAAATGTTTTATCGGACTAAAGTAGGGGTAACCTTGAAACTCTGTTTTATACCTGGGGGCATGCAACCCATTTGGAGTGCAAGCAAGGGGGCGGCTATTTATTTTTTAAATTTTTAGGTCCTCCCTTTAAACCTGTAGGTCTAACCCTTTAAACTCGTAGGATTAGTCGTTTCCGAACTTGCATAACGAAAGGATGCAGGGCATAGCTTTGTAAGGCGCAAGCTCCATAAAAAATGGCATCTTACATGAGACATTCTTATCATATCACTGGATATTCGAGCAGTTTTAGCACATAGTTCATGCTCGTTAAAAAATAAACATAAGACTGAGCAGTGTTTTTCCGCGTTTAAGCTCGTTAAAAAATGAACTATCTTCCGGTAAATAACCACCGTGAATGTAACATTATCAACCATTAAAGCCTTGGTCGTGTTTGCACCGTCACCTCCACTTTTCCATTGGCCGATCGTTCACCTCCATATGATTGTTTACCCATTTTGAGGAACAACTGCGAAGAGTGATTTCACTAGCCATCCTTGTGACACTACCGTGCTTGGAAAATTCCAACCCTTACCTGGAATCAGTTGCTACCCGTTTTATCACTCGTTCCTCAAAAGACGAGTCTTCTTTAAGCTCTTTTCATCTGACTCGTAAAATATGAAAAGATTGCCGAGTTTTGGCCTTCCAGCTCGTTAAAGCGACCGGAAGTGCTATCCCTCCTTTAGATTTTAATCTTTTTGGACCTGAGGGATTGTTGCACAAAAAGATCGAGCGCTTGTTTTGTTCGGCTCGTTAAAACTATCGAAAATTCATCCCTTCTGTATTGTTTTATACTTTTTCGGACTTAAGGGATTAGATGACGAAAAAGGACTTTCGGAGTTGACTTTACGTACCTTTTCAGACTCTCTAAAATGAAAAGGATCGAGTTATCTTTGTCGTTAGACTCGTTAAAAACATTAAATAGCGACAAACTTGTCTTTAGACGAGAACGAGTTTCACTATCACTAGGCTCGTTAAAACATAGCGATGGGTTTTCCCGAAGGGAAAATTATAGAACAAGCATATGTTATCCTCCTCAAGCTTGAAAAAAATAAAGAGGTACTGGTCAGCAATGACTGGGGAAAAATTGGGAAGAAACTCAAAGAACTTTATTGGTAGCAAGTCGCTCTTGAACATGACACTTCCACTCCGTGCCAGAGTCGGGTTGGGTTGTTTCATTCACCGGTCACATCACCATGGTCTCGCCATACCATCCACCTTTGGGGTAAATGCTACCAATCCATCACACAAGTGTCGCCGATATGTTCAAGAGAAGTCATCCAGAGAAGTCAACCGTGTCCCATCCACTACCATACATTATCCTTCATTCTTTCATGACTGCCACCCGGAACCATATATCATCAGATCGACTTCATAACATTTCTCACATGGATAGACTTGTACTAAGAGTGAAGATCAAACGAGTTTGAAGACCCCAGATCTAGTTTCATCCATCCGGGCTGCGATATATATTCAGGAAAAATAAAGACATTGACATGTACAGCATTGCAGCACAGACAATCATCCTACCAAAGGATGATGATTTCAGCAGGATCATCAGTCTATCATCAGACAATTATCTGTCCTATGTACATAAAAATGAATTTATAAAGATGAGCATGGGAATGCCCGCCTCAGCTAGATCATGAAAACAGTATGAAAAATAATGTATTGTATTGTATCTTATTACAGGTCTCCTCCCAGCATTGAATGAACTTCGAATCCTCCGAATAAAGCATTTCACCCGATAAACGGCCTCATACTTTAGGGGGCAACTGTTATAGACATTTTTGTGCCTTACAACTATAAGCATGAAATGTCCATAATTCAAGGGATCCAAAGTCCCTAAAGATGTTGTTACAGCACCCAGAGGTTCAAGAGGCTGGAATTTTGTACTTTGCAGAGAATTGTTGTTGGTTTAAGATTGAGATTAGTACATTGGGTGATTTATGCTATGTTGGAGGAGAGGAAGGGATTCCTTTGCTGGGAGGTAGATGCTGGATCGGAACTCACTTGGTTGTATCTCCTCTTGGACTTTCTTATTTTATCAATAAACTATTTGAGTTTCTCCTACATGTTGTGTACCAATGATGTTTTGTTATGCTTACATGTTTAGCTTAATCTGATCTTGAGCTTTTTATGAATGTATATATGTATCTTTGTGTGGTTTCTCTCTCTTGTGATCTTGCAGGAATTCGGTGAAGCTGGGCCGGTGAAGGAGCAAGAAGCTGGGAGCTACTGAAGAGAGGAGTGATTGGGTCGACAAACTAGCGGAAGACACAGGTTAGTTACATCCTTCTCCCTCATTTACATTTCATAAAGAAGAAATACTCAAATAAGTTTCCTTGTTTGTTGCTAAGGCACTATCACACCTTAGAGTGGGATAGGGGCATTCCAAATTGGATACTTTTCACAACAACAAATTGGGAAAAGTAATAGACCTGGAACCAAACTGATCCATTTCCAAGCCCGGAACCAAACTGGTTGCTAATCAAAATTCTTCCCGATCCCAAGTGCTTATGTTGTCTATCTCAAAGCAGCAAAATGATGCTTTGGCAAGGAATAAAGATTACGGGAATCCACAGGTGTCGAATAACAAGGCTAATGAACAACCTAGTAGTTCGACAACAACTTTGACCAAAGTTGTGCCACCCATCATTCTTGAACAAATGATAAAGTCGCTAAAGGGAGTAGTGCACAAATCGACATTTAATCCTCGTCCAAAAATAGCACGGAATTATAATATAATAGAGGACCTGGCCCAATCGTCGTCTGCTATGTCGACACTTGAGGTACCGCAAAATTGCCTCTCTCAAGAGCAAGCTTTATTATCAGCAATAGGTGGGATTGACCCAATGGATTCCAATCTTGTATCCTTCGACCACAAAGGGTACGATCCTCAGTTACCAACTCAATTAGCTTTCCTTGTTCATGTGAAAGCCCTCAACAAAACTGTTCACTGAACGATTATTGATGAGGGGGCATCTACATGCATTATGTCGATGAGTTGCTGGAAAACTTTAGGATCTCCAACCTTGTCGCAATCTTTGACGACATTAAAAGCATTTGACGGATGGACATATACCCCATATGGTATTCTAAATAACTTGAAAGTTGAACTAGGAGGGAAAACAGTAGAAATTGATGTTGAAGTAATCAACGGAAACCTTGATTACAACATCCTATTGGGAAGACCCTGGATATATGCCATGGCCGCAGTTGTGTCGACCTACTTCAGAAAGATTGCATTTCCCTTCCGAGGAGGAATTACAATCGTTGACCAACAAACATTTCTCCCCAACAGTTCACAAGTTACGGGAAGCATTCCAATGATCCATGGAAGCAATCATTCGCTCCAAAATATCGGAGTAGGTCTCCTAAAAGACCCTGCCTTAATGGGTACTTTTGCCCTACTGCCTCTGAGTAATCTAGCGGAAGTGGCCACAGTGGAATATGAAACCTTATATATCTAATGGATTTGGACTCCGAGGACAGTTCTTATCTCATGCCAACCTCGTTAAAAAATGAAACAAGGAGTCATGAGGACAGTTCTTTTACTGTGTCAACCTCTTTTAAAAAATGAAACAATCCCCTTTCCAAATCTCAAAGGTAAACCTTCATTCCAACCACCGAGTTGAATGAAATGAAGCTTGGGGGGCATGCACCTCGATTTGCGTTATTATGCTGGGGGCATGCAAACTTATCATCGAGCAGTTTTAGCACATAGTTCATGCTCGTTAAAAAATAAACATAAGACCGAGCAGTGTTTTTCCGCATTTAAGCTCGTTAGAAAATGAACTACCCTCCGGTAAATAACCACCGTGAATGTAACATTATCAGCCATTAAAGCCTTGGTCGTGTTTGCACCGTCACCTCCACTTTTCATTTGGCCGATCGTTCACCTCCATATGATTGTTTACCCATTTTGAGGAACAGCTGCGAAGAGTGATTTCACCAGCCATCCTTGTGACACTGCCGTGATTGGAAAATTCCAACCCTTACCTGGAATCAGCTGCTAACCCGTTTTATCACTCGTTCCTCAAAAGAAGAGTCTTCTTTAAACTCTTTTCATCTGACTCGTAAAATATGAAAAGATTGCCGAGTTTTGGCCTTCCAGCTCATTAAAGCGACCGGAAGTGCTATCCCTCCTCTACATTTTAATCTTTTTGGACCTGAGGGATTATTGCACAAAAAGGTTGAGCGCTTGCTTTGTTCGGCTCGTTAAAACTATCGAAAATTCATCCCTTCTGTATTGTTTTATACTTTTTCGGACTTAAGGGATTAGATGACGAAAAAGGACCTTTGGAGTTATCTTTACGTACCTTTTTAGACTCTCTAAAAATGAAAAGGGACCGAGTTATCTTTGTCGTTAAACTCGTTAAAAAACATTAATAGCGACAAACTTGTCTTTAGATGAGAACGAGTTTCACTATTGCTAGGCTCATTAAAACATAGCGATGGGTTTGCCCGAAGGGAAAATTATAGAACAAGCATATGTTATCCTCCTCAAGCTTGACAAAAATAAAGAGGTACTGGTCAGCAATGACTAGGGAAAAATTGGGAAGAAACTCAAAGAACTTTATTGGTAGCAAGTCGCTCTTGAACATGACACTTCCACTCCGTGCCAGAGTCGGGTTGTGTTGTTTCATTCACCGGTCACATCGGCATGGTCTCGCCATACCATCCACCTTTGGGGTAAATGCTACCAATCCATCACACAAGTGTCGCTGATATGCTCAAGAGAAGTCATCCAGAGAAATCAACCGTGTCCCATCCACTACCATACATTATCCTTCATTCTTTCATGACCGCCACCCTGAACCATATATCATCAGATCATTTTCACCTCCATCAAAATCATTTGCTCCGTTCCGTGTCACTGATGTGGGATACATTAAGGCCCTCCTTTGACGGATCGAGCAGTTTTAGCACATAGTTCATGCTCGTTAAAAAATAAACATAAGATCGAGCAGTTTTAGCACATAGTTCATGCTCGTTAAAAAATAAACATAAGACTGAGCAGTGTATTTCCGCGTTTAAGCTCGTTAAAAAATGAACTATCTTCCGGTAAATAACCACCGTGAATGTAATATTATTAGCCAATAAAGCCTTGGTCGTGTTTGCACCGTCACCTCCACTTTTCATTTGGCCGATCGTTCACCTCCATATGATTGTTTACCCATTTTGAGGAACAGCTGCGAAGAGTGATTTCACTAGCCATCCTTGTGACACTGCCGTGCTTGGAAAATTCCAACCCTTACCTGGAATCAGCTGCTACCCGTTTTATCACTCGTTCCTCAAAAGACGAGTCTTCTTTAAGCTCTTTTCATCGGACTTGTAAAATATGAAAAGATTGTCGAGTTTTGGCCTTCCAGCTCGTTAAAGTGACTGGAAGTGCTATCCATCCTTTAGATTTTAATCTTTTTGGACCTGAGGGATTATTGCACAAAAAGATCGAGCGCTTGTTTTGTTCGGCTCGTTAAAACTATCGAAAATTCATCCCTTCTGTATTGTTTTATACTTTTTCGGACTTAAGGGATTAGATGACGAAAAAGGACTTTCGGAGTTGACTTTACGTACCTTTTCAGACTCTCTAAAAATGAAAAGGACCGAGTTATCTTTGTTGTTAGACTCGTTAAAAACATTAAATAGCGACAAACTTGTCTTTAGACGAGAACGAGTTTCACTATTGCTAGGCTCGTTAAAACATAGCGATGGGTTTGCCCGAAGGGAAAATTATAGAACAAGCATATGTTATCCTCCTCAAGCTTGACAAAAATAAAGAGGTACTGGTCAGCAATGACTGGGGAAAAATTGGGAAGAAACTCAAAGAACTTTATTTGTAGCAAGTCGCTCTTGAACATGACACTTCCACTCCGTGCCAGAGTCGGGTTGGGTTGTTTCATTCACCGGTCACATCACCATGGTCTCGCCATACCATCCACCTTTGGGGTAAATGCTACCAATCCATCACATAAGTGTCGCCGATATGTTCAAGAGAAGTCATCCAGAGAAGTCAACCGTGTCCCGTCCACTACCATACATTATCCTTCATTCTTTCATGACCGCCACCCTGAACCATATATCATCATATCGTTTTCACCTCCATCAAAATCATTTGCTCCATTCCGTCTCACTGATGTGGGATACATTAAGGCCCTCCTTTGACGGATCGCTTCTTGTTGACATCAGCTCATTATCCAAGAATTTGATCTAGGAACAACCCCTTCAGTACTTTGAAGCTTGCATGCCTCAATGACAAGTTTCTCACTTCCGACGATAGGTATACATCAATGACCTTCGACCGAAAGATTTTGCGTGGTGTTTGACGCCAAGTCCTTTAATCACACCACGTGAATTGTACTGCAGTACCTTGAGGGTCATTATCATTAGCGGTGATTCCTCTCACGCTTGTTAACGGTTTACATCATTGACCGGTAATCAAGCGATGTCTTTCCATGTTCGACTTCAGAACATTTCTCACATGGATAGACTTGTACTAAGAGTGAAGATTGAACGAGTTTGAAGACCCCGGATCTAGTTTCTTCCATCCGGGCTGCGATATATATTCAGGAAAAATAAAGACATTGACATGTACAGCATTGCAGCACAGACAATCATCCTACCAAAGGATGATGATTTCAGCAGGATCATTACTCTATCATTAGACAATTGTCTGTCCTATGTACATAAAAATGAATTTATAAAGCTGAGCATGGGAATGCCCGCCTCAGCTAGATCATGAAAACAGTATGAAAAATAATGTATTGTATTGTATCTTATTACAGGTCTCCTCTCAGCATTGAATGAACTTCGGACCCTCCTAATAAAGCATTTCACCCGATAAACGGCCTCATACTTTAGGGGGCAACTGTTATAGACATTTTTGTGCCTTACAGCTATAAGCATGAAATGTCCATAATTCAAGGGATCCAAAGTCCCTAAAGATGTTGTTACAGCTCCTAAAGGAACAAGGTCAACCAATGATAGCTTCTCCCAGAAGTTCTCCATCAAAAACCACTCAGAAATAGTCAATTCAGGATCAATTCAGAGGCTCGACTAGCTGCCTGCATTGAAATGCAGAGACTACACTGGCTAGGTGCACTGCAACACAGGTGGAAGCACTACCAGGGTGCACTGAGCGGGAAATGACAAATGGCAAGCTCATTCAACGAGGTGGAAAGACCCTGGAAGCTTCCAGAATCTTCTCCAATGACACTTGCCTCAATGAATTCGACTAGTGATGAGTAAGAGGCTCTCAACCTCCAAGTGGAAGAAAGAATTGACAGAGAGAAGCCACAAGTCAAAACATAAGCTGACTCATCCTCTCTACTTACATCTATATATGGATCTCTCACCCAGAGGTTCAGGAGGCTGGAATTTTGTACTTTGCAGAGAATCGTTGTTGGTTTGAGATTGAGATTAGTACATTGGGTGATTTATGCTTTGTTGGAGGAGAGGAAGGGACTCCTTTGCTGGGAGGTAGATGCTGGATCAGAACTCACTTGGTTGTATCTCCTCTTGGACTTTCTTATTCTATCAATAAACTACTTGAGTTTCTCCTACATGCTGTGTACCAATGATGTTTTGTTATGCTTACATGTTTAGCTTAATCTGATCTTGAGCTTTTTATGAATGTATATCTGTATCTTTGTGTAGTTTCTCTCTCTTGTGATCTTGCAGGAATTCGGAGAAGCTGGGCCCGTGAAGGAGCAAGAAGCTGGGAGCTACTGAAGAGAGGAGTGATTGGATCGACAAGCTAGCGGAAGACACAGGTTAGTTACATCCTTCTTCCTCATTTACATTTCATAAAGAAGAATACTCAATTAGTTTACCTTGTTTGTTGCTAAGGCACTATCACACCTTAGAGTGGGATAGGGGCATTCCGAATTGGCTACATCAGTGGTATCTTCTCCAAAGCAAAGGCGGTCAAAATAGAACCGAACCCAAAATTCTTCAGCCTCCCATCCTTTACCTTGGTCAACTGACGTTTCATCTGAAGAAGTACTGCGTCACACCAGTTGAATATTTTCAGTTGGAGGCACTCCAAGGCATGCTGCATATAAGATCTATTGGCTACATGAAGAGACGCACTACCGGCCATCCTGCCAATAGTGTACAGGATAGACCTAAGGGACCTGTCAGCAACCTCACGGATAACGATCTTGCCGTCTTTACTCGGCTAAGATCCTTCCCTGCAATACTGGCAGACATAATATCTCACAGAGTCACTCCCTCAGGCCGAACCTGACAAAGAGATGGGGGCACCCCACCTCGACAAGCTAGTCAAGAAGTAAATGTCTACTGCGGTCAAGGGGATAGATTTGCCCCTAATCTAGAAAACTTGGTTAATACGATCCCAAGCATCGAGAAAATACTGCAGTAGGTTGATCTGCTGACTCATGCTAGAGATGCGGAAGAACTTCAACAAACCACAGTTCCGCAGCACGTTCACCGTAACCGGATCATGTAAGGCAATCATGTCCTCTTCTTCATGTTCTCATCTCGCCATGTAAGGGTCATTTTGCTCCAATATCTCTGAAAAAACAAACATGAGATGAGTTAGATCCTGGTTTTGATGAGAAACAGGCAAAAATTTTCATCAAAAACTGTGCAACAAAATCCTTTTCTGTGCCCAGCGCACCTGCACAGTGTTCCACCTGCGTTGAAGGTCAAACTGCCTTCATACTGCTTGATATTCAGTGCAATTTTCGAGTGCCCAAGGTGCGCTGATGGCAGAGCGACCCCATCAAACCCCAGGGGCTCAGAAAAATGGGAAAACAAGCACAGAATGCAGAAAGGAAACCATGAAATGAAAGAGCTCAGGTTTAGCTCCTACCTGGTCCAGACGGCGCCGAGAATCGTCCACAAAATCTCCCGAAATCAGCTGATGAAAATCAAGGGGGAAGAGGCACCTCCAAAGCTCCAACAAACCAAGTTCAAATGAAATGGTAAAATGAGAGGCAAAAACACTTCTTAATAGCTTTTTACGTAGTTCAAAGTGAAATATTAGTGGATGGGACACGGTTGACTTCTCTGGATGACTTCTCTTGAACATATCGGCGACACTGGTGTGATGGACTGGTAGAATTTACCCCAAAGGTGGATGGTATGGTGAGACCATGGTGATGTGACCGGTGAATGAAACAACCCAACCCAACTCAGGCACGGAGTGGAAGTGTCATGTTCAAGAGTGACTTGCTACCAATAAAGTTCTTTGAGTTTCTTCCCAATTTTTCCCCAGTCATTGCTGACCAGTACCTCTTTATTTTTGTCAAGCTTGAGGAGGATAACATATGCTTGTTCTATAATTTGCCCTTCGGGCAAACCCATCGCTATGTTTTAATGAGCCTAGTGATAGTGAAACTCATTCTTGTCTAAAGACAAGTTTGTCGCTATTTAATGTTTTTAACGAGTCTAACGACAAAGATAACTCGGTCCTTTTCATTTTTAGAGATTCTGAAAAGGTACGTAAAGTCAACTCCGAAAGTCCTTTTTCGTCATCTAATCCCTTAAGTCCAAAAAAGTATAAAACAATACAGAAGGGATGAATTTTCGATAGTTTTAATGAGCCGAACAAAACAAGCACTCGATCTTTTTGTGCAATAATCCCTCAGGTCCAAAAAGATTAAAATCTAGAGGAGGGATAGCACTTTCGGTCGCTTTAATGAGCTGGAAGGCCAAAACTCGGCAATCTTTTCATATTTTACGAGTCAGATGAAAAGAGCTTAAAAAAGACTCGTCTTTTGAGGAACGAGTGGTAAAATGGGTAGCAGCTGATTCCAGGTAAGGGTTGGAATTTTTCCAATCATGGCAGTGTCACAACGATGGCTAGTGAAATCACTCTTCGCAGCTGTTCCTCAAAATGGGTAAACAATCAATATGGAGGTGAATGATCGGCCAATGGAAAAGTGGAGGTGATGGTGCAAACACGACCAAGGCTTTAGTGGCTGATAATGTTACATTCACGGTGGTTATTTATCGGAAGATAGTTCATTTTTTAACGAGCTTAAACGCGGAAAAACACTGCTCAGTCTTATGTTTATTTTTTAACGAGCATGAACTATGTGCTAAAATTGCTCGATCTTATGTTTATTTTTTAACGAGCATGAACTATGTGCTAAAACTGCTCGATAACATGGTCTTGTTTTGATTTTTTACCATAAATAGCTTTTCTTTTTCAAAGATAGTACTGTACCCTCAATTGTTGCATCAAACTAGTTAGAAATGAATAACATTCGCTTGAAAATGAGATTAAAACACTAATATTTCACTTTGAACTACGTAAAAAGCTATTGAGAAGTGTTTTACCTCTCATTTTACCATTTCATTTGAACTTGGTTTGTTGGAGCTTTGGAGGTGCCTCTTCCCCCTTGATTTTCATCAGCTGATTTCGGGAGATTCTGTGGACGATTCTCGGCGCCGGCTGGACCAGGTAGGAGCTAAACCTAAGCTCTTTCATTTCATGGTTTCCTTTCTGCATTCTGTGCTTGTTTTCCTGTTTTTCTGAGCCCCTGGGGTTTGATGGGGTCGCTCTGCCATCAGCGCACCTTGGGCACTCAAAACCTGCGCTGAATATCAAGCAGTATGAAGGCAGTTTGACCTTCAATGTAGGTGGAACACTGTGCAGGTGCGCTGGGCGCAGAAAAGGATTTTGTTGCACAGTTTTTGATGAAAATTTTTGCCTGTTTCTCATCAAAACCAGGATCTAACTCATCTCATGTTTGTTTTTTCAGAGATATTGGAGCAAAATGACCCTTACATGGCGAGAACGAGAACATGAAGAAGAGGACATGATTGCCTTAAATGATCCGGTTACGGTGAACGTGCTGCGGAACTAAGGTCTGCTAATGTTCTTCCGCATCTCTAGCATGAGACAGCAGATCAACCTACTGCAGTATTTGCTCGATGCTTGGGATCCTATTAACCAATTTTTCCAGATTAGGGGCAAATCTATCCCCTTGACCGCAGTAGACATTTACTTCCTAACTGGCTTGTCGAGGTGGGGTGCCCCCATCTCTTTGTCAGGTTCGGCCCGAGGGAGTGACTCTGTGAGAGATTATGTCCGCCAGTATTGCAAGGAAGGATCTCAGCCGAGTAAAGATGGCAAGATCGTTATCCGTGAGGTTGTTGACAGGTCCCTTAGGTCTATCCTGTACACTATTGGTAGGATGGCCGGTAGTGCGTCTCTTCATGTAGCCAACAGATCTTATATGCAGCATTCCTTGGAGTGCCTCCAACCGAAAATATTCAACTGGTGTGACGCAGTACTTCTTCAGATGAAAAGTCAGTTGACCAAGGTAAAGGACGGGAGGCTGAAGAACTTTGGGTTCGGTTCTATTTTGACCGCCTTTGCTTTGGAGAAGATACCACTGATGCAGCCACAGCACATTACACTCGACTTGCCTTCTCCTACTGAACCACGCATGCAGAGATGGGTTGACCACATGTCTAGGCATGCTAGTCAATCTCAGATTTCTTTTTCTGATACCTTCTTCAGGTGGTTTGAGCGTCAGGAGATGGTCTATTCCGAGTATCCATATGTTGGCATGGACTTCCGGGGTGATCTAGATTTAGTACTGTCGGACGGCGAGCATTGGGGCGCTATTGGTAAAATCTTCGACCATATCACTGTTTACTATTTTTATTTATAATGTCCTTGTGCTTTATTCTATCAAGACTTTAATCAAACTCATGTGTGCATGCAGATGTTGGTCCTGTTCGTCCAGTAGTTCGCCTCAGAGTGCCAGCCGCTGCCCCAGCAGGAGAGGCCGCCGAGAGGGTTATCCTTCGTGACCTTGATGTGGCCGAGACCCTTACAGCTGTGCAGGAGCAGGTTGAGAGCCTTACTCTCGGTATTCCAGATGTGAGGATCGACAAGTTACCTTTACAGTTGCAGCGGCATACTACTGGTGTGCCTAGACGATGGACTCGTCTCTTACGCATGATCGCACAGGCTGTGACGTGCTATCACGAGCAGAATTAGGCTAGGGTGCCCCCTAGCATTTTGAGTTTTTGGGTCATGCGACCGATTTTGTCTTGGTTACAGAACATTATATGTAAACCATAAACAACTTTATATATATATATCTATATATATATATATATATATATTGATTTTCGGGGTTTTATTCTGGTTGAGTTATGTGATCCATATGTACAACATTGATGATGTGTTTCTTTTTATAAATGTCGCAAATGTCTATCTAACACATAGTTTGCTAATGATTCGGTTAATGTGTTTAAGTTTCTGGAAATATGTTGGTATTGAATTAAATCAAACTGTCTTTCCAAAATCTTAACCCTTAGAAACATGCGATAAATGGCTAGATTTCAGACGGAATATATACCATTGAGTTGTAGTATTATGAGTTGTGAGTCTAGCCTGACGATTAGTCGGCGTATACCATGGGTGATGGCATTAGAGAGTACTTCTATCAACGCGTTATACTCAGCGATGTTATTTGTTGATTGCCCAATACATACACCTCTGAAACTTACTAACTCGCCGCTTGGATCAAAAATGGCCCAGGCTGCGGAGGACAGGTTCTGCGAACTACGACTCGCTCCGTCGGCATATCCAACACATGTCTCCAAAAGGTTTGGCATCTGCAATAAATGTAAAAAGGTGGATTTCTCAACCAAAACAAACACTTCAGCGAAAACAAAATACAACAAAAGCATACTGGTTACTATTTAAGCATAGTAACGCTTGAGGTACAACCCATTACGGGGTTGTGCCAGTGGAATTCTGTCATAATCCATTAACTCGTAGGCTCCTTTTGCTAACACTCGTTTAACAATATAGGGGCCCATCCATAAAGAATTGAATTTACCTGCTCCCAATTTATCGGATTCTTGGTCGTAAAGCAAGACCAAGTCACCTTCTGAGAAGAAACGGGGTTTGACATTTTTGTCGAACTGCGCCTTGACTCGTTTCTTATGGGCTTCGTTAGCCAAAGCGGCATCACGACGGGTTTCATCCAATTGGATTAATTCCAAGAAACGGGCCTCTTCTTCTGAAGTTCCAGGGAGGAGATCAATTGCGAGTTTAAGAGACGAGATTTCACACTGGACTGGTAAGACTGCTTCTAGGCCATATACTAGTTGGAAAGGCGTGAACCCGGTCGCATTCCTTACCGATGTTCGGTAAGCCCACAAGGCTAAGTATAGGATTAGGTGTCACCTTCTTTTGTGAACTACGATCATCCTTTGCAACATACGCTTCAGGACTTTGTTGATCGCTTCAACTTGTCCGTTGGCTTGCGGATAACACGGGGTAGAGCTGTCGTGAGATAGCCCTAGCTTGGCAACTAATTCAACCATCATGTGATTGCGAAAATGCGATCCAAGATCCGTAACTATAGCCTGTGGTACACCGAATCTCGCGACTACATGATTGAAAAAGAAAAGGGCAGCTGTTTCACCAGTGTTATCTAATGTAGGCATCGCCTCGGCCCATTTGGTAAAATAGTCAACGGCGACTATAATATACCCATGCCCCCCAGTCGAGGTGGGGTTACATGTCATGAAATCGATGCCCCATTTGGTGAAAGGCCCAACAGCAACTATTGGCTGTAAAGGTGCGGGTGGTCTTCTGGTTTTTCTATCAAAAATTTGACAAGCATGGCAACTTCTGACTGCGGTTATGCAATCTTTGAACATGGTTGGCCAGAAGTATCCTGCTCGTAAGACTTTTTGTGCTGTAGCATAACCAGATTGATGCCCCCCACAAGCTCCTGAATGACACTCATTCATAGCTTTTTCGGCCTCCTCATGGGTGAGGCACCTTCTCATAACTGTATCGATACCACGATGGTAAAGCGTATCACCGACGATCATGTAGTCTTTTGCTTGGTATCGTATACATTTATGTTCTGAGTGAGAGGTGTTAGGCCTAAACTTTTGGGTTTGGAGATAAATTATTATATCTCCGTACCACTCATTGCTTGTGGATATCAGAAACAAATTCTCGTCCACGATTGATTCTTCGGATGTTTCATCGTTGGACGACGATGGGAGATCGCACAATAATTCTGCGAAAACTAGAGCTTTCTTTGATTTGGATTTTACAAATTCCAGATCAAACTCTTGAAGGATTGCTATCCATTTTGAATATTTTCCCCCCAGCAACTGTCGCAACAATATATAAGTCATGGGGTTGCAATCAGACAAAATAGTAGTTTTCCGAAAGAGGACATAGTGTCAAAACCTTTGTATCGCTTGAACAGCTGCAAGCGCTAGTTTTTCAACATAAGAATATTTACTTTCTGTATCATTTAAGTTTCTACTTAAATAATATATAGGGTGTTCAATTCCATCGACTTCTTGAACTGAAACCATTGCGATGGTTGTATCTGCTGCAGCCAGATACAGGTTAAAGTCTCTTTGATAATCGGGTGCATACATTAATGATGCTTTTATTAAGGAATCCTTTAAACCATCAAAGGAAGCTTGCGCAACCTGATCCCAGATGAAGGGTACCTCCTTTTTCAAAAGACGTGTATAACCTTTAGCAAGTTCGGCGTAATTTGGAATGAACCTCCTCAGAAAGTTTGCTTTCCCTTGGAGTTTTTGAATCTGAAGCAAATTCGAAGGTGGAGGCAAATTGATGATTGCCTGGACCTTGCAAGGGTCAAGACGAATCCCATCCTTTGAGAGTACAAAGCCAAGTAAACGACCAGAACTGACGCAAAATAAACATTTGTGCGTATTGAGTCATATCTTGTAGTGTCGGCAACGTAGAAATATCGCTCTTAAATGCTGCAGATGATCAGTCTGCTTTCGCGAATGAGCCAGGAGGTCGTCGAGGTATGGTTGAACGATGTTCTTGATGTCATGGAAGGCATAATTCATTGCCCTCTAAAACGTCGCCCCTGCGTTCTTTAAACCAAAGGGTAATTTTCGATATGCAAATGTGCCCCATGGACAAATGAATGCAGTCTTTGACCGGTCCTGTGGGCGGATATTTATTTGATTACACCCGGAAAATCCATCCATGAATGAAAAGATTTCACATCCGGTGCATTCATCAATTATCTGGTCGATGAAGGGTGTAGGGTAGTTGTCTTTTGGACAAGCTTGATTTACATCCCTATAATCGACACACACTCTAATTGTCCCTTGTTTCTTCATAACAGGGACAATATTCGATACCCAATCGGTTAGAGGAACCGGGTAGATGAAACTAGCATGGAGAAGTTTTTCAACTTCTGCCTTAATGGCAGCGGCTTCCTTGGGGTGCACCCGCCTGAGCCGTTGTCGTACTGGTTTGACATCTGGATACATCTTAATTTTGTGTTCAACGATACTCGAGTCAATGCTTGGCATTTCATCATATGACCAAGCAAAGACATCTCTGAACTCGCGAAAAAGAGCGTTATATATTTCCAGTTCTGAAGGAGAACAACCTTTGCCGACATAAATATTCTCTACAACATTTGTTTTAGTCGAGATATTTATGGCTATAGTCTCTTCAATATTGGATAAGTTTCGCTCGGAATCCACCGTATTTACAGTATTTGATAGGAATTCAAAAACTGTAGGGTGATAAAGGTCATCTTGAGTATCTTCTTCATATTCTGGAAGAAGGGAACGATGGTGGCAATCATTCCATGGTGTCCCTTCAATCAACATTGATTGTAGAATTCCTTCGTCGGTTCCATGCACTCTCGACCAAGGATCTAAAGGAGTACCATATTCTGTAGACCTATCTACCCAAACACTTGATGAGCGTTGATTTGGGTTCGCCTCCCATGCTAGAAACATTGATTGCTACAATATTTCTATTGGGCTTGGGGGCAAAACCATTGCATGCTCCATGTTGATATCGTCTTCTGAGATCTTCGTGGAAGATATCATATTACAGGTACCTATCGACGCTACTTCTGCCAAGTCGATTGGAGGTGGAAGAGCGAAAGTTCCCATTAGTATAGGATCTTTTAGTAGGCCTACTCCGATATTCTGAAGTGAATGGGGGCTTCCATGGATCAAGGGAATGCTTCCTGTAACTTGTGAACCATTAGGAGGAAGTTTGTTGGTCGACGATCGTAATCCCCCCTTGAAAAGGGAATGCAATCTTTCTAAAATAGGTCGAGACAACAGTTGCCATGGCATAGATCCACGATCTTCCTAGTAGGATGTTGTAATCAAGATTCCCATCGATGACTTCAACATCTATTTCTACTGTTTTTCCCCCTAGTTCAACCTTCAAGTTATTTAGGATACCATATGGGGTATATGTCCTTCCGTCGAATGCTTTTAATGTTGTCGAGGATCGCGACAAGGTTGGGGATCCTAAAGTTTTCCAACAACTCTTCGACATAATACATGTAGATGCCCCCTCATCAATAATTGTTCGATGAACAGTTTTTTTGAGGGCTTTCACTTGGATAAGGAAAGCTAGTTGAGTTGGTAACTGAGGATCGTATCCTTTGTGGTCGAAGGATACAAGATTGGAATCCTTAGGATCAACCCCACCAATGGTTGATAACAAAGCCTGCCTTTGGGATGGGCAATTTTGTAGTACTTCAAGAGTCGACATAGCGGATGGCGATTGGGCCAAATCTTCCACTATGTTATAATGCTGCGCTGCTCTGGCGCGAGGATTAAATGTCAACTTGTGTACTACTCCCTTTGGCGGTTTTATTGTTAATTCAGGAATGATGGGTGGTACAACTTCTGTTGAAGTTGTTGTCAAACTGCTTGGTTGATCTCTATCCTTGCCGTTCGACAGCTGCGGATTCCCGTAATCTTTGTTCCTTGTCGAAATCAAAGCATCATTTTGGTGCTTAGAAATCGACAACATTAGCACTTGCGATGGGGAAGCATTTCCACTATCAACCAGATTTGTGCCTGGATTTGGAAACGGATCAGTTAACACAGCTAAGGTTTGCGAACTCTTAAAGAATCTTTTAAGCTCAGCTTTGTATGGACATTGTGAGGTCCAATGATCCTCATCACATATGTGACATCCCGTTGAGGGTGGTTTCCTATTTCTAGGAGGGTTTGAAGAAGTTTTTTCAGGAGATGACTCACCCTGTTTCTTCTTCTTCACTTTGTTTTGCTTCTTCTTGCTTCCTGGTTGTTTGGTTTCTTTGCCCTTATCTGCTGATACGACATTTACTTCCGAAGCAAGAATTTCGTCTTTTGCATTTTGATCTGAAATCTTACGGGCCTTCTTGGAGTTGGCCTTTGTCGATTTCGCGTTTGTCGTTCCAATCACGCCATCACCGGCATGAGAGTCATTGTTTGATTTAGGAGGAGGAGGAATTGAGAATTCCGGTCTAGGGGCATCAGGTATTTTGTCGTAGAGCGTGCCAGACTGAGTATAGACCAAGTCTAGATATTGCGCACGAGCGATAACTTGCTCTTCCGTTATGACTCCCCCCTTTGCCACATCTTCCGTTATAGCAGGAAGTAACGACTTGATAAACCATTCAGCTAATAGCTGATCGGGAACGTACGTTTTTACCATCCTACGACGATGTCGCCACTCACGTATATGATCAGATATATGAGTGGTCGTTGTCTGTTTGAAGTTGGTTAAGATTTCTATTCCCCTTTCATACCTTATCGGTAATTGAAAATAGGTTAAGAAAGTCGTGGCTAAGGTGCTGAAATTGTCGAACGAAGCTCTAGGCAATTCAATATACCATTTTGCCGCTGGACCCGTTAACATCCTCTGAAAAAGGCGAAGCCTTATTGAATCATCGTTTAGGGTGTTTGATGAACACCATAGATGAAATGTCATCACGTGATTCGATGGGTCTTCACCTGGATTTCCATTGAATTTAGGAATATCTGAAGGAAGTTTGTGAGGAATCGCTGGCCACCAAGGGGCGTAAGCAATTGGATCGTTTGTTAACTGGTGTAAATCGAGTAACTCTAAAGTTGCCACGAATGGTAACTGTTGATTCAGGTTAGGTGAAGCATACCCAGGATACGATGGAATTGCCTGAGCAGTTGGCCTTTGCATACCAGCATAATGTAATTGATGCTGGTATGACTGATACGGTTGGTGGACATGACCACCGTAAAGTGGTTGATTTTGACCGTTTTGAATGTATGGTTGTCCACTGTTCGCAAAGATCTGCTTCTCAGAACCTTGGTATACTTGTTGGAATTGTGGTTGTTGATATTGCACCAGCCACGGTTGTGAAGCCATGTTCTGTTGTGCTATACTAACCGTTGGACCAAGGTGTGGGGTAAACGTACCCGTTTGGACCTGTGTCGCCCCACCAGTCGGCGATTGTGGTTGAGTCACAGGGTCAAGGGGTTATTGCATTACAACCGGAGAAATCTGAGGTTGACATACAACAGGCAACGTTTGAACTTGTGACACTGTTACAATAGCTTGTGTTGTAGGGATGTTCGACATAGGTACACATTGTTGCATAGAATACACAACCCTTGGTTGTTGGGGTAGTATAGGTACCCAACCACTTGATGCAATTCTAGGATAACCTGAATACTGTTGTGAACTCCCGTATGGATGTCCTCCCGGAGGGGGTAATGAAAGGGCATACTGCCCCCCATATGGTGGTAACCCGGAACTCAAGGGGATTGTTTGCCCTTGGGGACTGGATTGCCCAAATTGACCTCCGAATGGATCAATTTGTCGAGTCTCAACATAAGAGTTGCCGGATATTATTCCGGAGGAACAAACAGGAACGGACCACACTGTCGAAATAGTCCCTGGATGGACTCCTTCTAGCGGTTGTGAGCTAGTCGGGACAGATGGTATGCCGGAAAACATTGTCGGAGTGACGGCAGGGAGTTCTGTTGTCACCGTGTCATTCGACACAGTCCTAGACATTGACGGTTGTTCAGACATTTTGAGTCTATCCAAAATATTACCTAGCGATTCTACAGGAACTTCCACTGGTGGTAGACTAACTTCTGATGTCGAAGGAAATAGAGTGACCCCGACTCAAAAATGTGTTGGAGTACTTGCTTGCGGATCTTCTACAATTTCCTCTATCGCAATCAAACCAGGTGGAAGAGGAAGACCATCAGGTCCGTAAAATATTTCTGGTGTCAAAGAAGGGGTTGAATCAACAGCAACAGATGTTTGAGGAACAAGACTCTCCGAACCGGTTACAGATGGAACTGGTTCAGTAACACAAGTGTTTGCCCTCAGACTAGGATCAGTATCACTGTCCCTCTGTGGCTGTGGAACTTCTTCTGTAGAGGTAGGGTTTCCATAAATGTTTGGAGTAACCAGAATCTTAGATGTAGTTGGAACACTTGTTCTAACTTTGATAGGAGATTTCGAACCGGTTAAACGAGTTCGCTTTGTCCGTACTGTTTTCGATTCCAGAGACAAAGACGGTTGACACGTAAGCCTCCGCGAACGACGGGTTTTCAATTGACTTTCTTCCATGATTGCGGATTACTCGATCAACCAAAATACAAAAAGGGGAAAGTGTGTTTCCGAATTAAATGAATTTTTAGACGCTTTAGACACAACTTGCTTTTTCAATTTTAAAGAGTCGAGAAAAAGCTAAAGATGACTCTAGTCTCCTTCGATGTTTTAACGAGCCTGAAGTGACAAATTCTCGGATGGACTTTTTCCGTTATAGAGTTTGAAAAAGGCCAAAAGGAACTGCTCTGGAGTTCTAGGTAGAGGGTGTGCCAAACTTTTCGCAAAACCGCAGAATACATTTTAAGGTACGGGCGGTCAATCTTCCCGAATGATGTGTTCAGTGCATTGCGATCAGTAGGGCGGCCGACACGGCTTCCTAAGGATAAAGGTTTTATGCCTATAGGGGTCTCCCAATATATACTCGATGGTACATGGGAGCACAATCCATACTGACGCTATCGTCTCTCAGGAGGAATCACCCAACCATCAGCGAGATCGACAGTCACCAGGTTTTACGACGCCGGAACACGTCTCTAGCCTAGACCTCTATGTTGTGCATTAAGTTACAAAGCGTTGTTAAGTTCATTCAATTTATTTTAGGTTGATCTTTCTTAGAATTTTGCCTTTTTGGATCACCACGAGATGTATGATACAATTCCTAAATGCAGTCTAAAGATGATAAGCAAGCTTTTATATCTTTTCAACAATGAAAATCCTAGCTACAAGGGGAAAAGAAAGACACAATCTTTTCTCAAAGAGCATAGAGCACACTGTAAATGCACTTTTCCTAAATCAAAGCATGCAAACTATAAAAATGCAAATGCACATATGCATGTATTTGTTTTCGCTTTCTTAATATTGATGCCTAAAAAGAAAGCTGTTGTACAAATTTGAATTCGATTTCAAGTGAAAACATAAACAAGTTCCTTTTTCGAAATAAAAAAGACGATTACGACACTTTATGATTTACTTGTTTCGACACTAGAAATGCATAAATTCAAACCAAAAGACAAAAGTAAAAGCGTAATCAACTGTGAACAGCAAACAAACTCACTCCTAAGATCAAAACGACACTTACGACAGGTCTAGATCTAAGGGCGACAGTATGACTAGTTTACTTTTGTAATGGGAAACTGCAAATGATGTAACAAATACACAAAGAAAAAATACAGTTTCTTTATACAACTGAGGCGGAATTGAGGCGAAGAGAAGGGGTTTCAGATAGGTACACTGACTGATAACAGGCTGCAAAAAACAGAGATAAAACTGAGCAAAAGGAATAAGGGAACCACAACTGCACAAGGCAAGGGCTGATCAGCGCACCCTCAGCACAGAGAAACTGAACTTCAGTGCAGGTAGCCTTCACCGGACCTGCGTTGAAATGCAGAACCTCTTCACAGAGTCTGCGCTGAAGCAGAAACGAGAGTTTTTTCTGGGTTCTGGGTCACGGTTTGCAGTTTAATCTACAGTTTTTGGCCGGATCAAAGCTATCAATTAGGTACAATTAGGAGGATGATTTAAAGGAGGACTAAGATCTATCACAAAGGGCTGTTAGAGCACTTGCGGATCAGATGTTCAGATCATAAAAACAGGCCCAGTGAGTGGACTAGAGTGGCAGATCTCTACTTTGCATTTGAAAATGGCAAATGCATTTCGATTCGGCACTCCTGAGTTTATGAGAAGAACAACAATAGAAACACAAATAAACTAACAAGATACGATCCCCAGTAGAGTTGCCAATTTGTTGTTGGGAAAAGTATCCAATTCGGAATGCCCCTATCCCACTCTAAGGTGTGATAGTGCCTTAGCAACAAACAAGGTAAACTAATTGAGTATTCTTCTTTATGAAATGTAAATGAGGAAGAAGGATGTAACTAACTTGTGTCTTCCGCTAGCTTGTCGATCCAAATCACTCCTCTCTTCAGTAGCTCCCAGCTTCTTGCTCCTTCACCGGAACAGCTTCACCGAATTCCTGCAAGATCACAAGAAAGAGAAACTACACAAAGATATAGATATACATTCATAAAAAGCTCAAGATCAGATTAAGCTAAACATGTAAGCATAACAAAACATCATTGGTACACATCATGTAGGAGAAACTCAAGTAGTTTATTGATAGAATAAGAAAGTCCAAGAGGAGATACAACCAAGTGAGTTCTGATCCAGCATCTACCTCCCAGCAAAGGAATCCCTTCCTCTCCTCCAGCAAAGCATAAATCACCCAATGTACTAATCTCAATCTCAAACCAACAGCAATTCTCTGCAAAGTACAAAATTCCAGCCTCCTGAACCCCTGGGTGAGAGATCCATATATAGATGTAAGCAGAGAGGATGAGTCAGCTTATGTTTTGACTTGTGGCTTCTCTCCGTCAGTTCTTGCTTCCACTTGGAGGTTGAGAGCCTCTTACTCATCACTAGTCGAGTTCATTGAGGCAAGTGTCATTGGAGAAGGTTCTGGAAGCTTCCAGGGTCTTTCCACCTCGTTGAATGAGCTTGCCATTTGTCATTTCCCGCTCATCGCACCCTGGTAGTGCTTCCACCTGCGTTGTAGTGCACCTAGCCACTGTAGTCTCTGCATTTCAACGCAAGCAGCCAGTGGAGCCTCTGAATTGATCCTGAATTGACTATTTCTGAGTGGTTTTTGGTGGAGAACTTCTGGTATAAGCTGTCATTGGTTGACCTTGTTCCTTTAGGAGCTATAACAACATCTTTAGGGACTTTGGATCCCTTGAGTTATGGATATTTCATGCTTATAGCTGTAAGGCACAAAAATGTCTATAACAATAATGCAGTAAGAATTTGAAATGTCCTTTCTTGGTGAACTTATCTATTTTTTTGGTCTACAAGTTCAACAAAATAAAGATGGTATTTTTCTTTCACAAACCAAATATCTCAAACAGATCTTGAAAGGTATGGAATGGAAGATTCTAAACCTGTATGAATGCCAGTGGTAACAGGATGCGGTCTTAGCTTAAATGATGAATCGGAAGCAGTACATCAACCAACTTACAGATCCATGATTGGAAGTCTACTTTATGCAACAGGTAACCGACTTGACATCATGCATGCAGTAGGAATATTTGGAAGATTCCAAGCAAATCCAAAGGAATCACACCTTCAAGCAGTCAAAAGGATTTTCAGATATCTTCAAGGAACTCAGGACTTTGGTTTATGGTATCCTAGAGATGCAGATCTCACTCTTCATGCATATATAGATGCAGATTGGGCAAGAAGTATTGATGATAGAAAAAGCACTAGTGGTGGTGCATTCTATATGGGTTCCAGGTTAATGTCTTGGTTCAGCAAGAAACAATGTTCAATTGCTTTATCAACAAATGAAGCAGAATATGTGGCTGCTGCATCTTGTTGCACACAACTACTTTGGTGATGCAAACTTTGCAAGACATTCAGATCACATGTACTCCACCCATCTCCATTCTATGTGATAATACAAGTGCCATCAATCTTTAAAAGAATCTAATCATGCACTCCAAGACCAAGCACATACCCATCAAGTACCATTTTCTATGAGAACAAGCGTTTGAACAAAAGGTGAAATTGGAGTATGTTCCCTCCAAAGAACAGGTTTCCGATATATTCACTAAACCACTACCCAGAGAAAAATTTGAATATCTTAGACAAAAGCTAGGAGTAGTTGTTGCATCATCCTACTGTTAAAATCCAGTTTTTTTTAGAAAAAGGTTATTATACGCGGGTTTCATGAAGTATAGTTGTGTATACATGCAAGTTTCTATGGGTGAAGGAGCGTATATTTTTTCAGTCAAGAAAAATAGTGAGGTAGAATCTGATATGGGTGCTTTGTCTATTGTTAATGATTACAGTCTATCGATATGATTTGCTCATTAATTTTTATCTGACTGACAAAGATGCCTTGATCATTGACTTGTTAACAATGCATAAGTAGCACAGGTTTAGGGGGAGCATTAGCCTTCACACGCATTCTACGTTGTTGGAATTATGGTTGCTGAGTCCAGCTATGGCTTCAGATATTTACACCATTTTTTGCTTAAGTCATGTAAAATTCTAGGGTGTGATATGTCTTCTCATACATTGAATGAGTCCTATTGGAAAAATGATGTAATTTGTATCCCCGATTTGCATGGGATGGAGGATGTAATATTTAGTATTTCTGTCATGTATAAACAATTGGTATATCCCCACTTGGTTGGTTGTGTTACACAAAAATATCGTCGCCATGATTATTTGCAGTCAGTATGGGTCTATCATCACTTGTATTGTCCTCCTAAGCAAGTCTCAGACCTCAGCTCTTCAAGTAAAGCTTTGAAAATGAGAGAAAGACATTTAAAATCAATGAAACTCTGGTTCCGCACTTTCTCTCACTATTACCTGTGGTCCCGCACCTTCTGTTTACAAAAAATGCGGACCTGCCCACTCTGTCCCTAAAGGTTTAGGTGCGAACCCCTGTGAAAGTCAAAAGGCGCAAGTTCTATCTTAAGAAACTCACTTTGGGTTAATTCTAGAGGATTCTAGAAGGAATTTTGACGTGGATTGTTCGCTCTGAGGTGGTTCATGCATCCCAAAAGAGAAGGAGCTAATCCCTTGATGAGAGGAGCTATCCCTTTGAAGGAGGGCTTTATCCCTTTGAAAGAGGACCTAGTAACCTCCCTCCATTGCACTATAAATTCAGGCATTGGGCTGGTTGCTGGGCAGGTTAGAAGCTGAACATTTTTTAGGGTAAATGTTGGTGAAATCAAGACTTCCTAGTTGAGCTTAAGAGGAGAGATCACATACCTTTTGGCTTCATTAGGGAGTGAGTGAAACTTGTCAAAGTAGAGGAGACTTCTTACTGGACCCTGGGAGGAGCTTGTACAACGTCAAGGCACAGGTTGTAAAGTTCTTCTTCTTTTGAATTAATACAATCAAACTCATTTTTCTCAACAAGTATCTCATGTTATTTGTTTCATGGACTCCTTGACTTTCATGTTAAATATGTTTTATGATATTGGCTTTTCAGGTGCTATCTAATTTGTTTGCCTTGTTTTTGTTTGCAGATTCATGACAAAGGAGCTCATTTGGATTGAAGGAGCGAGGGCATCCACAAACCTGCGTTGGCCCTAAGGTAGGCCCTAAAAACACTTGTTTGCCATTGTTTATAAATGCATATTTAGAGAAAGATAGTGTCTGGTTGGTTTGCTTGTCATTAGGTCTTCTTTAGATTCTAGGAAGGTCTATCTTGTCCGCAAGATCGACTTATTCCATGTGACAAAATGGCGACTCCGCTGGGGACTTGATCGTTTTCCTTGTTTTTACTTTGACCTAAGAAACTGTGTTTTTGTTTCTGTTTTTGGCTTGTTGTGTGTAAAATTGGGTAGAGTTGGTAGATCCAGGGTTATTTTTTGTTTTTCATAGCTTTGGGAGAGGACCGCACCCTAGCCTTTTGACACAGTGCGTATCTATCCGCACTTTTTCTTTTCGCACAGTGCGGTACCACACCTGTGTGAACTGTGGGCCTGCGGACCCTGTCAAAATTTTGAAAAACTTAATATTTCCTCTTTAGCCAGCTTAGGATTTGTTTATGTGTTTTTAGCCTCTGCCCAGATCTGCACGTGAATTGCCAGGAACTTTTCTTAGCTTAATTCCATTGGAATTCTCATTTTAAGCTTTTATCAATTTGGTGTTTTGAGTCTCTTTTTTGAGAAATTCTTAATTTGATTTCCTTTGGTCATTACTTGGAGGTTTGTCTCACTCTTTTCACAATTTTGCATCTTTTTGCTTTTGTTTTTGCAAAAAAAATTCCCCCTCATTCGCCGAGGGGGGCTAAATAGTGTATGAGTGTTAATCACCTTTGATTGTTTTTATTCTTTATCTTTGGAACTCTCACCTGATTTTCTTGACTTGCACTTGATTGGTTCTTAGATTACATTAGAATCATCTTGTGTTTGAGAATTCTCTTTCATAGATCACATTTTCATAATTAGAATTCTCATTTTCAGAGTATGAATGAAAAATGTGCATACATTACATTTGCATACTATTCAAGTGAATTGTGCATAGATTACAATTGCATAATTTACATTCTGAAAAATAAATCGTAGATTTAGATCAGCTTTCTTTGATTTGAATTTACATATTTTTATGCTTGTTTTAACACACAAAAATAAAAATAAAAATTGTTTTGAAATTGATTTTCATTAGTTTTTCTTGATGAAATTAGTGCATTAGAGAATTTGTTATATTTTCTCTTAGTGATCAATTTTTTGCATTGTTGGAAGTGAAAGGAAACTCTCTCCTTACTTTAGTTAGGATTCATCGAATTGAAAAGATTACATTATCATATTCGATTTCATTCAGTTTTGGGTCGGGTCATAACACCATTGGTTTCATATCCATTTACCCTTTTTGAGTAATAACAACCTAAATAACATAGCGCTTAATTAAAATTCATCTAGTAATTTTTAAATTTTTAGGGCTCTTTCCACCAATCTAGCTTAGGCTAGTGTCTTGGAATAGGTTTTAGTTAACTCTCCAAGACAGTAAAAACAAACAAGTAGTTGTATCTTGTGGTAGGGAAGAAATCCAATTGTTACATCTATGCTCTGGGAAAGCTCCTCTTAAAGGAGAAGCACGAGATCATATCTGAACCAGTGAGGTAATCAATCCTTCCTCATTGGGAACGATAGAAGATATTCACATATTAAAAATGGTAAACCTCAGATTGACTATTGTCGAGGAGCTTGGGGTCACTTGTTAGTAAACCTTGGATTATGTCAAGGAGCCTTCGAGGGGATTGAGCTTGTTACTCTGCCCTTGCGTGCGTATCGGATCATAGACTATTCCCCCAGGTATATTTGTTTCCGTTGGTAACCTTAGTGACAATATTCTATAGGATTCTTCCTAAGGTGACAGTGGTGGGAAGATCCCACTGTACCTGGAGCAGACGTCGACTAGACTCACTTAGATTTTCTGGGGGGTTCTCTTCACTCGAGATGGTTTAGTGGAGAAACTTGTGCCAGTCTATTCATTAAGCAGGTTGTCGGGGCAATTGCTCCAACCGCCATTTCTGTATTGAATTCTTCAACGTTGGATTTCATCACCAACTAGTGTTTTCAGTACGGAAAGTTACTATTTGTGTGTGGTTTGACTCCTAGATTTGATAGCAGGTGTTAATTTGTTTTTTTCTACTTTTAGAGACCATAGGTGTGAATTGTGAATTTTAATTGTTAGGTGTGAATTGTGAATTGTGAATTGTTAATTTTAGTTTTAAATTCACTGAAGTTGAATATAATGGCAAGTGTTCCGGAATTTACCGACCAAGGAACCCCTCTTAATGAGAATCCTAGTACATTTCCTTATTTGGAAATGTTGGTCCTCATTATATGGCTAGTTTGTCATTACCTGGATTTACAATAGGTTTACCAATATGATTATTTTCAACTTCTTTGGCCCCAAATACTCTAATTGTTCCACCCCAACCGAATGCTTCACCTCAACAGAGTTCACCATCTCAACATCACCAACCTTCTGTTGACCCTTTAACTTCTTCACCTAATTTTTCTTCCTCCATTTCTTCCTCTTCGCTTGGTAAAAGCCTTGACGCTAGTAACCAGGTGTCTAAGAAGAAGAACAAAGGGAAGAAGAAGAAGAAGAAGAAGCAAGATAAGAAAGAAGTCAACTAACCAACCACGACTGTAAGTGTTAGTTTTGTTGAGGAAAAATCCGACATGCATCGTAAACCCAAATACCCTTGCAGGCTTTGTAAGGGTGACCACTTCCTTATCAATTGTCCTGGTATTCCAAAGGTCTTGGAAGTATGGTCAGAAAAATCTCATCAACTTTCCATTGATCCATCAACCAGTGATAGTCAGGTTCCTGGGAAAAAGGGTAAAGTTAGGTTTCCTTGTAAGTTATGCAAAGGGAGTCATCAAACTCACATTTTCCCTCACATGGATGAAGCCTCAAAATTGTTGGAAAACCTTACTGTTCCACAGAAAAAATTTCCAACTGGTTACCGTAAACTTTCTCCCAACCTACCGTCAACTGAGGGAGTGATTGATCTAATTTCAAGTACAGTCGATCACACTCTTCCATTGGAGACTGAAACTCATGTCGCTCAGGTTGATGATCCATTAGTTGATCAAGTGGTCGATTCAATTTCACATTCGATCGATCCCACTTTCCCTTTAGAGAGTGAACTACATACCGCTCAAGTTCTTTTTGTTACATCAGATTCTTCTACGCCGGGTGGCATTTCACCTGTTTCTACAGAACCCCCTCCAAGTACTGAGGTCTTTTCCTTTGATTGGAATAGACTGACAGAACCTCATCTTCCTTCCTCCATCCCTTTCCAAATCATTGTCAAGGTTGGTGGTAGGGACATGCACCGCACACAGGTAGATGAAGGTGCTTCTGTTAATATTTTATCCTCAACTGCTTGGAAAGCTTTGGGTTCCCCTCAGCTTGCGCCTATTACACAGAATCTGAAAGCTTTTAACAGAACCATTAGTGAACCTTTAGGGATCCTTCCTAAGTTTTCTATTACCTTGGAAGGTAAAACTGTCTATATTGATCTTATGGTAGTTCGAGGTCCCTTGGATTTCAATTTACTTCTTGGGCGAGACAACGTTTATGCAATGAAAGTTGTCATATCGACACTATTTCGCGTGATGTCTTTCCCTCACAATGGAAATATTGTGACTGTAGACCAACTTTCGATCCCTAGTCATGTTTCAACTACCAATAATATGACAGCCCTAAATGTTCCTGATTCTCAAAAGGTATCTACCCCGCCACGGGTTAATTATGTGGCAACTGGTCCCATGTTTTCAGTTACCGATGTAAGTGAGCCTCTCACTGTTTGCTCATCTTCCTTTGATTTAGATCTGGTAATTGACATGGAAAACTCTATGGGATTACTTGAACACGATGTTCTTATCCCTTTTGAGTCCCTTGACATGTGTTCCTTCCAGAGAACTATTCTTCCTTCTGATGAAGACCTCTTGGAAGCCATGATCAAGGTGTGTCCATTGACATGTCTTTCTTCCAGTTGGAAGCCATGACCAATCAGTCGCGAGGATAGTTCCTGTTACTGAGTCAACCTTGTTAAAAAATGAATCAGGTTCGAGGAAAATTCTTGTTACTGAGTCAACCTCATTAAAAAATGAATCAGGTTTGAGGATAGTTCTTTTCCTGTGTTAACCTCGTTAAAAAATAAATCAGTTTGCCAGGATAGTTTTTTCCTGCATCAACCTCGTTAAAAAATGAAACAGGTTGCGGTGAGGATAGTTCCTGTTACTGATTCAACCTCGTTAAAAAATGAATCAGGTTTGAGGATAGTTCTTTCCCTGTGTTAACCTCGTTAAAAAATGAATCAGTTCGCAAGGATAGTTTTTTCCTGTATCAACCTCGTTAAAAAATGAAACAAGCTGCGGCGAGGACAGTTCCTATTACTGAGTCAACCTCGTTAAAAAATGAATCAGGTTTGAGGATAGTTCTTTTCTTGTGTCAACCTCCTTAAAAAATGAAACAACTCCCTTTTCAAGTTAAAATCTTGAAAGTAAACCTTCATTCCATCCACCTGGTTGAATGCAATGAAGCTTGGGGGGCATGTACGTCGCTTTGCATCATTATGCTGGGAGCATGGGAACTTCTAGAGCAAAGTTCCTTGTCTTGTGTCAAGCTCGTTAAAAAATGAAACAAGGAGTCTTGAGCATAGTTCCTTGTCTTGTGTCAAGCTCTTTAAAAAATGAAATAAGGGTAGGTTATATAGGTAGATTGTAGAGAGTAGTTATGAGCATAGTTCCTTGTCTTGTGTCAAGCTCGTTAAAAAAAGAATCAAGGATTTTATGAGCATAGCTCCTTGTCCTTTGTCAAGCTCGTTAAAAATAAATCACGGATTTTTTAGCATAGTTCCTTATCTTGTGTCAAGCTCGTTTAAAAAATGAAACAAGGGTTTTGAGCATAGTTCCTTAGCTCATTTAAAAAAATGAAACAAGGGTTTTGAGGATAGTTCTTTTCCTATGTCAACCTCACTAAAAAATGAAACAACTCCCATGAGTCTTTCCAAGATTTTGAAAGTAAACCCTCATTTCATCCACCTGGTTGAATGCAATGAAGCTTGGGGGCCATGTACCTTCATTTGCGTCATTATGCTGGGGGCATGTGAACTTATAACAAGCATAGTTTTTCATTTCAAGCTTGCATAAACATGAAATCGAATCCGAGCATAAGTTCTTTTCCTGTGTCAAGCTCGTTAAAAAATGAAACAAATCCTCCTCTAATTGAGTCGAGAGTTTGACTAGATCTCATAAATGTTAAGTTGTATATTTAGGTTAGTTATTTCAGTTTTTTGCATAATTTTCTTACAGTTGTAGGTCGAGTCTTTCAAATGATCTCGTAACTGAACCTTCATTCCATCCAGATATTAATTAATGTACTTAGTTGAATGAAATGAAGCTGGAGGGGCATGTGCTCTAGCAGTTATGCTTAGGGGGCATCAAGCACAGTTTTCTCTCTGTTTCAAGCTTGTGTAAAAATGAAACTACTTTGAAGCATAGTTTTTCTCTGTTTCAAGCTTTTGTAAAAATGAAACCTATCTCAAGTCAATTTCAGTTATTTTCAAGACTCGTTAAACTCATGAAAATCCCAAGATTATTTTGCTATCTTTCATTCTCGTAAAACAAATGAAAATGCTGAGTTCTTTCCGTCTTTTCCTACTCATAAATTAAATTGAAATTCGGCCATATGAGTACATTTTTATCATTTTTTCGAACTCATTAAAACTTACAAAAAAGTGAAAACCATGAGTACATTTTTATCATTTTTTCAAACTCATTAAAACTTACGAAAAAGTGAAACCTTGGAGTCACCTTTAAGCTCTTTTCTGACTCCTGAAACATAAAAAGATTGTCGAGTTTTACTTTTAAACTCGTTAAAACGGAACTAAAAGACGGTCCACTTACAACTCTTTTTTGACCGTAAAAACATGAAACGATTGCCGGATTTTGTCATTTCAAATTTGATATTGGTTATAAAACGACGTGTCGCTGATCGCTTTTTTACTTTTTCGGATCAGGGGCACTAATTACGAAAAGTACTCCTTGGTTGTAAAGATCAAGCGGTTCTCTCAAGTATTATTTTATACTTTTTCGGGCTTGGGAGACACAAATTTATGAAAAACGTCAACCTTGGAGTCTACTTAAGTTTTTTTAGACTCTCTAAAATTGAAAAACACCGAGTTTCTCCTATACTGGACTTGTTAAAATTTCACAGTAAAGGACCTGTTCAATTACAAACAAGAACAAACCACTCCTTCTTAGGGTTCAAATTTAAACTAAGTTGGACTCATCCGAAGGATGAGCTTATAATCAAGCAAATGTTATCGTCCTCAAGCTTGTCAAAAATAAAGAGGTACTTGCCAAAAATGGTGGGGGAAAAGAGAGAAAAATGAGCCTGTTTGTCATACTTTGTAACCGCTCTTGAACACGACACTTTTATTCACCTGGGTTCAGAAATCATTTTCCTAACAGTTGATCAAACCACATTGAAAGTCTTCAGCCGGTTTCTGGGTATTAACTTTGGGTCAATTGTCACCAAACCATCTGTCGTGTCATTATGTGTTTAAGAGGTCACTGCCAATAAGCCATTCATCTGCAAAATATCTTTCATCCATCTTGACCATCCCTGAGTCAGTCCTTGCAACTAAATTTCTTCGACTTGATCTATGATTTCGTGTTGTGGGCTTGCCTACAACGGATCACTTTCTATCGACTTCAGCTCATTATCTAGAAAGATGATCTAGAAATCGTCAGTACCTTGAGATATGCATGCCTCAATGGCAGGTTTCTCGCCTTTGACGACAGGTTGCACCATTGACCTTTGATCAAAGGATTCCGTGACATGTTCGACATCAACACATTTATTCGCATCTCATGGATTGTACTGGGTACTTTGAGAGCCATTGACATCACTGGTGGTTTCTCTCACACTTGTCAACTGTTTACATCATTGACTGGTAATCAAGTAGTTTCTGCCATGTTCGACATCAACACATTCATTCGCATGGATAGAATCGTACTGTTTCGGGAAGTAGAAATGAAGACCCTGGATCTAGTTTCCACAATCCAGGCTGCGAGGAATTTTGTATTCATTATATAATGGACTATTCATAAACAGATGGCTGTGTCCATACTGTGTCCACATGAGTCTATACTTGTGATGTTTTACAAGATCATTCATGTATCAGAGCAGTAGTTAGTTTTCTAGTCAGTTTTGATGTGAGTATGGGAATGCCTGCCTCAGCAATTATATGATCTCATATATATATCTTGCATTGAATGTTTTTACAGGTTCCAACCGGGCTCTCCACAACATGATCCTCGAAATGATAAAGTACTTCACTCTTCCTAAATGACAAATGAAATCCTCATCTACTACAAACTTCGCACTTTAGGGGGCAATCTGTTACACAAAAGTATCGTCACCATGATTATTTGTAGTCAGTATGGGTCTATCATCACTTGTACTGTCCTCCTAAGCAAGTCTCAGACCTCACCTCTTCAAGTCAAGCTTTGAAAATGAGAGAAAGACATTTAAAATCAATGAAACTCTGGTTCCGCACTTTCTCTCACTATTACCTGCGGTCCCGCACCTTCTGTTTACAAAAACTGCGGACCTTCCAGCTCTGTCCCTAAAGGTGTGGGTGCAGACCCCTGTGAAAGTCAAAAGGCGCAAGTTTCATCTTAAAAAACTCACTTTGGGTTAATTCTAGAGGATTCTAGAAGGAATTTTGACGTGGATTGTTCGCTCTGAGGTGGTTCATGCATCCCAAAAGAGAAGGAGCTAATCCCTTGATGAGAGGAGCTATCCCTTTGAAGGAGGGCTTTATCCCTTTGAAAGAGGACCTAGTAACCTCCCTCCATTGCACTATAAATTCAGGCATTGGACTGGTTGCTGGGCAGGTTAGAAGCTGAACATTTTTTAGGGTAAATGCTGGTGAAATCAAGACTTCCTAGTTGAGCTTAAGAGGAGAGATCACATACCTTTTGGCTTCATTAGGGAGTGAGTGAAACTTGTCAAAGTAGAGGAGACTTCTTGCTGGACCCTGGGAGGAGCTTGTACAACGTCAAGGCACAGGTTGTAAAGTTCTTCTTCTTTTGAATTAATACAATCAGACTCATTTTTCTCAACAAGTATCTCATGTTATTTGTTTCATGGACTCCTTGACTTTCATGTTAAATATGTTTTATGATATTGGCTTTTTAGGTGCTATTTAATTTGTTTGCCTTGTTTGTGTTTGCAGATTCGCGACAAAGGAGCTCATTTGGATCGAAGGAGCGAGGGCATCCACAAACTTGCGTTGGACCTAAGGTAGGCCCTAAAAACACTTGTTTTCCATTGTTTATAAAAGCATATTTAGAGAGAGATAGTGCCTGGTTGGTTTGCTTGTCATTAGGTCTTCTTTAGATTCTATGAAGGTCTATCTTGTCCACAAGATCGACTTATTCCATGTGACAGGGTGGATGGGTCAAATTTGGTATATCCCCACTTGGTTGGTTGGATGGGTCAAATTTGGTATATCCCCACTTGGTTGGGAGACGGATGTATGTATGAGTCTTTGGTGATAGGAAGGTCATACTCAGATAGTTGAGTTATAGAGTCATGTTATTCTTTTGGAAAATATTTTTGCAGACTCTGCATGTGCTCAGGGGGAGCATGGATGGTCTTAGTACATCTCAGCATGTACAAAAGGGAGCTCAATTGTAGGTTTTAACCCCGTATATAAATTACCTGCATACGAATTCTAAAAAACATAGAAAATAAACAATGCGAGAGCATAACACATCAAACACATATACACATAGATTTTCCCCTAGATCCAAAAACTGGGACTACCAGCTTGATTTTTCATTATGTTCCTTTCAATGTTACAATACATATTTATACATGTCGAAGCATCCAATACCATGGACCGAAAACCATCGCGTCCAAAACCATGGACCGAAAACCATCGTGTCCAAAACCATGTGCGAAAATCATGCACAAAACCATAGGTAGGTCCGCCCAACCTAACATTACGTCCAAAACCAAAATTTTCCAAGGCGCTGCCCTAGACCCCATAGAGTGGGGTTACCTACAACCCTCAAACGCCCTGTGACTCCCCTCGCTACACAATCGGCACAATGGAAGGGGGGCTCCGCCCCTCTTCTAACCCCCCGGTTAACTACGTGGGCTAGTCATGGAAAGAATATAACACAACCCAGCATTCTCCCACTTGTTGTTTTCTTTCCACAGGGGCCACAAGAGAGCCTAGTCATTTATCTAGCCTTGCAACACTCATTGTTTCTCTACACCAATAGAACTTCTCATATCTCACAAATTTTGTCAATGCATCTGCATTATTCTTCAAAGTGTCCACCTTTCCCAACAACACCTTTGTCTTCTGTCATATCCCTCACAAAGTGATACTGAACATCAATGTGCTTTGTCCTTGAATGATATGTAGGGTTCTTTGCCAAGAAAATTGCACTTTGTCTGTCACAGTCTATCCTTATAGCTCCCTGTACTAACCCCATATTTGAACACAATCTCTGCAACCAAAATTCTTCCTTGTTTGCATGAGTGACTGCTATGTATTCTGCCTCTGTAGTTGATAGTGCCACTACAGATTGTTTCTTACTCATCCAACTGACTGCACCTCCAAATAGTTTAAACACATACACTTGTAGATCTTCTCTGATCCAGATCTACAACCTAGTCTGCATCAACAAATCCATGAATATCCAACACTCTGTCCAATCCTGGTCTTCCGTGGTAGCACAAACCATAATCACTAGTGCCACGTAAATACTTGAAAACCCGCTTCACAGTTGTCTAGTGCTCCTTCCCTGGTTTTGACATAAACCTGCTCAATACTCCCACTACATGTGCAATGTCTGGTCTAGTACAAACCATCGCATACATCAGGCTACCGACTGCACTTTCATATGGAACACAGAGCATGTCCTCTTCCTATTCTTGTGTCTTGGGACACTGTTCAACAGATAACTTTACACCTACAGGAATAGGAACCTTCACAAATTTAATATTCTACATATTAAACCTCTACAATATTGTTTCGACATACTTCCTCTGGTTTAACCAGAGCTTCCTCTTTGTCCGATCTCTTTTAATTTCCATGCCCAAAAAATATTTTGTAGCACCAATATCTTTCATGTCAAATTTGGAGGACAAATGGGTCTTTAAATCCTGGATAATTTCTTTGCCATTTCCAACTAGCAACATATCATCCATATACAAGACCAAATAAATAACAGGGTCACCAATTAATTTAAAATACACACAATGATCTGCTTTGCTTCTGGTGAAGCCAAGTCCTTGTATAAATGTATCAAATTTATGGTACCACATCCTTGGTGACTGTTTTAACCCATATAGAGACTTCTTTAACTTACATACTAGTTCTTTCTGAACCTTCACCGCAAAGCCTTCAGGTTGCTTCATGTAGATCTCCTCTTCCAGATCCTAATGAAGAAATGTTGTCTTCACATCCATCTTTTCTACCTCAAAATCAAAAGCAGCAGCAACAGATAAAGTAATCTAATAGAAGTTACCTTGGCAACAGGAGAAAAAATATCACCAAAATCAATTCCCGGCACCTGGGAATAACCTTTTGCCACCAACCGAGCTTTGTATTTCTCTACCTTTCCTTCTACATTTGTCTTTTTCTTGAACACCCATTTGCTTCCAATGGGTTTCCTTCCAACCAGAAACTCCACCAAATCCCAAACCTTATTTTTGTGCAAATATGCCATTTCATCAACCATGGCCTCTTTCCAGAGTTTTCCATCCTCTGAATCTACTGCTTCCTTCACAGTTCTGGGATCATCATTAGTAATAGATAAAGCAAAATTTGAACAGAAAGTAGATGGACTATACCTTTCTGGCTGCCTTCTTTCTCGAATTGATCTTCTCACACCTGGAGTTTGTGGCTCTTCATCTTCTGATTCCTATTCTACTGTAGAGTTTGATTCTTCCTCCTTTATCTCAAACTCTATCTTCTTAGGTTCCTTTGGTTGGACTTCATGTTTAATAACATCTTTTACTTCTCTGAACATCACATATCGATTTTACACAACCTTCCTTGTTATTGGGTTCCAAAGCTTATAACCCTTTAAACCATCCTTATACCCAATAAAGATGCACTTTACAGATTTACTATCCAACTTGGTTCGTTTCTCCTTTGGAACATGTACATATGCATCACATCTAAATACCCTCAGATGTGAAAGAGAGGGTTTCTTACCAGTCCATACCTCTTGTGGAGTCTTATCCTCCAAAGCTGATGAAGGTAATCTATTGACCAAGTAACATGTTGTCTCCACCGCCTCCGCCCAAAATTCTTGTCCTAACCTAGCACCATTGAGCATGCTTCTTGCCCTTTCCATCAACGTCTTGTTCATTCTTTCCACAACTCCAATTTTTTTGATGTGTATATGGAGTAGTCTTTTTCCGTGCTATACCACACTTCTTACAGAATTCTTCAAATTCCTTACTAAAAAACTCTCCACCATTATCTATCCTTAGCATCTTTATCTTCTTCTCTATCTAGTTTTCCACTAGAGCCTTAAATTCTTTAAACCTGTCAAAGACTTCAAATTTCTTCTTAAGGAAATATATCCATGTATTCCTTGAGAAGTCATCTATAAATGACACATAGTACACAGACCTACCGAGTGATGGAACCTTCACAGGTCCAAACACATCATTGTGCACAAGCTTTAATATCTGTTTCGCCCTCTTACCACCAGAGGGGAAACTCACACGATTCTGCTTCCCATATACACAATTTTCACAAAAATCAAAATCCAGAGAGCTATTACTCATACCTTCTACCTTACCTTTACCATGAAGTATTAGAAGGCCCTTCTCTCCAATATGTGTTAGGTAAACTTGACTCGGGATAGCGTCAAAGTTGACGAGGTTAAACAATGATGGTTTTGGGGCACATGGTATTGTGCACCCATAGTATTCTGCCCGTAGTATTCTATGTAATGGAGCTTATAAAAGGTTGGAAGGACTTCATTGTAATGCAAGGCCTGGAGGTGAGCGGTGAAGGCTCACTTGGCCAGATTGGCCAGGGTTTTGGCCAAGGATAATGAAATTTCATTATAGTTGGGTTTTTCCCCGAATTTGGGGTTTTCCCGGATAAACATTTGTGTTTATGTGTTTATGGTTGTTGCTGGTTATTTTTATATTTATTCCTCTCAGTAATTCTCTGTAATTATTTATGTTATGCAGTAAATTTCTTAACAACTGGCATCAGAGCCAGATATTGGCTTCAAAGGAATTATTTGACGCCAGGGGTTTATAGTGCCTGATGGGATCAATGCAGCCTTTTTTCAGATCTAGGTTTGGAAAATAATGGTGGAACAATCGTACGCGGAAGAACCTCGAGGAGAATGTGTGGAAGATAGTGTCGTAACTGCCAGGGATCGCAGTGCATTTGCGATATGTACTGGTTTGGAACATGCTGACGAATTGTTCGAGATTCATGCAACTATTTAAAGAAGGTTGAGAAATACCTTTGGTAATATTAAAATTCAAGGCTGATTTTGTGCGGAGCTTTTTTCATAGGGAATCGATAAGGGATATTTCTTGTGTGTTCTATGCCATGTTGAAAGCTGGAGTAAGCATGGGCTGCATGCAGGTCAGTAGAAGAAAATTGTTCATGTGGCTTTGAAAATTGTTCGTTTTTTGCTACGTGAGGCCACCGACACTGGAATCTATGAGGTTCTTATCGGGCTCACAGTCGGAGCAGTTTGGTAGAAGTTTTTGAGCAAATCAAATTGAGAGAGGATGGATCAGAATCGCAGCAGTAATAAACAAAGAAAAGATAATGAAGTCAAAATTATTACATGTAAATGGGCATACTAATGTAAGACTTGGTAAGGCCTGTGTACCCCTTGGTGATCACCGATAAAGTCTGGGTTAGACCTAGGTGATAGGGGGATGTCGGGTTAATAATACCCAGCTAAAAACTCCAAGGGGGGTAAGGGCTAGAGTGAGCGGGATTGTCTCACTTAGTAGGTTTGGCTAGAGTTAGACAAGGAACCCTAAGTCAAGTTTAAGGGGGGAATTGTTAGGTAAACTTGACTCGGGATAGAGTCAAAGTTGACGAGTTTAAATAGTGATGGTTTTGGGGCACATGGTATTGTGCACCTATAGTATTCTGCCCGTGGTATTCTATGTAATGGAGCTTATAAAAGGCTGGAAGGACTTCATTGTAATGCAAGGCCTAGAGGTGAGCGGTGAAGGCTCACTTGGACAGATTGGCCAAGGTTTTGGCCAAGGATAATGAAATTTCATTATATTTGGGTTTTTCCCTGGATTTGGGGTTTTCCCAGATAAACATTTGTGTTTATGTGTTTATGGTTCTTGCCGGTTATTTTTATATTTATTCCTCTCAGTAATTCTCCGTAATTATTTATGTTATGCAGTAAATTTCTTAATAATATGTCCAAGCCTTTGATGCCACAACATGGTCTTCTCTCTAGAGACCACTAGATTTTCTACTCCACTTTCAAGAACCAAAGAACTATTGCACCCATCAACAACAGTGTTACCTTGCAGCTTGTACAGAGTTCCAGTCCGAACTCCCTACATCAATACCAGTGCTCCCCGAACCATCTTGCAAGTATCCTTCTCGAACACTATTTTTACACCTGCATCATCTAGCTTGCTTACAGAAATCAAATTTCTGGCCGATTCAGGAATGTGTAGAACAACCGGAAGTGTTCTAACCCTTCCACCTTGTAACTTCAACTTTACTTTTCCATGACCAATGATTCTAGCCTTTCTTTCATCCCCTAAGAAGACATCACCACCATCATATTTCTCATACTTGCGGAACCACTCTCTATGGGGAGTGAAGTGAAAGGATGCACCTGAGTCAATCAACCATGTTTCATGATCTACATGTGTACTTGAAGACGCCAAGTACACATCCCCACCTTCATCTAAGGTGGTTTTCGCCTCTGCAGAAGGAGCATCATCAGATCCCTTTCCTTTGTCAGGAGATTTAGATTTACAAACCCTTTTTTAGTGCCCTTCCTTTCCACATTTCCAACACACCACCTTTATAGGTTTTCCTGGAGATTTGGATCTCCCTCTAGATTTAGATCTCCCACTCGATGACTTATTTTTGTTTTTGTTTTGGGACCGTCTTTGTACAGACAAGGCATCACCATTCTGGCTCTTCAAATTTTTCCGTCTCATCTCCTCCATCAGCAGGATGAGACTATTTCATCAAAATACAAGGCAGTTTCATTGCTACCTATTGCAATAAACCAACTATCCCACGAATCTGGTAGAGAACACAACAAACTAATGCACTTATCTTCATCTGAAATTTTGATATCAACAGACGATAACTGACTTACCACAGTATTAAACATATTCAGATGCTATGTCATCAAGTCTCCATCTTTCATCCTCAGGTTATACAACTTTTTCCACGGGAACAGTTTATTCACCAGAGACTTAGATTGGTACAAAGTCCCTAACTTGTCCCACAAAGCCTTCGTTGTAGCTTCCCCTGATACATTCAACAATACTGAATCTGAGACACAAAATTGTAGTGTTCGCTTTGCCTTCTGATCTAACTTCTTCCATTCTTAATCGGACACTCCCATTGGTTTAGTACCCGGATCTACTGCAATCCATTGATCTTTATCCACCAACAAATCCTCCATCTTGAGTTTCCACAACTCAAAACTCTGACCATTAAATTTCTCGATCTCTATATTTCCACTGCTCGCCATCTTCTTGCACCACTAGAATCGATCTCCCACTGAACAGGGTCTACAATAGGCCCAAGCGAAACCCCTCAGCAATAAAGCCATCCCCTTGAAGCCAAAACAACTCTGATACCAAATGTAGGTTTTAACCCCGTACAGAAATTGCCTGCATACGAATTCTAAAAAACACAGAAAATAAACAATGCGAGAGCATAACACATAAAACACATATACACAGAGATTTTCCCCTGGATCCCAAAACCAGGACTACCAGCTTGATTTTTCATTATGTTCTTTTCAATGTTACAATACATATTTATACATGCCAAAGCATCCAATACCATGAACCAAAAACTATCATGTCCAAAGCCATGGACCAAAAACCATCACGTCTAAAACCATGGACCGAAAACCATCGCATCCAAACCATGTGCAAAAATCATGCACAAAACCATAGGTAGGTCCGCCCAACCTAACATAGGGTCCAAAACCAAAATTTTCTGGGGCGCTGCCCCGAACCCCATAGAGTAGGGTTACTTGCAACCCTCAAACCCCTTGTGAATTCCCCCCGCTACGCAATCGACGCAAGGAAGGTGGGGCTCCGCCCCCCTTCTAACCCCCCGGTTAACTACGTGGCTAGTCATGGAAAGAATATAACATAACCCGACATCAATTAGAGAATTCATCATGTACTCAGGGGGAGCATGGACAACATAATGTATGTAAAAGGGGGAGAATATCTTGGTCTGCCTTTTGCCCTTGATGTCAAATGGGGAGAGTGTCTTGGTGTTGTTTTTGCCATCAAGTTCAAAGGGGGAGATTGTTGGCATTATGATACAGGTGTTTTCCTTGATGGCAACTCTGTCAGATGATAGTTCACAGTGCAGCAAGTTAACTTCAAAGGATTGCAGATCAGACTCCCAAGAATGAAGAAAGAGAGGTATACGCTGGTTCACTTTGTCCAAGAAGCATATACACGCAGGTTAACAGAACAAAAGAAGCGTATAACGTATACACGCACTTTCACAGGAGGAAAAGTGCGTACATGTTGGAAAACCAAGTATTTGATCCAAGGTATTTTGATCCAAGGTATTGGTCCAAGGTATTTGGCCCGAGGTATTTGGTCCTAAGTATTGACCCTAGGTATTTGGTCCAAGGTATTGGTCCTAGGTGGTTTTGGTCCAAGGTATTGAGAAAGGCATAAGAGTATATAAGGAGGAGAAGATCATTAGGCCAGGTGTAAGCAATAAGATTATAAGGAATAATACTATCTGAAGTATATTTTATGTTGCAAGGTTATGTTTGGTCCTAGATCTGAAATATTCATGTGCACCTTGAGTTCAATATTGGATCAGGAATCATGAGACTTGAAATGACTTATTGTTGAATGATCTGATATTGGGTGAGACTAGATCTAATGTTTTGAACTTGTTCTATTCGTTATCTATCATGATCTGGGTCTGTCTGAACTCTGGAATTATAGCAATGTTCTGAGTCAATATTTGCAGATCCGTACGCAGGTTCGTCTCGGCCAAAGAGCGTATACACGCAAGTTCGGTTCTTTCAAGTAGCATATACAAAAGAAAAGCTTCTTTTCAGATCTGATTGATCTATCTGATAAATTTCTGTTATTTTACTGTTGTCTTTCAATGAAGTCTTCTTAGATCTGAATGTAAAACTGAATGCATAAGGAGGTTGGCATTTGATTGATTGATTGTATAAGTGAGAAGAAGTGATCTCTATCCCCACCTGTGTAAAGCTCTGAAAGTTGATAGTATATATTCAGAATATTGATAGTTGGTACAGACTTGATTCAAAAGTTTATCTTTACAGTAGTTTTGAAGGTATACGCAGGTTCAATTAACAGAAGTAGTGTATAAACTCTAATGCATGATTTTTGACGTTATAGTTGGTTCTGAATGATGATGCAGGGTTCTAGGTTCAGCGCAGTGTTATGGTGTCAGTGATCTGATTGTTTGGATTATCTGAATATTGGTTGATGCAGTTTAAGTTTAAAAGTTATGATGGGTCTAGTGTGAAAATTTGATGAAACGTGGCCTTCAGATTGTGGTGTTGTGATCCAGGAGTATCCAGTCTAAAAATTCATGAAACGTGGTCCCTGGTGGAAGAATGGAATTTTCCTGTAGGCTGGCACCTATGTAATACTAAACATATTGGCTAGTACAAGAGCTAGGGGGTTGTAGCTCCCTTCTAGTAGAAGCTGGAGAAGTTGAGAGAAGGTTGTAACCTTCTGTAGGTAGAAGCCTGTGTACTGGTATGAGTTTGCACCAGTACAAGATTGTAAACAGATTTTCCTATTAAATGAAGATAGAGACGAAAACAGTAGGTGGTTTTTACCCACATTGGGTTTCCACCTTATATCTTGGTTTTCAAGTCGGTTGCTTATGTGTGATGCTTTATTCTGCGTTTATTGCACTATCTAATAAATCTCTAATATACTGCTTTAAGATCAACACATGATAAATTGTCTAAATCACAAGTTCTCTGGATATACGTTGGTTTCCTTAATCACAATCACATGTACATGCTAATTCACTTCACTGACATAGCGTATATAAATCTATTTGGGAAATAAAATTATTGATCTGATAATATTAATTCACCCCCATCTCAGTATTATTTCCAACAGAAGCCAACATAATGCATAAGGAGTTTGGTGTCTGATTGATTGATTGTCTAAGTGAGAACTATTATCTTTGCTACTATTTGTGTAAATCTCTGTAAATTGACAATAGATGTTCAGTATATTGTTGGTTGGTTCAGACTTGATTCATAAGTTTTATGTTTCAGTAGTTTTGAAGGTATACACAGGTTTTTTTAAAGGAAGTAGCGTATATAAATCTGTTTGGGAAATGAAAAATTATTGAACTGTAAATACTGATTCACCCCCCCCCTCTCAGTATTATTTCCAACAATTGGTATTGGAGCAGGTCCTTCAGAAGAAGGTTGATCGCTTGAAGGAAGATCTTTCAAGATGAATAATCACAAAGGCATGGGATCTATCAGACCACCAATCTTCAATGGGAGCAACTTGTTATATTGGAATATAAGAACTAGAGGCTATCTTCAATCACTTCAAGCCGATGTTTGGGAAATTGTGGAAGGAGGATATCAATTTCCAACAGCAATACCTATAGACTCTGTAGATAAGACGTTATACGAAACCAATGCCAAAGTTGTCAATACTTTATTGGGAAGCCGGTCAGAATCAAAATGTTTCAAAGTCATGCAACTCAAGATAGCCAAAGAGATATGGGACAAAATCATTCAAAGCTACCAAGAAGACTCCCAGGTAAAACGTGCTAAGCTTCAAACTCTCAGAATTCAGTAAGAAACTCTTAAGAGGCATAGTGATGAGAGTATTGCTAGTTACTTTTTATGTGTAGATGAGATTTTCAATTGTATGAAAAATTTGGGTGAAGAGATAAAGGAAACTACTTTAGTTGAGAAAATTTTGAGATCTTTGTCTTCTAAATTTGAGTCAAAAGTATCTGCGATAGAAGAAAACCATGATCTTCAAACTATTATTGTGACTCAAATCCATGGAATCCTAATTGCCATTGAAATGATAAAAGGAGGTCCATTAGACATGAGAGAAGCCGCTTTTAAGGCTTCAGCAAAGGGAAAAGAAAAGGAAGATCACAATGAACTAGGATACATTTTAGAAGAAGAAGATTAGGTAAATTTTGTCAAGAAGCTTCAAAAAAGTTCCGAAATATTCAGAGGTAAGCGACCATTCAAATGCTTTACTTGTGGTAGAGTCAGAAATTATGTTTCCAAATGTCCTCATAAAGATAAATATGAAAAGGGAAATGAATATACAAAAGGCAATAGAAAACAGGTTGACAATAGAAGGAGTTACTATACACATGAAGATAGTGATGGTTTATCTAATAGTGATGAAGATGAAATGAACAAGATTATAGACTTCTCATGGCCTATGATAATGATGATTTTTTCGTTGCCTTAGAAGAGGACGACTTTCTTGAAGAAATCACAAAACTCAAAATCTATTTAGAAGAAAAGAATATGATCATAGTGTTGTGGGGAAAAATGCCTATGCAGGACGATCCTATCCACCTAAGGTGTGACAGTGCCTTAGCAACAAACGAGTACAGCTATGCTGGTTTCTTCCTTTATGAAATGTGAAAGAAGAGAGATCAATAGACTTACCGGTGTCTTTCGTTTGTCCCTCGATCCGGTCTCTCTTCTCTTTGGGTGTTCACAGCTACTTGCCTTCCTGCTTATCCAGCTTCAACTTCCTGCAAGATCACAAGAGAACAGCTACTTGCGACAAGAGAAGAACACTACACAAAGACAGATGTTCACATTCATAACTAGTTTAGGATTAGAAATAAACCAAATACACTAATACATTCATACATCAAAATACATCAGCATATAGGAGAAACCAAGATAGCTTTATTGATGAATAACAAGGTTCAGGAAGAGATACAACCCAGAGGGCTCCAATCCAGCATCTCCTTCCCAGCAAATGGAATTCCTCTCTTTTCCCCCTTCAAAGCATTAAGCACCCAATGATTCCAGTCTCAAACCAACAGCAATTCTTTGCAATAACAAAATTCCAGCCTCTAGATCTCATGGAGGAGAGATCCATATAGAGATGTTTGGAGAGAGGATGAGTCAGCTTGAGATCTGACTAGTGTCCTCTCCCTCTGTCAGTTCTTGAGTCCACTTGGAGGTTCTTGCTTCCACTTGGAGATTTGGAACCTCTTACTCATCACCAGTCGAATTCCCTGAGGCAAGTGTCATTTTGGAAGCTTCCTGGGTTTTGACACCTTGAGAAATGAGCCTGCCACTTGTCCACTCTCGTTCAGCGCAAGTAGCCTTTGTTCCAGTTGACATTCAACGCAGGTAGCCAGTGTTGGATTTGACATTCAGCGCAAACAGCTAGTGTAGCCATTGAAATGATCCTCAATTGACTTGTTTTTGAGCAATTTCAGGTGGAGAACTTCTGTGAATTGCTGTGGTTTGTTAGCCTTGTTCCTCTAGGGGTAGGAACAACATGCTTAGGGACTTTGGATCCCTTAGATTATGGACATTTCATGCTCAATGCTGTAAGGCACAAAAATGTCTATAACAGTTGCCCCCTAAAGTATGAGGCTGTTTATCGGGCGAAATGCTTTATCAGGGGGATCTGAAGTTCATCTAATGCTGGGAGGAGACCTGTAATAAGATACAATACAATACATTATTTTTCATACTGCTTTCATGATCTAGCTGAGGCGGGCATTCCCATGCTCAGCTTTATAAATATATTTTTCTGTACATAGAACAGACAATTGTCTGATGGTAGACTGATAATTTTGATGAAATTATCATCCTTTGAGTAGGATGATTATCTGCTGCAATGATGTACATGTCAATGTCTTTATCTTTCCTGAATATATATCGCAGCCCGGATGGATGAAACTAGATCCGGGGTCTTCAAACTCGTTCGATCTTCACTCTAAGTACAAGTCGATCGATGTGAGAAATGTTCTGAATTCGAACATGGAAAGACATCGCTTGATTACCGATCAATGATGTAAACCGTTAACAAGCACGAGAGGGATCACCGATAATGATAATGACCCTCAAGGTACTGCAGTACAATTCACGTGGTGTGAATAAAGGACTTGGCGTCGAACACCACGCAAAATCTTTCGGTCGAAGGTCATTGATGTATACCTGTCGCCGGAAGTGAGAAACTTGCCATTGTGGCATGCAAGCTTCAAAGTACTGAAGGGGTTGTTCCTAGGTCAACTTCTTGGATAATGAGCTGACGTCGACAAGAATCGATCCGTCAAAGGAGGGCCTTAATGAATCCCACATCAGTGACACAGAACGGAGCTAATGATTTAAATGGAGGTGAAAACGATCTGTGACATATGATTCAGGGTGGCGGTCATGAAAGGATGAAGGATAATGTATGGCAGTGGATGGGACACGGTTGAATTTTCTGAACGACTTCTCTTGAACATATGGCGACACTGATACGATGGATCGGTAGCATTACCCCAAATATGGATGGTATGGCGAGACCATGGATGTGACCGGTGAATGAAACAACCCAACTCGATTGTGGTACGGAGGAAAAGTGTCATGTTCAAGAGCGACTTGCTACCATCAAAGTTTTCTTTAGTTTCTCCCAATTTTTCCCCAGTCATTGTTGACTAGTACCTCTTTATCTTTGTCAAGCTTGAGGAGGATAACATATTCTTGTTCTATAACCTGCCCTTCGGGCAAGCCCATCGTTATGTTTTAACGAGCCTAGCGATAATGAAACTCGTTCTCGTCTAAAGACAAGTTTGTCGCTATTTAATGATTTTAACGAGTCTAACGATAAGGATAACTCGGTCCTTTTCATTTTTAGAGAGTTTGAAAAGGTACATAAATTTAACTCCAAAAGTCCATTTTTGTCATCTAATCCCTTAAGTCCGAAAAAGTATAAAACAATACAGAAGGGATGAGTTTTTGATAGTTTTAACGAGCCGAATAAAACAAGCGCTCGATATTTTTGTGCAATAATCCCTCAGGTCCAAAAAGATTAAAATCTAGAGGAGGGATAGCTCTTCCGGTTGCTTTAACGAGCTGAAAGGCCAGAACTCGGCAATCTTTTCATATTTTACGAGTGAGATGAAAAGAGCTTAAAGAAGACTCGTCTTTTGAGGAACGAGTGATAAACAGGGTTAGCAGCTGATTCCAGGTACAGGTTGGAATTTTCCAATCACGGCAGTGTCACAAGGATGGCTAGGTGAAATCACTCTTCGCAACTGTTCCTCAAAATGGGTAAACAATCATATGGAGGTGAACAATCGGCCAATGGAAAAGTGGAGGTGACGGTGCAAACACGACCAAGGCTTTAATGGCTGATGATATTACATTCACAGTGGTTATTTACCGGGTAGTTCATTTTTTAACAAGCTTAAACGCGGGTGGAAACATTTGCTCGATCTTATGTTTATTTTTTAACGAGCATGAACTATGCGCTAAAACTGCTCGGATCTTGCGTTTATTTTTTAACGAGCATGAACTTTATGCTAAAACTGCTCGAATATTGCGTTTATTTTTTAACGAGCATGAACTGTGTGCTAAAACTGCTCGAATCTTGCGTTTATTTTTAACGAGCATGAACTGTGTGCTAAAACTGCTCGATATACCAGTCATATGATAAGAGTGTCTCATTGAGATTCTATTTTTTATGGAGCTTCATCTCACGAAGCTATGCCCCGCATCCTTTCTTCATGCAATTTAGGAAACGGCTAACCCAAAAAACAGATAAATAACCGCTCTTTGCTTGCACTCCAAAAGGTTTGCATGCCCCCAGGTATAAAGTATGATTTCAAGGTTACCTCTACTTCATTTCCGTCAAAACATTCGTCTCACCGAGAGAGGCCTACCTCTTTCAGGTTACCCAAAGATTGTCTCATTAATCTTTCAAACAAAACACGTCCTCAGCAATGTCTACCGAAATAGATAGAGGTGAGTGACGGGTCCCGTCCTCTCATATAACTTTGACAAAAGAATCTTATTCTAGAATAACCCTCTTCCTAGACGGACGGGGTACAGACTGGTCATATTCTCCTGCGGAAACCTACTCTATACCCAAATTTTCCCTGCCGAAGCAGACCAGGACGCATGCCCCCTGGGTTCCAGTCTTATCCTCCCGGATTACTCGCGCTCATCAGGAGGATAGACCGTGGGTTGAGACACTTCTTGCATGAATAGACCATTTAGGGATGGTACATGACTATTTGCGATGCGTGATCCGGGAAACAAAAGTTGGTCCACGAGCTTGACCACTCTTCCTCCATGCAGAAAACACATTACTCTAAAGAGTGAGGAGACTATAGCTCCCATGCAATATATATAGTCTCGTCCAAGGAGTAGGTTATAATCCAAGGGTCCTTGAACGACCATCACGTTCATTTGAACGGTCTTCCCTTTCAATGTTATGGGCACATTGGGGAGGATCCCTAAAGGTCAACTGGTTCCTTTATCAAAGCCTGATAGATTTCTCATTTCAGGAAAAAGCACTGACGAACCAAGAACTTTCCAAGCAATAGAGGAAAGGATACTCACAGATGCCCCCTCATCAATGATAGTGCCAGCCATCACCATTCTGTATATTTGAACGATAATTTTGAACGGTATGCTTGCTGGCAACCGGGGTCTGCCTAGTTGGTTCCAGTCGAAGGACACAACCAGGTTGCTTGGTGGTGGGACCGAGTAGACGGCCGGATATCGCTCTGACGAACTTCCTTCCTGCGATAAAGGAATGGGGGCATTGCCCCCTTGTTCATCAGAGTCAGTGCTGATGAAGAGAACTTGGACGGTGTCGTCTTTATTCTCCTCTGTGATGGTATCATTCGAAGATAGAGCCTTTGAAGGCAAAACCGGGTCAACTGCCGTATCAACCTTTTGACTTTCATCAGGCATGGATCCAGACGGTTCATCTTCAATGATAGGTACTTCGGCTGACCACCTGGGTGGGCCAGCCGAGTTCTCAACTAGTGAAGGACTTGGCAGGAGTTTTTGATATCCAGGAGGAAGCTGCGCTCGTAAAATCGGGCGATATTGCAAAACTCTTTTGGCCTCATCTAAGAAGGGACAACGGTGGATGGCGTGATTGCCTTCACACAGTTTGCAGGGAAATCTAGATTTCCCTCTCTGTCCTGGGACTTCACTTTCACTAGTCGACGGTGAGCAGTCAACATGTCTATCAGAGGTTGATGCTACCGAATTGTGCAAACGGGGAGACCAGTCCCTTAGTATTTGAGGGATACAGGGACAATCTCTGTGGAAATGGTCTCCCTTGCATATGACACATGGTGATTTAGGCCTGGTCAGTGTTGTGTGTGGATTTTTGTCAGACGACACTTGTTTGCCCCCAGTCGCCTTTGGCTCCTTCTTCTTCTTCTCTTTCTTCTTCTTTTCCTTCTTCTCCTTAGGAACCTGGTTTTTTGTTTTACCAGTTCCGTCAAGCGAAGAGGAAGGAGGAGAGGAAGAGTTAGATGAGGTAGAAGGCTGGTTGGAAACTCTGGTCTGGTCTAACTGTTGACTCGACTGTTCAGGAATGGTGGTGTTCTGAACGACATTGGTTGAAAAGAGCCAAACTGGCAGGCCAATTGTCAGTCCTGGAAGCGACAATGTGGCCATGTGGGGCGCACCAACATCTCCCCAAGAGGAGAAGGGACTAGGATTTCCACCAAGGGGAATTCCTTGGTTGGTGTGCTCCATTTTTTCAACCTAAAGATCAACGCAGGAATAGGGGTGATTGTTCCATTTAAAATAAATTTTTTAACGATGCTTAGACACAACTTGCTTTTTCAGTTTTAAAGAGTCAAGAAAAAGCTAAAGATGACTCTAGTCTCCTTCGATGTTTTAACAAGCCCGAAGTGACAAATGCTCGGATGGACTTTTTCCGTTATAGAGTCTGAAAAAGGCCAAAAGGAACTGTTCTGGAGTTCTAGGCAGAGGGTGTGCCAAAATTTTCGCAAAACCACAGAATACTTTTTAGGGTACGGGCGGTCGATCTTCCTGAATGCTATGTTCAGTGCATTGCGATCAGTAGGGCGGCCGACACGGCTTCCTAAGGATAAAGGTTTTATGCCTATAGGGGTCTCCCAATATATACGCGATGGTACGTGGGAGCACAATCCATACTGGCGCTATCGTCCCTGAGGAGGAATCACCCACCATCCACGAGATCGACAGTCACCAGGCTTAATGACGCCAGAACATGTCTCTAGCCTAGACCTCTATATTGTGCGTTATGTTGCAAAGCGTTGTTAAGTTCATTCAATTTATTTTAGGTTGATCTTTTTAAAGTTTGCCTTTCAAGGTTCACCACGAGATGTATGATACAAATTCCTAAATGCAGTCTAAAGATAATAAGCAAGATTTATATCTTTTCAACTTTGAAAATCCTAGCTACTAAGGGAAAAGAAAGACACCATCTTTTCTCAAAGAGCAATCAGCACACTCTAATGCACTTTTCCTAAATCCAACATGCAAACTATCAAATGCAAATGCACAATGCAGGTGTTTGTTTTCCGCTTTCTTAGTATTGATGCCTACAAAGAAAGCTTTTTGTACAACTTTGAATTTGCTTTTAAATGATCAATACAAACAAGTTTACTTTTTCGAAATCAGAGAAGATAGAAGAGATTACAACACTTAATGATTTTCGAAATGAAGACTTGTTTTGACACTTAAAAGAGACAAATTCAAACCAATAAGAAAAAGTAAATGTATAATCAATCTGCAAACAGCAAATGAACTCTCTTCTAAGATCACAATCAACAGATCTGAATCAAGGGCTACAGGATGACTATTTCACTCATGCAAAGGAAAACTGTAAATGACGCCACAAACACATAAAAACACTCACAGTCTTTTTGTACAAAAGGAGGTGGAATCTAAGCAGATAAAAGGAGTTATCAGACTGGTACCTATGCTGGTTACAGGCTGCAAAAATCAGAGATCAAAACAAGGCAAAACAGAGCAGAGAACCCCAGCTGCACAAGGACAAACTGGTTCAGCGCAACCTCAACACAGGGGTTTTGACATTCAGCGCAGGTAACCTTCACGGGACCTGCGTTGAAATGCAGAATCCCTTCACTGGGTCTGCGCTGAAGGAGAAACTCTCGTTTCCCTTAGGTTCTGGGTCACAGATTGCTATTTAATCAACTGTTTCAGGCCAAATAAAAGAAACAAGCAAGGTGCAATCAAAGGGATGCTTTGAAGGGCTACTAAGATCTATCACAAGGATCATCAAATCATTTGTGAATCCATTGTTCAGATCATAGACAAGTCCAGCAATTGGATCAAAGCAGCAACTTTCTACTTTTCATCCGGGAAAGATGCAGTTCGATTGTTGCTGTCAAGTCTATGATGCAAACAATGATAGAAACACAAATAAAATGACTAAACAAATCTCCCCAGTGGAGTCGCCAATTTGTTGTGGGGAAAAATGCCTATGCAGGATGATCCTATCCACCTAAGGTGTGACAGTGCCTTAGCAACAAACGAGTACAGCTATGCTGGTTTCTTCCTTTATGAAATGTGAAAGAAGAGAGATCAATAGACTTACCGGTGTCTTCCGTTTGTCCCTCGATCTGGTCTCTCTTCTCTTTGGGTGTTCACAGCTACTTGCCTTCCTGCTTATCCAGCTTCAACTTCCTGCAAGATCACAAGAGAACAGCTACTTGCGACAAGAGAAGAACACTACACAAAGACAGATGTTCACATTCATAACTAGTTTAGGATTAGAAATAAACCAAATACACTAATACATTCATACATCAAAATACATTAGCATATAGGAGAAACCAAGATAGCTTTATTGATGAATAACAAGGTTCAGGAAGAGATACAACCCAGAGGGCTCCAATCCAGCATCTCCTTCCCAGCAAATGGAATTCCTCTCTTTTCCCCCTTCAAAGCATTAAGCACCCAATGATTCCAGTCTCAAACCAACAGCAATTCTTTGCAATAACAAAATTCCAGCCTCTAGATCTCATGGAGGAGAGATCCATATATAGATGTTTGGAGAGAGGATGAGTCAGCTTGAGATCTGACTAGTGTCCTCTCCCTCTGTCAGTTCTTAAGTCCACTTGGAGGTTCTTGCTTCCACTTGGAGATTTGGAACCTCTTACTCATCACCAGTCGAATTCCCTGAGGCAAGTGTCATTTTGGAAGCTTCCTGGGTTTTGACGCCTTGAGAAATGAGCCTGCCACTTTTCCACTCTCGTTCAGTGCAGGTAGCCTTTGTTCCAGTTGAAATTCAACGCAGGTAGCCAGTGTTGGCTTTGACATTCAGCGCAAACAGCTAGTGTAGCCACTGAAATGATCCTGAATTGACTTGTTTTTGAGCAGTTTCAGGTGGAGAACTTCTGTGAATTGCTGTGGTTTGTTAGCCTTGTTCCTCTAGGGGTAGGAACAACATGCTAAGGGACTTTGGATCCCTTAGATTATGGACATTTCATGCTCAATGCTGTAAGGCACAAAAATGTCTATAACACATAGACACATTGACACATCAACTCAATAAAAGAGAAAAACACAATGAAAATCTAGAATGTGAAATTGTGGGTCTAAGAAAAGAACTTGAGAAGAAATCCCTTAATCTTAGATTTGCTAAAGGATCAAAAACTTTAAATGAAATCATGAAAGTTCAACGTTCTACTCTTATAAAGACAGGTCTTGGATATACTGAAGAATCATCTCAATCAAAGAAGTCGTCAGCCTCCACCAAAAGATATCTTGATGCAGCAAAGACCAGTGAACAGTATGTCAATCGTCAACAAAGGCCTAAAAGTACTCATCAGGTAAATCATACTTAATTTACTCCAAGGATGAATATCAGTAGAAGCTTCAACCAAAAGGTCAACAATGCCAAAAGATTCTATGATCGCGGAAACTTCTTTAATGGGCAACGTTTTTCATGCCATAACTTTAGGCATAAGGCTATTCAATGTGTTTCTTACAAAACCATCATGACTAGAGAAGCACGAGATCAAAGGAGTGTAACTTCTTGGAGATGAAATAGAATGTTCGATTTGTAACAACTTTGGTCATGAAGAATCTAAATGCAGGAGAAAATTTCGGCCAACAATTCAAAAGGAGCAAACATCATCAAATTCCAAGATATGGAGAAAGAAGGAATCTCAATCAGAAAGATGTGGCATAGATTTGTATGCAGAAGGACAAGAGAATCAGTGGTACATCGATAATAGATGCTCCAAACACATGATAAGTGATAAAGAGAAACTTCATTCATATAATTCTTTAGAAAAAGAAAATAATGTCTCATTTGGAAATGACACACCAGTTGTCATTAAAGGTAAGGGATCTGTTTTCTTGAAAGAAAAGGTTAAAGCTGGAAATTTCATGTATGTATATGGTTCAAAACATAACTTGTTAAGTGTTAGTCGAATGTGTGATCAAGGAAATGAAGTTGTGTTTCAATCAAACAAATGTGTGGTTCGTGAGCTTGATACAAGAAAGACCGTAATCAAAGGTACAAGAACTCCAAACAATTTATACATACTCAAAGGAGGACAACAACAATGTTGTCTAAGAAAAATAGATGAAAACTGGCTATGGCACAAGATATTGGGGTGTCTAAGCTTTTCTCAAATAAGAAAATCACGCGGGCTCAAGGTGGTCCGTTATCTTCCAGATATCAGCATCCCAGAAAATACCATATGAAAACCATGTCAAGTCGGTAAGAAAACTAGAGTTCACTTCAGTGAAAAGGAAGGATCAGTGAGTAAGCCTCTTGAACTCATCCATACTGATTTATGTGGACCAACAAGGAAAAAGTCACCTCGTGGAGAAGAATACTTTGTTTTATTTATTGATGATTTTTCCAGGATGTGTTGGACAGGTCTACTAAAGCATAAAGATGAAGCATTTGAAAAGTTTAAAGCCATCAAAGCTTTAGTTGAAAATGACTCAGATCGAAAAATCAAATGTCTCAGATCTAATCGAGGGGGAGAATTCATATCAGATGAATTATTTGACTTTTGTAAACAAGATGGAATAAAAAGGCAATTCTTCATCACCAGAACTCCTCAACAAAATGGTGTGGTGGAAAGAATGAACATAACAGTTCAACAAATAGCTCGAGCTATGCTTGATGAATCTGGAACTCCTTCAACCTTCTAGGGTGAAGCTGCATTTGCTGCCATGACCATTCTCAACAAAGTGAATGATCGGGTAAATAACGATAAAACTTCATATGAACTTTGGTATGGTAAGCCTCCTACTGTAAAACACTTTATAGTTTTTGGAAGAAAATGTTTCATCAAAAGGACTCATGAAAAACTTGGTAAGTTTGAACCCAGAGCAGACGAAGGAATTCTTCTTGGTTATTCATCTAGAAGTAAAGGACACAAATGCTATAATAAAATACTTCGAAAAATTGTTGAATTCTTTGATGTTGTAATTGATGAAGCATGCAGAAATATAGAACAAATAAAATCAACAAAGGAATATGACAATGAGGAAGATGGGGAATGATTTCCCGTATCAAATAAAAATGATATAGAAGAAGAAACCAATGAAGCACCATAAGAAGATACAACAGACAGGGAAAAGACTCCTTCTAGGTATGTTCAAAAGAATCATCCAGAATCTGAAATTCTAGGAGAAAACAAGTATGGAGTACAAACAAGAAGAACTCTTACAGGGACCTCAAGTTATCTAGCATTACTATCCTCCACAGAACCATAGAATGTAAATGAAGCTAGCAAAGATGAATGTTTGGTTAAGGCCATGGATAAAGAACTTGACAAAATTGAAAAGAATGATACTTGGGAATTAGTTCCTAGACCTCATGATAAAAATGTTATAAGAACAAAATGGATATTTAAGAATAAGTTGAATGAAAATGGATAAGTTATTAGAAACAAGGAAAGACTTGTTTGTAAAGGGTATGCTCAACAAGAAGGTATATATTTTGAAGAAACTTTTGCACCTGTTGCCAGACTTGAAGCCATAAGAATGTTTCTTGCTCTTTCTAGTTTCCGAAAATTCAATGTACATCAAATGGATGTAAAATCAACTTAATGGAGATTTAAAAGAAGAAGTTTATATTGAGAAACCAGAAGGATTCATTCTAGGAAATGATGCAAAACTCGTCTGCAAGCTCAAAAAGGCTCTTTATGGTTTGAAACAGGCTCAAAGGGCTTGGTATTACTGTCTTGACAAATATCTACAACAACAAGGTTTCACAAAGGTTCCATAGATAGCAACTTATACGCAAAGATTGAAAATGATAAATTGCTAATTATTGTTGTTTATGTTGATGATATCATATTTGGTAGCAATGAAGAGTCTATGAGTCAGAATTGTGCTTCGATAATGCAACAAGAATTTGAAATTTCCTTACTTGGTGAACCTACTTATTTTCTTGGTCTACAAATACAACAAACAAATAATGATATTTTTCTTTCACAAACCAAATATCTCAAGTAGATCTGGAGAAGTACGGAATAGAAGATTCTAAACCAGTATGTACTCCAATGGTAACAGGATGTAGTCTTAGTTCTAACGATGAATCACTAGCAATAAACCAACCAACTTACAGATTTATGATTGGAAGTTTGCTTTATCTAACAAGTACCAGACCTGATATCATGCATGCAGTAGGAATTGTTGGAGGGTTCCAAACAAATCCAAAGGAATCACATCTTCAGGCAGTTAAAAGAATTTTCAAATATATTGAAGGAACTCAAGACTTTGGACTATGGTATCCTAAATATAAAGACCTTAGTCTTCATGTATATACAGATGTAGACTAGGCAGGAAATGTTGATCATCGAAAGAGTACTAGTGGAGGTGCATTTTATATGGGTTCACATTTAGTGTCTTGGTTCAGCAAGAAACAAAGTTCGATTGCCTTATCTACAACTGAAGCAGAATATGTTGATGTTGCATCTTGTTGCACACAACTACTTTGGATGATGCAAACATTGAAAGACATTCAGATCACATGTACTCCACCCATCTCCATTCTATGTGATAATACAAGTGCCATTAGCATTTCAAAAAATCCTGTCATGCACTCCAAGACCACGCACATACCCATTAAGTACCATTTTCTACTAGAACAAGTGCTTGAAAAAAAGGTTAAATTGGAGTATGTTCCCTCCAAAGAATAGGTTGTTTATATATTCACAAGACCGCTTCCCCGAGAAACATTTGAATATCTGAGACAAAAGCTGGGAGTAGTTGCTGCATCATCCTGTTGTTAAATCTATTTTTTTAGAAGAAGGTTCTTATATGCGAGTTTCATGAAGTATAGTTGCATATATATGTGGGTTTATGTGGTTACAAAAGCGTATATGTTTTTCTGACAGAAAAATAGTGGGTCAGACTCTGATATGGGTGCTCAGTCTGATATTGATTATTACATTCTAACGATATGCTTTTTTCATTGATTTTTATCTAACTAACAAAGATGCCTTGATGAATGACTTGTTGACAATGCATGGGTAGCATAGGTTCAAGGGGAGCATTAGCCTTCACACACATTCTGCATTCTTGGCCTTATGGTTGTTGATTTCAGCTATGGTTTCAGATATTTATATCATTTGTTGCATAAGTCATGTAAAGATCTAGGGTGTGATATGACTCCTTTTGTCATAGTCTATGTTTGAATGAGTCCTATTGGACATATGATGTAATATTTATTGTATTTCAGTCATGTATAAACAATTGGTATATCCCCACTTGGTTGGGTGGATGAGTCAAATGTGGTGTATCCCCACTTGGTCGGGTGATTGATGGATATATGAATCATTGGCCTTAGGGAGGTCATACTCACTTAGTTGAGTTATAGAGTCATGTTATTATTTTGAAACATATCTCTGCAAACTCTGCATGTACTCAGGGGGAGCATGGACATCATAATGTATATCAAAGGGGGAGAGTATCTTGGTCCATTTTTTTCCCTTCATGTCAAAGGTGGAGAGTATTTTGGTGTTGCTTGTCATCTCTAAAAGTTTCTACAGGTTGCAGTAATCAGCACCAACATGGTTTCCATCAAGTCAAAAGGGGGAGATTGTTGGAATTATGAGACAAGTGTTGTCCTTAATGGCAACTCACTCATAGGTCAGTTCAGTTTTAATAAAAGGAAACTCACAGTGTAAGAGAAGAACAAGAAGATGGAACTAAGGTCTACTAATTAGAATGAAGAAGTTGAAGGAAAAGGATGGTGTAAATTAGTTTAAGATGTATACGTAGGTCCCCTTAGTCAAAACATTGTATACACGTTGGTTCACAGAACAAAAGTAGCATATATGTATACAAGCACTTTCACAAGAGGAAAAGCACATACATGTTCGAAAATCAAGGAAATTCAAGAGTAAAGAATACTAGGGGTCAATACCATGGTATTAACCCACAATATTGAGTGAAGTAACGAATATTTGATCCCATCCAAGAATACCACAGGTCCTAAGTGGTTTTGATCATAGGTATTGAGAATGGCCAAAAACTATATAAGGAGGAGAAGATCAAAAGTCCATTGTGTGCAAGTGAAAGGGTTTCTCAAGAATACTTCTATTTGAAGTATATTTTATGTTGTAGGGGCTATGTTTGTGATTTGATCTGAAATATTTTGTGCACATTGAATTCAATGTTGGATCAAGATCATGAGACCTGAAATGACTTATCATTAAATGATCTGATATTGGTTGGGCTAGATCTGTTTGCATACACATGTTTTATTCTTTAAATGTCATGATCTAGGTTTGTCTAAAGTCTGAAATAGTAGCAAAGTTGAGAGTTAATATTTGTATATCTATACACTCGTTCGCCTCGGTAAAAGCGCGTATACACGCAAGTTATACTCTTCCAAGTAGCGTATACAAAAGAAAATCCTATTCTTCATAAATGACTAATCTATCTGATCAGTTCTATTGTTTTACTATTGTCTGTCAATGAAGTCTTCTTAGATCTGAATGTAAAACTGAATGCATAAGGAGTTTGGTGTCCGATTGATTGATTGTCTAAGTGAGAATGGTTATCTCTACTACTGCCTATGTAAAGCTCTGTAAATTGATAGTAGATGTTTAGTATATTGTTGGTTAGTTCAGACTTGATTCAGAAGTTTTATGTTTCAGTAGTTTTGAAGTTATACGTAGGTTTGGTTAAAGGAAGTAGCATATATAAATCTATTTGGGAAATGAAGAATTATTGAACTATAAATACTGATTCACTCCCCCCCTCCCAGTGTTATTTCCAACAACTCTGAATTTTTTTAGTTAGAAAGCTGCCAAGAGGTCCTAGAAACCCTAAAGGGCAAGTTGACTACTGCACCTATACCCTGAGGCCCAAATTAGGCTCTTCCTTTCCACATCCATGCTAATGCCTCTGACAAAGCTATAGGAGAATCTCTAGGACATATAGATAACAAGTTACCTTATGCCATTTATTTCATAAGCAAAAATTTGTCCAAGGTTGAATTGAACCAGATTTAAACACGAACGCAACAAATTACAAAGATAACCATAAACACATAGATGCAGCGGAAATAATACTTCATTTCATTAATGTAAAATATTGAAATATGCTTACAAACAGAAATGGAAATAAACCAGCTAGGGCAATGGTAGCTTATCTCTGAGAAGAGATGTGGTGGCTACATGCCTCTCAACTGTGTTACAATGAGGCTCGAAGGCATATTTAATTTTGAGAAACAACAGAAAACCGTTAACATCCCAAAAGCTAACCCTAGAAGATGAAACGCCAAATTGTGGGCCCTGTTTGGGTAAATTGGTACATCAATTTCCCGGGGTCGTAACTTTGGCATACGATCTCTGTTTGACGTGTACAATATCTCGTTAGAAAGATATATCTGAGCACTATCACTTTGGGAATGGCAACATCGGTCCATGGACCCATGTTTCCCCCAGATTTCCCCAAAAACGTCATTTAGGGCCTCAAAACAGCTCCGGAAGTTCAGGACCCAAAAAACTGCTAAAAATAGTAAATTTTGCTACAATTTAGGAAACTGAAAAATATATATATATATATATATATATATATATATATAAAATAAAATAAAATAAAATAAAAAATGAAAGAGAGAGTTGTGGGGGTCCTATTGGGATAGGTGGGTGGCCACAAACATCCACTTGGATCATTCCTCCCCCCTTAGGAAGCAATGGACCCCATTGCATTCAGTTCCTCCATGAGATGAGGAAAATTTTGCTGAGCTGGGTCTCTAGTGAGCTGTTCTGCAATCACTAATGTGTCCAGAAATGGTGGGAAGCATGGTCAACAATGGTTCATATTGAACACTCAGTGCAAGAAAAGGAATGGAGGAATGTTGTGCTTCAAAGCATTGTTTCCCATAGCCTTGGTATTGGTGTAAGGACCATGTCGGAGTGGTCTGAGTTTCTGATGGGTTCTAGTAAGGCGTTCTCTTTGTAGATGTAACCAAACTTTGTCGCCCACCTGAAACTTGTGTGGACCCCTATGGTGAGGAGAAGTTGTTCCTGTGTTCTGTCATGACCGTATCCCTTTGCTGCTGCTGCTGTGTGGAGGAACCCTTTGGGGGGTTCATGGATGAAGCAACAATCTTCCCCTTACTTTGGGAGCGAACCAGATAGAAAATGAATTTCCTAGTCTAAGAGATGAGCTTGTTGCCTTTCTTGGTAGTGATAAAAGAGGTGGCGGTAGGTGGGGCTACCTCTGGTATCATATATAATGAATTAACCAAAGAAATAATGACAATGTGACGCCTTGACTCATACACAGCATGTCACCTCCATAGGTATGGCTAGCCTAATAGTACATCATAAACATCCAGAGGTGTAATATCACACAATATCTCATCTGTGAAGGGCTTGATGTTGTAGGGAAGGTGGCACTGCTGGCGAACTTTCAGATCTCATCCTTTGTGAAGCCACTTGATACTGTACGGCTGCTGGTGTGGGGTAGTTGGTAGGCCCAACCACTTCATGACCTCTGCTGAAATGAGGTTCTTTTTTCTACCATTGTTAATACAATTGCAGTGGTGAACCCTTCACCCACATCTGTGAGTGGAAAAGACGCTCCCCCTCCTCTGGATCTTCGAGTTCATTCTTCTGGATCTTGGCAATGGCAACAGTGGCACTGGGATCCGCATCTATGATCTGCTTCCCTTTGCCATTCCCCTTGTCAAGTTCTAGCTCAGGGTCAAAACATGTATCTAATTCATAAGCCTTCAACTCAGCCACCAGCGAATGCTTGGTCTGACACTCACTTGTGTTATGAGTGGGACTCTTGTGGAACTCACACCACTTTCCTGTGTCCTTCTTCAGCTTCGTGGTGTTGTTCTTTTCTTGTGGCTTCGACGGGTTATCTTGGGTCACCCCACCTTGGCTTTGTCCTTTGGTCTTCGAATTCGCAGATCCAAAGTCTCACTTCTTCTGTTTGAGCTTTTTCTTGATTTTGATAGCGTATCAGTACGCCGTGCTGAGCGAGGAGATGTTTAGGAACTCCATCTCTTTCTAGATGTATCTATGTAGGCAGCCATGGTATTTGAGTACCAGATGCAAATATGAATCTTTGATACCCAACTGTGTGCGAAGGGTATGGAAAATGTTGGTGAACTCTGGCACATCTTGGTCCCTTCCTTGTTGCAGTGTGGTCCATTTGATGTATTTGTCCTCATAGCTTTTGATAGGGTAGTACTGCTCCTTGACGGCATCCCGAAATGAATCCCAAGTGGGTGCGGCTAAAAATAGTGAGCCTGTACTTTCATTCTTTTGCTCACAGCAGGTTTCCCACCAGACCTTGACGTGGGGGGCTACTTTGAGAAGAGCGAAAACAATATTTTCCCAACTCAAAAATTCATGAACAGAAAAATAACCCTCTAGCATATTTAACCATTTATCTATGGCATCTGCATCTATCTGACCCTTGAATATGGGGATTTCAAAATTAACTTGTACCTTGAAGGGCATGGCGTTTCCAGAGTAGCTGCTGGAAGCTGATGCGTCGCCTTTGGGTAGCCGCTAAAGGATCTGTGCAAAGCTGTCCATCATCACGTTCCTTTGTCGCTTGAGGGATTCTTCGAGCAAGATTTTGATAGGATCTCCTACCCCCTCATCTTTCTTCTCATACACCATGGGAGAGCGTCGAGATTTGCGAGGTTGGTCTTGCAAAGGTTCAACGAGTTCAAGCCCTACCTCCTTATATCCTGACCTCGTTGGGGACATGCAAAGAAAAACAGAGAAAAAGTAGACCGCTTCGATACCACTGATCCGGATTTAAACTGGAATGCAAAAAATTACAGAGATACCCATAAACACATAGATGCTGCGGAAATAATACTTCATTTCATTAATGTAAAATACTGAAATATGCTTACAAACAGAAATGGAAATAAACCAGCTAGGGCGATGGTAGCTTAGCTCTAAGAAGAGATGTGGTGGCTACATGCCTCTCAACTATGTTACAATGAGGTTCGAAGGCCTATTTATTATTGAGAAACAATGGAAAACCCTTAACATCCCAAAACCTAACCCTAGAAGATGAAACTCCAAATTATGGGCCCCGTTTGGCTAAATTATTCGTACATCAATTTCCCAGGGTCGTAACTTTGGCATACAATCTCCACTTGACGTGTACAATAGCTTGTTAGAAAGATCTATCCGAGCACTACCACTTTGGGAAAGGCATATCCACTTGGATCATGAATTGAACTATATTGTGACTGAAAAATATCTCCTAGTTGTTGTCCATTCCTTAAATAAATTTAGACTTTGAATCAATGGTTACCAGACCTTTGTACATATTGACTGTTATCACAAAATCGTGTACTAAGGGCTGCTACTTAGCAAGATCTCATGCAACTATTTCAAACCAGGCTTTAGACTAAGGCTTAGCCTCCTTAGTCAGAGAGGGCTCTCTCACAGATTCTTGATATGAATTAAGAACAATAAAAGATGGCTAACTCTGCAAATAGTACATGAAAATAAGCTGGTTGGAACAACAAAATAACATTTCTTCCATTGGGCTCATGGAGTCAAACACCTCTGCAGTAAACTATTAACTACTTAATCATGGAAGCCAAGGCATATAATGTTTAAACACTCAGAACATTTCTCAAAAGGAACCTCAACTCATAAATATACACAGGAAGTCTGAGCACTAGGTGAATTCAGAGTGATTGCATATTTAGTGAGCTGTAAAACATAAAAGGATAAAGACAAAGCCACATATATTCTGAGCATTGAACACGAGATGAATCTTGGGAAGAAAAAGTAATCTTTCTATTACTGTCAAAAGTCTTTTACATAAGCTGATATAAAAACTCTGTTTTTTTCATAAATCTCCAACCCCAATTACATCAGAGTTTTCACTATATATAGGAAAACATACTTAACTACTTCGAGTCTCCTCCTCAAGCATGAGGGGAGCTCGATGACCTATCATTAACTACCCTTATCTATTTTTAAACAAACTCATTAAGTACATAAAGTATTGAGCTGTAATTACAAAGAGTTCTAATCACACTAAAACTCTAACTTCATCTCCTCGTATGCCTGATTCCTTTCTTGATCTTTGACAGCTGTCTTTTGTTGGTTAGGCTCAAGATGATTGAGCTACAGATGCAAGGAACGCTGACTTTGGATACCTGTAAGCGCTGATGGATCATTTATCATCAGGATCAAAACACCTATTTTTAAGATCCCTGTCTCCTACCATCCTCCGAAAATGTAGCAGCATGTTCCCAAATCTTTTAATAACTCAAAGTATGGAACGCTGCTACCAAACACCATGTCTCCAGATGAGCTGTAGGCTGTATTGATGTACAGGTGTCTTTCTTCTAACATTCCCGGTCAAACTGTTTATTCTGCATTGAAAACATCACCTACAGCAGTTTCGTAGCGCGCTACGAAACTGCTGTCAACAACCTCTATTTGTTCCGTAGCAAATGAATCTGTAGTTGGTAAATGATTTGCTTGAGAATCTGCAGACAAGTCACAATCCTTGGACTGACCCAGAAATGTGGTAGCAATTGAAAGAAACAACACTGGCCTTGAGAATTCCTGTGTGCTCTTAGCAAGAAGTCTGAATGGAGTCCACCTCTGCAACCAGCTAAAAGGTGGGCATTTAAGCAACCCAAGTCCTTGTATACCCCTCCATACTACTGGAAATTTTGTTTCAGAAGTCCTTCGTACCACCTCTAAAGCTGCAACTTTCAATAGAAAGAAAACAAATTGACCTGTAGTTTCTCTTGTTACTTTGATTTGCTTCAAAGAAATGAAAGGCGCAACCGCATTTTGCAAAAGAGCTTTAGAAAATGATGCAACCAAAAAAAAAAGGTTTTCTGGATGCCAAATTCTTTCCCTTAACATTTCTTAGCTCTGGACTCGTGCATGAGATTGAATTACTAGTTGAGTCATCCATGTTTTCACTTAACTCCTATTTCCAAATCAAGTTACCCTTCATTCTTTGCAACGCAAACAGCAACCTAAGCTGTATAAACAATGCTTGTTCCAAACAAAACCGGCATGGATTCTCGATCTCCTTGAAAAGTTTACTCACGCAGTCCTCTTATGCGTTTATCTAGTCTTCAAAGTTCAGAACGAGCCTCCCACTCAAAAATGCCACCCTGCAATGGAATTGGACATAGAGAATGTCCCTTCTGGCTCCAATTATTTTTTGTCTTACATCATATTCCTTTCCTTACAGTCTGAAGACCATTCTTTTAGAATCATAATCTTTTAAGTATATGCTTCTCACAAATACAATTGGAAATTGCCTAGCAGTTAAAATCTGTGATTTATTTATGAATCTGAAGATTTAGATGATAGGAACCCAATTCCCCCAAGAAATTTCAAATTCTGTGCTAAAGATCAGCTTGCTAGCCCGGGCACACGAACTCTCTGTACTCGTGAATATCGTCTTGCCCTTTAACCCCGTGTTAAAGACACCAAACTTTGTCTTGTCCAGCTCTCCTGGATGTATAATCAAAATTGATTTTCTGGCATCATCTTGAAAAGTTGACCAGCCAATGTTCTTAACAACAGAACACGAGCTCAGATGCTGAGGGTCCCCTATATTTCTTGAATCCATCCATTGTGCCATAGCTGGTCTCGTACTATCAAAATGAATGGCAGCATCCGCTAGAACAGAATTATTTAAAGCATTAGGCATAAGGCCTCTGACATAAGAACCATTCAGAGGCATTAAATAAGAATTAAAACCAGGTCTGCTACCAAAGAAATTGTTGTTTCCAAACTGAATGCTATTGACCTAGGATCCATGTATTCCCAAATCTTCTAACACTGGCATAATTGCCTCTGTTGGAGGAACCTCTGAAGGAAATGACCAATATTAACTCTCTGGATAAGGTACGTGTTGATAAATAGAGCCTGGATGTTGAAATTGATGACCATAAAAAATATTATCTGTGTTGAATGTTGAAATCGACGTCCATCCAGGGCTGTAAAAGGTCTAAGGAGGATAACCGCCATCGATTGATGGATAAAACAAAGGAGAAACCTCATGTTGAAAAACTGGTAGATGATATCCAATGTCATCTACAAATGCAGAATGCTGATATCCATCAGTCTCTGGTACATATGGACTATTCCCTCCATAAAAAGATACTTGTAGAGCAGGAAGACCATTCGGAGCAATATACGCAGAAGAGGCAACTTTTTTAATCACTATGAGATAAGCAACAGGGCGCAAAAATCTTAAGAAGCCTGTCACTCGTGAATAAGGAGGAGAGAATGGGAATGGCCTGACAAACAAATATTTAACTAATAGCTCCACCGCTTCACCACAAGTCATCAATTGCGCCCTCCGTCCCCAATATAACAGGCATTCAATCATGAAGCCACGCCACGGCCTTAGAGGAACGTGTAGTCAAAATAGTAAATGTAAAGAATACTCCTCCTTCAGAATCTTGCCATGTGTCATAAAGAGCTGCAAAGAAAAGGGGTTTTTTTTTATCCTGAAAATGTATATAGAATGGTTGCTTTTCTGCTCCATCCTTTTTCCACTCGTAGAAAACCTTCAACTGACACAAGGCAATGACAACTTGGAATAAGTAGACGAAAAGAAGCCTTCTCATAAACCGATTCTGATCGAGCATTGGTTTCAAAAAGGACCACGATTTTGAGACTTGGGTATGAAACAGAGTTTTGATGGACCTCCGTTGGTGATCATGAGAACCTGCCACAACAACTGTGAGCGCAAAGTAAAACCACCACTGGAATGTTCCCCTTCAAAGCATATGCAGACAACGGCAACCTTGACCTCCATTCGACTTCATAATGATTTATATTACCGCTATCCCCTTTTCACACATATATATTTTTATTAATGCATCTCTCAGGCGCAACCTTTTCTTAGAATTTGAAATATCTTCCATTCCATGCCCCTGTCTCAATCTGCTAGTCCGAGATTCATTTGATTTGGATCAGCTAAGGACATAAAGGAACAAGGCAATACCAATCGCGTAAAGACTGCCAAGGTCTGCAAGGAATAATACGGATCCCATGATCTCCTCAGTATCGATCTCAACAATATAATCAGAAATCTCATAAGCTGTAGCCCCAGCGTTTGCCAGAAATAATGAAGTGACAACCATGAGAATATGCCTATTGCAAACGAACCATATAATCCTCTTCCTTCAATGGAGTACAGGCCCATATATAAGCTTGACAAACCTCGTTTCCTGCGGTGTTTCCATCAATTCACCTTAAATATCTGTCATTTCCCAATTTCGTAGCGCAGCCTGTGCAAGGTCAGTGTTTTCGCTACGAAATCACTAAAACAGGTGGCGCTGCGAAACTGCTAACGGATTTATGCGCTGCGGAAACACTTTGCCCTTAAGCTAAACTGTAAAATTTTGGCAACAATATTTTCAGTGATAACAGTGGCTCCACTTGGGATAGTGTGCCCTTGTGGTACTCTAAGAACTCGCAGGTCCAGTGCCTTATCCATTTATGACAAACAGAAATTTGTTTGACAAGCATGACTGTAGGAGAAAGAAAACTACATCTACTAAAAAATGCTCAGTTGACCTTGAGCTTATTTTTCATTTACCTACCTACCTACCCTAACAATTTCAACCTCTTTCTGCTCAATCAATATGAAATTTCCAATGTAGCCAATCCTCTGTCTTATCTGATATTTGTTTTCTTTGACCGCATTGGAGTTCAGAGCCAATCTGATGGTGTGATGACCGTTGCCACTGAAATTGTCTCTGATCTTTATAGGAAAACTGAAACACTGAAGAGTATAACTCTGCCATGTAATCAGCTATAGGATCCCAGAATATATGATCAACTTGATTTCTCTTGTAACTTTCCGGCTGTGCAAGCTGACCTTCAACAGCAGTGTGCATTTCCTCAAGTGTAAAAGAGAAAGGAAACAATACTCTCTCCTTATGTTCTGCCATAGAAAGCTGCTGAAAATAATGATCATGATTATGAAAACTATATGCCTGAATTTGTCCTTCTAAACCTTCAATTTCTTTTTCAAGGTCCTCAGCAAATTCATCCAAAAATCTCATCCTATCTTCTGTCTTGCAGTCAAGGGATTTTAGATACGAGGACAAAGACAAAGAAAAATTTTCAACTGTTTCTCCATTCCTACGATCATTATTCCATTGTTTAAAACCTTCAACTGAGGGAGAGTCTGCCACCAACTCTGACCTATCTATCCATTCCTCCAAAAACATGAGCCAAAGGTCTTGCAATGACTTAATGGATTTGGCAGGAAAGCATTCAACCCACTGTTTGCATTTCCCTTGAAGTGAATCATAGAATAACCTTATACAAACATCCTCATGTTTAACTCTAAGAAGCTCTAAAAATTCACAAAAATTTGATATATGCTTCAAGGTTAAACTCAAATCTTCTCCGTTGAATTTGGGACCATTCCTTAGAAAATATGCATCCTTGGGAAAATGATTTGGGAAACCATGAATTCCTGAGAAATCTATGCATGCATACCTTGAACTAAGAATGGCAGCTTCTGGGTCCTTCATAACTCCAGTGGAATCACCATGAATGTATGAACTTTGAATTCTTCAACAATGGAGTCGCCAAGGTAGGTTTGCAGCCTCGAAAACCACTTTGAACTCCTGCTACCTTCAGAAATTCAATCTTAAAACTTCGGGAATGAGTAATCATCAGTCTCCCGGCAGACGCACCAAAATGTTATCACAAAATCGTGTACTAAGGGCTGCTACTTAGCAAGATCTCATGCAACTATTTCAAACCAGGCTTTAGACTAAGGCTTAGCCTCCTTAGTCAGAGAGGGCTCTCTCACAGATTCTTGATATGAATTAAGAACAAGAAAAGATGGCTAACTCTTCAAACAGTACATGAAAATAAGCTGGTTGGAACAACAAAATAACATTTCTTCCATTGGGCTCATGGAGTCAAACACCTCTGCAGTAAACTATTAACTACTTAATCATGGAAGCCAAGGCATATAATGTTTAAACACTCAGAACATTTCTCAAAAGGAACCTCAACTCATAAATATACACAGGAAGTCTGAGCACTAGGTGAATTCAGAGTGATTGCATATTTAGTGAGCTGTAAAACATAAAAGGATAAAGACAAAGCCACATATATTCTGAGCATTGAACACGAGATGAATCTTGGGAAGAAAAAGTAATCTTTCTATTACTGTCAAAAGTCTTTTACATAAGCTGATATAAAAACTCTATTTTTTTTCATAAATCTCCAACCCCAATTACATCAGAGTTTTCACTATATATAGGAAGACATACTTCACTACTTCGAGTCTCCTCCTCAAGCATGAGGGGAGCTCGATGACCTATCATTAACTACCCTTATCTATTTTTAAACAAACTCATTAAATACATAAAGTATTGAGCTGTAATTACAAAGAGTTCTAATCACACTAAAACTCTAACTTCATCTCCTCGTATGCCTGATTCCTTTCTTGATCTTTGACAACTGTCTTTTGTTGGTTAGGCTCAAGATGATTGAGCTACAGATGCAAGGAACGCTGACTTTGGATACCTGTAAGCGCTGATGGATCATTTATCATCAGGATCAAAACACCTATTTTTAAGATCCCTGTCTCCTACCATCCTCCGAAAATGTAGCAGCATGTTCCCAAATCTTTTAATAACTCAAAGTATGGAACGCTGCTACCAAACACCATGTCTCCAGATGAGTTGTAGGCTGTATTGATGTACAGGTGTCTTTCTTCTAACATTCCCGGTCAAATTGTTTATTCTGCATTGAAAACATCACCTACAGCAGTTTCGTAGCGCGCTACGAAACTGCTGTCAACAACCTCTATTTGTTCCGTAGCAAATGAATCTGTAGTTGGTAAATGATTTGCTTGAGAATCTGCAGACAAGTCACAATCCTTGGCTACGAAACTGCTGTCAACAACCTCTATTTGTTCCGTAGCAAATGAATCTGTAGTTGGTAAATGATTTGCTTGAGAATCTGCAGACAAGTCACAATCCTTGGACTGACCCAGAAATGTGGTAGCAATTGAAAGAAACAACACTGGCCTTGAGAATTCCTGTGTGCTATTAGCAAGAAGTCTGAATGGAGTCCATCTCCGCAACCAGCTAAAAGGTGGGCATTTAAGCAACCCAAGTCCTTGTATACCCCTCCATACTACTGGAAATTTTGTTTCAGAAGTCCTTCGTACCACCTCTAAAGCTGCAACTTTCAATAGAAAGAAAACAAATTGACCTGTAGTTTCTCTTGTTACTTTGACTTGCTTCAAAGAAATGAAAGGCGCAACCGCATTCTGCAAAAGAGCTTTAGAAAATGATGCAACCAAAAAAAAAAGGTTTTCTGGATGCCAAATTCTTTCCCTTAACATTTCTTAGCTCTGGACTTGTGCATGAGATTGAATTACTAGTTGATTCATCCATGTTTTCACTTAACTCCTATTTCCAAATCAAGTTACCCTTCATTCTTTGCAACGCAAATAGCAACCTAAGTTGTATAAACAATGCTTGTTCCAAACAAAACCGGCATGGATTCTCGATCTCCTTGAAAAGTTTACTCACGCAGTCCTCTTATGCGTTTATCTAGTCTTCAAAGTTTAGAACAAGCCTCCCACTCAAAAATGCCACCCTGCAATGGAATTGGACATAGAGAATGTCCCTTCTGGCTCCAATTATTTTTTGTCTTACATCATATTCCTTTCCTTACAGTCTGAAAACCATTCTTTTAGAATCATAATCTTTTAAGTATATGCTTCTCACAAATACAATTGGAAATTTCCTAGCAGTTAAAATCTATGATTTATTTATGAATCTGAAGATTTAGATGATAGGAACCCAATTCCCCCAAGAAATTTCAAATTCTGTGCTAAAGATCAGCTTGCTAGCCCGGGCACACGAACTCTCTGTACTCGTGAATATCGTCTTGCCCTTTAACCCCGTGTTAAAGACACCAAACTTTGTCTTGTCCAGTTCTCCTGGATGTATAATCAAAATTGATTGTCTGGCATCATCTTGAAAAGTTGACCAGCCAATGTTCTTAACAACAGAACACGAGCTCAGATGCTGAGGGTCCCCTATATTTCTTGAATCCATCCATTGTGCCATAGCTGGTCTCGTACTATCAAAATGAATGGCAGCATCTACCAGAACAGAATTGTTTAAAGCATTAGGCATAAGGCCTCTGACATAAGAACCATTCAGAGGCATTAAATAAGAATTAAAACCAGGTCTGCTACCAAAGAAATTGTTGTTTCCAAACTGAATGCTATTGACCTAGGATCCATGTATTCCCAAATCTTCTAACACTGGCATAATTGCCTCTGTTGGAGGAACCTCTGAAGGAAATGACCAATATTGACTCTCTGGATAAGGTACGTGTTGATAAATAGAGCCTGGATGTTGAAATTGATGACCATAAAAAATATTATCTGTGTTGAATGTTGAAATCGACGTCCATCCAGGGCTGTAAAAGGTCTGAGGAGGATAACCGCCATCGATTGATGGATAAAACAAAGGAGAAACCTCATGTTGAAAAACTAGTAGATGATATCCAATGTCATCTACAAATGCAGAATGCTGATATCCATCAGTCTCTGGTACATATGGACTATTCCCTCCATAAAAAGATACTTGTAGAGCAGGAAGACCATTCGGAGCAATATACGCAGAAGAGGCAACTTTTTTAATCACTATGAGATAAGCAACAGGGCGCAAAAATCTTAAGAAGCCTGTCACTCATGAACAAGGAGGAGAGAATGGGAATGGCCTGACAAACAAATATTTAACTAATAGCTCCACCGCTTCACCATAAGTCATCAATTGCACCCTCCGTCCCCAATATAACAGGCATTCAATCATGAAGCCACGCCACGGCCTTAGAGGAACGTGTAGTCAAAATAGTAAATGTAAAGAATACTCCTCCTTCAGAATCTTGCCATGTGTCATAAAGAGCTGCAAAGACAAGGGGTTTTTTTTTATCCTGAAAATGTATATAGAATGGTTGCTTTTCCGCTCCATCCTTTTTCCACTCGTAGAAAACCTTCAACTGACACAAGGCAACGACAACTTGGAATAAGTAGACGAAAAGAAGCCTTCTCATAAACCGATTCTGATCGAGCATTGGTTTCAAAAAGGACCATGATTTTGAGACTTGGGTATGAAACAGAGTTTTGATGGACCTCTGTTGGTGATCATGAGAACCTGCCACAACAACTGTGAGCGCAAAGTAAAACTACCACTGGAATGTTCCCCTTCAAAGCATATGCAGACAACGGCAACCTTGACCTCCATTCGACTTCATAATGATTTATATTGCCGCTATCCCCTTTTCACACATATATATTTTTATTAATGCATCTCTCAGGCGCAACCTTTTCTTAGAATTTGAAATATCTTCCATTCCATGCCCCTGTCTCAATCTGCTAGTCCGAGATTCATTTGATTTGGATCAGCTAAGGACATAAAGGAACAAGGCAATACTAATCGCGTAAAGACTGCCAAGGTCTGCAAGGAATAATACGGATCTCATGATCTCCTCAGTATTGATCTCAACAATATAATCAGAAATCTCATAAGCTGTAGCCCCAGCTTTTGCCAGAAATAATGAAGTGACAACCATGAGAATATGCCTATTGCAAACGAACCATATAATCCTCTTCCTTCAATGGAGCACAGGCCCATATATAAGCTTGACAAACCTCGTTTCCTGCGGTGTTTCCATCAATTCACCTTAAATATCTGTCATTTCCCAATTTCGTAGCGCAGCCTGTGCAAGGTCAGTGTTTTCACTACGAAATCACTAAAACAGGTGGCGCTGCGAAACTGCTAACGGATTTATGCGCTACGGAAACACTTTGCCCTTAAGCTAAACTGAAAAATTTTGGCAACAATATTTTCAGTGATAACATTGACCATGCTACTATTAAATATTTGTTGAAAAATTTTGATGTGAATGCCAGAATTATTAGATGGTTTCTTTTATTACAATAGTTTGATCTAACTATAATTGATAAGCCTAGTAGAGAAAATGTAGTTGCAGATTTTTTGTCAAGACTTGCTTTGCCTGCAGGTGAGGAAGGAATGGTTGATGATTAGTTGCCAGATGAGCATTTATTTTCTATTTTAGTTCTCTCTCCATGGTTTTATAATTATAGCCAACTACTTAGCAGTTGCACAGTTCCCTCCAAATTTTTCCTCCAAGGAAAAGAGAAGAATTATAAGAAATAGCGCACCACTCACTTGTATTGGGGGAAATCTCTTCAAGCTAGGCCTAGATCAAATTCTGAGGAGATGTGTCAGTGAGAAGAAAGTATTTGACATCCTTCTAGCCTATCATGATGGGCCTTTTCAAGGTCACTTTGTAGCCAATATGGCAACCTTCAACGTACTACAAGATGGCTACTACTGGCCTACTCTCCACCAAGATGTAAGAATATATACCAGTCGATGTGACCAGTGCCAAAGAATGAGGAAACCTACTCCCAAGGATGAAATGCCTTTGTAGCCTCAAGTGACTCTTAAACCATTGGAAAAGTGGAGCATTGACTTCATTGGGCCCACTAATCCACCATCAAGGAAGAAAAAGTACATAATTGTGTGCACTGATTACTTAACAAAGTGGGTTGAAACCAAGGCTATCAAGGTAGCAACAGAAGAGAAAGTGGATGAGTTCTTAAGGAAGAATATGTTTTACAAGTTTGGGTACCCTAAAGAGCTAGTCAGTAATCAGGGTGCTCAATTCACCTCGCACCTGATTAAGAATCTGTTGAGTCAACACAATATCAAGTACAAGAAGTCAATTCCATACCATCCTCGGGCCAATAGACAAGTAGAGGTTTCCAACAAAGCATTGGAAGGCATTCTCACAAAGGTTGAGATAAAACAACATAAAAGATTGGGTTGATAGACTATTGGAGGCTTCTTGGGCCTACAATACAACCTAGAAGACAACCACTAGATTCACCCCTTATGATTTGGTCTATGGGAAGAAGGCTTTGCTCTCCATCGAGTTTGAGTACAACACTTTGAGAATGGTAGTGCAATTGGATTTGGATGTTACAAGGGTGCAGCATGAGAGGTTGCTTCAACTCAATGGTTTAGATGAATTCAGAATGTAGACCCTCCTACACACAGAGGTGACTCAAGTACAAATAAGGGTTTGGCATGACAAAAACATCAAAGACAAAGTTTTTCAAGAAGTTGATTGGGCTCTTCTATATGACTTCAAGTTCAAGGACTTCAAAGGAAAATTGATGACCAGGTGGCTGGGCCCATATCTGATAGAGAAGTTCCATGACAATGGGGTTGCGAAATTAAGGACCATTGATGAAGAAGGTATCCCCTTGCTAGTCAATGTATACAGATTGAAAGCCTATAAAAGACCTATGTCAAGGGAAGACTTCATCAGTACCATGAGTAAGGAATTTAATGTGCTTGGAAGTATCCCACCTTCCATCTCACCAAATTCTTGAAGATTGTTTTATTTTTGAAAAAAAAAATGAAAAAAGAAAAAGAAATAAGGATATTAGGTGAAAAACTCTATGAGGTGCCTAAGTCCAGCTTTTGGGTTGAAAACCACGTTGAAGCAGCCCAAGAGTGAAAAAAAAGGGAAAAATAAAAATATAACTAGGTGAAAACCTCCCTTGAGGTGCCTAGGGTAGGCATATAGGTTGAAAACCTCCTTTGGGGTGACCTTTGTGCCTTTCAAGAAAAAAATAAAAACAAAGTAACATGGCAGGGACCTCAAACTTGTCCATTAATAAAATTATGTGATTTTTGAAAGTTTTTAAAGGAAACAGGGGACAAAAAGTTCAGAGGAAAGCAAGCCAAGTAGCACCCCATTCTTCCTTCATTCACTTCATATCTCCCATGCCTACCATGTCTCCATCATCCATCCTCACTTCCAGGCATCAAAACCCAGTTTGCAGGCAATTTTCTGACTTGTACAAGATTTCCTGTAGTTACTACAAGAGTTTCCTGTAGTACTATAGGATTTCCTGAAAATCTATGGCAATGGAATCTTGGTTGTGAAATAATGATGCATGCCTATTATGGGTTGAAAGAGGGGACCATACACCTCACCACCTCTCACCAAACACCAACTCATGACCATACTACCCTTTGTGTCCATCAAAAACCACTCAATATATATATATATATATACAAAAAATAGAAAAGTCCAAGGCTCATGCCATCATTGGCCTCACTCACCTACCACTCCATCTCCCCCATTGCCACCCTTTACACTCCTACATCACCACCTATTCCTCCTCCAAGTGCAAAAAAAAAACAGGAAAAAAAAAAATGATGAAAAAGGCAGTTACAGGTTCCCTGTAGTAACTACAAGAAACCCTATAGCATATTGTGCTCTCACAACAGAAGCTCTCCATGCACTCTCCTTCAACACCAAGGCAAGTAAGGAGCTCTAGCACCCTTGAAAACATTGTGACTCCCATCCAGAGCTCAGTAGCAGCAACAAGACCAAGCACCTGCACACAACAACAAACAGGACAACCACATCAATGGGAAGAAATATATAGAAAAAAAATAAAATAAAAAATTATATTATATTAAATTAAAATTAAAATTAAAATAAATAAAATAAAATAAAGATTAAAAAATATTAAAAAAAACTAAAGGAAAAGCACTTACCTGAACAAAAAGAACCACAATAGAGCCATCCTCCAACATGCAACAACCAAGTAAAGGAAGGCACAGGTATGGCACCTCATTCAAGTTCTTCCCTAGGTACGATATAGTAAAAGTGTAGGAATATGAAAAAGTTGATTTTATAAGTTGGAGGTGGCCAATTAACTTGGCCACCCTCAGCTCGAAAACAAAAAGTGAACTCCTAGTCAGCCTAACACGTGGCACCATCACATCAAAGAGGAATGAGTTGAAAAGGTGGTCGAGTTAAGTTGTAGGAGTGGGTGATGATTACGAGGAGAGGTTGCATGATAGCTAACGGTGGCCCAATGGTCCATAAGAGGAAATCCCATACACTGCCAGCCAATACAGTGCTCCAAGGAATCGACCATAAAAATAAAATATTTCGAAATTTCATGCACCATTTGTTCATTTTGAGATCAGAGAGGATCGAGACCACCTTGGAGAGCCATCGAGGAGGCAAACCTATTTCAACAACCCTACAGGGAACGATAACTATAGGAAATGTAGGGAGCTACAGGAAACAGTGGAAATTCACATAGAACACTAAAAGGAGGTGCATAGGGTCCAGTTGCTCAGAAATTCTCCTCATCCAGAGAATCACAATGAAAGGTAGGTGGCTCATATCTCCTATGCTTTGAATTGATAGCTATGAACATAAAAATTTGGGGTTTTTTAAGTGATTACAGTGGGCCTGGGAGTTTAAAAAAAAATTGAATAGTCTAAAAGTGTGTGGAGATAGGGAAAAAATGCACCCATTCACCACCCTCAATCACCCTAATACCTAAATCTAAGACTACCATACTCCTTACAGTCAACCAACTAGAAAAGGAACATGACATGAGGGTTTCACAAAAGGGAACCCATAGAGACATCCTGGATACACCTCCACCCCCTTGTGGTAGAAATATTCAGAAGACATAACTGGTTGGGATTCTTTGAGCTACTCAAAGGGTATGATGATGATGTAGCTCAAGATTTTTCCATGGAACTTAACCCTCAGGCTAGGATCAGTGCTACCACGGTGGTAAGAGGATTGTCAATTACAATTACTCCTGAAGTACTTAGTAGAATCAACACACTTCCTCAAGGGATGCCATGGAGAAAGGGAGATAAGGCTACAAGCACCTTTTCAAAGAAAAACTTATTCTTAAGGGATGAAAAGCCAATTGAGGATAAAAACGGGATAATAAGGGAAATCCTTCCCTACCATTGGAATGAGGTAAGCTATCATATTCTCAAATATATCTCTTGTGAAAGGAGGCTCAATATAGTCTATGGCTATCAATTTAGGCTCCTCCATGAGTTGAGATTTGAAGAGGGGATACTGAATGATAGAAGACTCAGCATACCCTACTTCTTGTAATCAATAATAGACATGAGCTTAAAATTCCAAGAGGGAAGAGTGACTCATCTTCCCATAACCTATTACTATTGCTTCAGATCTTATTCATGATGGTGGACATAAATCAGACATGGAAGAGAGGTTGTACATCATTCACCTGGTGACTCCGTTGTCAACGAGATCCATAATTTAAAGTGTCATTGGCGACTCCACAATATGAATATGGATTCCAAGGAGGCTTATAGTCTATAAGGTACGCTCCTATACATTCGTCACATGTTCCTGGTTTTCCAAACTATTTTCCCCGCATTGACTGGAAAACATGCCTCCCAAAGTTCAATGATGAGGAAGCAGATGATGCAAGTTTGCATCTGATTAAGTTTCTTATACATATATATAAGCTTCGAATTAACTTTCATGAGGATTGTTTAATGAATATGCTTATGGTTACCCTGGTAGACAAAGCTAGATCATGGTGTGAGAGATTAAAACTAGGTAGCTTATACTCTCTTAAAGATTTCTACATAGTATTCTTGGAGTATTATGCAACATTTCATCCTTCTTTGTCACTGTTCCAAAACTTTTGTGATTATTGTGAGGATTTTGTTCAATACTTGCAAGATATTTATGATGAGGAGGAGCATATGGATGATGAAATTATAAAATCCCTTTATGAATATTCTTCTCAACAAGAGATAGTATAAACTAGCTGCTATGATAATCATAACAATTTTCAGCAAATTAGAGTTTCTCCTTTGACTAAAAATGAAATAGATCAGCTTCTTGGTGTACACAGTCATGTTTCATACCCTAAAATTTTATGTGACCAAGAGTATGAGGATAATCATACAGTTGCTTCTTCAAATCAATCATTTTCTGAGTTTTTGTCCCATGATGAAATTTCTGAAAATCAGAATTGTGAAAGTGTTCATATTGGTGTTTTCTCACATTCGCAAGAGAATCATGTACAAGAACTTATTTATCTTCATTCATTTGAAATTCAAATTGATAGTCTTCAAACAAAGTTAATGAAGGTTAATGAGGCAAGATCAAAAAATTTTGATAAGAAAGAGAGTGTTTTTAATGCACATGATGTGGCTATCATATTTGAACCTATTCTAGATGGTATAGATTATTTTTCTGATGAGAATGATGAATAGTCCACTGCCATGTTTTTTTAGAATGATGTTGAGAATCAAGGTATAAAGAAATAAAAACCAACAATTGTAAATGAAGTTTGTTTACCTATGTTTTCTCATCAAAAGGAGGTGAATTTTCATGTTTTCCATGATCCTTTGTCCAATCTATTGTAGTCATCAGTGAAGGTGGAGTTTTTTCTATTCATAAGTTCAGGTTTTGGATTCAATTTTTCATTTTGAGTTTCCATCCTTTACATTTTGGATTCAATTTTTCATTTTGAGTTTCCATCCTTTACATTTATCTGCCTGCTTATGGAAGGTGTGAGCGAAATTCCAGCGAGTGACCATCTCCTTCCTTGGTTGTATTAAAAATTTTGTATCATCTAATTGATAAAATAATTTCAGTAGTTAAGAGTAGATAAGGGTGTGTAATAATATTTTATGGGAAAGCATTTCTTTCATAAAGTTTTGAGTTCAGTTTCGTAAGTTTTTCAGTTTGCAATAGTGTACAACGTGGATTTTGGTTTGGATTTAGTTGCAAGTCAGGTTACAGGTTGTAGGGTAAAGCTTGGGAGCAACCCAATGGATCAGGCACAGGGTCTATATATTTTTTACAACCTCGTCAGGAGATAGTATCCCCATTGGAGCCAATTTTTAGCATTAGTTTTACACCGTCATTTCAAGGCAATGATATCAGTCCATCTTTTGCAAGGTCATAATTATGAAAAGGAGGTATTGTAGTTTTTGTAAAATTTTCTAGCTAAGTCTAGGAATATGTGTCATTAAACATCTTTCACCTAACCCTAAGCTTATGAAAAATTTCTTGTAGCGTTTTAACCTATAGTAAAATGTCAGCCCGCGCTACGAAATGTTTTTGTAGTGTGTTTCAAAAAAATTTAAAACTTTCTTTTCGACATATTAATCCCATTTTTTTGAGCGCTCAAGTGTCTATTTATAAATAATTGTTCCTCCTCCTGTTGGAAATAATACTGTGGGGGCCGTGAATAAGTATTAGCAAATCAATAATTTTTTCATTTCCATAATCAGATTTATATACGCTACTTCAGTGAAGGGATCTCGTGTGTGCATGCAATTGTTCTTAAAGAAACCAGTGTATATCCAGTGAACTTATGATTCAGTTAATTCATCATATGTTGAGCTTTAATTTAAACATTAAACAGTAACCGTGTGCAGTAATAAGAGATAAAATCATCACACATAAGCAACACACATGAACACCAAGAGTTAAGGTGGAAACCCAATGTGGGTGAAAACCACCTATTGTTGTCGTCTCTGACTTCTTTTAATAATAAGAAAAACTGTTTAAAACATTGTACTGGGCAAACTCATACCAGTATGCAAGCTTCTACGTGTAGAAGGTTACAACCTTCTCTCGTTCTCCAGCTTCTTCTAGAAGGTAGCTACAACCCCCTAGCTCTTGTACTAGTCAATATGTTTACTAGTACGTAGGCGCCAACCTACAAAAGGATACGACCTTCTTTATTCCTCCAGGGACCATGTTTCATAAATTTTCAGAATAGATGCTCCTGGTACACAACAATACACTTGAAGGCCTCGTTTCATCCAATTTTCATATTGGACCCATCAACAACATTGAAGTTTAGAATCAATAACCATTGCAATACAACCATCAAATACATCTGCATCAACCAATCACTGAAACTCAATCATCACTCTCTAAATCAACCAAATTCAATCAATCACTGACAACCTCTGAACCTCTGACACAACTGAATTAACCATTCATTCATACTTAATCAACTTCAACCAATCAACTAAAACATATAGATCATTGTAACTAGTAGACATATCTGAACCCAGAACACTGCATCATCATTCAGAACTAGCTATAACCTCAAAACCATGCATCATAGTGTATACGCTACTTGGAAGAGTCGAACCAGCGTGTAGACGCAACTTCACCAAAGCGAACCAGCATATAGATCTACATATACTTACTTATAACTTCGTTGCACTTCCCAACTTCAGACATACCTAGATCATCACATATAAAGGATAAAACATGTGTTAGCAATTAGATCTAGCACATCCATTATCAGATCACATAACGATAAGTCATTATGATCCTGATCCATCATTAGATCTCATCCATCATTACTGAAGTAAATCATAATCAATCAATCTGAACATTTAGAACACTGTCACCAGAATGCAGTCACTAGAACATAAAGCATAACTCAGGACTCTGCATCAACAACCAGAACCAACTGCAACTTCAAACATCATAGTTCATAAGGCATACGCTACTTCGATGTGTCGAACCAGTGCGTATATGCGCTTTTACCAAAGAAAAACAATGTACACGTCTGCAAATACTAAATTAAAACTTCACAGACATTCCAGACTTCAGTCATACCCAGATCATAACATTTACAGAATAAAACATGCGTCAGTATTCACATCTAGACTATCCATGATCAAACCACATAATGATAATTCATTTTAGGTTTTATGATCTGGATCCATCAACCATCATCAAACACATAGGTGCACCCTTAGATCAGATCAAGCAAAGCATCAGTAGCTCATAACCTACATATATGATCTAACACTTCAGAAGATATTCAATACTTGCACACTTTGGCCTAATGATCTTCTCCTCCTTATATAGCTTTAGGCCTTTCTCAATACCTTGGACCAAAACCACTTAGGACTAATACCTTGGACCAAATACCTATGGTCAATACCTCGGACCAAATACGTTGGACCAAAATACCTTGGTTTTCAAACATGTACGTGCCTTTCCTCTTGTGAAAGTGCGTGTATACGTATACGCTCCTTTTGTTCTGTTAATTCGTGTGTATATGCTCTTCTTCTATAATGAACCTATGTATACAACTTAACATACCTGAAAATGTCCTTTTTATTCAACTTCTTGATTATGATCTGTAGTCCTTTGCTCCTTCATCCTATTCTTTTGTATCATTACTTTGTTCCCTCTGAATAGACCTGTTATAATGTGATTTTCCTTCTGAACTGATTCCTTTGAACTGCCCTACATTTTGTCATATCTGTAAACACAACTATCATGCATTCTGTCACATCTGATATCTCTCCTATAGATTCATCTAGATACATAGATTCATCTAGTTACCATATACAAGTGAGTTGTTCTGCTATAAGTGGGTTGCCATCAAGTACAACACATGCATCATAATGCTAACAATCTCCACCTTTGGACTTGATTGCAACCATGTTGGTGTTGATTACTACAGGTTATAGAAACTATTAGAGATAACAAGCAACACAAAAATACTCTCCCCCTTTAACATCAAGGGCAAAGCGCGGACCAAGATATTCTCCCCCTTTGATATCAAAGGCAAAGGGCTGACCAAAATGAAGACTTTCATATCTGAATAGCTGAATATAAACATTGATCATGCTCCCCCTAGGCACATGCTGAATTCTCTGATTGAACTGACCCTTTGTTTATGCTGAGATGTACTATATCATCCATGCTCCCCCTGAGCACATGCAGAGTCTGCAAATATTTTCCAAAAGAATAGCATGACTCTATAACTCAACTAAGTGAGTTTGGCCTTCCTATCACCAATGACTCATACATACATCAATTCTCCCAACCAAGTGGGGATATAATGAACTTTACTCATCCTCCCAACCAAGTGGGGATATACCAATTTATACATGACTGAAATATAGCAATTATTACATCATCCTTCCCATGCATAGTGGGGGTACAAATTACATCATATGGCCAAAAAGGACTCATCAAAATACTATGACAAACAGAGACACATTATTACATCATGGGTCTTTTTATGACCTTTATATCGAATGATATACATGACATTTATAACAGGGACCAAATATCTAAACAAGACCATGACAGTCATCAGTAACTATCATACACAATGTATGATCTGCACCATAAGCATTTGTCAACAGCATCCAAACCAGCAACTTGTATATGTTCATCATTAGTTCCCAGATATGACAGTGTAAATATCATCAACCTGTGACAAAGTATGCCACATATAGATATCAACTCATCCTCTTGATCTCATCAAGATCAACTTGCTTCGTTTCCTTAGTAAAAGGAGACTTATCATAACTTTCCATGAATCAACTAAGAATATGTCATATCTCCAAGCAATATCACAAAATCATTCACATCATATCATATGTATGTGAAAACACCATAGTCATCATCTATGATCATAACATCATCGTCAAGAATTGCATGATCTTTCCGCAAGAACCTTCAATATATCAACCATGTATCATCACTAGGGAACATCCCACATCTGATAACCATAAACCATGATAATCAACATATCATCATAAGGTAAGAACTCATCATCATTATGTGACTAAGTAAGCCATGTCTTCGAATATCCATCTCTTCAAATAGCTATGTCTTCATGCGACCTGCAATAACACCATTCTCTTGGCCAACCAACAATAGTTATCAATATGAAACTTAAGTAATCATCCATGTATCCAACATAATGTGTATCCATTAATTATGTATCTATTAAACCATGAGTGCATGGTCATTTGTCCAGCTTTCTTGATACCATCAACAGCAACAATCCTCAACGATGTGAGAGCCAAGAACTATAGGAATCCTGAATCATAACTACACCATATGCATCTTTGAAGGCATGATGACACCAGCATAAAAGAAATGAGTGGCTTATCATCAAACAATGAAGTTGTGTACTAAAGCTTTGTACTTCTCATTCTCCTTATGAATATCACCATGTAAGCAGCATATATGTACTATATAAATCATCAAAAAGTCATCCGCAATCATCCATAAATCTGATCTGAATAACAACTATGTAACCCCAAGCATCTGAGATTTCATCATGGGCAACTCATAACTGTCACATAGCAAGATGTATCATTTAAACATTTTAGCCACATAAGCATCATCATCATTGATTAGGTACCAAAGACTTCTAAACATAATGCCAACAATGCTTTATTAGAAGCATAACATGTTCTCCTCCTAAACCTGTTCCATCTATTCACTATCAGATCTTATCATTACATATATCAGTAAGAAGTATCAAAGCATCATCATCAATCAAATATACATCAAGTTATCAACAATTTCTGAGGATCAAAAACACTTCTCAATAACATCCACGGATTGTAGTCATCTATCATCACGACAGAAAAGATAACTGATAATTGTTTGAATCATATCAAATCAGTTTTTTTGAGTCTGTCCCACTACATTTTTCCTCAAACCACATATATGCAATTGTGTGGTGTTGGAAATAATACTGAGAGGGGGGGGGGTGAATAAGTATTATCTAATCAATATAAATTTTTCATTTCCATATTCAGATTCATACACGCTACTTCAGTTAAGGAAAAGCGCGTGTATACGCAACTGTGTATAATGCAACCATCGTATATTCAGTAAACTTATAAATCAGTTAGTTGCTTCTTAATGAGTGCATCAGAACATTATTAATCATATGATCAGTAAATAGGAGTAGTAAGGCAGAGAAAATCATCACACATAATCTACACACATGAACACCAAGATGTAAGGTGGAAAACCAATGTGGGTGAAAACCACCTATTGCAATTTGTCTCTATCTTCTTTTTAAATTAGAAACTTCTTTTTACAATGATTCTTTACTGGTGTAGTCTTATACCAGTACGCAGGCTGCTACCTGTAGAAGGCTACAACCTTCTCTCATTCTCCACCTTCTCCTGGAAGGGAGCTACAACCCCCTTAGCTCTTGTACTAGCTAAGATACTAGTACGTAGGTGCTAACCTACAGAAGGCTACAACCTTCTCTTTTCTTCCAGGGACCACGTTTCATAAATTTTCATACTGGATCCATTAATATCAATCAAACATCAAGTATATCTACCTTAACCAAACTCCTTTGTACAAAAAAATACTGAATCAACCAATAACTTCTCAGAATGTTGTAACCAGAAAACAGTACCAGTAACCAAACACCAATTCTGAACCCAGAACACAGCAACAATAAACAAAAGTATCTAAAACATATTTCATGAGATGTACGCTACTTCAATATATGGAACCTGCATGCATATGCCTCTGTATCGGCGTATACACTATTTTAAGTTAGTGAACCAGCGTGTATACGCGCCTCTGCTGCGCTGAACCTGCGTACAGATCTATAAAAGATAATTTACCCTTTTCACTTATTCAGACATCAGTTATACCCAGATTATCATATTTATAGATCAAGTCATGCACCAAATATAACAGATCAAAATTACACAAAGATACTTCTCTTCAAGCCGCCTTAAGATCTTGACCCATCAATAGAACTTATCCTTCTCCTTGCGCTCAGGTTCCTCCTTGATTCAGATCTAGTTATGCACCATAACCCAATGACCAATATTCTAGATCTTGCTCTTCATAAGATATTCAATGCTTAAGTCAATACCCTTGCCAAATGATCTCCTTCCCTTTTTATAGTCTTAGGCCTTACTCAAACCATGGTCCAAAACCATTGAGAACCAATACTAGGGACCCAATACCTGGGTTCAACACTTTGGATGCAATACCAAGGACCAAAACCATAGGTTCAAATATTTCGGACTAAATACCATGGACCAAACATAAGATTTCCCACATGTATGCGCTTTTCTTTGCATGAAAGTGTGTGCATATGTATACGCTCCTTTTGGTTGGTAATCCCGCGTGTATACACGATTTTGTTAAGAGGAACCTGTGTATACCTCATTTTCTTTCATTCTGAGAGCTTGAACTGTGATCTGCCCTTTGAGTGAGTTTCCATCAAGGACAACACCTGTGCCATAGTGCCAAACCTGTGTCATAATGCCAAAAATCTCCCCCTTTGGACTTGATGGCAACCCCAAGTCACTCAAAATCATTCTCCCCCTTTGACATCAAGGGCAAAGGGTTATGCTCCCCCTAAATACATGTTGAATTCTCTGCTCTACTATGTTGTCCAAGCTTCCCCTGACTGTAGGCAAGGTCTGCAAGAAGATGTTCTACAAAATAAACATGACTTTATACATCATAAATGACCTTCCTATCACCAAAGACTCTATACATACACCCATCTCCCATCCAAGTGGGGAGATACCAGTATTGACTCATCCACCCAACTAGGTGGGGATACACCAGAAGTTTACACATGACAAATAAGTACATTACATCATTCATCCCAGGCATAGTGGGGAACCAAAAAAGGTCGTTACATGACCTTGATAATAAAGGATATACATGACATAGAGACGAAATATCTATCACAAGACTATGAGAGTCATCAATAACTACTATCAGCAGCATCTGTCAATCATCATTTAGATCAACAACCATATTCTCCCTCTACACCTATTCCACCTGAAACCAAAAATAGTTGTGTACTTGAACCAAGAGCTTCTAAGGTAATGCCAACAATGCATTATTAGAAGTATATATGCTCCCCCTAAACCTATGCCAGATGGTCTCTGTCAGACCCATATTAGACTCTTTTCAACCCGAGTCTGGCCCCACTGTTATTCTTCAAACTAACATATATGTGACTATACCCACCAAAACCTGTGTATGTACGTGGATACACTTCATTAAACTCGTGTACAACCATTGCTCTCTGAAACAAATAAATTCAATAGCAAGATGATGCATCAACTACTCCCAGCTTCTGTCTGAGATATTCGAATGTCTCCCTAGGCAGCGGTTTGGTGAATATATCAGCAACCTGTTCCTTAGAGGGAACATACTCCAATTTAACCCTTTTTTCAAGCACTTGTTCCCGGAGAAAATGATACTTGATAGGTATGTGCTTAGTCTTTCAATGCATGACAGGATTCTTTGAAATATTGATTACACTTGTATTATCACAAAAAATGGAGATAGGTGGAGTACAAGTGATTTGAAGGTCTTGGAATGTTTGTATCATCTAAAGGAGTTGTGTGCAGCAAGATGCAGCAACCACATATTCTGCTTCAGTTGTCGATAATGCAATTGAACCTTGTTTCTTGTTGAACCAAGATACTAATCTGGAACCCATAAATAATGCACCGCCACTAGTGCTTTTTCTATCATCCATGCTTCCTACCTAATCTGCATCTGTATATGCATGAAGTGTGAGATCTGTATCTCTAGGATACCATAAGCCATAGTTTTGAGTTCCTTGAAGATACTTGAAAATTCTCTTAATTGCTTGAAGATGATTTTCCTTTGGATTTTCCTGAAACCTTCCAACTATTCCCACTGCATGCATAATGTCTGGTCGGGTTCCTGTTAGATAGAGCAGACTACCAATCATGGATCTATAGGTTGGTTGATGTATTGCTGTTGATTCATCATTTGCGTTGAGGCTGCATCATGTTACCATAGGGGTACACACTGGCTTCGAATCCTCCATCCCATATTTCTTCAAGATCTGCTTGAGATACTTGGGTTTTGATAGAAAAATGTCATCTTTGTTTTGTTGGACTTGTAAACCAAGAAAATATGTGAGCTCACCAAATAGGGACATTTCAAATTCTTTTTGCATCACCAAGGCAAAGTTTTGACTCATGTCTTCTTCATTACTAGCAAAGATGATATCATCAACATACACAACAAGTATTAGCAACTTATCATTGTCATTTTTTATATATAGATTGCTATCTGTTGATCCTTTTATAAAACCTTGTTGATGGAGGTACTTATCCAACCGATAATACCAAGCCCTTGGAGCCTGTTTAAGGCCATAGAGAGCCTTTTTGAGTTTTCATACAAGTTTTGGATCATTTCCAATAATAAACCCATCTGGTTTTCCAATATATACCTCTTCATCCAAGTCTCCATTCAGGAAGGTAGACTTCACGTCCATTTGAAATACTTTGAACTTCTTAAAGCTAGAAAGAGCAAGGAACATTCTTATGGCCTCAAGTCTAGCAACTGGTGCAAAAGTTTCTTCAAAGTCTATACCTTCTTGTTGAGCATACCTTTTACAAACAAGTTTGGCCTTGTTTCTAATCAAATCTCCATTTTCATTTAGCTTATTTTTTAATATCCACTTTGTTCCTATGATATTCTTATCTTTTGGTCTAGGAACCAACTCCAAAATGTTATTATTTTCAATCTGCTCAAGTTCTTCCTCCATGGCCTTTACCCAGCATTCATCTTTGCATGCCTCTCTTACATTTTGTGGTTCAGTGGAGGAGATTAATGCTAGATAACTTGAAGCTTCTGAAATGGTTCTACTTATTTTTACACCTGCCTCTTTTTGCCCCAAAATTTGGGTTTCTGGATGATTCTTCTGAATGTACTTGGATGGAGTCTTTTCTTCTATTCTTATCTGTTCTTCTGGTGCCTCATGGGTTTCTTCTTCATCATGAATCTAATTTGATGTTGAAGGATAGTCTTCATCGTCTTCGAAATCTTCAGATTTTACTTGCCTAGGAGTGTTCCCTTCTTCATCAACCACTACATCAATACTATCAACAATTTTTCCAATTCTTTTATTGTAACACTTATATGCTTTGCTGTGAGGAGAGTAACCTAGGAGAATGCCTTCATCTGCTCTAGGTTCAACTTGCCAAGGTTTTCATCAGTCTTTTTGATGTAGCATTTGCTTCCAAAAATTTTGAAGTATTTAACTGTGGGATCCTTAACATACCAAAGTTCATGAGGAGTCTGAGTGCTATTTACCCAGACGTTTGTCTTGTTGAGAATAGTAACTGCAGCATATGCAGATTCACCCCAGAAGGTTGTAGGAGTTACAGACTCATCAAGCATAGCACGAGCCATTTTTTGAACCGTTCTATTCATACTTTCCACTACTCCATTTTGCTTAGGGGTCCTCGCAGTAGATAATTCCCTTCTTATTCCATGTTCTTCACAAAAATAAAAAATTCATCTGAGGTAAATTCCCCTCCTCGATCAGACCTGGGGCATTTGATTCTCCGATCTGACTCGTTTTCAACCAAGGCTTTGAATGCTTTGAACTTATCGAAAGCTTCGTCTTTATGCTTCATAAGTCCTATCCAACACATCCTGGCAAAGTCGTTAATGAACAATATAATATATTCTTCTCCTCAAGGTGGCCTTTTCCTAGATGGACCACATACATCAGTATGGAAAAGTTCAAGTGGCCTGCTAGTTGATCCTTCCTTCTTAGGAAAATTAGTTATGGTTTTCTTACCAAACTGACATGATTTTCATATCATATTGTCTGGAATTCTGACGTCAAGGAGATCACGAACCGCCTGATATTTGCATGCTTTCATTATCTGAGAGAAGCTTAGATGCCCTAATCTTCTGTGCCATAGCAAGTGTTCATCATTCTTGCTTAGATAGCATTGTTGTTGTCCTCCCTTGAGTATGTATAAATTATTTGGAGTTCTTATGCCATTGATCACTGTTTCTCCTATATCAAGCTCACGAATGATGCATCCATTTGATCGAAATATTACTTCATTTCCTTGATCACACATTTTACTAACACTCAATAGATTATGCTTTAAGCCATCAACATACATAACATTTCCATCCTTGACCTTTTCTTTCAAAAGCACAAAACCTTTACCTTTTATGAGTGCAGGGGTGTCATTTCCAAATGAGACCTTCTTTTCCTTTTCTAAGGCACTATATGATTGAAGTTTTTCTTTATCACCTGTCATATGTTTCGAGCATCCACTGTCGATGTACCACTGATTTTCCTGTCCTTCCGTATATAAGGCTATCCCACATCTTTCTGGTTACGATTCTTTCTTTCTCCGTGTTTTAGAATTAATGAAACTTTCTCCTACATTCAAAATCTTCATGACCAAAGTTGTTACAAATAGAACATTCTACTTCATTCTCAAGAGCATAAAAAGTTATTGTAGGTCATTTTCATGATCCCAGTCATACTCCTTTGTTTTTGAGCTTCTCTAGTCATGATGGTCTTGTAGGCAACACATTGAGCAGCTTTGTGACCAAAGTTATGACAAGAGAAACATTGGCCATTGAAGAAATTTCTGCGATTATCAAACCTACCAACCAAATGATTGTAGTTTCCATTGACATATGAGGCAAATTGAGAATTATTTACCTGTGGTTGGTTGAAGCTTTTGTTCATCCTTGAAGTAGATTGCCCCCGATTTACTTGGTAATCTTTGTTCATTCTTGAAGCAAATTGTCCCTGATTTACTTGATGATCTGCATTATGCTTTTGTTGTCGATTGTAAACCTGTTCACTTTTTCTTGCTGCATCAAGTGTAGAAATTTTGAATAATATGACACTTATTCACAGTTATTATCCCGATTATACACTATTGCGGAATACATGCATAATACATAACCTCCTCTACGTTGATCATCAATTTAGCAGCATTAAAAACAATGAAACATCAATCGCATGCGCACATTAACACAATATGTAACCCGGGGAAAGCATACAGCTGAAAACCCCACACTATCTGTATATTATAATGATTGAGAACATGTAACAATACATAGTACAATACTCCTCACAAGTACTCAGTACTATCTCCACCTGTTACACACAAAACTAGCTCAGATCTGAATCAATTACAGGTTTAAATCTCCTCCACTGCTTGCCTGCCTCCACTGCGCAATCTTGCATGAGAATGGATGAGAATGGCTGATCCAAACTCATATTTCCCTTGGATGAACCACACAATCCTCATTGGCAATACTCAATCCATTGATTATGCAAATCTCATGCACAACTATAGTCACAACTAACAGGAATCTCAACCTCTAACACCTGTCTCCACTGAAGTGTCCATGCACTGAGTTAACTGATGTATTCTTTAGTTGCTTTATGAGTTAATAATTAGTGAATTAATTTAACAATTAATTCACATCACTCATCACTAGTGTATTTGCAGTTAAACTAAATACGACTAGTTCAACCAAGTCAAACTGAACACAACTCTATCAACTCCTCAATCAACTCCACCAAAACTCAACCACTTGAGTTCTAACTGAACTCCTACATGCAATAGCTCAACTGACCCACAAGAAAAGCATATTTCCTTCTGACAGCTGCATGTGCCACATCTATAGTTCAAACTGATGTGCTCCAAGAGGATAAGATAATGTTTATAGTCCAAATATTATTAAGAGCTAATAATATTCGATTGTTCTATTTTTAGCCTCGCGGTCTAAAAATAGACTCCGCCCATATGTCTAAAAATAGAAGTCCATATATTTTTACCAACATGACCAATCATCGACAAATAGCATCCTACAACTCATAGACCATGATCCATATGTCTAAAAATAGACTTTGCGCCAAAAATAGTCTGTGAGCCCACTTAGTGAAGGCGACTTCTTTCCACTAAGCTCCATCATATTGTTGCATTCTCAACACTCCCTCTCAACAAGATATGGATTATCTGCCGCCCCTATCCTGTAACTCTGGAATGTTCTACATGCAACACTTTTGCCCAGTCCACTTTCTCCAACAACACTTGGAACAAAAACACTCCCAACTAACCACTCTATTGGGCTAGGAACATACTCTGATGCTGAAGCTCTACCTGATGTTGACAAGTGCTCCCTCTCTGAAATCTGCGCTACTGAAACATATCCATGCATCTAGCACCATTGCACACCTCCATGTGCCCCTAGAACTGTGCAAAACACTTGTGCCTCTTGCATTGCTGCAGCCTGCTAGCTATGCGCTGTCCTGGGATTCCCTACACTGTCGCTCTCTCTGCTGCTCCATCCGCATCTGTCTCTGTTCCTGCTACTCCACATCGGGGCTCCCATAGCAAGGTCTCATCCAAGAGGTTGGGTACCTCAAGGATCCCGCCCCTCCTCCTTGGGACAATCAATCCACATCACCCCACCTCCTACCTGGAGGTATGGCTGCATGTGATCCCTCAGCCCACCTGGCTCGAAGTTTCCCCCTACTGGAGGTCTCTGTTAGGCCCCTATACTACTAGTGTAACCCCTTATTGTTATTAGTATAACCCACTTATTATATTGATGTACCCATGTAGTGCCCATATTGTTACTATTATGCCACATAGAAGCCCACCATTGTTACTGTTGTGCCCTACAATATTATTGTTATGTAGGCTTTGATTGTATTGGGACCACTTAGACTCCTATATATAGAAAGGAGGTATTTTCATTTGTATCATCCAAGAATTGTTCATTTATGTAATGTAAAGGAGGTTTCCCCCTCGAAGAGGCTGAATTCTAAGGCGTGGATCTCTCTTTTCTATATTTTTGTGAGCTGCTTTCATAACATTTGGTATCAGAGCTTTGGATTCTAGGGTTTCGCTACTCCAAACCGGCCATCGTGGAATTTTCGCTATAACTTTTTTTCTGTGACGTTTCAGAAGTCGCAAAAAAAAACCCATTTGAGAAGAATTGGCGCTGAACCTTGGGTCCGAATTTCAGATCTTTTAGCGCGATATTTTTGGAGATATTATCTGCGGAAGTTGGTCTTTTTGCAGACTCCTGAATTACACTCAAAACAAGTGACCTGGGGAAAATCGTCATAACTTTCTTTCTGAGCATCGGATTGAAATTTCGTAAGAAGGTACAGAAAGAGGACGGACTGTAGTTTCTGTTTATATATTTTTCAGAGTCAAAGGTGGAAACAGTGACACGTGGTACTTCATACAAGTTCGCTCTACTGAACTAGTCTATAATCAGGTCACTGCGGGAGATTGTGCATAACTTTTTCTTGGAGAATCCAATTTGGATCATACTTGTGGCATTGGAAAGAGGACATAGAGGGCTACTACAAGTCACATGTTTAGAACTTAAAGATCCAAAAGTACAGAGTTACAGTCGTTTCAAGGTAGAGCTCCTAAAATAAAGAAAAAGCAAGATGAGGAAGTTTGATGGCAAGGATCCGGTAAATTGGATACTTCAGATGGAGCAATATTTTGATATACATGGTGTACAACTGTTACAAAAGGTATGTATTGCATCTTCATATTTAGAACCAGATCAATTTTTATGGTACAAAGGGCTTTGTTCTCGTAAAAAACTTGTTACGTGGTCAATTTTCACGGAGGAAATGATAGCACATTATGAGGATATAAAGAGCAACACCTTCTTTAGAGCAACACCACAACAATTGGAAAGAGTAAAAGGGCTTTGTGACATAATGGAAAGCAAAATTATGGAAACCAGGAAGCATACCCCTCACAACTATAAAGATGGAAGTGTTGTTTCTCCCAGCCTTCCACAACCTACAAGGGTTACACCACAACAATTGGAAGAAAAAAGAGAAAAAGGGCTTTGTTACAATTGTGATAGCAAATGCACTAAAGGTCATAGGTGTGCTGAGAAGAAATTATTTTACATAGAATATGAAGAGGAGGAAGAAAAGGATCAAGAAACATCAAAAGAAGAGGATATACGTCAGGACACCACCCCAGAGAAAGAAGAAATGAATCAGACCATATGTTGTAAATCATTGGCAAGAATTACCACTCCTCAAACTCTCAAGATAGAAGGACATATCAAGAAGAAAAAGGTGCAAGAAGTGAAAAATCCCATCGAGAAAGAAGAAATGAATCCAACCATATCTTGTAATTCAATGGATGAAATTACCACTCCTCAAACTATCAAGATAGAAGGACACATCAAGAAGAAAAATGTTCAAGAAGTGAAAGATCACATCGAGCATCAAGAAATGAATCCGACCATATCTTGTAAAGGACTGGAAGAAATTACCGCTCCTCAAAAGATAGAAGGACATATCAAGAAGAAAAAGGTTCAAGTAGAGAAAGATCATATCGAGCATCAACAGCAAGTTCTCCAACTTTTGAAGGATAATGCCACTTCGGTGCAAAATCAAATGAAACAACAGGTAGATCAACATCGTAGTGAAAAATGTTTTGATGTGAGTGATTGGGTATTTTTACTGCTACATCTCAAGCAAGCTATTTATGAGAAGGAAATGTTGGCAATACTACATGCACTTAAAAAATGGCGACCTTACCGAATGGGAAGATGCTTCAAGGATGAGGATGTGGAATCATTGTTTTGTGCTATTTATATTATCCAACCAAATTGGATAAATGAAGCAACGGATGAATGGAAGAAGAACGAAGAAGTATGGCCACTTATTCAAAAGTTGCAAAAGATCCCAATTCAAGCAATATTGCCAGAAATTGAAGAGGAAGGAAAAATCATATTGGAACCTGGAGCAGTCACAGAAACAAGAACCCGACAGCTACGGAATCGATCAATTTCAGAGTATCTCATCAAGTGGAAGAACTTACCCGCTGAATATTCCACATGGGAGGACAAGAATTTTATATAGAAGCATCAAGAACTACTCAAGCGTTGAGGACAACGCTTTTTGAAGGAGAGGGGCATGTTAGGCCCCTATACTACTAGTGTAACCCCTTATTGTTATTAGTATAACCCACTTATTATATTGATGTACCCATGTAGTGCCCATATTGTTACTATTATGCCACATAGAAGCCCACCATTGTTACTGTTGTGCCCTACAATATTATTGTTATGTAGGCTTTGATTGTATTGGAACCACTTAGATTCCTATATATAGAAAGGAGGTATTTTCATTTGTATCATCCAAGAATTGTTCATTTATGTAATGTAAAGGAGGTTGCCCCCTCGAAGAGGCTGAATTCTAAGGCGTGGATCTCTCTTTTCTATCTTTTTGTGAGCTGGTTTCATAATAGTCTCTGCATGAGTAGATGTCTCTACTCGATCTCCTCTCATCTTCCCTTGTTGTGGCTGCTCCACAACCTTCTGAAGCTACTACACCAATCGTGGCTCCTCCACAATTGTCTGAGACTTCTTCTGGCTCTGCATGTTGAGAGGTAATATACGCTCCCTCTCAACCACCAAGTCTCCATCAGTTGCCTCGCTGCTCAAGGCTTTGCATGCATCTTGAACCTCAAGAGAATACAGGTTCTTGACCCGTGAACCAATCTGCTTCACCTGTCTAGTGATGATGTGTCTAAGGAAAACCTTTCCCTTATTGAAGACTACATCACAGCCTCCGTCTTCCAGCATCGCGATTGACACCAAGTTTCTCTTCAGTCGTGGTATATACTTGACATTGGTCAAGGTAAGGCGAGCTCCATGCTCCCTCTAAAAAATAACTGTGCCTACACCTGAAATACTATACTTCTCATCATTACCCATCGCTATGAGTATCTGGAGATCTTTCTCCTCCAAAGTACTAAACAAACTCTTGTCACCGGTCATGTGGAAAGAACCTCCACTGTTAAGAAACCATCCACTTCCCCCCATGGATTAAACCATGCATGCGAAGAGTGTGAAATCCAACTCAAACTGTGAGGCAAGTGCCTCACCTTCAGATCCTTCCCTGGATCCCTTCTTGGATTTCCTCTGTGGACAATTTGCAGCATAATGTCCCACCTCATGACAACGAAAGCATCGCACTTTCGATTTGTCAACCTTCTTCCCATCATTGGAAGAACTGGATTCGGAAAGATAACCCTTCTCCTTCCCCCTCTTTTCTTTGGCAACAAAAGCGCAATTTTCTTCATCATATGCCTTTGATGAAGATCTGTCCCTGGTATTTCGCCTGATCTCCTCTTGCACAAGATCTAACCAAAGTCTCTCCCATCCTGGCAATTTCTCCCGACCATTGACAAAGTCCTAATAGGAATGCCAACTCTTCGGAAGACCAAGTAGAGCCAAGCTCACCAAGTCCTCATCATCAACAGTCACCCCCACACTTCCCAGCTCATCCCTGCATTGGGTGAACTTCGTGAGATACCTGGGCATACTGTCTCCATTCTCACGCTTAATGTTTCTAAGTTTATCCTTGAGCGCCAACTTCCTCTGGTCACTCTTGCTTTGGAATAGATCTGTCAATGCTTTCCACATCAAATATGGAGAAGCCTTTGCATGCAAGCTGGATACAATGTGATCCTTCACGCCCTCCAACAGAATCCTTCGACACTTTGCTATCTTCTTTTTCCAAGCATCAACATGAGCAGCATCAATAGGCTTCAGAACCTCGGCCTCTATGAAATCCTTCAACCCATTGTCATCTAACACGGCCTCCATCCTATCTTTCCATGCAATATAATTCAAGCTTCCCTCAAGAGCATACTCCAATTGCAATCAGTTGAAAGACATTTCAACTTTGACACCAAGAAAACACTAATGCAAATTCGAATTCCACCAGCTCAAAACTCAACCGCTTGTGATCTAAAATTCATTAGAACAAATTATTTCTCGTACAGAGATTGACTGTATGGGCTTTTACCGGATATCTCACCTTCAAAAAGAAGGATGAATCCAGAGGCTACCTGGTCCGATTACAGACTCTGACTGAAGAAATAAAATGTAAACACTTTCTGAATAATAGATCTAATGATCAACTCTGCTCTGATACCATGTAGAAATTTTGAATAATATGACACTTATTCACAGAGATTATCCCAATTATACACTATTGCGGAATACATGCATAATACATAACCTCCTCTACGTTGATCATCAATTTAGAAACATTAAAAACAATGAAACTTCAATCTCATGCGCACATTAACACAGTATGTAACCTGGGGAAACAATACATAGTACAATACTCCTCACAAGTACTCAGTACTATCTCCATCTGTTACACACAAAACTAGCTCAGATCTGAATCAACCACAGGTTCAAATCTCCTCCGCTGCTTGCCTGCTTCCACTGCGCAATCCTACATGAAAATGGATGAGAATGGTTGATCCAAACTCGTATTACCCTTGGCTGAACCACGCAATCCTCATTGGAAATACTCAATCCATTGATTGTGTAAATCTCATGCACAACTATAGTCACAACTGACAGCAATATCAACCTCTAACACCTGTCTCCACTGAACTGTCCATGCACTAAGTTAACTGATGTATTATTTAGTTGCTTTATGAGTTAATAATTAGTGAATTAATTTAACAATTGATTCACATCACTCATCACTAGTGTATTTGCAGTTAAACTAAATACAACTAGTTCAACCAAGTCAAACTGAACACAACTCCATCAACTCCTCAATCAACTCCACCAAAACTCAACCACTTGAGTTCTAACTAAAGTCCTGCATGAAATAGCTCAACTGACCCATAAGAAAAGCGTATTTCCTTCTAACAGCTGCATGTGCCACATCTGTAGCTCAAACTGAAGTGCTCCAAGAGGATAAGATAATGTTTATAGTCCAAATATTATTAAGAGCTAATAATATTCGACTATTCTATTTTTAGCCTGGTAGTCTAAAAATAGACTCCGCCCATATGTCTAAAAATAAAAGTCCATCTATTTTTACCAACATGACCAATCATCCACAAATATCATCCTGCAACTCATAGACCATGACCCATATGTCTAAAAATAGACATAGTCTAAAAATAGACTTTGCGCCAAAAATAGCCTGCAGGCCCACTTAGTGAAGGTGACTTCTTTCCACTAAGCTTTATCATCTTGTTGCATTCTCAACATCAAGATAACTTTTGGAGGTGGATGGCTTCTATTCTTTCTTCTGTGCTTGAGACACTTCTTTAGTATATCCAAGCCCTGTCTTGATTAGAGGAGAACACTGCACTTTGATAATCTCATCTAAAGTTTCAGATCCTTTAGCAAATCTAAGATTAAGAGCTTTTGATTTCTCAATATATTTTCTAAGTCCCACAATTTCACATTCTAACTTTTCATTGTGTTTTTCTCTTTCAGCAAGTTGGAATGTGAGAGTATCTATAATCATATTCTTTTCCTCTAAACAAATTTTGAGAAATTTATTCATAGAGACCTTCTTCATCTATAGCATCCAAGAAATCATCATCTTCAAAAGCCATTAAAAGTCTATAATCATTACGTTGTTCATCTTCATCACTATTTGAATATCCATCATTGTCTTCATGTGTATAATAGCTCTTCTTACTTACATTCTGTTTTCCATTACATCTAACTGGTTCCTTACCTTTGTCAAGTTTATCTTTATGAGGACACTTAACAGCATAATGACCAACTCTTCCACAAGCAAAGCATTTGAAAGGCAACTTACTTCTGAATCTTCTAGTTCCACGTTGAAGGTTCTTGACAAAATTTGATTCTTCCTCTTTTTTGACATATGTCCTCACTCAGTGTAATCTCCTTTTCCTAAGGCTTTGAATGCAGCTTCTCTCCTATCAAATGGTCCCCCTTTTGTCATTTCGTAAGCAGTTAGGATTCCGTGCAGCTGTGACATTGTAATTCCCTGTAGATTCTATTTTTCTTCTATGGCAAAAACTTTTGAATCAAACTTAGGAGACAAAGATCTTAGAACCTTTTCAACCAAAACAACTTCTTTTATTTCTTCACCCAAGTTTTTCATACAATTAACAATCTCATCTATATGTAGGAAATAATTAGCCACGCTTTCATCATTGTGCATTCTGAGATTTTCATATTGAATTCTGAGAGTTTGTAGTTTTTCTCATTTTACCTGTTCATCTCCTGCATAGCTCAGAACGATCTTGTCCCATCAAAAATTGGTGACCTGATTGATGCTTCTTTTTTGTAGTTGCTCATGATGATAGATCTTCCTTCAAGCGATCAAGCTTCTTCTGAAGGACCTGCTCTGATACCAATTGTTGGAAATAATACTGAGAGGGGGGGTGAATCAGTATTATCTAATTAATATAACTTTTTCATTTCCATATTCAGATTCATATACACTACTTCAGTTAAGGAAAACTGCGTGTATACGCAACTGTGTATAATGCAACCAACGTATATTCAGTAAACTTATAAATTAGTTAGTTGCTTCTTAATGAGTGCATCAGAAAATTATTAACCATATGATTAGTAAACAGTAGCAGTAAATCAAAGCAAATCATCGCACATAATCAACACACATGAACACCAAGATGTAAGGTGGAAACGCAATGTGGGTGAAAACCACCTACTGCAATTTGTCTCTATCTTCTTTTTAAATTAGAAACTTCTTTTTGCAATGATTCTGTACTGGTGCAGTCTTATACCAGTACACAGGCTGCTACCCGCAAGAGACTACAACCTTCTCTCGTTCGCCACCTTCTCCTGGAAGGGGGCTACAACCACCTTAGCTCTTGTAGTAGCTGAGATACTAGTATGTAGGTGTTGACCTACAGAAGGCTACAACCTTCTCTTTTCTTCCAGGGACCACATTTCATAAATTTTTAGACTAGATCCATGAATATCAATCAAACATCAAGTATATCTGCCATAACCAAACTCCTTTGTACAAACAAATACTGAATCAACCAATAACTTCTCAAAATGATGTAACCAGAAAACAGTACCAGTAACCAAACACCAATTCTGAACCCATAACATAGCAACAATAACCAGAAGCAGCTAAAACATATTTCATGAGATGTACGCTACTTCAATATATGGAAGTTGCGTGCATACACCTTTGTATTGGCGTATACGCTATTTTAAGTTAGTGAACGAGTATGTATACGCGCCTCTGTTGCGTTGAACCTGCGTATAGGTCTATAAAAGATAATTTACCCTTTTCACTTATTCAAACATCAATTATACCCAGATTATCATATTTATAGATCAAGTCATGTGCCAAATATAACAAATCAAAATTACACAAAGATACTTCTCTTCAATCTGCCTTAAGATCTTGACTCATCAATAGAACTTATCCTTCTCCTTGCGCTCAGGTTCCTCCTTGATTCAGATCTAGTTATGCACCATAACCCAATGACCAGTATTCTAGATCTTGCTCTTCATAAGATATTCAATGCTTAAGTCAATACCCTTGCCAAATGATCTCCTTCCCTTTTTATAGTCTTAGGCCTTACTCAAACCATGGTCCAAAACCATTGAGAACCAATACTAGGGACCGAATACATGGGTTCAACACTTGGGATGCAATACCAAGGACCAAAACCATAGGTTCAAATATTTCGGACTAAATACCATGGACCAAACATAAGATTTCCCACATGTACGTGCTTTTCTTTGCATGAAAGTGTGTGCATACGTATATGCTCCTTTTGGTTGGTAATCCCGCGTGTATACGCGATTTTGTTAAGAGGAACCTGTGTATACCTCATTTTCTTTCATTCTGAGAGCCTGAACTGTGATCTACCCTTTGAGTGAGTTGCCATCAAGGACAACACCTGTGCCATAGTGCCAAACCTGTGTCATAATGCCAACATGCAGCTTCTAACTCACGTATATATGTGACTTGTCTTCACGAAACTTGCGTATGTGATTTAGAACATTGAAGTTTCACACTTTCAGCTCCCCCTGAGTCTGTTATGTCTGTACACTGTGCCATGCCACATTTTTCTGACTGTACTTCCTTCTTCTTCCATATCTTCGAGTGTGATGATGTTTTCTCCTTTTGGTATGGTGCCCAAAATTTTCTCCTGCATTCGTTTGCTATATGTCCAAACTTGTCACATGCATAACATCTTACATGTTTCATATTCCTTCTATAGCAATCAATGGCTTTGTGACCAAACATATTGCAAGAAAAACAATATCCCTTAAAGTACCTGGAAGCTGATGATATTTCTGTGTGACGGTCTTGAACCATTCTACTTCTGCATCTTGCTGCAACATGTCCAAAATTATGACATATAAAACATTCAACATTATTCATTTGAGGAAATAACTTATTATTAATTCCATAGTTAGGAGTAAAAGATTTTCTTTGAATAATTTCTTTCCTTGGTTGTTGATGGGGTTGACCTCTCATCTCCTTGTTGAGCATTTCAAATTTTGCATTAAAGTTCCTTCCCTCACCTTGTGAGCAAGATTCACTTTCAACAGATTCATGAAAGCCAAGACCAATTTTGATGGCAAGGGACCTTTGGCTACTAAGAATATCATCCAAAATCTTAATACTATCTTGAAATCATAAAAGCTTATCCCTTTCTTCTAATTTACCTTTTAGGATATTTACCTCAACTTGATATTGCTCTTCCTTTTCAAGAGATTGCTTCTTCATGATTTCTTCAACTTTTCTTCCTTCTTCCACTTGTTGCCTTAATTCAAGAACTTCATTTTCTTGTTCTTCAAGAGCTTGGAGTAGTTCTTCATTCTGCTTATTTGATTTTTCAAGATCTTCTTTTAGAGAGAGGATCTTATCTTCAAGACTTTCATAGTAATTGGATCTATCTTTAAGTTTCTTGATTGTTGTGCTCCTTTTATTTATTTCATTTCTAATGATGTCACTTCATCCTGCAGCTTTTGGCATTGATCTTCCTTTTCCTTGTACTGCTTCCTTACTTTGTTTCCTTCCTCCAGTTGAGATTTTAGTCTGGTAGCTTCTTCTTTGAAGGCACACTCCCTTTTTTCCAATAGATCTTGTTGATCTCTAATTTTGTCTGTGAGTTTTTAAAATTCTGCCTCTATTTGATATCTTTCTCTTTCACCCATAAGAGAAAATTCAGTTGTTTCGCTGTCACTTTCGTCATATTCAAATGAAAAGAGAAATGTATCACCAGAGGATAACAAATTCATACATGATAGTTATTTTGCTTGTTCATCTTCTTTATGTGGTGATTTTGAATCTGAAGAGTTGCTTCCACATAATCCCCAATCGTCTCTCCCACTGTCACAGTTCCTTTGAGATGCCTTCTTCTTTTGAGGTGTTTTCTTCTTTCCCATTATTTCTATGGATCTCCTTCAAGCGATGAAGCTTCTGCCAAAGGACTTGCTCTGATACCAATTGTTGGAAATAATGTTGAGAAGGGGGCTGAATCAGTATTAGCAAATCAATAATTTTTCATTTCCATAATCATATTTATATACGCTACTTCAGTGAAGGGATTTCGCGTTTGCACACAACTGTTCTTAAAGCAACTAGTGTATATACAGTGAACTTATGATTCAGTTAATTCATTATATGTTGATCTTTAATCATTCCATCAGTACTTTATTAAACATTAAACAGTAACCATGTCCAGTAATAACAAAATAAATCATCACACTTAAGCAACACACATGAACACGAAGACTTAAGGTGGAAACCCAATGTGGGTGAAAACCACCTACTGTTGTCGTATATGTCTTCTTTTAATAATAAGAAAATCTGTTTACAACATTGTACTGGTGCAGACTCATACCAGTACGTAGGCTTCTACCTACAGAAGGTTACAACCTTCTGTCATTCTCCAGCTTCTTCTGGAAGGGAGCTACAACCCCATAGTTGTTGTACTAGCCGATATGTTTACTAGTACGTAGGCACCGAACTACAGAAGGCTACAACCTTCTTTCTTCCTCCAAGGTCCACGTTTCATAAATTTTCAGATTGGATGCTCCTGGTACATAACAATACACTTGAAGGCCTCGTTTCATCCAATTTTCATACTGGATCTATTAGCTCTGCTATGCAGCGTTGACTTTCTAATGTCAGAGGAAAGCTTGGTCTGTTTGGTGGTGTCTTCAAAGGGGCTCACATTGGTCACTATCTCCTTTCTTCCTCTACCCTGCTTATTCTCCTCCATCTCCATTTCCCCTATTTTCCTCCTAAACCCGGAAAAATAGCCCTTTTGACGTTAAGCCCCAAGCGCAAAACCCCAAACCTACCATAAGACCCTACCATATGTCTTCGCGCATTCATAACTCATCGCGCCTCATCCCCACCAATCCAACGGCTTTCGTCACACCCAATAAAGGTGACCTGCTCTACCACTCTCCACCGTCAGATCATCTCTACCAAGATCTGACAGTCTTCGCTCTCATCGCACCCGCAACTTAATTGAGTGATAGCGTGTGATGAGAGCATTTTTTCTCTCTCATCCGCTGCCACGTGTCGATCATTGAGTGGAATCATGTGACCCTAGGCATTTACCGTTTAATGCCTAAAAGTGGTGCGATGAATACCATTACCGCCCGACCAATCCACCCCGCCCGATAAACAACCGTGCAACTTCGTTTCCCGATGATCTTTCGATCTGTCTGCTGAAGATCCAACGACTCCAACTCACCCCGCTCCCAACTCGACCAATAGCCTCCGCTGAGCCATCTCTGCCATCCATTTTCCCGATCCGACGGTCATCCTTTTCTCTCATGCCAACTATCCATTTACCTATGCATCCCGTATCCTTGACCATTATGTTCGCCTAAAGAACGAGATGACCATCTATGCCATTATCAGTCACTATCAAAGCCCCAACTACCATATTTAACAAAAAGAATGGCCAAGGGAGAAAAGGACAAGCACGACCCTGTAACTAAATTTATCAGTTATGGAATCTACAGGTACGAACACTCCAATAGCACAAAAGGACAGCACAACACTTGAACAGATTGGATTCACTCACTGAAGCAAGAAAACACATTCAGATACTCCATCAGGCATTTAAATGCGGTTGGTGGTCAATTATGACCCCTCCATACCTAAGCAGGCAAGTGCCCTTGTAATGTAAATCTATAAATACTCAGAAACAAGATGTAATCAAAGTTGGCATTTGATGTAAGGTTCAACTTCTAGAGACTGTAGATATTTTGTCACTTGCAGTGTCTTGTCTTTATTTTCAGCTAATACAATCTTATTTTGTTGTTAACTGCTCACTTTCCATTTCCCTCTGTTCTAAGGCTGTGCCTGATATGTTGTGTTCTTGATCTTTTGAGGTTTACCACTAGATAACTGTCATCTTATCTCTGTGTTAGATTGTTGAATGTATCATTGAATAGGTTACTTAGGTTTCTTTCTATCTGATGCAAGAGAGCTATCATCCTGTCTTTGCATTAGTAGATTATATTTATAGGTTTCTTTACTAGCTGCGGTCGGACATCACATGGTCTTGTGCATCTGCTGGTGTGGTTAGTATTCTCAATATTCACCTAATATCTAAAACTGTGAGCATTGGTGGTCTAAAGCCTTGTAGTATGAGGGTGTTCACTCATGTCTGGAGTGAAAAAAAGTAGAAGTGGTTATCTGGATTGAACCAACTCATCATTCCTTCCATTAAAACTGCAACAATAGTTGAATTTATATGTTACCAGGCATCTTCGAGCTACAACCTAGGAGAGTTTCTTGGAATCCTAACAGGATCCATCAACAACATTGAAGTTTAGAATTAATAACCATTGCAATACAACCATCAAATACATCTGCATCAACCAATCACTGAAACTCAATCATCACTCTCTGGATCAACCAAACTCAATCAATCACTAACAATCTCTGAACCTCTGACACAACTGAATTAACCATTTATTCATACTTAATCAACTTCAATCAATCAACTAGAATAGATAGATCATTGTAACCAGTAGACAGATGTGAATCTAGAACACTGCATCATAATTCAGAACCAGTTGTAACCTCAAAACCATGCATCAGAGTGTATACGTTACTTGGAAGAGCCGAACCAACACGTATATGCAACTTCACCAAAGCAAACCAGCGTATAGATCTGCAGATACTTACTTATAACTTCGTTGCACTTCTCGACTTCAGACATACCCAGATCATCACATATAAAGGATAAAACATGTGTTAGCAATCAGATCTAGCCCATCCATTATCATATCACATAATGATAAGTCATTATGATCCTAATCCACCATTAGATCTCATCCATCATTACTGAAGTAAATCATAATCAATCAATCTGAACATTTAGAACACTATCACCAGAATGCAGTCACCAGAACATAAAGCATAACTCAGAACTTTGCATCAACAACCAAAACCAATTGCAACTTAAAAAATCATAGTTCATAAGGTATACGCTACTTTGATGTGTCAAACCAGCATGTATACACGCTTTTACCAAAGCGAAACAACATACATGTCTGCAAATACTAATTTAAAACTTCACAGACATTCCAGACTTCAGCCATACCCAAATCATAATAGTTATAGAATGAAACATGTGTTAGTATTCAGATCTAGTCTATCCATGATCAAACCACATAATGATAATTCATTTCAGGTTTTATGATCTTGATCCATCAACCATCATCAACCACATAGGTGCATCCTTAGATCAGATCAAGAAAAGCATCAGTAGCTCATAACCTGCATATATGATCTAACACTTCAAAAGATATTCAATACTTGCACACTTTGGCCTAATGATCTTCTCCTCCTTATATAGTTTTAGGGCTTTCTCAATACCTTGGACCAAAACCACTTAGGACCAAATACCTAGGGTCAATACCTTGGACCAAAACCACTTAGGACCAAATACCTAGGGTCAATACCTTGGACCAAATACCTTGGATCAATACCTTGGACCAAAATACCTTGGTTTTCCAACATGTATGTGCCTTTCCTCCTGTGAAAGTGCATGTATACGTATACACTCCTTTTTTTCTATTAATCCGTGTGTATACACTCTTTTTCTACAGTGAACTCGCGTATACATCTTAACATACCTGAAAATGTCCTTTTTATTCAACTTATTGATTCTAATCTTTAGTCCTTTGTTCCTTCATCCTATTCTTTTGTATCATTACTTTGTTCCCTTTGAATAGACCTGTTATAATGTGATTTTCCTTATGAACTGATTCCTTTGAAATTCGCTGCATTTTTTCATATTTGTAAACACAACTATCATGCATTCAGTCACATCTGATATCTCTCGTGTAGATTCATCTAGATACATAGATTCATCTAGTTACCATATACAAGTGAGTTGTTCTGCTATAAGTGGTTTGCCATCAAGTACAAAACATGCATCATAATGCCAACACCTCATGCATGATATGACATTTTCCAGCATTTTCATGCCCAATAGATCCATTAAAGAACAAACCCTAACTTTCCTTGTTTTCCCTAAAATAGACCTTTCCAACAAACCCAGATTTGCAGTTTTCATGTGTAGGATGGTTGTTGAGTGTCCTACAACTTTTAGTTAGAGTATTTCAAGGTTAGTGAAAGTGTTTGCAGGTCTAGGATATTTACAAGATGGGTCGGTCTGGCCATGTGAATAGGTTTATGTCAAAATGCTAGCTCAAGAAACTAAGAAAGAATCTAGTCACCTTCATGTTGAAAAACATGATGAAGCCCCTATGAAGTACAAAATATTAAAGCTTATGAAAGGAAGAATAGAAGCCAATGGAGAATTGTAGTAGAAGATGAAGAAACAAAACATATAGCATCACAAAGCAAAAAGGTCAAGCAGAAAGAGACTTAGGAAAACAAACCATGTTGAAAACAAGAAAGAAAAAACACTAGAAGCTCACAAAAGTACACAAAAACATGCTAGAAGGGTAACAAGGAGTCAGAACAAGATATACATTCTTTGTCAGGCTATAGAAGACATATATAAATGATCATTTTACTTCATGGGGTAGGGTATTACGCAAACCCTAGTTTTGTTTCATAAACCCTAATGGTCCCTCAACATTTTGGCCTACTCAGTTTAATCTTTAAATAGTAAATTATTTTTTGAGTATACTATGGTCAAATATTAGATTTTTTTTCTAAGGAAATGTAGAGAATACAAGTCAACATAAGGAAAAACAACCTTGAAGTAACAGGTTTACCAACACTATGTTTTTCTTGTTTTAGTCACTATGTTCAAACAACGATTCCAAGCAGGTGGTAATGAGTTTAAGAAAAAAGGAGTTTTTTGTTGCGAACATGATGATTTCAAAAAGCCTCTTTCATATTTTACCCAAACCTCATGTTTTAGAAACTACAGAGGAATGTTTGAGGCCTAGTTTTCATATTTTGTAATTTTGTATTTTCATGTTTTAGTCACCTTTTCCAAAGACATTTCCGAACATATGGAGATGAATTTTGGAAAAGAACAAGATGTTTTTCGAGCTAATGGATAAATAAATAAATAAATAATCCCTCTGTTTTCTAACAGGTGTCATGGTTTGGAAGATACAAATGCACCTTTGGACCCTATTTTTAGGAATTTGCCATATTTTTCGAAATTTTATTTCCTATAAAAATGCCAAGTCAACAACTGAACAAATTCGACTTGGGGATCATACTAAAGATGGGTTTTAAGATCCATTTATTCTGGCTGTTGATGGTTATTGTGATTAATATTTTCCATAAATTTTGGATCTGTATCTCTATTGTATTTTCCTATATATTGCATGAAAAATATGGAGAAAGGGTTGGTTTTCTGAAAAGATATAGTCATTATTTGTGTGTTTTAAACACTTTATTCATTTCATTTTCCAAGATCAGTAGATTTTGACTAGTGATATAAAGATCCATGCCATAGTAGGATCTAGTATGTACTCTATCTATGTTTTTTCAGTTTCTTCTTTATAATCTCATGAATGTGTTCCTTTTGAATGTTTGGAAAAGATTAATTGATTCAAAATTCATCTTTGTTTAATGCTCTAAGTTAAGTTTTTCAAAGGTTCCCATTTTGATCCTCTAAAGATACCATAGGATTCATTGTATATACCCTATTGTAGTGGATTGTTCTTCTTTTTCTTCATCCATCTATAACAAATGGAAAAGGTCTAGGATCTACTATCCACCTTGCGTTATCAATCCTGATAAAACAACTAGTTATCTTGGTAAACCTATCTAAACCCTAGCTATTTGACTCCATCACTCAATGAGCTATTGATTTCAGGCCTAACCAAACCCTACATCAACACAATATATCTAAATATCTAGCAATAATGTAAAGGTCAGAGAAATCCCGCTCAGGATTGAAGTGGCTAGCCTTCAATCTATAAGTTGGATTGAAAAGTTTACTTTGGAAACTTATCTCCTATAGCCAAGAGAAAACTTCTAAGAGCTAACATCTTGGCAACCATACTATGGAAGAGAAACACATCTTACCATAAACTATTACTATTGTTTCAGATCTGATTTCTTATGGCAGACAGAAATTAGACATAGAAGAGAGGTTGTGCATCATTCAGCGCGCGACTCCATTGTCAGTGAGATCCAGAATTTAAAGTGTCACTGGTGACTCTACAATACGAAGATGGCTTCCAAGGAGGCTTACAGATCTATAAGGTATGCTCCTATGAGCTACTCACATGTTCCTGGTTTTCCAAACTGTTTTCTCCGCATAGATTGACAAACATGTCTCCCAAAGTTCAATGATCAGGAAGGAGATGGTGCAGATTTGCATCTGATTAAGTTTCATAGACATATATATAAGCTTGGGATTAATTTTCATGGACATTTTTTAATGAAGATGTTTATGGCTACCCTGGTAAAAAATGATATATCATGGTATGAGAGATTCAAACCGGGTAACTTATACTCTCTTAAAGATTTCCACATAGTATTCTTAGAGTATTATGAAACATTTCATCCTTCTTTGTCATTGTTCCAAAACTATTGTGAGTATTGTGAGGATTTTATTCAATTCTTTCAAGATATTTATGATGAGGAGGAGCTTATGGTTGATGAAATTATAGAAGCCCTTTATGAATATTCTTCTCAACAAGAAATAGTAGAAACTAGTTGTTGTGATAATCGAAACAATTTTTAGCGGATTAGAGCTTCCCCCTTGAATGAAAATGAAATAGACCAACTTCTTCGTGTGAACAGTCATGTGTCATCCCCTGAAGTTGATGAAGATATGCAACAGGTTTTTAAACTTTTATGTGACCAAGAGTATGAGAATAGTCAAACAATTTCCTCTTGAAATCAATCATTTTTCTGAGATTTTGTCTCATGATGAAATTACTAAAAATAAAAAATTTTAAAGTGCTCATATTGGTGTTTTCTCATATTCGCAAGGGAACTATGTACAAGAACTTAATTTCTTCATACATCTAAAATTCAGATTGATAGTTTTCAAATAGAGTTACTAAGGGCTAAGGAGGCAAGATCATAATTGTTTGATGAGAAAGAGAGTGTTTTTAATGCACATGATGTGGCTATCATATTTGAACCTATTCTAGATGGTACAAAGTATTTTTCTGATGAGAATGATGAACATTCTACTCCCATGTTTTTTTAGAATTATGTTGAGAATCAAGGTATAAAGCAAAAACAACCAACAATTGTAAATGAAGTTTGTTCACCTATGTTTTCTAATCAAAAAGAGGTGAATTTTCATGTTTTTCATGATCCTTTGGCCAGTCTATTGGAGTCATCAGTGAAGGTGGAGTTTTTTTTATTCATAATATCAGTTTTGGATTCAATTTTCGTTTTGATTTTCCATGCTTTACATTTCTCTGCCTGCTTACGGAAGGTGTGAGAGAAGTTCCAGCAAGTGCCCATCTCCTTCCTTGGCTGTACTAAAAATTTTGTATCATCTAATTGAGCAAATACTTTCAGTAGTTAAGAGTAGATAAGGGTGTGTAATAATATTTTCCAAGAAAGCATTTCTTTCATAAAGTTTTGAGTTCAGTTTCATAATCTTTTCAGTTTGCAATAGTGTACAATGTGGATTTCGGTTTGGTTTTAGTTCCAAGTTAGGTTATAGATTGTAAGGTAAAGCTTTGGAACATCCCAATGGACCAGGCATAGGGTCTACGTGTTATTTACTACCTCTTGGGGAGACAGTATCCCCATTGGAGCCAATTGTTAGCATCAGTTTTACACCTTTATTTCAAGGCAATGATATCAATCCATCTTTTGCAAGGTTGTAATTTTGAAAAGGAGGTATTGTATTTTTTGTAAATTTTACTAACTAAGCCTAGGAATATGTGTCATTAAACCTCTTTCATACAACCCTAAGCTTATGAAGAATTTCTCGCAGCTTTTTGACCTATAATAAAAGTTGGGCTAGCGCTACAAAATGTTTTTGTAACGCATTTCGAAAAAAATTAAAACTTTCTTTTTGACCAGTTAAGCCCATTTTGTTAGCACTCAAGTGTCTGTTTATAAATAATTGGTCCTCCTCCTGCATGATATGACATTTTACAATGTTTTTATGCCCCATAGAGCTGCTAAATAACAAACCCTAATTTTCCTTGTTTCCCCTAAAACAGAGTTTTCTAGCAAACCCAGAGTTTGCTGAGTGTCTTGCAGCTTTCAGTTAGAGTATTTCAATGTTAGTTAAAGAGTTTTTAGGTCCAGGATCTTTGCAATATTAGTCGGTCTGACCATGTGAATATGTTTATGTCAAAAACCTAGCTCAGGGAACTAAGGAAGAATCTAGTCACCTTCATGTTGAAAAGCATGATGAAGCCCCTATGAATGTACCAAAGATTAAATCTTATGAAAGGAATACTATAATCCAATAGAGAATTGTAGTAGAAGAGGAAGAAACAAAATATAGAGCATCACAAAGAAAAAACAGCAAAGCAAAAAGAGACAGAGGAAAATAGAGCATGTTGAAAAGAAGAAGGAAAAACCCTAGAAGTTAACAAAAGTACAGAAAAACATGCTAGAAGGGTAACAAGGGTTTAGAACAAGGTAGACATCCTTACTTAAGCTACAAAAGACAAAGAGAAATGATCAGATTACTTCATGGGCCAGAGTATTACACAAACCCTAGTTTTGTTGCACAAACCCTAATGGTCCCTTAACATTTTGGCCTACTCAGTTTAATCTTCAAGCATGTTATAGTGTTTTCTCCTCGAAGGTGTACGAAAAGGAAACACTTAAGACTATGGATGACAAACAATCTCAACAATATAAATGGTTGTTAAACATTATAGATCTACATCAAATGATAGAAACAAAACCTCCCAAAGCTCTGATCTATGCCACAATCATAGTTTAACAACAAAATGAAATAGAAATAAATGCAGGTAACTCCACTAATCCAATGGAAATCATATATACAAAGATATGTTTTATGGAACAAATAAATGTTATGAGTCCCCCTCTATGGGATGGGTTCTTGGCTATCCTCAAATATCTTTAGCTATTGTAAAATTTCTCTCCTCTATAATGTGTAAACCCAGCAAATAAAATGTTTGAGCTCAATGGGAACTCAAATGGAAAATAAAAATGGTGTGCGAGAGTGATAATAATCTGAGTTATAGCAGTGAGTGCAACAATGAAAATAATCAAAAGTGAATAATCAATGGAAAACCCTTCTATTTATAACAAAATATTGAGATATCCTTGAATAATGAGCAATAATAAAATATTATCAACTCCATTCTAGGAATAACCACTTGGAATATCTTATTATATTTGGTTAAGAGGGAAAAAATATTTAAACTTTTATTTAAAAACAATGAATAAATAAATGATTTCTTTATCATCTCAAGAAATATGGTTAAGGAATAATAAAAAAATAGTGATTTATTTAATTATTCCTAAGGGATTTAGTCAAACATGACAAGGAATAATAATTAATTAATTATTCCTAGAGAAAAATAAGATAATTAATAATTTATCTGTTTATTTTTCATAATTGGGTCAAATATGACAAGGAATATTAATTAAACAATGGTTTAATTAATTATTCCTAGAAGATAATTAAATAAATATTGATTTATTTAATTATTCTTCATGGGTTTAATTATAAATTTCTTAATAAATGTGGTTTATTAAGTAATTTATCATAGTGAAAGCAATTTTACTATGGTAAAATTTGCCTTACATGGTGTACTTCGATCCATCTAGTAAATTAAGGCTAGATGTTCAATTTTTTTGTGATAACAAAGTAGTAAATTATTTTTTGAGTATATTGTGGTCAAATATTAGAGATTTTTGTGGTTGAGGAAGTGTAGATAATACAAGTCAACATAAGGAAAAATAGCCTTGAAGTAACAAGTTTACCAACACTCTTTTTTTCTTCTTTTAGTCACCATGTTCAATCAGAGATTCCAAGTAGGTGGTAATGAATTTAAAATAAATAAAGGAGGTTTTTGTTGTGAACGAGATGATTTCAAAAATGCTCTTTCATATTTTACCCAAACCTCATGTTTTAGAAGCTACAAAGGAATTTTTGAGGCCTATTTTTTCAGATTTTGTAATTCTGTATTTTCTTGTTTTAGTCATTTTTTTCAAAAGGGGTTTCCGAATAGATGGAGATGAATTTTGGAAAACCAAAAAATGTTTTTACATCTAATGGATCAATTAACAAACAACTCCCTCCAGTTTCAAACAAGTGTCATGGGTTGGAAGATATGAATGCGCCTTTGGACCCTATTGATGAGGCTAGGTAAATTATATTGGCCTTAATGCCACTCTCCAGCTTATTAAAATCAATTTTTCTCACATTTCTTTATGTATTTTATTTTATTTTTCTTAGTGAGAAGGATAAAGGTGATATGTTATGTTGTGGCCTAATGTGCATTAATTGCGGGAATTGGAACAGTTTTTGGCTAATTTAAGTGCAAGAACTCAAAGTAGACAAGAAAAAGAGATTTTAGGAGATTGGGTCTCCCTCTTAACTCCTCAATCACTCAAAGATTCCTCAACCTGATCTCATCAGCTAGGAGTTACAAGCAGCCAATTCCACCGAGTTCATTGGCAACCAATCCAGTGATAGTTGAAGACAAGTTAATCTCAAGTTTGGGAGCCAAGCCTCCCTAATTTAAGGAAGTTGTTGGTAGCTTCAGTTGTATAAATAAGAAGGCCTAGGGCCTCATTAGGATTGGACTTTTTATTGTAGCCAAGAGGCAATTTCGAGCTTAAGATATTGTGACTATTATTCTCATGTTATTTTTGACATTTCGGTTATAATGAAAAGGGTTCCTTTGATCTAGCACTGAGTTGACTCAAAGGGATGAAGATCTTGGGTTAGGGACCAACCCTAGCAACAAAGGTTCCTCTTATTTTTGTACATGTATCATTAGATTAGAATCATAGATTAGCTGCTGAAATTATTTATGTTTTATTTAATTTACAAGTATTTGAATGATTGGTTATTTTTTCTTCCATTAGTTGGAGAAATAGATTAGTGTTACAGTAGGGAAAGAAAAGACTTCAAAAAATCTTGTGATAGTGGCCTCATACCCATCTCCCTCATGGGATCATGGTTTGAATACCCCACTCTCATAGTCCCAAAAAGAGAGTTATCTTGTGGTTATTGAATAGCTTAGGGTTTCTTGTTTAGTAGGTCATTGTTCATGATTCCTTAGAAGCACTTGCAATTTTCATTTTGGTTTCTTAAGTTTGTTGTAGATTATAAAGCATTACATTCCATAGAGTTAGTCCACTAGACATAAATAAATCAATTTCCTTAAATTCAACTCATCTTTTCCACATTTACCTAAAGTTGTGCATAAATGAATAAATGTATGTGTGTTGTTGTAGGGGTTGTTGATCTACAAAGATAAATCATTCCACCAGTCTCATCTAAGTCTTCTCCACCTCTCGCCAAACCCTACCAACCATCAATTCAGATTTCTGTTTTGTAGACCACCATGGATAACCACCTTGAAGAAATCCAACCATCCTGAAGAGTTGGGTTGATCCTTCAGTAGGGTGCACCTTTCCCATACCTTATTCCAACATAATCCACCATCACATCACTTCCTTTCACCTTCCCTACCTTCCTACAGCTTTCAGCTAATTTTCTTGTAGTAAACCAGGACATCCTGTAGTAACTACAGGAAATCTTGTAGCAACTATAGGAAACCCTGTAGTAGCATGTTTTAGACTATTTTGGGAACAATTAAAGACCAGAGCCTAGGGTAGGCCTTTAGCTTGACCTCCATACCCCTCAATGCCATTTTTGACCAATTTTCACATACTTTCCTCCCCTACACAAGATCAGCTTGATTAGTTTAACATTTACATTTCTAAATTGAAAACCAAAAGACTCTTTTCTGCAATATTTAGCTACTGCATGCATATATTATTAGTCTTAACAATTTAAGGATCATATGCATGCCTATTTAGTCTAGATAACTAGATGATAGAATGAAAGGTTAACTTAGGTCTCTTTTGTAAGTAATGTGTGTTAATTCTTAGCTAGGTGATTTCATGTCATTTTCTTAGCACTTTCTATTCAGCACTTTCATTTCCTTAACATAGGCAAGAATTTACTTTCTGAATTAAAAATAGCTTTACATTCACTGTCAGTAGTCAGCCTCCTTCTAGTCAATAGGAGACATGTTTGAAAAACCCTAGTGGTCTATCGCCCCAGTTGAGAAGTGACAAGAGTAGACTATTGCATCTGTTGTGCATATAGCACTTTCACCTCCAAGTTTGTAGGAACCTTGGGTTGATAAAAGAAATTTGGTCGCCCTAGGAGTTGCAGTATCCTTGTTGCGATATTGTGGCTCATCACTTTTTGGTGTCATTGCCAGGGAGGTGTCTAGGTAGATGTGAATTCTGCTTTCCTTTCCATTTAACATTCAATAAATAGATGCAATTCCTTCTTTCCTTTTGTTTTGCATTCAACAGATAGTTGAAATTTTTTCTTTCTTTCCATTCTACAAGTAGTTTCATTCGTAAAATAGTTTCAAATTCTACTTTCTTTCCATTTTGCAAGTAGTTCTAAAAAAAAACCTTAGAAGGGAAAAAAACAAATTCCTTTCATGCCTCGTAGGAGTAGAGACAAGTTAGGAAAATTTTTGCCAAATACCCCCACACCATCTAGCAACCAACCTTCCCTCCTCTTTGATGGTTATGAGCTAGAGGACCCATTAGGTGAAAAACCATATTTCTTTAAAAAGCCTATTGGAGAAGAAGAAGAAGAAACCATTCCACCAACCTACACCATGGTTGAAAATAGAAATGGGATTGAAAACAAAAATGGAGCTAAAAACAGAACTGAGAGTGTTTTTCCCATCAGAGAAACTAATGGAGATTCTAGGATGAAAAACATGTCCCTCTACTCTTCCTCACTTCCATGGCTTAACCTCAGAGGACCCTGATACCTTTTTGCTTGAGTTTGTTGCCATATGCAGAACTTATGATTATACCTATGACGACTAGAAGTTGAATTGTTTTCCATCCACCCTTAGGATGAAGCCTTGTGTTGTTTCATGGTTTTACCAAGGGACAACATGACTACCTTGCCTCAAATGAAACAAGCCTTCAACAATAAGTACAAGGATTATTGTAGGTCCAAAGAAACCAAGGAGGAAATCTTTAGAATGGCCTTGGGACGTGATGAGTCTTTGGAAGATTATGAGGAAAGATTCCAACTCAGCTACAAAATGGCCATATGCACCCTTGATCCTGAATCACTCAAGCTAGTCCTTCTTAGAGGGAACAGGGAAGATCTCCTAGAAACCCTAAACATGTTGTTGGGGGGGGACATCTACTAGTTATCCTATGATGATATGAAGATAGTTTTCAAAAATCATCCTAGGGTAGCCAGAAAGAAGGGTAGGGCTAGTCAAGCTTTCGCCAATTCATCCTCCTCCAACACATCCATTAAAAGTGAAATGGGAACATGTTGGAAGACTTTAAGAGTGAAATGTTGCATACCCTTTATCTTCAAATGGACGCCATGCAGATCAAGAGGAAGCAGGAGGAAACTAAAATATCCTTAGTTGTCTTTTGCCCTAGATGCACTAGGAGCCACCCTAGAAATGAATGTCCATTAAATCTTACAAATATCTATTCAGTCTGTGGGGAGAACCACTCCACAGACAAGTGCCCTTCTCTACCTAGATTGAAAGTTGTGTATCAAGGAACTAAAGGTGTAACTGAACAACTCTGCTACATCAACCAAAAGAGGTCTCAAGGACCTTGACCATACCAGCAAGGCATGCAAGGGGCATCCTATTCATATTACAACCCTTACCAGAATGCATCCATTCCCCCTTCGTGCCCTCCTGCTCATCCTTCATGGTCCACACCTTCTCCCTTGTCTTTTGCACCTCAATACCATTCCCAACCTGCCAATCAATCATTTCAGCCATATGATCCCCGACAACCTCAGTGGAATACACCATCATGGGGGTGGAGGCCCCCATACAACCAACCTCCAACCTTACGGCCTCCACCTCCATCTCAACCACAACTCCTTCACCCTGCTCCACCTAAGCCTCAGATGCCTTCTCAGCCAAATCTGAACTCGAACAACAAACATGCACAATAGGTCTATAGTGGAGAGACATCCTACCCTACCTATGTTGTGGAAATTCTAGAAATCAACCTCGGGTCTGGAAGAGTTCTTCCAGTTATTCAACCTTCATCTCCACCTAAGGAGCTTCATGATAAAAAGGAGGAGAGTGTTCCTCAAGCCAATCCACCTACTTTTCTTGAGATATTAATCCATCCTGTCCAGCACACCCTAGAGGAGACTGAACTTTTGGGTGAATTGAAAAACTTGTGTGTTAAAATCAAACTCCTCCAAGCTATCAAGGATGTCCCCATCTATAACAATTTAACCAAGGATAAATGCTTCATACATCCTAGGAGGCGAAAGAAAGACACCCCTACCATTAATGTCATTCGACAACTATCTAACTTAACGTTGGGGCGAGTGATTTTCCCAAAGTATCTAGACCCTAGAAGTCCTGTGGTAGATGTGCACAACAATGGTATCATTTTCCCCCATACCTTGATCGATCTTGGGGTTGCCATCAATGTCATGACTAAGGAGACTGTGCTTAAATTGAATCTCCAAGGATCATTAAGGAAGACCACCACAGTATTGTAACTTGCAAATAGATCCACAGTAGCTCTTGAGGGAGTTGTTGATGATGCGATGGTCTCCATTGATTCCTGGGAATACCCTGCTAATTTCTTAGCTCTCCAACCTAAGACCAAGCTCAATGGTTATCCTCTCATCCTTGGAAGGAAATGGTTAGCCACTGTTGATGCTTACATAAGTTGCAGGGTTAGGAATATGACCATTAAAAATGGGCATTTTTCCAAACAATTGGTCTTGTACCCTCCTTCTCAACCATATCTAGAGCATGACTTACCTTTATGGTTGGAAGAGGAGGAGAAAGATGAAGTCTACGTTTCCACCTCTTACCCATTATGTGTTGGCATTATGTTTTCTGGTATGACTGTATGTTAC